>OY757914.1:72724667-72857167 GCA_963585895.1 Sepioteuthis lessoniana
CAGTACAGTTAACTGATGGTCCAAGAAATTTTGCTCAGGTTACAAGTACCTCATTGATCAGGCACAGTAAAGTAAGCCTAAAACCAAGAATTCTGAGGCTGTGATCAAAGTTAAAGCAAATCTATAGGTTAGCTCTTGGGAGAGTATCAGGCGAGATTAGCATCTCACAGTCCAGTGTGGTTTGTCACCTTTAAAACCACAGCAAAAACATCTGAAGCTGCTGAATTATGCCTCAAATTATCAAAATATTGCAAAAGCTTTGATACACTCACTAATATATATATATATATATATATATATATATATATATATATATATATATGTGTGTGTGTGTGTGTGTGTGTGTGTGTGTGAGTGTGTGTGGGTGTCTATAAATAAATTTTATTGAATGTGATGGATTAGGAACATCTAATTGATTTTTCTAATTCAATTTTTCATATTTCCTTACAAAGAAAAGTATAAAAGTATCAAGAGAGCATAAGTCCAAATATTTTTAATCATTCTTTGGTCATTGTCAAAAACAAAAAACCGATATAAACTGATGAAAAGTAAAATTCTAACTCCTTGAAGGATGATTCCAGTCTTGATCTGGATGCACTAGATGTATAGTATCTGAATAATGTTGATGCACTCCTTATTCTGGAACATGTGCACATATTGGTCATTATTGTAATCAATTAATATACGCTGTTTGTTTAATCTTAAGTAAACGGAAATATATATTCAGGTGTAGGGGTGTGTGTGTGTGTCTCTCTCTCTCTGATACCATTATTTTTACTTTTGAAGAGCTTTATGAACAATAATATTTCCTGATTTTCAACCTCGTCATTAACTAACATTACATTATGAAATGGAAAAATAGATGTAGTTTTCTTTCCTTGGCCAAGTGAGTGTTAGGAAATTCCCCTATGTATAATTTGGAATCACCCAGATACTTTGTATACCTACCACTGCTAGAATGGTTCAGTCCCTTTACTGTTAGCCATTTTTTTAACTCAAGAAAACCGTCATCCCCCACCTCCGCCACTTTTTATCTAACCTTCACCTTTGATACTGGATTATGTACCCAACTAAAGAATATATCAACAACACATTGTTACCAACACTAAAGAATATGTAGAAATAGTTCAAATGCCCAAACAATTTCTGGTATGTATTTTCGTGAAATATATTGCAATACCAAAAGATTTATGCCACCTGTAAATAGAGTTTGGGAATGAGGACTTCGTCTTTAAAATTTTTCTTATTGATTTTTTCTCCCCTAAGACTTTTTGAAATTATTGAACTGCGTTTCAAATGACTATAATCTTTGTTGAATTAGTGTGTATTCAACTTAGGATTTACGTTGTTTGCTAAAACTATCCCCGACTTTGTGTCCAGCGTTAGGCTTTAGTATTCCCCTTCAAATAACCGTCCCTCTGTATACTTAAAACTGCTTAAAGATAATGATAGAAATAAAAGTATTTTGTAATTTGCTTGAAGCATTACACAAATTATTTTATTGGATTGAATTAATTTAGAAGATTATTGCAATGCGAAATAATAATTATATGAGTGTGATTAATTTCAGAGTAAAGCTTCATTGTCAGATACTTTTTTATGATAATTATTATTTCGTATTGCTATAGCCCTCTGAATTAACTCAATTCAATAAAATGATTGAAATATTTTTCTTTTCTTTGTTCTTTTTTCTGAATAAAAAACTTTACAACTCAAAATATAGATGGGTGGCTTATTTGAAAACATCATCTTATTTTTTTTTAATTTTTGTTTTTATTTCATTTTTTTAAAATAAATTTTATAATTTCTGGTACATACGTCTGAGTATGTCTGTGCCAACAGATTTATATATATCGTCGACAATACTATTGGTAAAAACTAACAAGTTGAATAGCATGATTCTAATTATTTTATTATATTTTATGATACACTTTATAAACTGAGGTACTGAATGACTTTTTAAGACCAAACTGTCACCCCAAAAACAAGGGGTTGTTCATTTCCGAAGACATGTTTTTGAAATTTTCACGCTTATTTTGTTTCTAGGGTTAACCTTTCTGATTGTAACACCTTTTTGTGGCAAAAATCGGAGTCTGTTCATTACACGAGTGCATATGATAGCTATTCAGAACTGCTGTTTTTTATTTTATTTTTACAACATCTTTATTAATTTCCATTCTATTGTGGTCTATATAGAATCTATACAAGATTCCAATATTCAGTTCCATCATGAGCAACAGCGTTTCAATTATAGCGGTTTGAGGGAATTAGTTATTTTCCCGAACACTATATATTTTAGGCACTAGAAATGAATTACGAGACTTTTCTTTAGCAACACACAACAGCGAAAGTTTTTATTTGCAGCTTTGAGGAGGTTTGTTCTTGGTGCTGCAAGACTCGTGGTGTTTAGGCTTGCTGGATGTTTGAGACGAAATGGCTTAGCGGGATGCTGGAAATGGCAGCGTGTCGTTGGACGTGTGAGGGAAGTATTCAAAGTCACAGTGTAGTTTTGTGTCGAGAGCGGAGTGGCGCTCGGATCGACATAGTAAATTTTTGTGGTGCTTGTGGAAGGCATGCTGAACGTATCTAATTCGTATTCAACTGGGATTCCTTGGTCTAAAATATATTAGACGCAAAGAATCCATAAATTAGAAGGTTCCCTCGCCGAGTGTCCATGTTGCTGCTGCTAGGGTTAAAGCGACAGTGATATGTCCGCACTGGGTGGCTTGTTTAGCTAAAGGGCATCGCTAAGCAGGGGCGACCAGAGACACGTCCGTGCTGGTCGCCGTCTCAAGCCGAAGAGAGTGTGTTTGGCCGCTCACCCGTTTTGCTAGCCGGAAATGAAGGTCCGGGCTGAATGGGATATGTCATCCTGATTGGGTGAAATTCAGTGTTGAATTAAATAGCGCGCCAAAACAAAATACGAGATTTTCCTCTTCTCTACACAATTTTACTACTGGTTTCAATTTGCTTCTATCTTCATTTAAGAACTCTTTATAAAACCTGATATACACAAGCACATAAATCGTATATAAAGTCTCCACGGACCTTAAAATCTTCACCATAAGGCCCGTTTTTGGCTAATTTATGGGGATCTTTCTTTACGGGTCAATATTTATCTAGCCCAGTATTAACAAAAAGAAATGTGTAAACAGTTGGAAATAAATCTGATGGTATGAGAAAAGGTAAACAATATGGAATATTAAATAGACTCGTTTTGCTGAGAAAGGTAACATCATGGCGAAAAATGTCAATATAATTTTTTGTATTGTATTCATTTTCTCTCAAACATACATTTTTTTTTCTTGGTATTTTTCTCAATTGCTCAATGTTCATTTTATCATTGTAGTAATTTACTAAGCTTTGTGCTTAGATGTGGCACGTGGCCGTAGGAATGGGGCACCC
Source organism: Sepioteuthis lessoniana (assembly GCA_963585895.1). Taxonomy (NCBI): domain Eukaryota; kingdom Metazoa; phylum Mollusca; class Cephalopoda; order Myopsida; family Loliginidae; genus Sepioteuthis; species Sepioteuthis lessoniana. The sequence goes on from OY757914.1 coordinate 72,728,073, forward strand.
TGTTAGACTCAAACTCATTCGTGAAGGTTTACTAGTCTAAATTGCCACCTGGGGTGCCTTCATTTTATTATAGTATGAGCAATGACCACTAGGAAGACGTATAAACAGTAATCTCTTCCAGTAATTTACTTAAAGTCCTCACAAAAAACATTTTTTTAGTGTTACGATTTTAAACTCTCCACCATAGGATAGGTTTTCAGTTACTTTATAGAAATTAATTTCTTTTGGCAAATACACCCGACCAAGCCGAAACACTACTGCATGGTTTGGAACGAGCAGCCGCAGGCATAGGCCTCTATGTTAATGCACACAAAACGGAATATATGTGCTATAATCAAACGGGGGACATCTCCACTCTAGAAGGAACCCCTCTTAAACTAGTAGACAAATTCACTTACCTAGGAAGCAGCGTCGAATCAACCGAAAAGGACATCGAAATGAGGTTAACGAAAGCATGGAAAGCTATCAATAGGCTATCGATTATATGGAAATCAGACCTAACCGATAAAATGAAACGCAGTTTCTTCCAGGCAGCGGTCACATCGATACTATTATACGGGTGCACTACATGGACGCTAACAAAACGGCTGGAGAAGAAGCGAGACGGCAATTACACAAGAATGCTGCGAGCAATCTTGAACAAGTCCTGGCGGCAACATCCCACAAAACACCAACTGTACGGCCACCTGCCTCCTATCACGAAAACTATTCAAGTTAGACGAACCAGACATGCAGGACACTGCTGGAGAAGCAGGGACGAACTCATAAGAGATGCACTCTTATGGACCCCCACACATGGCCGTGCAAAAGCAGGACGACCAGCACGAACATACATTCAGCAGCTATGTGAGGATACGGGATGTTGTCCTGAAGACCTACCTAGGGCGATGAACGATAGGGAGGAGTGGCGAGAGAGGGTCAGGGATATCCGTGCTACCAGCGCGACATGATGATGATGATGATAATCCAAAAGGAAAGTCTAAGGTTACAAATAAAATTCTATATTTAAAAAAAAGGTAGACACAGTAGAACATTCAACTGACTAGTATCATTGATGAGGCAAGCCTTATTGGGAAACATCAGTTCAATAAATGAATATATATATATATATATATATATATATATATATATATATATATATATATATAACTCAATGTACATTTTATTTACAGTAAGGGCCACCTATAAACAATAATCTCTCACAGAGATTTATGGAAAGTCTGCGCAAAAAAGTGTTTAGTATTACTTCCATAAAATCTCCTACTTATGGTGGGTTTTCTGCTAGTTTATGGAAATAATTTCTCTACTGAATTCTTTACCGGTCTACATTTGACAAACATAGTAAAAATATTCAACAGAAAAAACATTCCTATTTTCTCCCAGACAGTAATTTTATGGAAATTACCATTCTTACTATGATTATTAAGTACTTCTATTTTATCATCATTCTTCTAAAGGTCTCTATATCAACTATTATTAAATTTGCAAATAACTTGATTGAAACAACTTTACTCGCATAGCAAGAATCTAAAAAAAATTTTTCTTTTGCTTTTCTGTATTTTTTTTACATTGCTCAAAGTACAGAATAGTTTTATCAATTGAAAATGTTTATTTTCACTTTGTCATGTCTTCTACTAAATGTCATAACCAGTGACTCTAAAGATAGCTGAAACAATGTTTATCTCATTTAGATGTTTCTGGGTTTTCTTTTTTAATTCTTATTGACAAGTACAGATAGTTTTTCTATGATTCTTTTTGCCTATCTTTTCTTCCCAATTTCTCTTCATTTTTTTATAGTATTCTCATAGCAATCATTTGTAATGTCAATTCAAATTATAGATTTATGACATTTTTTTGTTGATGACACTGACAAACTTATTATGTTCAGATTGTCTGAAGTTATATAGGTGTGGGTGTGTTTCATCTCTTTACGGTGAGTATATATATATATATATATATATATATATATATATATATATATATATATATATATATATATAATGTGTATGTAGTTGCACATGCATTGGTATGCAAACATATATACCCATAGACAACTGTATGTAAATGCATGAACATATGAAAATCAACAGAGTTCAATAAATTTATATATTTATAATAGAAAGAGAGAGGAAACATGAAGACTGAAGACATAGAGAGTGAAAGAAAAAGACAAACTGAAATAGATAGTTATGTTTGTACATTTCTGACTCAGTCTGTTGATATCTCATGTCACAATAATAAAGATAATATTGTGATTTTATTATTAGCATTGATACGTTTACTTTCATGATGAGTGTTATTGCCATATATTTATATCAATTTACATAGATAGGTCACACACACACACACACACACGTATGTATGTATTTATGCATGCATGTGTGTATGTATATATATATATATATATATATATATATATACTTTTTTTTTTTTTAAAGTGTCTAATGCCAATAATGTCTGGCTTGTTATGCCTAAGATTCTTGTTTGTCTGGATTGAGAATATTTTTTCATTTACCATTTTCTGCAATTACTTCAGATTAATCATGACATTCTTTGTCAAGTGCAGATATATAAATATTCCTTGGCTATTTTGTATTTTAAAAGCACACAAGTGGACTCATTGTTCAATGGATGACTAAGCTGTTGTTATTTACTTAGTTTTACTTAGTCAGGCTCATAGACCTTAGGTTGCCTACTGTATCTGCTATTCTCTTGTGGTCACCCATCTAAGTATTAACCAGGTTCACCACTGTTTAACAATAAGTTATAGATTACTGTATCATCTCATAATAAACATGATTGAATATTTATCTCATTGTTAACTTGTAAAAAAAGAAGAAAATATCTTTATTTCCCATAAAAATGAACTAGAACAATTTAAACATTTTAAGGAGGATGTAGGGGGACATATAATTTGGTAAATATTTCTGGTCCTCCATTTTGTAGATGTATATTTGGTAAATATGTTTGATAGAGGCAAATGAAGAGTAAACGATATGAAAGATGTGAAACGGCGCAGACAAAAAGAACATTCAAGACAAAGCCGTACAAACAAATTCAAATTTATATTTCAACAATACATGCAATTAAATATTTCAAAACATTAGTGTTCTAATACTGTTTAAGTATTCCCGAGTATGCGTTGTGTGTAACTAACACTAATACTACAAAAAAGGAACTAAATAACAAAAGTGTCCTATGTGTGTTGACTACATATGTTCTATAGAATCGTAATAGTGTGAATTAGGTGGAACGTGTCTTCTCCCATGTTGTTTGTTTCTTTCTTTCGGTGGTTTGACGAAACTTCTGCTGTTTTTTGAAGCAGAAAAAAATCTCACCGAAAAGGTGTAACAAGTAAGAGTATGGCATATACATTTTTGTGGTGGTATACTGCTGTGAGTTGAAATGAGAGAGTGATAGTGTTCTCTCTGGAAGTCACACTGGAAAGAGTGTGTTGGCCCGGTAAATGGATATGTGAAAAGAGTGTTAGAAGACGAAGTATTTATAGAGAAGTCTTATCATGGAGTAGGCTCCAAAAACGCGGGACAAAATTGAAGTGGCGGACGTAGTTTTAGGCACTAACCACGTGGTTCTCCTGGCCTGTGAGTTCCTGAGACTGAGTGTTTACGTGCGACCGTCATCTTTCTATAGGGAACAAGTGGCATAACGTCCATTTTGAATTTATAGGAGTGCAAGTCCTATTATCTTAAAATCTCCAAGAAATGAGTAAAACAAGAAAAATCTGTCAATTTTCTCATCTTTCTATTTGTCGAGCATCTCACCTAATGCATGAGTTCAACACAAGGCCTTTTTTAAGGTGAATCTGGTTGCAGTGCCATAGCCCTGGTATTCCTAAAAATTCCTCAAAGCCCCGTCAGCGTACTCCTAAAAAGGGGCGCCTCAGGTGCCAGGTAATAAACCTATACTCTCTGGAGAGGGTCAGAGCCTGTGGGGACGGACTTCTGTGGCTTGAGGAAAGCCCATCTCAGCGTGTGTGATATGAATGCCAGCTTCCTGGAACCCATGCTTTGATCAACTGCCACTGAAGCTAAGACACACCTGACCTGATCCATCAGAGAATATGGCCGGACGAAATGCATCTCAGCCTTGTGGGCCAGAAGTCGATATAGACCATTCTCTCATCTTCCGAGACCACAGGCAATAAATATTGTTTAATTGCATCAAGATTGCTTCATGGCATGAAATTTTTAGTAGCAATTTTATTAGTTTGTTTTAGCTAAGATTAGATTGTTGTGAGCATTTTCTATTTTTAGATATTGGGGGGGTCAATTATTGATTATTGAGTATGTGTAAATGTGTGTACATTATTATAGATATACCCATGCAGACAAGCATGAGTATTTTTGGGGGACATATAGATATTTGTGACAGTTTTGCTATCATCTTTATCTTAATGCAGGCATTTTAAGTAAGAGTCCTTATTGTGAAAATGGAGATTAAAGTTGCCCAAATCTATGCATACAGTTTTTAAGACAATCAGAAAAAAGAAGTGTTGGAGACAATAAATACTTATTGCTTTGAAGAATAGGCATGTCTATTAAGTGCTTCATATGGTCCATTGCAGAAATCCATTCTTGATCTCTTTTGCCTCTGTTCTTTGGTAGCCCATTTGGTTGGGTGGTGGGCTGTAAAATATACCGACTGCATCTCTGCTGAGGGGTAAAACTCTCCCCAACAAGTATCCTGATATTAAACAATCTCATTGTGAGGTTCAAGTAATACTGGAGCTTTGGGGATTGCAGAGTACCCCTTCAAAACAATTGTTCCTAAGTCCACTTTGGTCCAAAGTGCTAACACCTGAAAGGGTCCTATCACTGGATCAAATTGAACTGTTTGACATTTAAACTGAGGGCAAACAAATGACTTATTCTAAAATGAATTGTTTGAAATAGAACTATTAGATCATTTTACTGTGTGTAAACAAATGACTGATATTTAATTGAATGGTCAGTGATACACAGTAATACTAGGAACTATTTCACTTTGTTGACTTGTTTACAAATCATATATATTGTATGTGTATAAACCGGATTTGGCATTAAATAACCTACAATGGTTAATATACCATAAAACCAAATCAAACCAATCTCTTCTTTGAACTGGAAAAAAAACGAGTCTTGGACTTTTTCAGAGGAAAGCCACCTGTTTATTTTATTTTCCCTTGTCAAATAATTTTTTCCCTTCTAGACGGAAATTACACAAGAATGTTGAGAGCAGTATTGAAAAAGTCCTGGCGACAACACCCCATGAGAGACCAACTATACGGACACTTGCCCCCCATTACGAAAACTATACAAGTTAGACGAACCAGACACGTGGGACACTGCTGGAGAAGCAAGGATGAGCTCATAAGTGATGTACTCCTGTGGACCCCCACATATGGATGTGCAAAAGCAGGACGACCAGCACGAACTTACATACAGCAACTATGTGAGGATACAGGATGTAACTCTGAAGACCTGCCGGAGGCGATGAATGATAGGGAGAAGTGGCGAGAGAGGGTTAGGGATATCCGTGCTGGCGGTGCGACATGATGATGATATACTGCTCAGTCATAGAAAAATATGTGTATATTTCTAGCTTTGGGGATAAAGTTGTATATTCTCTCTTCTTGATAGCATTGGTATGTATACAAAAAGTTAAATGTTCTTTGTTTTTAATTTCATTGTGTTCAGTGTTTGTATATCCTGGACATACTAATGCTTATATTAGTTCTTGGTAACTGGGAACTCGGCTAAATATCTTCCTTACCATCAAGAACATCAGAAAATGTTTCTCTCATTCTCAAATTATGTACTTCTCAAAGGCTGAAGAATAGATCAACCAGAATGTTGCATCAACAGCATAAAGAAAAAGTTCTATTGTCTGAATAATTTTTGGTTTGGTTAGAATATCTGAGAGGTAGAATTTTTTCCCAATTTCTATTCTAAGAAAATTTCAAATTAGTAACCATGTTGAAATAATAAAAAAAAAAAAACTAGTTGAGAATTCCACTTTACCACAGCATTGAGATGGAATTCGACATCAGCTGAATGAGGAGACTTTCCCAGTGAACAATGGCAAAAATTTTTCTAAACTCATTGGTTTTCTCCTTTAAAAGGAGTACATCAGGCAATAAATCTGAACCTTACCCTTTTTGGATCAGAGAGTAGGTACTGCTTGAAGGGAAGGCCCACTAAGACTGCATATTTATTTTTGAAAATCCACTTTTCCAAGCAGCATATAGAATTTGTGAAACCAAACAAGTGATTGTCTATGATGTAAACTGAGGCATAATCAGTTATCTCAAATGCTAAACAATATGTGAATAACTGTTTTATTATCAGCATCTATTAATATTATATTGCCCACAGTAGAGTTTGGAATGATGAAGGGATTATCTGATGGTGCAAGAGAATGAGTACTGGAAATTTTTTTTTTTTTTTTTTTAACTGAAAAGCCATTGGGGGAATGGATAACGAGAGATTCTGTTCATTTGTGATGCCTGGAAGAAATTTTAGAATTTTCTGGCTAGAAAAGGTTATGTGACAGCATCTTTCATCTTTAACGTGAGTTTCTTTTCTGGTTCTTGCTCCTTCCAGACTCTTTTTTTTCTTTCTCATTGATTCACAGACAGAAATTTCTTGTTTTTTTTATATCAAATGCCACTCTTCTCTGTCATTTGGTTTAACATTGCCTGAATATACATTTATATTTATTTATATATTTGTCTGAAATTACAATTTTGAATTGAAAAATTTCTGTTGAATAAAAACATGTCTGAATAGTGTCATTTGTTGAATCCTGCTCAGTAAAAATTTTAACCATAATTCTATTGCATTTCCAGTCAGATAAACATTTTCGATGTCAAAAATTTATCAAATTTGATATGGATTTTTGATGGAACTAAATGAGAGTTTCTGTCTTAATGCATAAAATACAGTAGCGAAATATTCTCCATATCAAAACATATTATCCATATCAAATACAGTTGCGAAATATTCTCTAACAATTGTGGTTGTGCATTTCAAAGAATAATTGCTTCCAAACATATGAACTTCCTCAAATAGACATTATTCTTGTGATAAATATTTTGAATTCAAGATATTTATCTTCCAAATATTGATAAAAGTATTTTATGACTACATTTTAAAACATATATTTTTGAGAGCTAAGTCACACTTCCTATGTATCACTTCAAGTTAGGTTCTTCAGGTGTAATGTGTATGTCAATAGAAAATTGATTCAGGAAAATGAATAATTTGTACTTCCTTTCAGGTAAATCTAAGAACCTTTTTTGAAAGTTTCTTTGATCAGAAATTATATAGCTGTACTTTTCATAGGATATTCCTTCATAATTGTGAGAAGACTTAAGTGATTTCAAAAGTCACTCTCAGTGAAATAACCTCCCTTTCAATATATGATTGGCCTAGAGCTCAGGCTGGATCTCAAATGCTCCAATGCATGAAGAAAGTTCAGCCACTAACATAGTGCTTCCTAACAGTTTTAGATTCAGATCATTCAAATAACCAGTAATATCAACCATAAAAGCTAAATATTGAATCCATTTGTATCTTCAAATTTAGTCACATTTTTTTTCTTTCTTTCATAAAAACTTTCAAATCTAACAATTCCTAAAAGTATTTCAATACAATACTCTTACTGAGCTAGTGAGTATTGCAGTGATAGGGTTGTCAGTTTAGAATATCAATCATTTTTACAAAATTACCAAATGGTTGGTGGGAAGTTCCTGAGGCATAGTGGCTAACTTGCTAGACTGTGGCATTATAATGAGTTTGACCTCCAGTCTCTTTATTATGTTCACTTTTGAACTAGTACCCTTTGGAAAAGTATGAACCTCCCTTATACCCGCTCTTTTCTCTGGATTAAATCGTGCCATTACTGACCTTCTACTAGGATGGCTTTGGCATGAGGTTTGGTATGCCATTAAACAAAGACACTAAACCAAATTGTTGATGAGTTAGGCTATGTGTACAGTCACTAACTTAGTGTTTTATTACATTTTTGATTCAGATCATTCAAATAACCGGCAATGTCAACCATGAAAGCCCAGTCTTAAATCCATTCAGTATCTTCAAATTCAGGCTCATTTTTTTTTCTTTCATCTCTATGAAAACTCCTATTTTATTGAACTGTCTTGATATAGTGCTACTACTGAACCAGTGAACATTGCATAGGAGAGTTTATTAAGAAATTATCAAAATGTTGGTTATTTAAGCTATGCACACACATGGAATTAAGAGTTTTTACCACACTGTCAATGACAGTTAGGGGAGTCCCATGGTATAATGCCTAAAATGCCAGACTGCGGCCTTGAAGTAAGCAAGTTTGAACTCCAGTTGTTCTGTTACCTTTCCTTTTAGACTAATAACATGGGGAAAGACATGACCCCACCCCAGCTATGGGTTAAATAGTATCACTGCTGTTCTTCTACAAGGAGAGGTTTGGCATTAAATAACCATTGAACAAAGAAATCCAACCAATGACAGTTAATTTTGAAAACTTTTCAGCATGATACCAGGTAATTCAGGAAAAAATATTTCATTTTCAAATGGCCTGACCCCTTCCATTCTTTTTATAAGCAAATTTTGATTTATAAATTTTCTTTTGGTAAACATTAAGCTTTTTTTTTTTTTTTTTTTTTTATTTGCCTAAACTTTATAGCTATATATTTACATCTTAAATGATAACAGCCATTTCCAATTGAAACAATATCAATTTTGCTGAAATATTCTGTACTTCATGATGTGTAATGCAGTACACACCCAAAAGATGGTGATTTTTATTTATTGCCAGCAATGTTTATTTTAATCTGAACACTTGCACTTAAATCACTGCCTATAATTTGTGCAGCTCAATCTATTAATGATTGCAAATGATATTTGATGAAATATATTGATGAGTAACTAATCACACTTCAAATGTATTTTCAGAAAATAAAAAAAAAGTTTTTTTTCGAAAAATGAGTCTCTATAACTAAAAAGAGTTTATTTCTTTCAAACATTTTTGAGAGGGGAAGACCAATCATCATGAGATAGTTCCTATTCAGCTAAATTTTCAATAAACTGAGATATTTGCCTTTTGTTTGGCAAGTTGTAAGAATTAAACATTGACAGAAAGAAAAAAACAAACAAAAAAAAAAAACAGAACATTGAAGAAAGTTACTTTTGAACTGGCTCATCAGCCTAGTTGGTAGAGTGTTCGCCACTGGTCCAGGAGACCAGGGTTCAATACCAGATCAGGTCATACCAAAGACTACAAAAATGGTATTTGATGCCTCTTTGCTTAACACACAGCATTATAAGGTACATATCAAGGGTAAAGTGGAGGAATCCGGGGAAAGGAGTAGCACTCTCCCTTACACCTCGGTGTAGTAGCTATTGAAAAGGGAGCCTTCAGGTCGCCAACTTTACTTTTGAAATACTATTTAGATGCATACCTTAAGTAGTTTTTTTAAAAAGTATATATTTACCCAACCCCTCTGCACAAGCAGGATGTGACACAAGGGCTGTTTTTAAGTGAAGTTTAACAGGTTTTGTTTCAGTTTTCCTTCTCTGAGAATGGTCGTCATACCAAGGTTAAAGAGTCCCGTCTGACCTACTGTTTAGTTGGATTCATATCTTTTTCAGTGGGTATTAAAGCTATATGAAATGTAAACAGTTTCATCCATGATTTGAACTTTGGTTGCTGTGCACATTTTCTATGATGGCAACCATATATTTACCCAACCCCTCCACCAAAAGCAGGTTGCAACAAAAAGTCAATTTTTAATTGGAGTAAAGCTAGTTTGAATTTAGTTGAATTTAGTTTTCCTCCTTCTAGACGAGTTTTTGTAATAAGGCTAGAGAACCCAGTCTTCTCTACTATTTACACAAAGCTGGTGTGGGGGATGGATCCATGCTGCTCTCAAGGGCATTAGCATTTAGAGAAATGGAAACTTGTCCAAATTTTTTAGTAAAATATTTAAGAAAGAAAAATGTATTTACTGCAAATGAATTATGAAATTCAAGAGGAGTGTGATCTTACTTTAAAAGCCACTCTTCCACCTAATTCCCCAAGAAACTAGAATAACACAGAGAAACAGAAAATAACACTAAAACAATAAGCTTCAGTATGCAGTATAGCATTTCTAAATTGTAGCTTTAATATATGACAACCAACTAAATTATTAGACTTTCTCAAGAAAATATATAAGATTTAAATTAATAAAAAAAAAGTACTCCCAAAAAAAACCCCAACCTGTCCAATCAACTGAAAATTTTGTAAATAGTTTCTATTTTCTGTCTAAAGAAATCCTGAGAAATATTGTTTATATTAAGGATTTCTGAAATTTCATTAAGTTTTTTTACATAAAAATAAGATGAGACATTTTTTTAATTTCAGTTATAGCAATTTCAGTTTCTCATAAAATAATCTTAAATTTCATTGAGTTCTAATACTGTTAAACAAAAGAATTAGTGCTTTATGACCATATCTACTTATACCATTCTATTTTGGTAAATTTGTTTATCTTGAACATAGTTTAGCTCATTTAAAAGAAATATCAATCTGTAATTCCAGGAATTTTTTGGACAATTCGGCTTCTTGTTTTATACTTGATAAATGTCAAAGTAACTCTGATAGAAGTGAATTTTTTAATGAAAACAATACATTAATCAATGCTGTGAAAAAATTTGAGAATAATTCCATATAAAAAACAAATATTTTATTTTGAAGCAGGATGTACTGTAAACATTGCTTAAAAAAGTTTAATGAATTATGAATAAATTTTAAACTTCTACACCCTACTCTGTCTGGAGGGTTTAGAATATACTGACTTCATTACTGGTTCTGAAAAGTGTGGAATATATATTTATTACTCTCAGCTCCACTCTTACCTGAAGTGGTATTATCTGTTAGGGTCCCTTCTCTGAGACAAATAGATCTGTTTGAAAATTATTTTAATTAAATATGACAACTTTAAACTATGTAATTTATTTGAATTAACAATAGTAACTTAGTTTTGTTTTCAACTGAATATCATTGTTAGTTCCTTGAAACCATTTAATAGAATAGAAAAAAATGATTCTGGCATCAAATAACCAAAGTCTAATATGATGTAAAACTAACCAAATGCCCTATTGGTGGGGATAAGAATACAGTGACTGTAATCCCTGGAGAGGAGGAAGAGCTTCTCCAAGAGCTTGTGTGACACTAAAACTGCATCTGGTATTGATGTTCCAGTTGATGGGATCTGGGAAGTGTGGAGAACCTCCTCATTACCATTACTTCCAGGTCTACCTGAAGTTGTAGCACCTGTTAGGGTCACATCTATGGGTCAAATAGTTGTTTAAAATTATTTGTATATAGTAGGACTGTATACAAAAGACCCTTTTAAAAAACAAGTACATAAAAAATGTAAATAGCAATATGATTCCCAAACCTCTCTGCATTAAGTAATCCAAAACACACTGATATACAAATAAAACCAACTAAGCAACACATAATAAACTACCTCAGTCCCATAATGTTTGTTTGATTTGCATATAAATTTTATATACTAGGCATAACAAATATTACTGGACATAGTTTGAAGTATTTAATGTGAAAATAGTTTTTAACTGATTTATACATATATATTAAATGTTAGCTCCTTCAACACAGAAAAAGTTTTCTGCTGGTATTGGCAAAAATGGTTATTGGACAATTGTCACAATGAAACAATAATTTTAGTGTGAATTAGACTGTACTTTATTCACCTTTTATAAAACTACAATGTTTACATGAATTCTTTCACTGATCCCTGTCAGGTAAATGTTGAAAGAAAAGAGGAGAAACCTATTTTATCAAAACTTTTATTGCTCCACTTTAGGGCTTAGGAAGCGTGACCAATGTCCACTTGGGACAGATTCTTTTCATGTCCAACCCAGTAGCCAAAAGGCAATGGGTTCATGCTTGGAGAAGTGTCCATCCAGAGTGAGTAATGATAAAAGCTGACCAGATGACCACAGTTTGTTTGATCTTCAGGGGCTTCTGTGAAATCAGCTGATCAGAGCAATGAAGCCAAAAGAAACACAAAGCTGATCAATGGGGAATAATAAAGGAGCTTTAAAAACCAGGAGAGAATCAAGACGATTGAACCCTAAAATTGCTGAATGTTTTCATTTTTATTTTCAAGTCATGGTTATGATAATGTTTACTGGAACCAAAGTTCTTCAGTTGATGAAATGTATTAATGACTTTTATAGTACATTTGGAAATGCAGGTAGCCTACCTACCAATTAGAAGCATGGAGAATGAAGCCGTCATACTGAGTTCAAATTTTGGCTGAGACAGTTTATTCTCACTTCAGCTTTAATACTCTTGGGAAAGACATGAATCCATTTTTCCAGTAATGAGTAAATATAACAGGACAGTTGATGCTCTTTATTCTTCTTGTGTGCTTAATAATATCAAGTCAGCAATCAATCCATGCTGCTTGTACCCTGTAACCCAATGCATCTTGTCACATGGCAATGGCCTCTGCCAAATTATCCTATAATTATAAAAAATAATTGATAATATTAAAAGAAATTCTATTTCTTAAAGATAGTAATGATAGACGATTAATTCTTAATGAGATGTCAACCTATCTGGAGTTATTTTGTACTTAGTGGTTAGAGAACTGTGTACATTGCACACTTATTTTTACATTTTTTATGTAGTTTTCAAGTATTCTAAATACAAAAAAGATTTGAAAACTGGATGGAATGTAACCACCAAAATATATATATTTCAGTGGTCACGGTTGGGACCCTAACAGGTACTATCACTCTGGGTCAGTTGACTTGGGAGTAATGACAAAAAAAAGGGATACTTCACACTCCCCAAAGTTCCGGAACTGGAGCCTCACCACTAAGTGCATTTTTAGTCTTGTTCTCAGGACATTTTTTTTATGGTGGGGGGAATTTACCCTCTTTAGAGGGTTACAGTCAGTGTATTTTAAGCCTTGACAACAGGGTGAAATGATAGACAATGTTTTATGCAATAAAAATCCAAGACAATATTCCTACTTTGGATTAGCATTTCTAGTTATCTATAGTTTTGATATATTAATATACTAAAACTGTTTGCCAAGTCAGATAGACCTGGAAAACACCAACTGTAGGGGGATAAGACCCCTTCCACCAAATTAGTTGTTTTGAATATAACACTAAACTGCATCCAGGGATGAGGTTTTAGTTCAAGAGATCTGTGGAATGTAGAGTCACCCTTTCATTGCCATTATTCCCAAGTTCACTCTGACTGGTATTCCTTATTAGGCTCCTATCTATAAATCCAATTGATGTGTTTGAGAAATATTGGTATTAAAGAGGAATACTTAAAACAATGTAACTATATAGATTATTTGTATTAAGAATAGTTACTTGAATTTAGAATTCTTTACTAAGGATTATCTTTAGTTCCTTAACCGTATAATTGTATAAACAAATGATTATTATCAAATAGGAATAGTTACTTTAAACCATATGATTGTGTATGGATTGTTTGTATAAGATTGGCCTAGTGGTAGAGTGTTCACCAATGGGCCAGGAGACTGGAGTTCAGTCTCTGGCTGAGTCATGCCAAAGACTCAAAAAATGGTACTTGATACCTCCTTGCTTAACACTCGGCATTATAAGGTACATTTCAAAGGTGAAGTGGAGCAATCAAGGGAAAGGAGTAGCACCCTCCCCAACACTTGGGTGTAGTAGCTTTTGAAAAGGGAGCCTTCTCGCCAACTTACTTTATTTGTATAAGATCAGAATACTTGATGCCATATAACTGTGCAAATTAAGAGTGATTTAAAGAAAATGATTGCAAAGGAACATTGAAAAATACAATTTGTAATGAAACATTTTAAATTAATCAAATTTTGGCATCAAATAATCCATCAGGAATTGTTGAACAAATAACCTGAACAAAACCAAGGATGATATGCCATAAAACCCAAGCAACTAACCAACCAACCTGAACAAAACCATATTTCTTGCAAATCATTTTTATTATAGAAATCCAAGAAAAATCCTTTAACTGTGCAGTTAAGAATAGTTTCTTGAAGTTACAAATGAAAGGAACATTTGAAACAAATGATTATTATTAAATAGGAATTGTTGAAAACATAATTGAGTGTGAAATATTATTAGATAGGAAAACTTGAAACCTTACAATTGTATGCAAATTATTTACATTTGATAGGAATACTTGTGTTGGACTTTGTTCGTAATGCTCATTAGCTGTGAGTAAATACTTGTTCACATAAAAAAGCAATGCTATGACTTGAGGCGAGATTATATGGACATTGGGGTATTTCATTGCTCTCAAGTGGCCAAGTCCATTCTCTGGACAGTGATTGGTTGCTGGTCCAGTGAATGGGTATATTAGTGTGGGTATACACTGGCTTGCTTAATATGTTACAGATTTGATATTGGGTTACTGCCCATTTTATTTTTTGTCTGCCAGCAGGGCTGTTGAACTGGTAAGTGTTGTTCTCATTTATTCTGCATGTTTGAGTAGTGACTTCTACAACTTGATATATAATTGCTACAAGCAAATTATTATAGATTGGTGTAATTCTTAAAAAATGGGATATTGAAAATATGACAATCAAGCATTTACAAATGAATTAAATTCCAGCATTGAATAACCTATAAGTAGTTGATAGACTGTTAAACAAATAGCACCTGTCTTTGAATTGGTCCCATATTTGCAGTTATTGCTTAACACATTATTTGTATCAGATAGGAATACTTGATACTATATATAATTGTGTATGAATTATTAGTATAAGAAATACTTGATGTCATATAAGTGTGAGCAAAGAATTATTAGAGACAAAAAGTGTAATAAAAAAAAAGGCAATGGCAAATTGAAAATATAGTTTGGATTATAGTCAACCATTAATCCAATTAAAGCATTACATAACCCATTAGGAGTTGATGTGCTAATTATAAACCAAACCAAAATGCAAGAAAAATGCTAAGGAAATTAATTGAAAATGCTTCCACTAATAAAAATCAACATATTATTTCTAATACTACTGGTACATTAAGAGGAAGTGAAATTAAGATGAAAGAAATGCTTGTCAAAATGAATTCCTGAACTTATAGTTTTGTATGTGTTAACTTTTGCCACCTTTGCAAATAAATTGATTCACAGATCTCCATGACAAAGATTCATGCTACTAGTCAAAATAATTAATAGAAATTGAAATACAGAAAGAAAGCTGAGATTTCATTTGGCAAATATGATTCATCAAGGAAAAAAAGTTTCGTTTTTGCTGGGGATATCAGTATTTTAAACCATTCATTGATAATTTAGAATCTTGATAAGTAAAGTAAGATGTGGCATGTTGGTTTTATTATTCATTTATTTTTATTTATTTTGAAGAATTCAGACAAGGTAATTTTCTTGCTGATAGAAGCTGACAGTCAGTTGTTGGAGTGGGGAGAGAAACACTGCAAACATCTTTCCATCTGCATGAAAAAAAAATGATTAATCCAGTCAGATAACAATGTTTTCCTCAGGGTATTGTTCTTATATATTTGCCACTGAAGAATGAATAATGTCATTTTCCATCTAATCAAGATACACAGAAAAGTTGATGTTTTCTTTCATTTCAGTCCCCAAATTCTATCAGATCTATCTAATCAAAATTATAGCCTTTCTACTGTGAAGCCTTTTCAATTCAATCTTGACGATTAGTTCAAGCAAAATTCAACAAAGTCTTTTATTATATATTTTGAAATAAAACAAGGGCAAATAAAAATCTTTAGTGAGTACTTTGAGTTTATTTTTTAGATTAAAAAAATGCCTTATATTTGAGATCTGTCAAATGTCACCTGTTTCAGAGTTAATTCAGTACTATATTGTAATGACTTATAGATATGTGTAAATCATAGGACAGAATGGGTTCTTTAGCATTTGTTAGACAATAAGTGCAAGATGAGATAAAAAAACTATAAATTCTAACCAGCTGTATTCTGCTTAAAAAATTGACCTTGTGTCTCATTGGTTGGGTTGATACATATACCTGTCCTCTTGTAGAGAACCATTTTCTCACTTAACTGAGCATTATTTTTATTTTGAAATTTTTGACAGTGGTTTCAACTATATCCTTTTAAACCTCTTGCCATTACACTCTTCAAAATAATCTTCTGTAAAAAAAATTAGTCTTGTTGAGATGATTAAATGTTGATTTAGTTAAAAATGAAACAAACACACACCATTATGTGCAATATACAGTTTAGACACTATTTAAGTTGGTGAAAGGCTTGGGCAAATACAAAAGTGGGCTAAGAAGTTCATAGGCTGATGTTATATATCTGCTGTTGATGACTTTTTTGACTAATTGTATCTAAACACTGCAACACCAATAGAAGTGTGTGGACTGCAAGAAGGACAATGCTAAAAAATAAATCTCATTTAGTCACAAGAATATCTTGGTCAACCTATGATCTTTTCAGCAGGTTCTGGCAGTCTTTTCGGTAGAAGAGCACAGTATTCAAGATGGAACAATTCAAATACAATTATGTTAATTGCAAAAAGGATTGAAGAAGATATTAAGATAGGGTGAGTGGTATTCAAGTTTTAGAAATAATACTATTTGGAAAAAAAAAAAGTGTCTTCATGACATAATGGCTAAAGTGTTGGACTGTGGAACTGAAGTGAATTCAATCTCTAGTCATGTTGTTACTTTCACTTTCAGACTGATACCCTTGAGAAAAGTATGAACCCCCTTATCTCCTCCAGCTATAGGTTGAATACTATCACTGCTGTTCTTCTACCACAATAGTTTTGGCATTAAATAACCCATGAAGGTTGATATGCCTTTAAACAAAGAAACCAAACCTAAAAAGAAACCAAACCTAAAAAGAAAAAATAACCTATTTTGCCTTCCATTTAGTTGAGGACAACCTGAAGGCTTCCTTTTCAATAGCTACTACACTGTGGTAAGGAAGGGTGCTTCTTTCCCTGGATTGCTCCATTTACCCTTGATACATACCTTGTAATGCTGAGTGTTAAGCAAGAAGGCATCAAGTTTTTGAGTCTTTGGTATTACTCAACTTGGGATTGAACCTCAGTCTCCCTGACTATTGGTGAACATTCTAACCATTATGCCAATGAGCTGGTTTAGACATCTTAAAATCAGCATGATATGGTATCACTCAAATGTTTGTAATGGAAATCATTACTTTTTTTTAAATATCTCAAGTCTTAATAATTCAATCCTACTTTTGTTGTCATTCATTTTTAGGTAATGTAATCTTTATATTTTTAAAACCCACAGAAAGTTTTTTTTAAAACGAAAACAACAAAGGTAATAGCATCAAGACTGAAAAATCCAAAGTTGTATGAACCTATGAACGAATAATATATATATATATATATACTTTATAAATATTCATGTACAGACACATGTTTTTGCATATGTGCAATCTTGAATATATGTATGTGAATTCATAGGGACAAGTGGGTCCTTACGAATGACAGGCTGGGTGTTAGGGGTGGGTGACAATATAATGCAAAGAATGGCACTTTAGAGAGAAGGGCTTGAAAGTCTTTGGGAAAATCCTGCCAGGGCATTGGATAATGTCTTCTTTGCTGCCATGCACACAAACGAGGGGTCAGTCTTTTTGGAAAATGAAAGGAAACAAAAAACAAACCTTAAACTGGTGCCATCAATCATCAAATACACTCTTGCAAACTCCAAAAATGCCAATGCCTCTTCACTTGTGGAACCCTTTAAGCAAAACTCAAAATAAATAAAAATGAAAAAAAGACACAAAATATAAGTAATTCTTCATTTTCTTATGCTTCTTGTTTTCTGTAAGTTTTCCTGTTTTTTTTTTAATATCATTTCTTTCTTTGTCATTTCTTTTTATTCTTATCAGTATTTTTTCATTCTTGTCCTTATTTTCTTCCTTTTTTTATCCTTGTCTATTTTTTTTTCATTCTTGTTCTTTTTTCATCTTTGTTCTTATTTTTCTTTTTATTTCTTTTTCCTCTTTTTTAATCTCGTTCTTATTTTCTTTCTTTTTTTAAAAAAATTTTTTTTCATTTTCTTATTTTCATTCTTTTTTTTTGTTATTCTTGTCCTTATTTTCTGTTTTTTTTTCTGTTTCTATTTTTTTCTAATTTTCTTTTCCCATGTCATAGTTCTTATGTTTTTTGGATTTTTTTTCTTTTCATCTTATTCACTGACCAAACTACAATACAACTTTAGTGTGTAGGAATCAGAAGTTAGAGAAACAGACACAAGTTTGAAGTGCAACTTGTGTTAGTTTTTTGCTTAATCTTTTATTTTCATTTGACTGAAGCTGAGAGTGAGTGGGGTTAAAATGAGGATCAAAATTTTTCTAACTTTTACCTCCTACCTTCTGTTTCTAACCCTACACTATGCATTTCTGTGTGGTGTATGCATTTCTGTGTGTATGTGTGTGTGGGTACCTTATGAATTTGTGTTCATTCACATGTTTATGAGTGGCTGTGCATATGTGCTTATATGTGCAGTGTAACCCGGATATAAGAGAAACTCGGATATAAGACATTTTCTCTGGTCCCAAATTAGAGCCTGTGTTACCTAAACAAATAGACCAAACCCGGATATACGAAAAATATAAGAAACTTATTCTCCGGTCCCATCAACTCTTATATCCGGGTTACACAGTATATAAGGTATATAAAAAAATAAAAAAAATTTTGAAATAACAGCTATATTTATAAAGATAGAATTGAACAATGAATGAAATGTTAATTTTTTTTTACACACTTATTTCAAGAGTTTTATATTCATTGAACCACTTCTGAAACTTCTCTTTTGGTATGGTGAGAAACTTTTTTTTGTGTGTGTTCTCTGTATTTTCAAATTTTACCCTTGAGAAGTTTTATTTTATACAGAGATAGGTCTGGTCAATGTGTGTGTGTGTATATATATATATATATATATATGTGTGTGTGTGTGTGTGTGTGTGTGTATATATATATATATAGCGAGAGAGTAAGAGTACTACATTTGCACAATCCCGCGTTTCACTCGGTGTACGTATCTTTATTTAAAATCTTAGATTAAAGCTTCAGTATTGATAATTTTGGAAGTCTTTTTCATTGGTTTTATTTTAACTTGATAAATTTAACCTGTTAAGTGTACAGAAAGACAAGCTTTTAACAAATTGATATTGAAGAACTGAAATAAAGTGTTCTGTTTTGAATATAAATATCATTGTATGATAAAAAAAAAAGAATTACTTTCTCAGCATATATTTTTAGTTCACCAAACAAGAAAAAAGTCACTCAGAGCTGGTAAGCATAAATGGTGTTGGACTTGCTCAATTCAGTGTTTTTACAAAAGAAGGAAAAAATTTCACTCGAAAAATATTGGAATTGGCTTCAGTAAAATTGGCACTGACCTGTCTTATCTTCATCTAGATGTTATCTCTTTATTATCTAAATTGCTCAGATTCGTGTATGCTTTCATCTAAATTTTAGAGATTCAATGTGTGTTCAAAGACTGAGGCAATATTTACCAATATAGAATTGAACCCTGAATTATAATTTTCTTCAAAATAGTTACCTTGGCATTCAATGTATATAATCCAAGAGTTTTTCATGGTTGAAGCACTTTTGAAACTCGTCTTTTTTGTATGGTATGAAGCTGTGTTATCATATATTTTCCACATCCTCAAATCTTAGTTTTGAAATGAATATTCAGTTTAGGAAATAAGTAATTGTCGCACAGGGAAAGGTTTGGTGAGTACTTGCACAATACAATGTTTTACCAAAAATATTTCACTCTAAAAATGTAGAAACTAGCTTTCTAATTTTGTCAACTTGACACCAACTCATCTTGCTTTCTTCTTGATATCATTTCTTCATTATATAAGTTACTGAGATCTGTGCATGTCATCAATTAGATTTTTGGTATTCAGTCTTGATACTTTTTGATCATACCTTGTACATTGGTGTTTTCATCTATTTTTTGAGTGAGTATGCACAAGTTATGTGTGCACATTATGACTGTTTTATATACAAATGTTTGTATACATAAGTATTGAGTATGTGTGTCTCTCATCTTTGTGTACATTTAATCTGTGTGTGTATGTATATGTGTATGGACATGTATGTGTAAATAAAAAAAATTAAAAAAAACTATCAGAATAAAACATTTTTCTCTTGGAATCTTTTTTTTAATTTATTCATTTATTTCAAGCCCAATTGCTTGTCCCACTCTGTCACTTGCCACCCTCAAAAACACTCAAAATTGAACTCATCTTGAAAGAGTGACTTAGGATAACAAGAATGGGCAGGCCATGCTGCTGTCTATAACGGCTGACCCTTTCTCTATTGGTTAGTCCAAAGGAACAAGCAGGGGGGGGGAGAATTCTTGTCCATATGAGCATATGGAATGCAGCTTAAAAACGTAAATGTATTGTCCCAATTCTTTGTCATTTTTTCCTCTTGTTTCATGTGAATAAGTATTGCGATATATTTAGACATTTCTTTATTTTATCATGTTTCATTTTTTTAAGGATTTTTGGAGGTTGCACTTGATTTTTCTTTTGATTAAAAAAAAAAAAAAAAGAGGGGAAACAGAGGGAACAAGGTATTGGAATGAGAATGGACAAAGAGAGGACAGATCAGTGGAATGAGAAAAAATGAAAAAAAAAAAAAAAAGTGCATTGGAATAGTTGAAGAAAGATCTTGTAGAAAGGTAGTGTTAGAGAAAGAAAGCAAGCAGAGAGAGAGAGAAAGCAGATCTGATGGTAAAGAGTATGAGAGATAGGAAAGAGTTAGGTATATTAGAGAGACATATGATATCAAGTCGTAAAGAGGAAAGTAAAAATGATGAGTTGAAAGAAGGGAGAAGGATATTGTAGAATGGTTAGGTGTTTCTGAGAGAGAGAGAGAAAACAAAGTAAGTGTGAGGGAGAAATAAAAGGGCAGATAATTGAGACAGAATTTGGAAGAAACAAAAGAAGAGTAAGAAAGATGGTTGTAAGGAAGATTATTGGGAAGGAAGGGTTGAGAGCAGTGTCTAAAAAGCATAAAGGGAAAAAATTGTCCGACAAATAGCTTTCTTGAAGATAAGGAAAAGAAGTATTTATTCTCAAAAGGTCAAATGTAAAAAAAGGAAGTAATGGAAGAAAGAGAAAAAGAGTGAAAAGAAGAAAAAGTGGAGGGGGTAAGTGGGAAGAAGAGGAAAATTATAAAGAAAAGAGTGAACTAGAAAGAGATGTAAAGGAAGAAGATTGAAACTCTTTGATGAAAAAATTTGAGGAAGACAATGGAACAGAAAGTAGTTAAAGATATTGTTATAAATAAAGAAAAATAATTATTGAAAGAATTAAAGCAATCACGGAAGGGAAAGAAAGAATCAATAGAAGTCCGAATGAAGGAAAGACTAAAATAAAACTTTAGAAAAAGAAAATGAACTCTGGTGGGAGGAAATATGTTCTTGATATGGAAAAAGAAATACCTCTTTCCCCCAAAATGCTTATTAGTAGGTGACCTGTGAACTCATTGGGTTACCATTATTACTACAGTCCATAATGATATTGATGTATCTATTGAAGAAGGATTGAAGCATTCAAATATCCACTTTAGAGTCTCTCTATATTTTATCAAGAATTTTAATGGATATAAAATAATGTCGGTAAACTCAAAGCCCACAAGGTTATCATTCAGTTGCAAATTAGACTGGAAATTGGTTTATTCTTTAAGATTTTGAAATGTTTTGCTCTAATAAAAATCTCATGATGTGCTATCTATTGCTGGGTTATATTCACACGCATATAGACAATAGAGTATAGATAGTTAATGATGTATGGATATAGATATTTAATGTATGCAATTTATATGCCAATGTAACAAATATTATAAGAGAGGTAATAAAAATAAGGGAGATTAAAAAATGAAGACAAATAATCCTGAAGAGTAAAAAAGGAATTAATCAAGTTTTTATATAGAAATAAAAAGGCAATGAAGAATTTAATAAAGTATGACAAAAAATGTAGAAAGCTTTAGTAAAAAGCCTAAAATGGAAAGAGAATGGACAAACAAGAAGAAAAAACAAATGTATCAGAAGAAACAATGGCCCAAAAATAAATATAGTGAGAGAAACTAAATAACCATATGAAATGAAATCTATAGAATTATGTGAGATACTAGACATGACAGAAGTCACCAAATATTAAGGATTTTTCTCTTCCATAGACATGTTCATGAAAACCTATCATAGTATAAAAATTATCATCTGAATAAAAGTCTATGTCAATGTAAGAAACCAGTCAAGACCAGAGAAAAAAGGTACTAAAAATAAGAAGTTAGAAACAAAATATCCTACTCTAAACTTTAATGGATTGTGGAAAAGAAAATGTGTATGTGTGTGTGTGTGTGTGTGTGTGTGTATATATAATATATATATATATATATATATATATACACACACAGCAATATATTACAAAAATTTCTGTTTGTACATATATACATATACAACTGGAACTCAGAAAAAATAGAGTAACATAGTGATATTTTTATTAGAGCAATGCTCTGAGACTATCAGACAATTTCTTATCCAATTTGTAATAGAATAATTTTGCAAGGTCTGAATTCTTGCTGAATATGATTTTTTTTTTAATTATCTCATTTCTCTATAGAATGGAGATAACTATGAAATAATAACTGCCCAAATTTAAAATATCGATAAAATTCTGTGATAAATCATTGTCAATTTCTTTTAAAATTTGGTGAATTACCAAACTATTCATCATTGAAATGCTGTAATCAGAAATGTGTATAACAGTCTAAGAATAAGTACAACTATTGTATATATACATACACAGGCATTCAATAATCTAATTTTTGCTTGTTATTTTGTTCTAATATTGTATTTTTGGTAAGAATTTTCTTGAAGCACTCCACATCTGAAAGAAACAACCTAAACTCAATAGAATCCATTTCAAATCCAGTACTAATGTACTTAAATGTCTTTAGCTGCAACTGTAATTTATTGAGCCAAATTTAGAAATAAACGCTACAAAAACACCAGTATAAATAAACACTCAATAGTTTTAAAGTAGTAATGTATATGCAAAGGATACATTGCTTTTGAAATATACACATTCTTGATGATGGCCCAAGATTGGACAGAAAGTACTAGTGAACCAATTAATCATGATAGCTTTATTAAGCAATTCCTGCTGGATACCATGAAATTGATGTGGCAACTTGAAAGGATAAATATAAAAATGTATAGACAAAAGATGTCAATATTGTTCAATCAAATATGTATCAACAAAGAAATACTGCCCAAATATATACTCACACATGTATGTGTGTATATATATATATATATATATATATATACACACACACACACCTACAATTTTATTTTTATTCCATGATATGGCAATGTTATTTTTAGTGATAGTTTCAATAGTGTTGAGTTTAGTTATAAATAATACTGAATAATATCTATTTTGATTGTGTTCCACTAGAAATAAGGAAATCTTGGCATCTTTGATTTAGAAGAAAATTAGCATTTTTTATTTGAATATTTATTTTGGAGGGTGTGTGTGTGTGTCTATATATATATATATATATATATATATATATATATATATATATATATATTCATCCACAGACTATTTTGTTGTATCACAATACTTCAGTGTAGCTAGATCTACGAGATGCTTAAAACCGAGATCATAACCTGGCTGATTTTATATCAGTCAGATATCTTACCCCAGACCATTATCAATCTCAGCATAAGTGAAGGAGTTTTTTACACATAACTTTTATGTATCTGCTCTCAGCTACAGGAGTACTCAATTCATGAGTAGAGCATTGCATTTCAGTATATGTGACAGCTAGCAAATTCTTCACTTAATCTATGGTGGAGGAACACACACACACACACATATATATAAGAATTAACAAATTGTTGACGAATATTTGGTGAATCAAAAAGTGCTCAAATTTCTAGCCAGCAGAGAAGAATAAAACCTGAATGTAATTAAAATCTCACGTCTTTTTATAATGGTTTCATTACTGAAAATGTCCTGTTTCAATCATGTTACAATCTTCAGATAAAACTACACTGTTTCATTTAATGGTTGTATCTTGGTTGATACATGAAACTACTATTAATGGGATTTTTATTATAAGAGGTGATATCTTAATTTCTTTTTAAAAATTGAGAAATCATGAATTTGGTGAAAGAAATATCGGTTGTCACAAAATTTAGATCAAGGATCAGTTCAACAGAAAGATGAAACTGATATACATCTACAAAGTTTGAGATGGAGAGAATAAAAGGAAAAAGAATAAATTTAGAGACTGAAAGAAGAGAAAAAGTCCAATAGGAATCTTAAAGATGAGCATAACAGAGAAAGAGATAAAAGGAAGAAAAATAGTGTAATACAAATTGTACTGCATTAGTATGGATGACATTGCCAAGTCAAAAAAAAAAATATTACTACCCTCCATCCATCTAAACACCTACCCATCAAGGCAAAAAATGTCATTTCCTCTGTTTTTTCCCTTGTATATGACCCAGGGTCAGTAAGATGGTCCAGCTAGAGAATGTCCCTTCATCAATCAAGTCTTTTGCCATGTTGGCCATCTCTAGTCTGTTCAACATATTTTTTTTTTTTTTTTTTTTTTTGGCTGCTGCTGCTTTAGTTTTGTTTATTTTTTTAAATTTTTTATTGCAATTCACCACTCACCACCTTGATTTTTTTTTTATTTACCTTTTTTATCAGCGTTTTATCTATCCTATCTGAATTTTCTTTTTCTTCACCTTTCCTTATTTTCTGCATTGTTTTTTTTTTTCTTTACTTTTTACCTTTCACTATCAGCATTTCATTTTTTTCCTCCTCACTAATACTTCATACTCACCCCCATTCTTTCAATTTCTAACTTTTTTCTTTCTTTACTAATGTTAAAATCTATGCCCCCTCACCAAACAGTCTGTTGTGGTGTATCAGAAATGCTGTTAGTCTTGAGATTGACTGATGTAAAAATTAGGCAATTGGTTCTTTGAAATCTTTTCCCTTCCTGCCTTAAAAGTTCTGGCATAATTCATCTCTCTGAAAACACAAATATCTACCTAAGCAAGCATACGACTTCTGAATTTTGTAACCTCTATATAATTTATATACTAATATGATACTCATAAAAAATGATGGGATTATTTGCTATAGAATAAATACACCTCAAACATTTTTTTTTAATAAGTTAATTTTCTTCTAAACCAAAGATATCAGGATTTTATCATTTCTCATGGAACATTATACAATCAAACTGAATATTATTGCTAGGGTTATCTAACAAATGTGGTTTGGTTTCTTTGTTTAATGGCATATCAACCTATGTAGGTTATTTAATGCCAAAGCCATCCTTCTAGAACAATAGTGGTACCATTTAACCCATATCTGGGAGGATAAGGGGGTTCATACTTTGCCCAAGGGTATTTGTCCAAAAGTGAACATAACAGTGTGACTGGAATTTGAACTCGCTTACTATGATTCCGCAGTCCATCACTTTAACCATTACACTACGAGGACACCCCTAATAAATGTGAATTTTGCCTAAGGAATTGACAATAGGAAGCTCTTTTTACAGTCGCACCTTTTTCAAAAAAATAATTGTCTTCTTTCATGTCCTAGAAGATTGTCCGCATGGCCTCCTTTACTGACTGCTGTGGCTGGAAGTTTTCTTTACCAGAGAGTGTTACCACTCCATGAACTTTTTGACTGGGGTTCATAATGGCAAATCCATATTTAGCCCATTTTTTAAAAAAATTTTTTTTACTAAAACATGTTTTTTTAGTACACATTCTTTGATAAATTTCAAATTGTTTGCATTTCTCAACCACCAAAAATTTGATGATGGACCTCCTATTTAAGCTTGTAGTAAATAGTGAAATCTGTGTAAAAAAAAAAAAAAAAAAAGAAAATAGAATTATATATGTATATATAATATATAAGGAGTGTACTTAATTTCTGATTGCTACATTTCTTAATCATCTATAATCTGGTAGCAAACAGTGCTTTCAAATCAAAGATTTTACTAAGCTTTACTTTGGCAGGTACACAGTTGTCAGATTTCTTCAATGCCTGTTAAATTGTCATCCATCTAATTAATGAACTGGCTCATTATTGCTTAACTTCAGTAGTCTAGTGAGGATGTATAGTTTAAATGTGACTTAAAAGTCTTTAGCATGGTTGGTAGGTTGGTTATAGTAAAATTGGTGACCGTAGTTGAGGGCAATCAGAAGGCTCCCTTTTCAATAGCTACTACACTGACATGTAGGGGAGGGTACTACTCCTTTTCCTGGATTGCTCCACTTTACCCTTGATATGTACCTTATATTGCTGAGTGTTAAGCAAGGAGGTATCAAGTACCATTTTTAAAGTCTTTGGTATGATGTGACCTGGGATTGAACCAAGGTCTCCCAGACCATTGGTGAACACTCTACCAATGAGTCGCTAGGGTTGGTTATAAGGCACCATAAATCATAATCATCAGTGGAAATGTACATTTTATTTTCCAGCATTTTTACCAAGTAATTATTTGTTTTTAAGTTACTATTAATTATTTAATAATAGTTTGCTGATAATTATATATCTCCTATGAACTATTCTGATCTAATACAAATAATTTCCAATCGCAGTGCCCTCCTCCATACCTCGGTGTAGTAGTGATTGAAAAGGGAGCCTTCTGGTTGCCCTCAACTATGGTTGCCAACTTTACTTACTTAAAGAGGTAAATATTTCATATCTAGTTGCAAATGTTTAACAAGCCAATGTATTAATGAAATTCACAATCATTTCAAACATTATCTCGAGCAGATTTATTTAACTCATACTTATAGATGGGACCCTAATAAGTATTACCACTCTCGGTTAGAGTAGATCTGGGAGTAATGGTCTTAAAGAAGTGATTCCCCTAAACTCTTGAACTAGAGCCTAATCAGGGGATCCAGATTAGTGTCATACCCAGAAAAGAAAGGAAACATTGTTCATTTATTATATATAATTCACTTTTAATTTCATTCAGTTATTTATGAATTAATGAGAGAATATATGATCCTTGTAACAGACATTGGCATAATGTTTAGAGTGTTCGCCTATAGCTTGGGAGACCTGCATTCAATCCCAGGTTCAAGTCATACCAAAGACTCAAAAATGGTACTTGATGTCTTCTTGCTTA
The DNA here is from genome assembly GCA_963585895.1 of Sepioteuthis lessoniana. Taxonomy (NCBI): domain Eukaryota; kingdom Metazoa; phylum Mollusca; class Cephalopoda; order Myopsida; family Loliginidae; genus Sepioteuthis; species Sepioteuthis lessoniana. Next base: position 72,755,304 of record OY757914.1, read on the forward strand.
ACACTCAGCATTATAAGGTATAGACTAAGGATAAAGTGGAGCAATCCAGGGAAAGGGGTAGCACCCTCCCCTATACTTTAGTGTAGTAGCTATCAAAAAGGGAGCCTTTGAGTCACCCTTGACTATGGTCGCCAACTTTACTTTACTTATATGCTCCTTAAGGGCTACCGGGTGGGTTTGATAGTTTTATCTATCCCATCAATTCTTATGCTCAGTATATAGGTACCTAGAGAGAAGAAGAAAATAGTGTGTAAGTTCTACCAATTATTGAAAGTGAGCATGATCCTGATTACTTATTCGTAAAATGTGGCTTTGTTCCAAAGTTGTCCTTGTCTAACGTATACCTACATAGAAACACTGCCAGTTTAATGTTTGTTCAGTTTTTTAGGGTTTTTTTTTACTGGTAAGACATGCTTGGAATGTTGAACTTTAACCTGAGCACATTTTATCTACAAGCCAGCTACCCTGGGTTGTAGTCATGGGTAGACGTACATTTTATTTTCCAGCGTTCCTACCATTGATATTTTTGTTTTCTTTTGAATATTTGGCTATAAAAAATAGAACTGTATATATTTGTCTTGCATAAAATGCGATAAAGTTCTTGACCTAACCAAGAAGGTAATAACTTTGTCATGTAATGAGCATGATATATGTATGAGGTAAGGGTTTTCATGTGCATATTTTGCTTGGTTTTTCAGTGAGTTGATCAGTTTAATCAGGATAGACATCTAAGCCATTGCAGTTCTGGTAAAAGTATACCCCCAAGTAAAGTGTTTGATATTAAGATTTTATTTCATTCCAACACATTCTCCAGTTTTATTTGTAAAGGGTGGTTACCTGAAAATTTTTGGTTGGCATAATCCCTTTAGTCACCCTTAGTCGAGGGTAACCTGAAGGCTCCCTATTCAATAGCTACTACACCAAGGTATAGGGGAGGGCACTACCCCTTCCCTGGATTGCTCCACTTTAACCTTGGTCTATACCTTATAATGCTGAGTGTTAAGCAAGGTGACATCAAGTATCATTTTTGGTGTCTTTGGTATGACTCGATCAGGGATTGAACCCTGGTCTCCCAGACCATTGGTGAACACCCGATTCATTAAGCCATTACTTAAAGGCATTATCACAGTCAGACATATTTTTTTCTGACTAATACCAGAAAGCATAATTTTTGCTAAGCTTTGTTTTTTCGGTTTTTTTCAATTTTTTAATATATCAGCAGTATATGTATTCTTCCTGTTATTCCTTAAACTTGGCATATTTTTTTTTGTTTCTTCTCTTCTAAAAAAGCATAATTCAATAAAAATTAATTCCTTTCTTGGTTGTTTTGAGAACTGTTCAGCACATTTCATTGGTTAGTGCAATCATATTGGTATAAATAAACAAACCTACATTTACCTATTGATCAATTTTAATACATGGGTTTGCTAAAAGGTTCTGTGCCTAATCAAGAAGGGAATGACTTAGAACCATAAGATATACATGCTATTTCACATATTTGTTCCATGGTGCATCATTTCTCATGATTTCACATTCTCTGTTATGTGCAAGCATAGCAAGGTAAGTCCTATTACTCCCTGGGTTGAGTAAAATGCTAATGAGTTTTCTTCTCTCCCTCTCTCTGTTTTTGGGACATTTGATTTTTTTGTTTTGTTTGTCACATGCATTTACTCAGCTGCACAAGCAGAGAGGGGTGTGTAAACTCAGATGGTCATGTAGAACACCAAAAATGAATTTAAGCAGTGCAAGCAAGAGGAGTGAAATAATTTTTAAAAACTATTGATAAGATTTAATTGTTATTAATTTTTGAAAATTTAATTGTTTTTTGTATCTCACATTTTTTGTGTATTTATTTGTTGACAAAAAGGTGATATGTTGTCAAAACTTGACCACAAGTTGATAAGAAATTGTCATAGCCTAAAGTTACTTCTATCTTTTTTTTATTTACTATATTTTTTGAAACTAGAAGTCTACCAAACTCTGCTTTGTTGTAACCCTATCTTGGGGTGAATCAGTAACCAAAAAGTTAGACAGGAGAAAGGTCTGCTCAGCCTCTGAAGCCCAGTCAGCTGGGACTGTAGAATATACAGACTTTAACACTGCAGAGGGGTAAGACCCCCAAACCCCACCTAATGAATGTCCTGGATATGACATTAAACCATTTGATAGCAAGACTCTATCTTTGGAAGTTTGTGGAATATGGAGTACTCCTTCATTGCCATTGCTCTCAGGTCCACTCTGACCCCGAGTGGTAGCACTTGATATGATCAAATAGAACAAATTAAGAGAGCAAACAAACGACTCATGATAAATTGTGACTTGTTATATAGTAATACTTGAAACCATTTAACTCTGTACAAAAAAAGAGCTCTAGCTTATTTAAGAAATCAAAATGAGTTGACAAATCAAAAATATATCTAATATGTATGTATAAAGAGGATTTGGCATTAAATAACCTACAATGGTTGATATGCCATAAAACTCTACCAAACCAGGTCTACTCTTACCTGGAGTGGTAGTACCAGTTAGGGTCCCATCTATGGCCAAAATAGAACTGTTAAACCATTTAACTGTGTGCAAGCAAGTGATTGAAGTTAAATTGAATTGTTGGTGTTACATAACAATGCTAGAAACAATTCAACTGTGTGCAAACAAATGAGATCTAGCTTGTTTAGTGTTACCAATAAACTATTTGTTTACAAATCATATATATTTAATATATATAAAAACAGGATTATTAGCAATAAAACCCAACCAAGCAACAATTAAGTTAAATTATTGCATAAATTAAGATTGTAGATAAGATGAAGAATAGAATATTTACTCTAAGCCTGTATTTCAATCTTTTATACCGATGTCCTGCGTGTCTGGTTCGTCGAACTTGTATAGTTTTCGTGATGGGGGGCAAGTGTCCGTAGAGTTGGAGTCTCGTGGAGTGTTGTCGCCAGGACTTGTTTAATACTGCTCTCAACATTCTTGTGTAATTTCCGTCCAGCCTCCTCTCCAGCCGCTTCGTAAGCGTCCATGTGGTGCAGACGGAAATTACACAAGAATGTTGAGAGCAGTATTAAACAAGTCCTGGTGACAACACCCCACGAGACTCCAACTCTACGGACACTTGCCCCCCATCACGAAAACTATACAAGTTCGACGAACCAGACACGCAGGACACTGCTGGAGAAGCAAGGACGAGCTCATAAGCGATGTACTCCTGTGGACCCCGACACATGGATGTGCAAGAGTGGGACGACCAGCACGAACTTACATACAGCAACTATGTGAGGACACAGGATGTAATCCTGAAGACCTGCCGGAGGCGATGAATGATAGGGAGAAATGGCGAGAGAGGGTCAGGGATATCCGCGCTGGCGGCGCGACATGATGATGATGATACCGATGTAGAAAAAAGTATTTTAGCTTTTATACCTATGGACAAAAAAGTTTGAACATTTTTCTAGTTGAGCCTCACTATTCATATCTTAGAAATAATAAGAGTGTTAGAAAAAGTTGCAATCATCAAGGAAGTATTAGTCATCAGTTCAATCTATGTAGCTAAGATCATATCGGGACATTTCTTTCCATGAATAGTGATACAAGTCACAAAAACACACTTTTTAAAAAAAAATTTTTGGTTTACTAATTTGCTTCTTTTTTTGGGGGAGGGGATAGTTCATTTCTTAGTATTTTTTTTCTCGGCTTTTCTTACTTATATGATAAAGCTATATTGTTTCCAACATCATTTATTCATTTGCTAAAAACTTGGCTGTGATCTGAGATACTTGAACTTTTCCATCATTCTTCAATAGACATTCACAGTTTGTTTTTTTTTTTTCTTTCCTAGTTTGCATCTAAACTTTTCTCCTATTTTCATTTTTTTTTTCTTTTTCCATTTAAGGACTTGTCATCTTACTCATAAGCAGGTTTTTGGATTCATTGTTTTATCTTTAACTTTCTAGATAAAAGAGAACAATGATTACTTCACTGACTTCAAATGTCTAAAATAAATGTTTTGTTTAAAAAAATCCACGGATCATGCATTTTTAAAACTTCTTTAGACGAATCTTATCCAAAGATAGTTTTGAAAAAAAAACCCCAGCTGGACAGGTATGTTTTTAGATAAGACTATGTTAAGAATTTATATTTATTTTGATAATTTTTGCTGATGAAACAAAAAAGTTTAAGAGGAATTATTTTCTGTAAAGTTTTCTTTACTAAACAGAATTTTCGTATTGAAGAGCTATATACATAATTTTCTGTATTGAAGAGCTATATGCATAATTTTTTGTAAGCAGGTACACATTGATGTACTGATTATCTGGACAGAAAATGAAATTGGCAAGTTGAGTTGAAATTTCATTTAAGGCTGGTTAGGGTCACTTTGAACTGATATTTACTAAGTGTAATTAGTTTTAACTCGGTCACATCATCTTTTGCATATTGTTACCCATGGGGCACACCAGTGGGTAGTTTGGTACCTCTCTCTCATCTTTAAGCTTCCTCAATATCTACATTAGTATACCTACTTTGAAATAGTGTGTAATCTCATTTTACTAATCAATTTGAAAGTATACTGATTTAAAGCTTTGATGTATACTCCATTAATGTTGAATTGAGCCAGACTAATCTAAGCCTATTAAAGAGAGTATTACACCATAGTGCAATCTATGTATTTATCTGAACCTTCTACTGTGGGCAGGGTGTGATACAAGGTCAATTTTTTTTTTTTTAAGCAGAGTAAATCTGGTTCTGATTCATTTTTTTTTCTCATAGGCTAGTTGCCAAACCAAGGCTAAAGAACCCAGTGTGTCCTATTTACTAATAGGAGACAAAGAGGTGAATTCATGCCTTTCCAAAGGGCACTAGTGCCAAGGGAAATGCAAACAGCCTCATCTTAGATTAAATTTTGGTAAGTGATTCCATTTCCTTCAATGATAACCATTATGATAAGTTCAATTTCTACAACTGCTACAGTGCAATCTTATGAGATTGATTCTCTCTGGGTACCTCAAACTTTTGACTTCCTGTCGAAATAAGCTCAGTAAATATGAACTCCATGCCCTTTCATTAGCAGCAAATTTCTAGCCTGTTAATTATCAAAGAACTAAAGTATTAAGTATGTTATCAAAACCAACGTATCAACAATTTAAATGGACTGTTGACTGCAAAGTTAATTATTTATTATAATTATTCACTTGTTTATTATAAAACACTATTATCTAACAATTTATTTAGTGAATGTTTAAAGCTACAAAAGTTTAGTCAAGCACAAGCTTCTTTCAAAAGAATTTTCATCAGACAAATAAAATTGGTAATCTTTGGAGCATTTTGTTAAAATAAGATCCACTGTAATGATCTACGAAACCAGATTACTGACAATTCTATTGATCAGTTTCAGGAGCCCATTTAGTATAAGGGTTACTCTCATAAGAAATTGATTACCAAAGTTCAAATCCTGGATTATGTCTTTTCTTGGGCAAGACAAGAATTCGTCTATTTTCTCTCTAGCCAAGAACAAATATATTGGACTGGGTATTTTTAAATCCTTTTGAGGCAACCAGCCTAAGAGAAGGAAAAACAAACTTAAGATGAAAAAAAAAGAAAATTTGTTTTTGTAAGTGCAAACTGTGACAAAAGCCACCTGGTCTCTAATGAAGTGTGCTAAGTGTAATAGTTATCTTCCAAGGAAATGGAATCGGTGAGCTGATTGGTTCGGTTTCATGGCATATCAATCTTTCTAGGTTACTTAAAGCCAAATCCTGTTTATTCATATATATTAGATATATATATATATATATGATTTGTAAACACATTTTGTTGATAACATTTTTAAAAGAACCAGAGCTCATTTTTTCTTTGTACACAGTTAAATAGACTCAAGTATTTTTATCAAATACAAGTAATTCTATTTACTTTTAATCATTTGTTTACTCATAGCTAAATGGTTCCAAGTATTGCTATATCTCACTAACAATTCAATTAAACATCAGTCATTTGTTTACACACTGTTTAAATGTCTAACAGTTTTATTTGATCCATTGATTGGACCCTATCAGATGTTGCCACTCTGGGTCAGAATAGACCTGTGAGCAATGATAATGAAGGGGTACTCTACATTCCCCAAAGCTCCAACATTACTGCAGCCTCTGTATCAAACTGTTTAGTGTCATATCCAGGACGCACATTGGGCAGGATCTTACCCCTCTGCAGAGATGCAGTCGGTGTATTCTATAGCCTCAGCCAACTGGGCTCTGTGAGCTGAGTCCAAATCCTTCACCAGCCTGTTTGCATTCCATTTCATGGTAATGCCCTTGGGAAAGGCATACCTACATCTGTTCCTTTACCAGGAATAAGTAAATAGTAAGGCAGAAAGAGTTCTTTATCTTTGTTTAGACAACCAGTCCAGGATAAGGAAAATTTTCAATTCAAGCTAGCAGTAGTCCCCCAAAGAATTGACCTTGTATCACATTATACTTGTGGTGAAGGAGATGAGTAAATATATACATTGATCATATTTGTTGGAATTCATTCGTAATGTTTGTTAGCTGTGAGTAAATACTCGTTCACATGAAAAGCAATGCTTTCGACTTGAGGCAAGGTTATATGGACATTGGGGCATTTCATTGCTCTCAAGTGGCAAAGTTCATTCTCTGGATGGTGATTGGTTGCTAGTCCAGTGAATGGGTATATTAGTGTGTATATAAACTGGCTTGCTTAATATGTTACAGGTTCGGTATTGGGTTACAGCCCATTTTACTTTTTGTCTGCCAGCTGTGGCTGTTGAACCGGTAAGTGTTGTTCTTGTTTATTTTGCACGTTAGAGTAGTGACTTCTACAATATTGAACTAATATTATTGAGAAAACCATGACTTTATGCTAGGATGTAATGGTTAGTGAACTAGGTTAGCAAATTTGATTCTCACTCAGTGCCCATACTTTTGACCTTATGCCACCACTAAGCTATGCTAGGTCCATTTTCCAGAAATAAAAATGTCCTATTACTAATACACCACAATGATTGATAAAGAAGAGTGTGTTTTGAGCAAACCACTCTCCTGTAATTCTCATGACCAAGCAGTAGCAACAAAGCTATAGCAACCAGGCAACCTTAACAAGGCCTAATCACATCAGTTAATTAATTACTGTTATGTATACAAAGTGAACCATGTTCTGATTTCTTTTGAACTTTTTTTTACCTTTTTAAAGAAAATAAACAGGAAACAAATTATTTGAAACCATAATATTTTTGGAACTGAAAACTAAAAAAAAAAAGATTAATTTCTGTTGGAAATATAAGTAGTTTAATGGTTAAAAGTTGAAATTCTGGCTGAGATAGTTTGAGTTCATTTTACACAAATATCTTTTAAAAAGCCATGAATCCAAATCTTCTTTGAGTGAAATATCAGAGCAAACTGATATCTGTTGCTTTGGTTGACAATTGGTCAAGGGAAAAGAGCAAACTCTGAATTTAAAAAACAAAAAAAAAACCAAGTGTGCATGAAGCTCATGAATTAACTCCTAAAACTGACTTGATACAGTAACTACAGAACCATCACTCACTGTATGAAATGCTGGCCCTATGCTTGAATAATAGTCAACTGACTCAAATCATAGTATAGAAGATGCTACCTTAAAGTTTGACGGATTTTCATCAATTATTTGTAGTTCCTTTGTCAAGTTTCCCTGTGTTTCAATGAACATTTTCCATGTCTCTTGTAATAATTTCACCATAAACAACTTTATTGTCAATCAGTTTTGTTTCTTTGAGGAAGTTATTTTGCTTTTTAAGCCCCTGCAAATTTTTTAGAAATACCTTGTATATATTGTCACAAAACAGAAAAAGAAAAATAAGTGATGCTACAATTTAGATTCCTAAAAGTGCAATCATTATTTTTCAAGGTATAAAAGTACAATGAAAATTAAGGAGTGCAGGGTGAAGGACAGATCTATTGGGGACATAAACTTAGTTAGGATTTCAACATGGATGCTTTGCAAAAAAGCCAAGAGAGATTTTTATATATATCTCATCAATAATTCATATTATAGTATACATTAAAATTTCATTCAAATTCCCTGGATAAAAATAGATGCCTGGTTATCTGTGTGCCCTTCTGCGTCTGTCTCGCTGTGTGCCCTTCTGCGTCTGTCTCGCTGTGTGCCCTTCTGCATCTGTCTCACTGAGTTCCTTTCTAAATACATCTGTCTTGAGGACAGGTTGAGATATGATTGTCAGAGTACAAAGTTGAGAACAGAACAGCATTAATCTCTTTTCTTAGAATTTCAAAATGTTTTCATTGTTTTCTTAACTTTTAAGTTTAATGCCCCTTTATATTCGAGAAGCAAGGAAAAGCAGCAGACAAATTTTCATTTAACACCCTTAATTTTCATAATGCTACTCATTTGCTATCATGGACAAGACAATGACTACTTTCCTCAGCCCAGACTGGCAGTTGAGTGTACATTTTGGAAAACAAAGTTCCCAGATCAGATCATGCAAACAACACTAAACTTAGACATGATTTTCTTCCCTAAGAATCATCCAAGTAAGTTGGGAATTGACTGTATCTGGGGAAAAACACATGGTAGAATGTCCTTAGAAGAAGCTTGTCACATACCAGAAAATGGTAGAGCAGTGAAGAAACCGGAACTAGTGAGCTCACTGTGAGCCAATTTTGGTTGTACTGTCAGGAGTCTGCAGGGTTCTTGCTATGCAAGGTTCTGAATAAATTTGAAATCACAATAGCTGCAAACAGCAGGAAAGCCAAACATGCTATCAATGAAGCCATGGAAAAAAAGCTGAATGATTTCTTCAGATGAAGAGGATTGCTTGTGTTAGGAGAAGGGGTTCATGTTGAAAGACCTTAAACCTTTGCTCTCATGAATATTGGCCATTGGTAAATATTTATGAAATGCTTTATTTTTATTTTTTTTGACTTAAAAATCTTTTTAGTAATCTGTATCCAGTATATTTATTTTTTAAAGCAGGTATGAAATTCAGCAGGATTAATATTTCAGATATATTTCTAGATTCTTATTTTTCTTTTTTTAAATGATTGATAGTTTTTGGTAGCCAGGTGAAAGATAAGCCAGAACACTTCCTTTCTGCATAGGCTGACATGAAGGAAAACCTATAAAACCTAATCAGGAATCCTTAGAGGGCATCATCTATACAATATAATCTTCAACCTTTGTTGAAAAACACCCTGGTTTTTGAAAGCTATTAATAATGAGTGCAATTTTTACAGGGTAACATCAAAAGATAGCTGATTGATGATGATAAAATTTTGGTCAAACTCTATTATTTACATAAATCAATGATTCTCAACCTTTCTGCTCATGGCCTACTCTGCTTTATAATGTCTCTCTACCCCACTTCACTTCATAGTCTCAATTCAAGAAAAATTTACTGTTCATTTTTTCTCTTAAATACATTCAGATTACACCTGTATTATATAGGGTGTCTCAATATACATGGGATTGCTAATAACTCTACTGATAATGTGCTCTTTTTTGTTTCAGATTTGAAAATAGAATACCATAATGACTATTAATCCTTAATCACAATACCTTGGATAAGAGAAGAAAAATATTTTGCATCACTGCTTATTTAGAGACAAAATCATTCAAAACTGTCTCAGAATAAATGCAACCCATTAATATGATAATGATTATATACTGAGACAAGAAACTCAAAAAAAGATAACTTGTCCTGGAAGCTGATATGATAAAAAATAAAAATAACATGATTTTGATGTCTCTAGCTTAAAGGATATATTTTTTACAAGACGTGTTTCAAATGACTACCATTGTGCTTGTCTCAGTAATAAATTATAATCATATTAATGGATCTGTTTTGATACATGCAGTATAATATGCAATCTTTTTTAGTAGCTTCAACACAATTTCTATGCAAATAAAATTATGAATAAGAAAACAAAATCATACAAAATATGTACTGTTGTAGAACAATATGTAGAAATATGTACAGTGGTAGTACCAGATAGGATTCTATCAATGGGTCAAATAGAGCTGTTTGATATTTAAACTGTGTGCAAACAAATGACCTAGGCAAAATTGAATTGTTTGAAATAGAATCGTTTGATCATTTAAGTGTGTAAACAAATAACTCATTTAAATTAATTCTTAGTAATACATTGCAATACGTGGAACCAATTAACTTTGTTGACATGCTAAACTAAATTGTTAGAAGTAGAATTGTTTGATCATTTAACTGTGTAAACAAAATGCTGTATTCAAACAAATGACTTACTGTATGTAAATAAAAACTGTGTACTTATGCTAAACTGAATTTTTTGAAATAGAACTTTTTTTATGCTTAACTGTGTAGTCATATTAGTTAGAAATTAGTGAAACTATTTAACTGTGTGCAAAAAATGAATATGAGCTCGTTTAAAAATGTTATCTATAAAATGTGTTTAGAAATCGCATATTTGATATGTATAAAAAGGATGAGGCATTAAATGACCTACAATAGTTAATATCCCATAAAAGCAAAGCAAATCAAAGTTAAGTATCCATAAGCCTGCTAAGTAATTAGAAGAGAAACCTTTATAAAAGCAGGTACTATAAACAATCTGAGGCCAAAACTTATGCTTATACAAGTATGGCTCATTAAGTCCATTATCATCAATGTGTACCTTCAACATGAATTTCTTTGACTCTCACCATCTATTGCTATCAAACATAACATGTTGAAGGTCCTGTAGACAGCATCCAGTTTTTGCACAGAGCTCTCATGTGTCCACGAGTCATTCATGAGTTTGTCCTTACTTCTTCAGAAGTCCTTGCACTTGTTTGTTTTTTTTTGGATGGTTTGTTTGAGGGGGGCTAAATGACTGTACAGCTGCTGTTTTGTAGGTTGCATTAGTTTCTTTTGTTTCATGGCATATCAACTTACGTTATTTAATGTCAAAGCCATTCTTGTTGAAAAAGAGTAGTGGTATTATAAGTGGTATGAACCCCCTTATTCTCTCTTAACTATGGGGGGATAAGGGGGTTCATAACTTTCTCAAGGTCAGAAAGTGAATGTAATTGCATAATGAGAGTTTGAACTTTATTCACTATGGTGTTATAATCTAATTCATTAGCCACTATGCTATGGAGTTTTCCCATATTTTCTAGGCTGACAGTTTCTTGTTGAATTTTGTTCTGAAATTTTCATTGTCTAATGTTCAAAGGTTAAGTGCAATGACAAGGAAGGAGATGAGATAGAAAAATATTTATCGTACCCCAATTTTTTTCCATTCATTATCAACACACTTATTGACTGAGAATAAAATCCACTTATATATAAATATGTTCATTCTATCTTGTCTAGATTTACATGTAGTTAGGAAATGTTTGTTTTGGAAAAAAAGTTTTATGATTAAAAGAAAACAAATTTCATCTATTGCATTGCAATGTATAACTAAGTTTGAATATTCTATATTGTACTTAGAAAGAACTAATTGTAAAAGTTAGGCATTAAAATATGTTTGATTTGTTCTTTTTTTTTTTTTTTTTTTTTTTTTTTTTTTTTTTTTTTCAACCTCATCCATGAAATTTGACCTCAAGGTCTAAACAGGAAATTGAAGAAACTGTTCTAAAAATGTTCTTATTTTTAATTTCCTGGAGAAGTACTTGAAAATGGTTGAACCATCATTATATTTACAGAATATAATCATTTCAGTACAAACACCAACTCTACTATGACAAAAGCAGCAACGGTAACCTTTATTTTGTCAATATTTTTTAAGGGATTGTCTTTTAATATAACTCCCAAGTTATACGTCTTCCTTTACCATCAGACACTTGTTCTTGTAAGAAAGAATAAAAAAAAAAAGCAAAAAAACAAACTAACAAAAAAACTGGTTCAACCTTTTGTGTTGCTTTTGCATGATTAACTTATTGCCACATTTTTCAACCAAGAAACTATTTTTTTGTGATTTAGATGAATAAATCCCTAAAGGCTATTTCTTTTGCTTGATTTCATCATTGTGAGCTGTTTTGAATATTTGTCCTTTCCGGACAAGGATTTTGCTCTGTGGACAATAGTACATGTGCTCACAAAGGCAATGCTACCCATAGCAAATACAATTGGTTGTATAGCCATTGGAACTGTGTGAAGAATTTTTCTTTTATGGATTGAATAAACACAAGACTTTTCAAAACATCTCCAAGTATCAATGTATTCCCTCAAACTAGCTGTAGATTTCTCAAAATTATCCATGTCTTTCAGCAATGGAGATGACCTATGTCATATATATTTTGGGGTGTACTAACTTTACATAATGCCTATAAATAAATACACCACTAAAAAATTTTTTTATGGAAGTAAATTTTCTCGTAAACTAATATAACAGGATTATAGTTTCTAATGGAACAATCAACTGATATCATTAGCTATTATGTATGACCAAACCCAGCAAAAATGAAAGTCTATGGCAAAAAATGTGAATACATAGTTTAAAAAAAACACCCCTCTTATATATACGTGTGTTTGTTTACAGTATCACACATGAATAAGTACAACTCTTACAATTTTTAATAAAAGTTCATTTTCTTTTAAACCAATGACTGGGATTTTATTCTAGAGGAACATTATAAAAAATGGATATTATTAGTTATTATTTATTACTGAACTCTACAGCATTGAAACTCAGTCACCAAAAAAATAAATATGTAGCTATTCAAAATCAAGTACGTTCCTTATATATTTATCAAACTTTATTTCTAATCAAGGCTTTTGTTTTTATCCTTTTTAATCATATGTATGCATATACTGTGCATGTACAGTATCACTCTTAAATAGATCCACCACAATTTTTTAATAAGTTCATCTAAACCAAAAATCACAAGATTATAACTAATTCTTGTGAAAGAAATACAATAACAATTATTATTAGGTATTACTCATAACCAAACTCTACTGCCAGAAATAGGAATATGCAGCAGTTAAAAAAATTTCACTCCTGTGTTTGTATTGTAATTTTATTCTTAATAGTTTGTATTTGTCTTCTTAATTTTTCTATGACCTTAGAATGTTAATTTTTTGTTCACTTCCATATGTATATATATATATTATCTATACCTGTGGAAATTTAATTGAATATATTACAAAGATAAAAGTAACATTTATACATCTGTAAATGTTTGTTGAAGCAACTTTTTCTGTAAGTGTTACCTTTTCACATTCTTAAAGTGTAACTTGTTTTTTCATCAGCATATTTTATATCATAGATTTTTTTAAATACCTTGAATTCCTATTGTTACAGATACTATATTCTAATCCTTGATGGAAGTGCCAGTAATATTAGTTTGTATGCAAAAATTAATTGATATCAATATAATATATTTAGATATTTCCTAAACAAAATAATTTCTAAAAAATTCAAATATTTGTGAATTTCTTCATGCCAATAGATATTGTGTGTGTGTGTGTGTGTGTATATATATATATATATATATATATATATATATATAATATGTGTGTATGTATATATGGGTGTATGTATGTATGTGTGTGTATATAATATATATATATATATATATATATATGGGTGTATGTATGTATGTGTGTGTGTGTGTATATATATATATATATATATATATACACACACACACATGCACACACACGTAGTGGGAATGCTTAGCATCACTGTTATTGGCACTGGAAATGGAATTGGCTGTTTGTGTTTCCCTTTGCAATAGTGTGCTTGCGAAAGTCATGAATCCTTCTCTCTCTCCTCTTGCAATAGAAGGGCAGTCTAGGTTCTTTAGCTTTAATGAGGCAACCAGTTCAGAAGAAGGAAAACTTTGAATTTAAAATTGTTGTACTCTGCTTGAAAATCGATTTTGCATTGGATCTTAATTATGAAGATGTGTGTGTGTTGTAATTTACTAAGCTTTTTGCTTAGATGGGGCACACAATGAGATTCAAACTCGCTTACATTACACCACCTGAGGCACCCTAGTTGGGTGTGTGTAAAATATATATATATATATATATATATATATATATATACATACACAATACCTATTTAGAGTCAGTGAGTGACTATTTGATCCAAGGCTGAATACACATTGATCCTAAGCAGAAGTGCCAATCCATACATAAATAAATCTTATTTTTTTATGGGTACTATGCCAGTATCAAATAAACTCAAAGTAATGATTGTTTATTGGTGCATTTATGCTAGGAAGGAAATATTCAGAATCTTTTTCACCTTGTATCTATTTACAAGCATCTGTTTGCTGAATCTCATGACAAATAAAAGCAAACACAATCTCAATGTTTGATATTATTGTCACAACTAAAGTGAATATCTGATTTCCTCAGTAAGTCTGCAGCAGTGAAAGGAGAACTGAACTAGAACTTATTTTTCATACTATTTGTCTATTGATATTTATGTGCTTGTAAAATCCACTACACTAAAGAAAAAGAATAATAATTGTTCTCCATTGATGTTAGTTCAAAATGTGCAAATGCTCATCTGTTCATTAAATGAAGTCTGGCTGAAAAAGAGAAAAATGCAATGTGCACTCCTCGCTCTCTCTTTCATTTTTTCTTTTCTTTTTTATCTTTTCTTTTCTATGAGTAAATATTAACTTCCAATTGCAATGCATCATTCACTGAACATTCCCTCATCTCTACAAGAATCAGAAAACTTATACCACTTGGTTGGATTTATTTGTCTTCAAGAACAGTGTGCTAAAAATATGGCAAAAGAATATTTTTGACTTTTTTGGTAAAAATGTGCCTTTCATGTAATTGTGCCTGAAAAACATGAAGACTGAACACAATGCGGCCCTGTGTGGCCAATGTAATCCATAATTTGAGCCAAACGTGCCGTATTCATGAAAAGAAGAATGAATATTCCAGTCCTTGGAATTTGACAATGTAAGATCCAATGCACCTGGATGTAATCCAAGAACATTTACATACTCTGCACATATTCTCCAAGAGATGCTATTTTCTTTCTTCCTCTCTACTTAAATTTCTTTTTTACTTATTTTTTTTTTATTTAAGTGATTTCTTTTTGAAGTGCTGTTTATTTTTGTTTTTTTATTATTATTCATCTTCACTTTCTTTATTTTCTTTCCTTTTAACTTCTTCCTTAGCTGATATATGTTTGCCTTTTATTATCATAATTACCCATGTCCAATATCTTTCTATAGTATTCATTTTTTCTTTTCTTTTTTCCTTTTTACTTTAAGATAATTTTAATTCTTTTCTTTCCCTTCATCATTCTCTTTTTTTTGTTTTTTTTCCTTTGTTTTCTTTGTCTTTTTTTTCTTTAAATTTTTCTTTCACTTTCCATCTATTTCTTTTCCATTAATTTTGCTGCTTTTACTTCACAACCTTCTTTCATTTCATTCTGCTTTTTTTTTCTTTTATGTCTTTTTGCTTTTCTTCATTCTTTATCATTTGGTTCTATGTCCATGCTAAGCACAATACATACAGATGTTATACTACACTTGATGTGTTCCATAAAACTTTATATTACTTTTCAGGATGCCTTTCCATTATGCACCTGTAAGCTTCCTTTTAACTTTCTTTTTGGCTTCTCTTTCACTGATCTTAGTTTTGTGTTCAAACATTTCTATCAATTTTTGCTTTTTTATTATGTTACTTCAAATATTTTTATTGCTAAAATTTTTTGCTATCTTTTTTTTTTTTTTTTTTTTTTTTTCCAATTATTTTTCATTTTACTATTTTCTTTCTTTGATTTTTGGTTATCTTTTACTTTATTTTGTATTTTCTCTGATTTTTTTTTTATTCTCTCACAATAAAATGACTTAAATCTATGATCCAATCACACACATCTATGTATATGATCAAAAATTGTACCAGTATAGTTACTGCAGATGAGTTTTTAAACTTTTCTCCAAACCAGAGGGTTGCTAACTTAGAAAAAAATTTGGCCTTCTGTTATCTTTATCATATGTACCAACCCCTCCGCTTGGGTAGGATATGACACGAGGTCAATTTTTAAGCAAAGTTTAACAGGTTTGAATTCAGAGTTTTCCTTCTCCTAGACTAGTTGCCTTACCAAGGCTGAAGAACCTAGTCTGCCCGACTATTTACCCATAGCTGGAGAGAGAATAATTCGATTCATACCTTTCCCAAGGGTATTAGTGCTATGTGAAATGCAATCACTTTCATCCAGGATTTGAACTTATGTCGCCGTGTCCATTTCGTATGATGATAACCATTACACCACGGGGACCTCCACCACACTTCTGGTATCTTTATAACAACCAAGATGAGGAAACAAGGTTAAGTAAATTGGTGCATAATAATAGTTCCTTATTTTAAAAAGTTCTGACAAAAATAATAGAAATTTCCTTCACTGTTCTTTCCATGATACAGTTTTTCAGAAAAATAGATTAGTTTGTAGGATTAGCAAGAGAGGAGTGAGTCTCCATTGTATAATGAATAACATGCAAAATCGTGACATAGTAAATGAGTTCAAACTCCAGTCTTGCCATTTTTTTCACTTTCAGACTAATACTTGTAGGAGAGTTATGAAGCCCTTTATTCCCCTGCTATGAGTTAAATATAACGACTGTTCTTTGAGAAAGATGTCTTTGGCATTAAATAACCCACAAAGGTTTATGTTATTTAAAAATAACACAGATTAACAAGTTAATTATCTGACTATTGTTGGCACCTATTATTGAGAGAGAGAGACAGGATTGTTTAAAAAAATTTATATCATTTGAGGTGTAGTTGTTTTTAAGAAAAATTGATATTTCAAATGACTTTATGAATTCTCATCCAAATGATCTCAAATTTTAATATCCTTTTAGAAAGAATTCAAAATTTTATGTTTAATGTTATTTTTTTTTCACTTATAGAAATGCAAATTATTAGAAAAGAAGAAAATGCCTACACATGAAACTTTTTTTGCTACTACACAGGCTGTTAAAATTTGAGCTAATTTGGATGAGAATTTATAAAGTTATTTGAAATGATATCAATTTTTCTGAAAAAAACCTCTACTTTTCAGATGATATCAAATTTTTAAAATGGTCTCTTTTTCTCTTTTCCTCTTATGGGGGTTGAGCTCTCTGGCGAAGGAATTGCCGGCAGCCGCTAGTGTGATGCAAAGCTCTTCGAAAGAATTGAACACTCTGGCAGCCGATAGGGTATAAAAAAAATGTAAACAAAGGCTGCTGCTGCTGTTTCTAAAAATAAAAAAATAAAAAAAATTCCTTAAAATTCCCTTAGCCAACATGGTCCGCTTGGTAGACGAGTGGTCAGAAACAAAGTCTAACGTAAAGTTGGACAGGTTTCGATCCCGGCTTCGAGCGTCCTGCGTGTCTAGCCACACTGAAGAGTTCTGATAGAATGAAACAGTCTGTCTGTGGATGACTATATATATATATATATATAAATATATAATGTATTATGGTTGACAACAATGGCATAATAATTAATTTGCTAGTCTGTATTACTTTGTTTAATGGTGTATCAACCTTTACGGGTCATTTGATACCAAAGACATCCTTGTCAAAGAAAAGTCATCATCATCATCATCAAGTTGTACTGCTTGCATGGATTTCCTTTTCTCGCCATTCATCCCTATCATCCATTGCTTCCAAAAGGTCCTCTAGACTACATCCTGTGTCTGTACAGAGCTGTTGTAGATATGTTCTAGCTGGTCAACCAAAACTTGCTCATCCATGTGTAGGGGTCCACAGGAGAACATTCCTTATGAATTCATCCTTACTTCTCCAGCAATGTTCTGCATGTCTTGTTCATCTGATTTGAATGGATTTAGAGATGGTAAGTAGGTGGCTGTACAGCTAATGGTACTATCTAACCTATAGCTGGGATGATAAGAGGGTTCATAATGCTCTCAAGGATATTAGTCTGAAAGTGAATGTGATAGCATGACTGATGTTTGAACTCTCTTCTTATGATGTTACTATCTATTATGCAGTGGGGACTCCTCCTTTGCTAATCCTACTGATTGATAAATGAATTCAATCATCATGAGGGACCTATTTTTATATCTTTGTGCTAGAATAAGGTACACGGTAAATAACACATACATACATATATAGGCACTTGTGAGGTGTAAGCTTAGCAAACTAGTCTTGCTGACTATTGTTTGTGAGTTTGAGTCTCACTGGGTGCCCCTAAATTCTCATTTTGTTTCATGATCAGCTTAGTAAATGACCACACACACACATTATATATATATATATATATATATATATATATATATATATATGATAATTAAAATTATTACTAAAACCATTCTTGATTTGTAAAATATAGTGCTCTATTTACAAAAAATGAAAATAAATATATTTCCACTATAAAATTGTAAAATGTATGATTCTAAATTTCACATTCTTGATCTTCAAGTGAGCTTGTATCGGCACATCTGAAGTTTATCAGTATAAATATATATAGGAATAACTTACCATGGTATAGTCACTTGAATTTCATGCTGAAAGCAACTCTGAGATCAGTATTGCTATTACAAAGTGGCCACTTATCAAATTACTGATTTGGCTTATTGATGCTTAACATTGGTGATCAGCTAGAAAATAGTGCTTTCATTATGACATTATAGATATATGGTTATTTACAAAGTTTACCTTAGTTGTGGCACTAGGCCAGTAGTATGAAGCACCTAGAACTGACCTGAACTTTTTTTCTTTCTTTTTTTTTATAGGCTGACTTGCAAATATAAAGCCCTGAGTGAGGATAAAACTCACAATTTAGTTGTAATTAAACTACAAGATGAGGGATGTCTTCATGGTGTAATGGTTAAAGCGCTGGGCTGTGGAACTGTTGTAAGCGAGTTCAAACTCCAATCCTACTATTACATTCACTTTCAGACAAATGCCCTTGGGAAAAGTATGAATTCCCTTATCCTCCTAGCTATGGGTTGAATAGTATCACTGCTGTTTTTCAAGAAGGAGGGCTTTGGCATTAAATAACCTAAGAAAGTTGATATGCCATTAAACAAGGAAACCAAACCTAAACCTAAACCATAAGACTAACTTGATAACCACTACACCATGACAAGTTATTTCATATAATAGCTTACCTATTCACAATCAGGTATATGTATGCACAAACATGCATATGTTTCATAGATTCAGTTTAATGGCATGTCAACTCAACTACTGTTATTTTATTCTCAGAGGTTAGAGAATTGAATTCACTGTACATTTATAGAGATTTTTCGTTAGTTAAGTTTTTATTTTTTCTATTGTTTTATTTATTCATTTATTTATTTAATTATTTTTTGGAGGGGCTCATGATTTTATTGAAGCCAAATAATTTTTAAACACACCCATATTTGACCCATAGATCAGACCCTAAAAACTATTTTTTAAGAGTGGACCTGGGAGTAATGGCAATGAAGAGATACTCGACTCTCCCCAAATCTTCAGATGCAGTTTAGTATCATACGTGTGACACTTTCTCTTTTTTTTTTTTTTTTTTTTTTTTTTTTTTTTTCCAGTAGTGGGGATTTTGCCTCTTTGCAGGGGATACAGTCAGCACATTCTAAGCCACAACGACCGGGGACGTCTGTGCCCACATTAAAAGGAGAAAAGAATCCTCATATAAACATATATACATGCACACACATGTAACCAGAAGAATCCTTAGTCTTTTTATCTATTTTTTAATCTCTTTTCTATCCCTTTTTTTGCACTTTTCCTCTGATATTTTTTTTTTTTATTTTTTTTTTTACAACCGATTGGCTTTGACAATCAAGAGTGTATCAACTGCAAACCATTGGCTACCAAAAGCATCTCTCAGCGCATTCTTGCTGCCCACTGCACCATATGCCAACTTCCCACACCAAATGCAATTTACTCAAGCACACTGCGCTAAACATCAAACGTTTGCAGCAAACAGTATAGCATGGCATTATCAAAGAAAACAGAAAGCATATGACTCATAGAAGGGCAGTGGCCATACAGTCAAAGACATCTGGTGGTTCTGTATGCACCAATGGAAGTGGCAACGGCTGTGACAGTGGCCATAAAGAATGTATTATGTAAGCACAACAATACATAGGCGGTATGAAAAACATATCAATTGATTGCAATTGTGATTGTGGCTATCACCTGGAGATGTTGAATAAGGTTGCTGTATGATTTAATGCTGTGCAGATGGAAATATGGACTGATTAAGGAAAGAGTATGGATTTTTAAAGAAAGTTGGAGTTAATGTTTTCTAAGCCGTATTTAGGATCAGCAGATGTGTGGGTTTACAATTATGCTTAAAAATAAAGATGCTGAAAACCACTTGCACCGAATTTTTGACTATGGATTTATAAATGCGACATAATGGAAATTGATAATTATCAAAACAAAGTAATTTTTAACCCAGTTGACTGGGGCTGTAGAATATGTCGATTGCATCTCGGCAAAGAGGTAAAACCACTCACGATAGATCCTGGATATGACACTAAACCATCTGATGGTGAGGCCCTACTTTTGGAGCTATGGGGAATGTGGAGTATCCTTTTATTGCCATGACTCCCAAGTCCACTCTGACTCAAAGTGGTGGAACCTGTTAGGATCCTATCTATGGTTCAAATAGAACTATTAAACCATTTACTATACCTGAAACCATTTAACTGTGTGCAAACAATAAATAATACTTAAAACTATTTAACTTTGAGCAAACAAATGAGCTCTGGGTTACCAATAAACTGTTCATTTAAAAATCTTCTATATACCAGATTTGGCATTTAATGACCCACAATAGTTGATATGCCATAAAAGACACCCAACCATCGAACCAATTTTTTTTTTTTTTAAATTATAAGATATTTAAAAGCAAACCCCTATCCATATCAGTTTTTAAGCCATTGAGATCTGAGAAACTTTGAATGATGATAGTTAACTTTTCAAACCCTGAGTATTCAATAATGATGCCTACCTTCTGGACTTGTGGTTGAAAAATAGCTGAAAAATATAATGTGATTATCATTAACTCCTTTTATAAAATTTTACTGGCAATAGTGATACAGAAATGAGGATTTCTCCAGATAGAATTTAGTCCACCTGGGTATGTGTTATGTATAATTTCTATGTACTGGCACAAATACTAATCAATCAAGTTGTAAATATCACTACTTAAAACCTTGCCATCCTCTCTGCAGGAAGGAGAATAGAATTGACTTTACAGAGGGATTAATGCTCCCCAAAAAGGGGGTGTCCTGGGTATGACACTTGACTGCATCTGCTGATAAGGCTCTAATTCATAGGTAGTACCTGTTTAGGTTCCATCCGGGGATCAAATAGAGCTGTTTAAGAATTATTCATATTCAATAAAAAGAAAAACTTGATGTGATATAACTGTAAATTTTTTTGTATTAAGAATAGTTACTTGAAGCTTTTATTGTTTACTAAGGATTATTATTATTAGTAACTTGAAACTCTATAACTGTGCAAACAAATTACTATTATTTGATAGAAATAATTATTTGAATCCCTTATTAATATTAGGTAAGAATAAATGAAACCATACAAGTATGTGTAAATTATAGGAATACTTGATATGTATCTGCATGTAAAAACTCTTAAACAATTACATAAAAATGAAAATATAAATGTACAATGAACACAATTTTTTAACCTCTAGGCATGAAATAATTAGAGACAGATTGACTAGTCATTAAAATCAATATATCAATCGTAAAACCTTGGGTGCCTGATGCTCATGAAACCACCCAGCTTGGGGTTCTGTAAAATAGTTGAAAAAGTTTTAATAATTCAATAGGTTTATAAGCTCTTACTCATAGGCAATGGTGATGTAGAAATACTATTATTAATAACATTATCAATTTAAATAATGATAATATAATGTTGGTAATTATAGGTAGTAACAATGTAGAAATAGGGAATTCCCAATTGGTATTTTGGCTGTGCGGTTTATATATATATATATATATATATATACACACTCACACATAGTGGCACAAATACTAAATACATTCAATACGTTTCCAGCCTTTTTTTGTACAGGCATTTAAAATTGTCTTAGACTCTTAAAAATTCAGTATCTTATTGCTATACATCTTATGAGATGACTGACCAATTTTTATGATTTCAGGTTCAAATAAACAGCTACAGCAGCAATTGGAATACACCCTACTAAAGCCTGATTGTCACAGCTGGTGAATTTCAAAAATGCAATATGGATGTGAGGACACTTTAGAAGAATGATATGCAATAAAATTCTCTTTTTAAACACCTTGAAAAAAATGCCACAGAAATGTATAGAATACTTCAGACTGCTTTTGGAGCATCTTGCATGAATCGAGCATGAGTTTTTGAGTGGCATAAGAGATTTAAGGAAGGCAGGGAGTCTGTGAAGGATGATGAGAGGTGTGGAAGGAGTAAGGAAGTCAGAACACCAGAGTTAATTGGCCAAATAAAGAATTTCATGGATAAGGACCGTCGTGTGTCTATAGAGACAATAAGTGCACAGTTTGATGTCAGTGTTGGAACTGTACACACAATTATTCATGAGGAACTGAAAATGTGGAAGATTTGCGCGAAGTTTATCCCAAGAGTGCTCAGAGAAGATCAGAAAGAAAGACGTTGTCATGACAGCAGGGAGATGGTCGAGCTGATCAATTCAGATCCCGCAGTTCTTGATGCTTTGGTGACCTGCGATGAAAGCTGGATCTACTGCTATGACCCAGAGACCAAGAGACAGAGTTCCCAGCAGAAGCATGCTAGCTCTCCCAGAGCCAAAAAGGCCAGACAGAGCAAATCCACCCACAAACTTTTGATGATCCCTTTTTTTGACAGCACTGGCATGATCTACATGCACTGGGTTCCCACTGGACAGACAGTCAAGAGGAGTACTATGTTGAGGTTTTAAGGGAGTTCAGGAAGAGATTCCATTGGAAGAGGCCAGCACTCTTCAAATCAAGTCAGTGGCATTTCCACTAGGACAATGCACCAGTCCACAATTCCATCCTTGTCACAGACTATTTGACCAAGATGGGCATCAAGACAGTTCCTCACCGTCCCTATAGTCCAGACCTAACTCCCTGTGACTTTTGGTTATTCCCTAAGCTCAGAGGCTGTTGTTATAAGACAATTGAGGAGATGAAAGAGGCTGTGACAAAGGTCATTGACAAGGCTCACACAAGAGGACTTCCATGGAGCCTTCCAGAAGTTGTTGGAATAGTACCACAAGTGCATTGCGGCCGGAGGGGATTACTTTGAAGGGGACTAGAGTTTCATGTGTGTACTATCAATAAAAGTGCACATACGAAAAAAGTCTGCAAACTTATTTAATGAGCCTTGTATTGATTGTGATTTGAAAGTTAAAAAATAAAGCAATTGACAAAATGAATTATCTCTGGTTGATGTATTCTGAATTTGACTCATGTGACAACTTCCTTACCAGATTTCCTAATCTTGATTTATGAAGATATAGATGATATAAGTAATTAAGCACATCAATATCTTCATGGTTAATTAGATTGATTTTATCTTGAGTTTTTATTAGTTCTTTCTACATTAAAATCTTCACAACAGTTTTATATGGTTTTCTTGAACAATGTTAGTTTCTGCTTAAAAGTTCAGTCATGTCATTTTCCTACTCAATATACTTATCACCATCCCAAGCAGGATGTGATCTGAGGTCAAGAGAAGTACAACTAGCTTAAATTCAGAAATTTTCTCCTAGATTGGTTGCTGTATAACGTCTAAAGAGCACATTCTGCTATATTATTTACCCACAGCTGGTAGATATAATAGATAAGTATCCTTAGTGTGACACTAAACTGCATCTGATAGTGAGGTTCCAGTTCTGGAGATCTGGGGGAAATATGGAGTGCTCCTTCATTACCATTATTCCTTGGACCCCTCTAACCTGAAGTGGTAATACCTGTTAAGGCCTCATCTATGGATCAAATAGATCTGTTTGCAAATTATTTGAATCAATTTCTCTATCATTTTAAGGTTAGTCACCATGGCAAAATGGCTAATGTGCTGGACAGTGATATTGGTGTGAGTTTAAACTCCAGTCGCACTTTCGCATTCCCTTTTTAACTAATACCTTGGGCGAGGTGTGAACTCTTGTTTCTTGCCGAGTTGACAGGGGGTGTAGAATACACCGATAGCATCTCTGCAGTGAGGTAGGACCTCCCCCAAATGAATGTCTTAGATATGACACTAAAAGATCTGATGGTGAGGTTCCAATAATGCTGGAGCTTTGGGGAATGTGGAGTACCCCTTCATTGGCATCACTCCCAGGTCCACTCTAGCCGGGAGTGGTAGCACCTGATAGGGTCCTATCTATGGATCAAATAGAACTAAACTGTGTACTTATGCTAAATTGAATTGTTTGAAATAGGACTGTTTTTATATGCTAAACTGAAATAGAACTGTTTTGATATGGGTAAACAAAAAATTATACTTATACTAAATTGTTTGAAATAGAAATATTTTTGACAAACTGTGTACTTATGCTAAAGTGAATTGTTTGAAATAGAACTGTTTATTTGTATAAAAATGGATTTGGCATTAAATAACCTACAAAGGTTGATATGCCATAAAACCCAAACAAACAGATTTTTGTTTCATCCCAGGTCTGGGGTAAATAATAGCACTACTGTCTTTCTACAAGGATACCTTTGGCATTAAATAACTCACAAAGGTTGATATGTCATTTAACAAGGAAACTAAACTAAATCTAATCTATCATTTATCACCTAACTGATTCCATAATTTAGTAACCTCTATTTAGACAGCTTTGATTTTTTTTTTTTTTTTTTTTTTTTTTTTTTTTAAATATGTGAGTGTCACATGAACTAACATCTCAGTATAGGACATATACTTCTCACCATAAATACAGTTGATTAGCTACTTTTTCATATTTCTATCTGAGATTATATCTTCATGAAACTCTATGTAAAAGACTTTGAGTTTAAAATTTAAATATATTAGGTTATCAACCTGCTCTTTTATAGTAGTATCAAGTATTTTTTATGCATTCTTCTTATTTGCATTTCTTTTATTTTTTTATATGTATATACACACAAACACTGTCAGGAAATAAAATTGCAATACTCTAAATCCATGTTTTACTTTATTTAATATTAAATGAGCAGAGAGAATAGCTAACTTTCTCATTTTCAGATCTTCTGTTGCATTGTCTCCCTATTCCTATAAATTCGGCTTTTAGTCATGCACATTTTTTGATCTGAGTGGACCAAATTTTCATGTTTGTTTTTGACTGCCTGATTTTTATGTCATTGTGCACATATTCTTGCTTTGCCTTTAACTACCTGTCACACTTAAAGACACTTAATTTCTTCATAGTATGTTTAACATCAACTATTTGTAACAGGGCTAATGTTTCACAGGCACTTTTACCAATCTTCACACTTCTCGTATGTGTCTCAAGAAAGTGAATGTTGTAATTACTCTGGTACAAATGTTTGTCAGACTTCTCAACCCAGTAACACACTTTGGTCATTATAAGAATTAAATTGTCACACCTCAAATATACAGGGTGTGTTAAAAAAAAGTATAGCTGAAGTTGTATTTACCAAGACAGAAATGAACTAAGGGGTGGGGGATGTTAATTTTGTACAAAATAGTCCCTTTAACATTGAATATGCAACAGTGTAACCCTGATATAAGAGAGTTGTCAGGACCGGAGAAGAAGTTTGGTCTATTTTGTTTTGGTGACACAGGCTCTAATTTGGGAACAGAAAAAAATCTCTCTTATATCCGGATCACATTGTAATTCAAGTAAGTTCACCATTATTTTCTTGGAAACGTATCTTTTGATATTGGGAGAAGCTGCACTTAGATTTAGTCTTAATGCTTTTTGATCATACACCTCATAAGAAAAAAAAAACAATCAGGTATGTATGACTCATTCACCACAAGCATGATTCAACACATTCAATTTTTAAGCAAATTACAGCCGGTTAGTTGAATTTAGAGTTTTCTTTCTCCTAGACTGGTTGTCTTACCAAAGCTAAAGAACCAGTCTGTTCTACTCTTTACCCATAGTTGGTGGTAGAACAGATGAATTCATGCCTTTCCTAAGGACATTAGCACAGACTGAAACACTGCTTTCTCTAGGATTTGAACTCTGATCACGAATTACTCTTCTTACTACTAAAGCCATTGCATTAAGTATGCCTTTTTAGAAAAAGAAAAGGTTGTGACTGCTTTAAACAATCAGTTTACAGATAAGATTGTTTATTTAATTAATGAAGTTACGAATACATTATGAATTCATTCTTAAATTGTAAAGACAAATAAAAATGAAGATTTTTGCACACATTTGGTTACTACTTTAAATAAATAAAATCACGGAATTTTAAATTTCCTGCTATCAACTGTTGTAATTCTAAAAAAAAAATCCTTCAACTTTTGAATTCAAAACAAAATCTCTTTGTACAACATGCTTTGAAGTCAAAAAATATATTTTCGACAATTGATATGATAAAATTGAAATCTGTAAAAGTTTGTCTCATAGCTACAAAACAAATTCAAAATTTGCATACAAGGTAAAAAGTAAGCAGTTATCAAGGGCTACACTATTTGGCCTGATGGGTTACATTTATACAACAAAATAAAATTTATGAATTAAAAAAAAATTAACTAAACTATTGAAGAGAATATTGAGCAAATTTAAAAATTAATGACAAAGAATATTTTTTAAAAGTAATACTTCTTTTGGTGCCCTGAATTTATTCATTGTTTTATGTTTCACTTAAACCTGATAATGAAATTAAAGATAATCAACAACCCTATTGGCTGGGGCTGCAGAATACACCAACTGCATCTTTGCAGAGGGGTGAAACTCCTCCCTAATAATAAGTGTCTTGGATATTACATTAAACCATCTCATGGTGAGGCTCTAGCCTTGGAAATTTTGGGAATGTGGAGTACCCCTTCATTGCAAATACACCCGGGTCCACTCTGACCTGGAGTGGTAGCACCTGATAGGGTCCTATCTATGGGTCAAGTAAAATTGTGTGCTAACAAATGAGTTATGCCGAATTGAATTGTTAGAAAATGAACTGTTTGATCATTTAACTGTGTGTAAATAAATGACTGATGTTTAATTTAATTGTTTGTGATAAATAGCAATACTTGGAACCATTTAGGTTTGTTGACTTATGCTAAATTGAATCATTAGAACTGTTTGATCATTTTACTGTATCTACAAAATGTGTTTGCAGATCATATCTAATATATCTATAAAAACAGAATTTGGCATTAAATAACCAACAATGGTTTATATGGCATAAAAAATAATCAACATCATATGAAATTATGCATCATCAACATTATACAAAATTGATTCATAGAATTTAGATAATAAAACATAAGGATTTGTTAATACTTGTTGACACTGATAGAATGTTGTGACATTCTGCCATCTTTAAGGGAATCACATCGGGTTGTGAAAATTTAATATAGTATATTAGACAAAAAAAATGAACAGACTACTGACAAAATTTTTTATCAAGACAATAGATGACAGTCCACAATCATTGTATGCTACAATTTGATTTTTCAAATTTGGACAACTGCTTACTATACATTAGCAAAGGACTAATCACAAATTAGGATATCAAATCAAGGAGAAGAAAATTCTCAGGAATTTCCAGTATTTTAGTCTTTCTTTTTAGAAAATGATAACTTTTAGCTACAACTTGGATAACTTTTGACAGCAATAATCAAGGAACATAATTACTTTGTAAGTGTGTCAAAGCCACTCAAGTTTTTGTAAAATTTGTAATAATAGAAAATGGTCCAGTTTTTTTATCGTCTGTTTTTTTTTTTTGGTTTTTTAAAATTTTATTCCACTACTATATACATATTTGCTTTTTAAAGTATAATTAAATTTTATGGAATTAAAAAAGCGATTTTGAGTTACAACTCCAATATTAGGATGGAATTTTTTTTTTCTTTTGTTAAACTTGGAGCATTGAATGAATAGCTGGTACATGTTGTGATTAAATCATAACAAGGAGGGAATTTTATAACCCATTTTTTCATTATAAAATTTGAGGGAATGGAGTGGGTAGATATAACTTAGTTTTGGTTTTCTCTCTCCCACCACCAACTTCAGTGTAATAAATACCAAACACTATGAGGAGGATAGATAGGTCAGTATTTATAATGTTATTATAGATTAACCTCTAAATTTATCCTACATTTTTGGAACTAACAGTATTGGTAGAGAATGTCAAAATGAACACAATTTTTTATAACTTATATTTTTATTTTCTTAAAATTAATAATTGTCAAATCAGAATTACACATAGAATGTTATACTTTATAATCTATTTTCTACAATGTCTCTAGCATTTATTATGTCATATATGAGGATCATTAAATAAGTTTCCAGACTTTTTTCGTATGTGCACTATTATTGATAGTACACACATGAAATTCTATTCCCCTTTCAAAGTAATCTCCTCCGGCTGCAATGCACTTGTTGTACCATTCCAACAACTTCTGGAAGGCCCCATGAAAATCCTCTTGTGTGAGCGTGTCCATGACCTTGGTCACAGCCTCTTTCATCTCCTCATTGTCTCATAACGACAGCCTCTGAGCTTAGGGAATAAGCAAAAGTCACAGGGAGCAAGGTCTGGACTATAGGGAGAGTGAGGAACTGTCTTGATGCCCATCTTGGTAAAATAGTCAGTGACAAGGATGGAGTTGTGGACTGGTGCATTGTCCTGGTGAGTGCTGGCATCTTCCGACGGAATCTCTACCTCAACATAGTAACCCTAACCCTTTAGCCAATCAACTCTGTGGGAGGAATAAAGAAGTCAATACACCAATCTCATCATCCCTCACAGACTCCCTGCCTTCCTTGAATCTCTTATGCCACTCAAAAACTCATGCTCAATTGATGCAAGATGGTCAAAAAGCAGTCTGAAGCATTCCATACGTTTCTGTGGCATTTTTCCAAGTTTAAAACAGAATTTTATTGCATATCATTCTTCTAAAGTGTCCTCACATCCATATTGCATTTTTGAAATTCAGCAGCTGTGACAATCAGGCTTTAGTAGGGTGTATTCGAATTCCTGCTGTAGCTGTTCATTTTAACCGGAAATCATAAAATTTAGTCAGCCATCTCATAAGATGTATAGCAATAAGATACTGAATTTTCAAGAGTCTATGACAATTTTAAAAGTCTGGAAACTTTTTGAATGCACCACGTATATATATATATATATATATATATATATATATAGGCTGATTGTAGTCAAGGATGATCTGAAGACTCCCTTTTCAATAGCTACTACACTGAGAAGAGTTTTGGAGACTTGGTGTCACTCTGACTCCAGTGAGAAACCATCAGCTAACACTTGTGTGTGTGTGGAAAAAAAATGTGTTTGGTTGATTTTAATGTTTTTTTTTCTTTTGGTATATAAACTTAAGCATCACAACAGCTCTGAAAATCTACCCAAGAAGAAAATAGCATATATATATATATATATATATATATATACACACACACACACAAAGTAAATAGTGACTGTGAATATCCAAAGAAAGTGTTCTCAATGCTCTGCTATTTAATTCTAAATAAACCTGCAGAGCAAAATGTACATTTTTTTGTTTAAAAAAGCAAGAAATTTGAAATAGTATTCCATTTCTACTATAGATCTATTTCGCTAATGGAATACTATTTCTAATATATATATCTTAAACTAAAAAAAATTATATGTTTATGGAGTGTACTTGTTTTTGGATCGCTACATGATTTTATTCAGAGAATTTTAATGCTGTAAAATGTGATAATGCTAAATTATACCCATTTTATTGCTGGATGTTCCAGTGAATATGATAAGACCCTGATATCGTTGGCTTAGAAGAAGATTAAATATTTATAATATAAAAATGTTGGGAGTGTACTTATTTATTTGCATTAATATAGATTTAAATTAAATAGGTTTATAATTTTCATAAAAAAATTTCTCTTCTTAGATTCATAAAAATTTTTAAAGGAAAATATATGAGAACATTTCTAGTGCATTCCTTCAAACATTCAAAGACCACCACAAGGTTTTTCTGTAATTCGTTGCAATCTGTCTGTTTAGATAATATAAGCTCAACTTAGTTCATATACAGAAGTTGACTTTATAGAAATATGCATCTTGCAGCATCTACACCTTAGTGTAGTTAGTGACCTTTCTATAAAGGAATCTTTCCCTGAATGGTCCTCTTTTTAGTGAGCAAAAGTTGTGGGTCAGCACAAAATGTCAACATTCTGCAGAAAAGGAACCTCATGCTAACCTTTGCTGGTTGAGATTCACTTTTTTTTCTCGTATATTTATTGCTGTTGCAAACCTGCATTTGCTTATATGCAATTTGTGAGGATGTGTGCATGTTGAAATCTATGACCAAATAGTCTGTGGATTTGGCAAAATGAATAAAGTTGAAGGCATTGATTAGAAGGTGAAAAGAAAAGAAAAACTAAACTAAAAAAATATAGGAATAGAAGCAAGTAATCTGTGTGTCTATGTAAATACATATACTAAGCATGTAGTCTTCAAGATTAAATTAGACTGAGGCAATATTTGCTAAGACAAAAAGGAACAATGAATGAAATAATTTTCTTCTTAACAGTATTTTTAGCATTCCACATATTTATTAAAGTGAGTTTTTCATAGGTTGAAGCACTTGAAATCCTTCTGTTGATATATGAAGTTGTACTGCTGTACAATTTTTTTTATCCTTGAATCTTAATGTTTCTAAATAGTTCCCTATGAATTCAATTTCCGTTGGTCAAAGAACTTCTAATCTTCCTTGATATGTGACGTTGTGCTGTTATGTCTTTTAATCTCTTTTCAATCATTTGCCCAGTTGGCTGGGATGGAGAATACACTGATTGCTTCTCTGCAGAAGAGTAAGACTCCCCCAATGAGTGTCCTGGATATATGACACTTAATAATCTGATGGTGAGGCTTCAGTAATGCAGGAGCTTTGTGGAATGTGGTGTACCCCTTCATTGCCATCACTCCCAGGTCCACTCTGGCCAGGAGTAGTAGTACCTCATACAGTCCTATCTATGAGTCAAATAGAACTAAACTGTGTAATTACACTAAACTGAATTGTTTGAAATTAACTGTTTTTAAACAAACAAACAAAAAAACTGTATTTAAACCAATGACTGAGTAAACAAAAGACTGGACTTATACTAAACTAAATTGTTTGAAATTAAGTGAAGCCATTTTACTGTATACAAAAAAAAAAAGACTGGCTTAGGTTTGTTTAAAAATGTTATTTTCTAAATGTGTTTAGAAATCATATTTAATATATGTATGAAAATGATTTAGCATTAAATGACCGACAAGAATTGATATGCCATGAAACCAAACCAAACTCTTCTCAATCCTCTAATCTTACTGTTTAAGAAACAAGAGAAAGTAAAAATATGCTAGTTCTAAGGTGTATGCATCAAAAGGTAATGCAAATTGTTATTGATTCATCCAAACATCATCACTTTATTATATAATTTACTCAGTGAAGCTCCCTGCCCTGTTAACAGGGATTAAAGTGATGGACTGTGGAATTGTAGTAAGCAAGTTCAAACTCCGGTAACACTATTATGTTCACTTTCAGACAAATACTCTTGGGAAAGGTATGAACCCCCTTTTTCTCCCAGCCATGGGTTAAATAGCATCACTGCTGTTCTACTAGAATGGCTTTGGCATTAAATAACCTACAAAGAAACTGAAACCTGTTCGCAGGGGCAAAAAATATGCTAACTTTATTCTTCCCCTTCCACTAGCAAAGAACAAAGGGATTTGTTTATGAAAGACATTGTTGCATCTAATGGCACGGTTTCAGTTCGGGAACTTTGGAGTCAGCCCTTCATTGCCATTACTTCCAGGTTCATTTTGACCAAGAGTGGTAGTACCTGTCAGGATCCCATTTATAGGACAACTCGATCTGTTTGAGATAATGAAGTGATTCATCATCATCAAATTTTGCTGAGAGCATGAAGTCTCTTGACTGTCTTGCACTATCTATCCCTATCAGTTATCATTCTTGAAAGTCCCTTTTTGTCGCATTCAGTGTTCCCACAGAGTTAATGATTATAAGTTTTTGCTGCTGCCAACAGTGGTGTGTCTGTGTGTAAGAATCTACTGAAGGATGTCACTTATAAGTTTGTCCTGACTTTATCAGCTGAACCCAGCAGGTCTATTTTGATTTATTTGGACAGTTTTTAAGATGGGAGGCAAGTGATCATATAGCTGTTATTTTGTCTATGTTGCTTCATTCAGTATCCTTTTGTAGTTTCCATCTTGCTTTTTCTCAAAACATTTCATTAAAGTTCATATGGTGCAACCATATGGTAGTACTAATACACCTACAGTTTGGAAGAATTCCTATTTTCATTTTATCACATAGATTGGCTTTTGACATTGTTAGGGACCAGACCTAATGAAAAATATCAGTTATTCTCACTGAGGGATAGAAGGGAGTTGCTTCCCAGGGACAGTCTATTGTGGGGGCTGGAAGAACAGAGATACAGCTTTCATCTGCCATGACACATGGTGGCTAGAAATTTGACTGGTGCCCACAAAGTTAAAACTGTACTGTTCCTGGTTATGAGATGCATGTCTAAGCCTGAAATGGATAAACCTAATCATTTTGTTTTACACCCATGTGTTCATCTCTTTGTTTATATATTTTCTTTGTACATAAAATATGTATGTAACACATATGATTGATAGCCTGTCAGTAGCAGTCTATGCCTTTTCTATGTATATATTGACTTTCTTTTCTGTAGATGAAATATTGCTTCCAAGGTATGTAAACTGGTCTATTATTTTCAGAGGCTTACCATTTAATGTTGTGATGACTTCATTTTGTTTAAAATACATGAACTCTGTTTTATATCTCTTGCTGCCTGCTCCAGACTATGCAGCAGGGATTTGGCTTGGGCAGGTGTATTTGCATGAATCACTTGATTATCTGCATTGTCTACCTCCATGATACTTTCTGCTGGATATCACCAACATCTTGAATTTTTTGATCCTGAATAACTGACGACCATAATTGTTAAACTGACATCAGCATGAAATAACCTCACAAGGCTTGACTTGGTCTACAACTTACTAATAATCAGATGTGATCATATTTTTCTTTTAAACTTTAGAGCTTTAGAATTTAAAGCTTCAGTCTCTACTTTTTATCCCACTTCATGTGTCTGAATCATACACACATAAACTTAATTTGCAGGGAGGTGCCTGTGGTGTAATTGTTATCGTCGTAGGAAATGGACACGGCGACACGAGTTCAAATCCTGGACGAGACTGATTGCATATCACATAGCACTAATACCCTTGGGAAAGGTATGAATCCAATTATTCTCCCTCCAGCTATGGGTAAATAGTAGGATAGACTGATTCTTCAGCTTTGGTGAGGCAACTAGTCTAGGAGAAGGAAAACTCTGAATTCAAACTCTGTTAAACTCTGCTTAAAAATTGACCTTGTGTCATATCCTGCCCGAGCGGAGGGGTTGGGTAAATATGATAAACTTAATTTGCAGGGTGTATTTTACGTGAACAAAGATGTTAAATCCATGTTTGTTATCCACTATGGTATTATCATGGTAACTGGTGTACTGATACATTGTCCATTGTTTCACTCTAATTTGAAAGCCTCGCAGTTAAACATACAGTGCAGTCTAATTTGGGAACTTAAACTTTACAAGTTTGAACACAATGGAAACAATTAGAAATATTTCTTGTGTGAAAATTGAAGCTACAATTGATCACTATAGTAACCAGAAATTTATCTTGAGTTACAAGAACCTAAATAATCAGACAAGGACAGGTAAGCCTCTGATTGGGTGAGTAGCACTCGGAGAATATCAGGTGATATTAGCATCTCACTGTACAGTGTGGTTTATCACTATTACAACCACGGCCAAAGCATCTGAGGCTGCCAAATAATAACATATCCATTTGACAAATGTTTCATTTTTGATCTTTCAGATAAAATTCATTCCCTAACAGACTTGATTAATTCAAGGA
Source organism: Sepioteuthis lessoniana (assembly GCA_963585895.1). NCBI lineage: Eukaryota > Metazoa > Mollusca > Cephalopoda > Myopsida > Loliginidae > Sepioteuthis > Sepioteuthis lessoniana. The sequence continues at coordinate 72,789,341 of OY757914.1, forward strand.
TAAAAAAATATTTTTGGAGAACATCTGTTAAATATCCTATCTAAAGAGTTTTTTTTACTGAAATTATCAACCTTTTTGAGGAATTGATCTTTTAGAAAGACTGACATTTAATATATTTGTTTCATAGCTTTTTTTATAATATGAATTTGAATTTATATTTTTCTTTGTCTTCTTTAGAAAATTGTTACAACATATGTAAACCATTTGTTATATTATGTAATTTGAATCTGAACACGTGTGTGTATGTATAAAAGTATATATGCAAACATGCACAGACATGTGTATATATGAGAACATATATGTGAACATGCTGGGTTTCCAATTTAAGAGTGATATCAGTGCTTCTATTCAGGAAGTTCCTGCTTGGCGGTAGAGCTGAGAATATGTTGTCTATTCTCTGCAAAGGGGTAAGACCTCCATTCAAAAAAAAGGAGTGTCCTGAGTATGACACTAAACTGCATCTGGGGCTGGTCACTCTGACTGAGTGATTGTACCTGTTCGTGCCCCATCTGAAGGGAAAATAGATCTGATTGCAAATTATTTGTATTAGATAGGAATACTAGATATATAACTCTGTGTTTGAAAATTTAAAGAAATCTTTTAAAAATATAGATATACAATGTACAAAATTCTTTAACCTCTACACATAAACTCCAGGCTGGTTGGCCTGCTATTAAAATCCTTCATATTTAGTGAGTGGTAAATGATCCTAATTAATGATTTCCCTTTCTATTATATCAACAATTTTGATGAGTAAAAATCAAGGTTCTTCATGAATTGAAGACCTTCCAAAACTATCATTCAATTGGAAATTGGACACACATTTTATTTATTTATTTTTTTTAGTTATATGCTCCAACAAAAATCTTGCTATGATGTGCCATTGATTGAAAAGTAACTCCCTATTTCAAAATTATAATTTATTTCTTGCAAAAATTATAATTAAAAATAAATTATGAGAATTCTAAAATAGTTAATTTTAGATCACCCTGTATATGAATCATTACAAAAGCAATGGAAATAGAAATCACAAAAGAGGGAAGGAAAAGTATCAGAGAGAAAGAGAGAGATGTACATATATACATAAAAAAAAAAAAAAAAAAAAAAAAAAAGAGAGAGAAGAAAAGTATATACAAAATTTTAAAAAATGTAGTTTGAAGATGATGAAAAAAAAAAGATAAAAGGAATGAAAACAAAAGAGCAGGAGGGGAAAAGCATTGAGGAAGAAGAAAATAATCGAATACTGAAACTGTGTTGATTAGTCTGAAGAGATGAAAGGTTTCGAATGACTGGAAATGTATTGAGTGCATTTGGAGAAAGATGCAAGGAGGCTCATGGGAAGCACGTCTCGAGTAGTTGATAGCTTGAAAGTGAAACTTGGAGGAAATGTATATCTGTTACACAGACCATAAAAAGCACTGACTGCTCAGATATAAACATGTCTGTTAATGCCTATATAAATACAGAGGCGAGCTTATACAAACAGTGTACTTTATACACATATTCATGATGTAAATGATGTCTATTGTTACCTGTTTACATAATACTCATCTAAACATAAGCATGTTCTCTTGTGAACATCTGAAACTCTTACTAATCTTAAATATATACTGGTACCAATTTATAATTTATATACTGGCTCATTTATGTTAATCTATGTAAGGTATTGGTGACCGAACAGTTAAGTGCTGAAAATGAAGTTGGTAAGCTAAATTCAAATTCCAATGGAAATTGCCAACTTTTCTGGGCTTTGGGGTGGGATTAGTGTGTGATGTCTGTTCATTTTTGTTTTATTTTTTTTTTCAAATTGTATTATTGTCATTGAGAAGAACATAAGGGGGCAGTCTTCTTCCTGGAGATACCAACCATATAGTAGCATCTCCTTCTCAAAAGAAATACTGTGCACTTTGTTCTTTGGTAGCTCCTCCATCTAAGAAAGAAAAAAAAACAGTCTTAGTCCTGAACATTCCAACACTGTTATCTCCTCAAAGAAAAAACTGTTTTGTACTTAAAGATCCCAATTCTGTGATAGTACCTCCACCATTTCAACAAAGAAAGATGTTGTGTGACAGTGGTTGAAGGTAGCCCATGGCTATTTTTGGTTTTACATTTACATATATGCTATGACCTGATTGTTAAACTGATCATTTGTTACATAAGTAAGTAAAGTTGGCGACCGCAGTCGAAGGTGATCCGAAGGCTCCCTTTCGATTACTACCACACCGAGGTGTAGGGGAGGGCATTACTCCTTTTCCTAGATTGCTCCACTTTACCCTTGATCCATACCTTATAATGCTGATTGTTAAGCAAGGAGGCATCAAGTACCATTTTTTGAGTATTTGGTATGTCTCGACCTGGGATTGAACCCAAGTCTCCTGGGCCCTTGGAAAACACTCTAACCATCATGCCAGTGTCCGGTAAAATGCTGACAGTTTTTGTCCACTTTGTACTAATGCCCTTTGGCAAAGGCAGGGATCCATCTCTAATCCCATAATTGTAGGTTTGAAAAATAGGGCAAACAAGGCTCTCTCACTGATTGGCAACCAGTCTGGGGGAAAGACTGAATTTAAATCCCTGCTTGCTTCGTGGTCATACCTATTCATAAAAAATGTTTCAAAAGTAAACTAAAGATAAACCTGAAGCTGAAGAATCTAATGCTTTCTTTAACCTCATTCTAGTAACTGCTGGGACAATGGTGGTTCCAACCTGTTTTAACCCTTGCTAGTTCTGCACCCTGGAGAGAAATAAAACCTCAGTTTCAGACTGGTAGATGCCATTTTTTAAAAAAAAAACCTAATGAACTATAATTCTTTTTCGTATTGCACAAATTGTTTTCTTTCTTTGTGATTTGGGACTATGAGTGGAAATTTCCAGTATGAGATGTATTGTTAATCTTTATCAGAAATGAAATCTCTGGAATGGTTAAGTTATATGGAACTTCCCCAACCTGACACAGAAGACAGTCTTTGGGCATTATCTTTTATTTTCCAAGACAAACAAAGCTCTGCGAGTATGTTATTGCCACTATTATACTTGTTTGTTGCCACTTTGTTTCAAAGACTAGATAATAAAACTAAATCTATTTTCATTGTTAGAGTTTGATACATCCTTAAAGGGTTGGTCCAAGCCAATCATTTATGGTGCACTAATCAGAATTTGATTACCTTTCCACAAATTAATTTCTATTGCTAATGTTCAATCATTTTAACACCGATTAAAATCTAAGCTTTTATTGTATATGCCATATATTTTAGAGAGTTATCCACATGGCATAATGGCTAAAGTCTTAGAATGTGGCCAAAATGGGAGTTCAAACTCCAGTTGTGCTATTACAATCACTTTATTAATAATACCTTGGAGAAAAGAATGAATACCCTTATCCCCCCACCAGCAATGAGTTAATAAGTATCACTGCTATTATTCTACAAGGATGGCTTAGGTATTAAATAGCTCACGAATGCCATTAAACAACAAAAAAAAAACATTACATATTAGTGGTATATTAGCTTACATAATAATTTAGATTAAATAATGAAGTACCCTAAGCAACTACTTATATTATAAACTATTGTAATATATTTGTATACATTATAGCATTGTTTTGCAATGTCTGTTTTGGATATGGGCTGAATATGAACCAAGACATGGATGTGGAACTCTTGTAGAGAATAAGTACAGGAAGAGGCATTTTTACCATAATAAAAGATGTGCCCTAGGACAAACCCCTACATACCAATCTTTTCAGTAGCACTATTTTGCCTGTGATGTTATTGTAGAGGTTACTGCTCTAACATGCAGAATAAACAAGAATAACAACACTTACCGGCTCAGCTAGTATTTGGCTGGCAGACAAAAAGTAGAACAGGCGGTAACTCAATACTGAAAAGGTAACACCTGAAGCAAGCCAGTGTATATATACACTAATATGTCCACTTACTGGGCCATCAACTAATCACTATCCAGGGAATGGACTTGGCCACCTTCGAATAGTGGAATGTCCCAAATCCGTATAATCTCATTCCAACTCGTAATTCAGGACAACACATGTGAGCACTGACTCATTGCTACTGAGCCTTCAATAGAATTCCAACAGTTATATTCAAGCAAAATGTCAGTTACCACTAGGGAGGAAGAACAGTGATTGGTTACAACAAAGAGGGCTATGAAAATATCCATGCTCATAATATTGTTGCATGATCACATCCGAAACAAGGTGTTTTGACAGTGGAGCAAACTGAAAGATGTGATCATGTAATACTGAAATTAGAAGTTCTGATTGACCAGACCTGTCGCAAAGTTCACAGAGAACAGATGAAGCCATGCAGTTGTCAAGTAGTATCCAAGAGACCAATTTGAAGGCTGATATGGTAAGTCCAAATTGTCAAATGATTTGGATCAACATGAAGAAGAGTAAAAACAAAATTCAAGTGCATTATGGCCAGTGATGTAGAAAACATTGGATCATCTGACAGATTATTCATACTGGCCAATTCTGATATAGGGTAGTGTATTTTGTTCTTAACTTACACATTCTTGATTATAAAAGGAACTTTAACCCTCTTTCCAGATTTGGTTTGCCAAACATGCATTTGTTTACAACATATATCTAATGATACAAATTATGATGGGAAAGTCCCTTGGTGTAATGGCTAAAGTGCTAAACAGCAGTCTTGAACTAAGTTCAAACACCAGTCACACTATTACACTCACTTTCTGACTAATACCTTGCCCAGTCTGCTGGAGCTGTAGAATACACTGACTGCTTCTCTGCAGAGGGGTTAGACCCCTCCAATGAGTGTCCTGGATATGACACAAAAGAATCTGCGGGTGAGGTTCCAGTGATGCTGGAGCTTTGGGGAATGCAGAGCACCCCTTCATTGCCATTGCTCCCAGGTCCACTCTGGCCCGGAATAGTAGCACCTGATAGGGCCCTATCTATTGGTTAAATAGAACTAACTGCATACTTATGCTAAACTGAATTGTTTGAATTAAAACTGTTGTCTGACTAAACTGAATGCCATAAAACCCAACCAACCTAATACCCTTGAGAAAGGTATGAACCTTATTATGCCTCCAGTTACCAGTTAAATAGTATCACTACTGTTGTTCTACAAGGATAGCTTTTGCATTAAATAAGCCAAAAAGGTTGATATGCCATTAAAGAAACTAAATGAAATGCTTATTAAAATCCTTGGCATTATTCTGAATAGAAATATCATGGACCACTGTAGACAATTATCAACTGTAGAATCAGCCGAAGGAATATAGAGGATCTCTTGTAATGGAAACATGCTTCCAAATTAACAAAATAACTTTACTGCACTTCATTTCATGAAAAATCACCATTTGGCTGACAAATTATAATAAAACAAATGGTTATTTTTAATCTTTGTGTTTTATTGTAATAAACCTATTGTTATATTATACTCATTTTTATTACAACTTCATCCTTTGTACAGTATGGTACTAAACTACGTCCATCATCTGTGGATCTTAGAGGTAGTGAAGTCATCTCTTCATTGTCATGACTCTTTGGTACGCTCTGAATCCAAGGACGAGTTCCTGTTTGGGTTCCATTTATAAGTCGAAAAGATTTCTTTGAAAATTAATAGTAATTGATAAGAATGCTTGAAACCATATAACTGTGTCAATTATTTGTATTAAGAATAGTAACTTAATGCTATAATTGTTTACAAAGGATTATTACTTTCATGTACTTAAAACTGTTAAAATCCTTGAAATATTTAAAAACATTACTGTATGCAAATTATTTGTATTAAGTGTAGTTGTTTGATGCTACAACTGTTTATAAATGACTATCATTACTTAATTGCAACTATATAATTGCTTGCAAAAAAAGGTTATCTTTGGTATTAAATAACCCCAAAAAGGTTGATATGCTGTAAAATCTAGCAACCTAATCTAACCGTCCTTCATATGGTTACAATATGTTTTGCACTTACTGCAATTTTATTATATTCAGTTTCCATAGAAATGATTCAAATTCAGTTATACAGGGTGTCTCAAGCAACCTGTTGTTTCGGTAAATTATGATTATGATAATTGTTCAAACTGACAAGCTTTAAATTTTGAGGACTTTTGAACTCATTTAATACATGAACTTTGAACTTATCTGTTCTGATGTATGACAGATATAATTCTCTTTCTGGATGTATATTGTTTATGACCAATTTTGCTCCATGACCACTTTTACATAACTCCTAGAAGAAAAAAATCAAGGAGCATTAGCTCCAAAGGCCTAGTCAGTAATTTAACTGGATGCCTCTTGATCAGTTTTCCTAATATTTATCTTTGTTTGAGAATCTTTTCAGCCGGAGCAAGTTTGTAAAATCTGAAGAGGGATCTGTTTTTCTAAAGCTGGACTTGCTAATCATATGCGATCTCATTGTTACATAGCCATATACATGAGTATGGTCATGTGCGAAATAGGTGAAATGGACATCGAAAGTTGATAACGATAGAACATATAAAGAACATAGGAATTTCGGAATTCGAAAACACGTAATGACTTCTTGTTCAGGTACGAAACCTTTTTATTAACTTTGAGTTAAAGGTTTTGATGTAAGGAGGAGAGACACAATCTTCTTTGCTGTCTTATTCATTTGGCCCCCCGTCTCGAGCGGCCCCCATAGGGTGCAAGTTCGCCTCTCATCTGCTAGTTCCAAAAGTCGATCCTTCTCGTTTGGCATCTAATACTCAACTCTCTGACTTTCTTCAGATTCTCACACAAACCTCCGCGCGCTTCCGGTGCGTGATGTCACCCGTACCCTGTCACCCCGTTTTGTCTCGGACTATTATGACATCTGAGTGACACCTCCATCTGCCCACCCGCATGTGCCTGTGTAAACACCTGCATCAATGTTGCACCTAACTAACCCATGTGCTGAGCCGAAAGGTTCTCAGCCTAACTAAACTCAAAGGCATGAACCGAAATCCCTCAGCTATTATATAACACTCATGACAGCAACAATTATAGACTGTTTTCATACAGATTCTTCTGCAACAATCTATAGGTAAATCATGTCAGTTCTTTGACAAACATGTATGGGTCTGCAGAAGGTTTGAAAAGCCACATAAGAGTGCACAGAGTTAATATCAAGACCAAAGATAGTTCTTTTGCTTATCACATATATAGCTGGACTTGCAAGGATGGATTTGGCCAAGGGAGTTAAGTGTTTTCACTGGTGATTTCTGTGATTTTGAGGAAATGACCTTGTTCTGTAAAGAACTCTGTCACTATAATCTAAAAATTATTGTGAGAAGGAAATCAGTCAATGGAGCAGAATTTTTGAGATGCCTTGTATAAATCTATTGACTTTTGTTGATAGCAGGCCCAGTCCGGTGGGGTTATAGAATACACCGATTGCATCTCTGCAGAGAGGTAAGACTCCCCCAATGAGTGTCCTGGATATGACATTAAACAGTTTGATGGTGAAGCTTCAGTAATGCTGGAGCTTTGGGGAATGCGGAGTACACTTTCATTGCTATCGCTCCCAAGTCCACTCTGACCTGGAGTGGTAGCACCTGATAGGGTCCTATCTGTGGGTCAAATAGAAACAAATAGTGTACTTAGGCTAAACTGAATTGTTTGAAATCGAACTGTATAAAAATGGATTTGGCATTAAATAACCTACAATGGTTGAGTTGATATGCCATAAAACAAAACAAAACCAAAGTTGAATAGATAACATGTAAAAACAATTACAAGCCTTTATCCAAATTCATTCCAGATCTTATATCATTTTGTTATTGAAAGAATGACTGAAAATTGAATTGTGTATATTAGAGATAGAGATTTTCAAAGTAAAATTTCTGCTCATGAGTTTGAGATGTTTACTAGAATAGCAATAAATGCACTGAGTCTTCAAAGTGTTGTGTGTTTGTTGAAATAAATAATCCATTAAATTTAATGATTTAAAATATTTTCAATTTTGTATTGAATAATTTTAATTGGGTAAGCAATGTATACCTCTCTAGTAATTCCTTGTGAAAAGAAAGAACTTGTCAGTCTATCCCAGTCATTCTCATCCGTCACACTATCACATTCACTTTCAGGTAATTACCTTTGGGAAAGGTATGAACCCCCTTATCCTCCCAGCTATGGGTTAAATAGTACCACTACTGTTCGTCTAGGAGAATAGCTTTGGCATTAAATAACCTACAAAGGTTGATAGGCCATTAAAGAAAGAAACCAAAGAAATCGATCATTCTCATCCAAGCAATATTATTTTTTATTTTCAAAGAAATATTACTATTATTTCTATATTTATTCTTTTACTTCTTATGTTCTTTACTCTTTTCTTTTCCTGGTTTACATCTTTATTATTCTTATCTTACATTGTTAACCTTTTTTTCTTTTTTTTTTTTTAACTTGATTTACTCTCAGGTATTTGAACAACTAGTAACACTTTTATCCATCACCTGTTTGTCTCTCTTTTAAAAAATTATCTTTGTTCTTTCTTTTAGACATTTACCATTTTTTGCTGCACCTCTTTCACTCATTTTTCTTCTATTTTCTCACACAAACTTTTACTCCTCTAATCATCTCTTCTTTTACTTTCTTTCTCTTGAACAAACTGTCAATCTGATCTCATCAATTTCCACTAAGTCTCACAAGGAAAAGGACAGTTTCAACCCATCCCAAAGATAGATATTTATAATTATTCCTCTTCAGCCAAGCTTTATGAATTTTCATTAAGTCTGATATCTCTAGACCAGAACACAATTTGGTATCTATTGGAGAGATACAAGAGGTCAGCTGAGGTGACACACAGTTGGATCTGTATTGGCATTAAACTGGATGGAGTTTGTTTTTTCTTTTTTTTAAATTGAGCTTGTACAGCATGGTGTACTTTGCTAAAAAAAGGAAATGCCACAATCCAAATAAGAAATCATTTCTTATATACACTGTGTATCAGTTATTTTTTGATGTGAGAGCATACTAAGACTGATAATGCTATACAACTTAATTGTTTATCATAAACTAAAACAATTACTATTTATACTAATACATTACATTTGTTTATATGCCATTTCAGAGAAAATAAGCAGATTGTATTAATCTTATTTACCAACCCCTCCGCTCGGGCAGGATATGACACAAGGTCAATTTTTAAGCGGAGTTTAACAGGTTTGAATTCAAAGTTTTCCTTCTCCTAGACTAGTTGCCTCACCAATGCTGAAGAACCTAGTCTGCTCTACTATTTACCCATAGCTGGAGGGAGAATAATTGGATTCATACCTTTCCCAATTGTATTAGTGCTATGTGAATTTGATTTGAACTCATGTCGCCATGTGCATTTCCTATGATGATAACCATTATACCACGAGCACCTCCTGATTGTATTAATACTAATATATATATATATATATATATATATATAAGACTATAGTAACAATATATACAATAGATACACAAACATGACCCTGGCCCAGTCAGCAGGGGCAGTAAAATACACCAACTGCATCTCTGCAGAAGGGTAAGCCCCCTCCCCCACAATGAGTGTTCTGGATATGACATTAAACAATCTGATAGGAAGGCTCCAGTAATGCTACATCTTTGGGGAATGCGGAGTACCCATTCATTGCCTTTGATCCCAGGTCCACTCTAACCCAGAGTGGTTGCACCTAATACAGTCCTATCTATGGGTCAAAATGAACTGTTTGATATTTAAAATGTATGCAAACAAATGACTTAAGCTAAACTGAATTGTTTGAAATAGAACTGTTTGATCACTTAACTGTGTGTAAACAAATGACTTATGTTTAATTGAATTGTTAGAGATACATAACTATTCTTGGAACTGTTTAACTCTGTGCAAAAGAATGAGCTTAGGCTTGTTTAAAAATGCTACCAGCAAAATGTGTTTATAAATTATATATATATATATATATATATATATATATATGAAGAGGATTTGGCATTAAATATTCTACAATAGTTGATATGCAATAAAACCAAACCAACATGACCCAGCAGGCGGGGGGCTTATGGTAATCATTTTGGAAATGGAATCTGTAGCTAGAGTTCAAATCCGAGATGAGGCTCTTTGCATTTTACTTCCTGCTAATCTGCTTGAGGAAGGCTTGAATCCATCTCTTTTCCTCCCAGCTATGGGTAGATAGTATAGCAGATTGGGTTCTTGAGCCTTTCTTTGACAACTAGTAAAAGAGAATGACAACTTGGAATGCAAACCAGCTGTACTCTGCTTGAAAATTGAATTTGTCACATCTTGCCTGTGGTGGAGGGGTTGAGTAAATACAGAAAAATATAGCCCATTCATCTCTTTTTGAAACTATACATAGGTATATGAGCACAATCCATTTGTCATTATAATATAAAAAAGAATAAACTTTGACAATATAAATGCTATTTATATGATAGGTACACACGTATAACTTTTTCCTTCCATTTCAATCAGCAAAACTTGACTTAAAACTGAATGATTAAAGTTTAAAGTCATTTAATGACATTATCTGCATTGATGGGTATGAATTCTTTTTATACAATCATTAGTAATTTTACATGCCTTTTGACCTTGCTGGATCAGCAAGTTTCTTGTAACCTAAACAATATTTCTTGAACTATATGGTTACTGTATTGAAATCAACTGCCCCTTCACTTTTTACACAACAAATGTTTTTGGTTGTTTCCTAGGTATTATGGCAAGTTTGAACTTACAAAGCATGAGTTCAATATACCAACTACTATTAGACTACCTACAACAATGAGTACTGACCATGGCTTGAACTGGTTCAGTCTTGTGATATTGTTGTGATGTTAAGGGGTCAAAATGAAGACACGCAGACAAGAGAAGTTGGTTGAAACAAATATATTACAATAACAGTAAATATACTGAATACAGGTGTTATACAACAGTTGGGAATATCCTTCCGGTAGAGTCAGGCAGCTTGGAGGATAATATTTGTCACTGCCTCCCACCAGACAGAACTCAAAAGCCCGAAGGCCAATTAAAGTGGGGATAAAGGGGAGGAGAAGGTCAGGGATGAGCCGAGACTCGAGCTCTGCTAGTCATTGACCCACTAAGTGCAATGTGGATCTAATGAGTCAAGCCGTATCACGGACCTAAATCTTGGTCCGGGCACGTATGCCCGCATATAGCTTGAACTAGACCGTGAGGTCTAGTGCTATACAAGGGGTCTGAAAAGCAGCTCCCCCACCTGAAGGTTGCCCAGCTGAAGCTGGGGGCCTATTCGGCCCCGAGTCTGCTCTTGGTTTTGATCGCCCATCCGGCACGAATGCCAGACGGCCCAGAAACAATCAGGCAGGCAGCTTGGAGGATATCTCCTCAAGTGGCAAGTAGAGTCTGTATATATAGTGGAGGAATAGTCCATTACCATGTAGGTAGGTACCATAACAGATATATATGGCACAAACTGGCATGTACCTAAATATTGCAAAACTTTTGATTCATCCAAGTGGATCTCTCAAGCAATGGTCAGTTAACTATGAGAGAATTCACTGATGTTTTTCATAAAGAAATATATTGTACCCTGAAGTTCTTGTATTATTTTGTTGCATTCTTCAAGCTGTTAAATCAATTGATTTTTTTCCAACTACCTGACAACAATTTTCATTAAGAATTAAATGCAGCTACAATAACAGTCCCTAATCTTTTTGAGGTTACCATGCTGAGCAGTTCTCCTTGATGTCACTTCTCTGGGCAATGATAAGGTTACATGGTGGCACCCATCTCCTCTCCAAGCATCATATCATAGGTTATATTGGGTTACACGGCACTAATAACTAGTCTCGGTCTTTAATCTCTCACCTGACTTAACATAGTGAGGTGCCCTGTTTTGCTGACTCAGTGGTAGGAGGATTGAATTTGGTTTTCCTTCTCCTAGCTTAGTTTGTCTACTTACAAGGCTAGACAACCCAATCTACCCTACCTTACTATTTACTCATTCAAGGTATGATAGTTATCATTATAGGAAATGGACTAGAGTTCAAATCCTGGACAAGGCTATCTGCATTTCACATTGCACTAATACTTTTGGCACTCCAACTGTTCTCCTCCCAACTATGATCAAATAGTATAGCATACAGAAGTCTTCAATCTAGGTATTGCTACTGGTCGAGGTGATGGAAAACTCTTAAATTCAAAGCAGCTGTACTCCACTTAGAAATTGACTAAAAGGTTGGGTAAATATCCTATTTACTCATAGCCAAAGAGAAGAATCCTATGAGCCTTAGTCTGAAGTAAAATGCAAACACTTGAGTCCATGACTTCAACTTGGGTAATGAAGTCTATTTCTTATGACAGAAATCATTATGCCATTCATGCTTCCAACTAGAAGTAAGTAAGTACTGGATCTATCCATTAAAGGAGTATTAAACTGCTTGAAAAAGAATGAAACCAAACCATTAGTTTTTTGGGGTCAATGGTTACACTAGTGCTCACCTTTTACCACTAGGGGGAGTCCCCATGACATAACAGCTATCACACTGGACGATGACATTGTGGTGAATGAGTTGGAATTTTTGTCATGCTGTTACATTTACTTACAAAAAGTATGAATCCCCTTATCCTCCCAGGTATAGTTTAAACAGTATCACTGCTATTCTGCTAGGAGAATGGCTTTCGCATTAATTAACCTCAGAAGGTTAATATGCCATTAAACAAAAAAATCAAGCCAAACCATTATTTGGTAATATTGATATGTGAAAATTTTCTGACTGAGAAGGAAAAAATTTGTCTGATAGAAGACATCAAGAAGAAAAGGAAACCCAACAAAAGAGTCAAGACAAAGGATAGCAAAAACAGAAAAATGTAATTATTACACCTGATGAAGGTCAAAGAATCTATGCACTAAAACATGTGAATCAATTGAATTGTCTGAATAATTCTTTTAATCAGGTTGATTTATATATTTTTTTATATCTTAATAGTTTCTCTAGTAAAGATTCATGAATACCGACAATGGAGTTTCAAAGTTTTCTATATAAAAATCCCATGCAGTCACCTCAACTTATACATGTACACATTTATGCCCCAAATGCTTTTTCTTATATTGTAAATGACATTTATATATTACATAAGAAATAAGAGAGAGAAATAAAATCCAGTGATTACCATGAAGGCTGCATAAATTCCATGGCCATTTTCTTGTCACTTTGGAACATTCCAGAGGCCAATGAAACTGAAATAAAAGTCTAAAAGTATACTGCTGGCTGAGATGACTGTCTTGCAGACAATTGGTGGCACCACAAGTGGCTCTTTGTAAATCTGGCGCCACTAGATTCAAAATGTACAGCAGAACTGAAGGTGCTAAACTACTGTGTAGGAGACAAGAGAGTTCAAACTTGTAAGCATATTTCAAAGTATTCATTACATGCAGATGCAAATATATGCATTTACATTCTAGATTCATGGAATAGTTCAGTGGTTAGAGAATTGGACTGCTGGCTGTAAGTTCTTTAGTTTTTATATTCAGGACAGTATTCATTAAGTTAAAGGCTAACTAAACAACTCATGAAACCATTTCGTTTACTATTGATATACAAGTCCATGATGATATTGATGCTTCTATCAAAGAAGCAGCGAAGGATTCAATTTTTTTTTTACATATCTCTTTTATATACAGAATTTGGATGTTTAAGAAATGATGTTTAGTGTGAAAGCAGTCCCACAAAATTATCATTATTTGCAAATTGGATTAGAAATTTATTTCCTAAATTGAACTGTTTTAAAGTGTATTGCTCTAATAAATGTTTCAAGCTTGTATCATTTTTGTTGGAAACAGTTATATATAATTAGTAGTCAACAAAAATAAAGATTATGAGGTAATAATACTTAATTTTTTATGATGCTCTGTCAGTCAACATTTGAGCACTTTTTATCCAATATTTTTTTTTTTTTTTTTTGAAACAATTGTTTTTTTACATATCACTTTTTCTTTTGTTATTTCTTGTGTGTGTGGGTGAAACCATAACTGAACATTAACACACTCTATAGCTTGATATTTTATTTGAGAAATACAATTATATAGCACTAACTGAGAGGATAAGACAATTTCCAGTCTAATTTGCAACTGAATGATGATTTTTAGAGAGTTTTTATTCATACTGAATATCATTTCTTAATCATCCAAATTCTTGAGAGAATGAAAATAATTATGAAATGTTATCTTGTATCCTTCACTATTTCCTGTCCTATTTGTGTGCCAAATAGAACTGTTCAATCGTTTACTAAGGATTCAAATAACTAACAATAATAATTATTATTGTTAGTTATTTGAAACCAGACAGCTGTGAGCAAACCATTTGTATTATGTAAGAATACTTGATAAATAGTATTAGTAATGTTAGATAATTATATTTCCAACCACTTAACTGTGTGCAAATAAAAGATTAACATCAGATAGAATTATTAGTGTTAGCAATACTTGAAACCATTTAACTGTGTGCAAATGAATAGTTAATATTAAATAAAATTAATAGTTTTGAATAACAATACTTGAAAACATTTAACTGTGCAAACAAATGAGCTCTGGATGGATTAAACAAGATTTGACATCAAATAACATAAAAAGTTTGATATACTATAAGATACAACCAAAAGTACCATTATTACTTCCTAAATAGAAGCATTAATATAACTGTTAAAGTACAAACCAAACATATCTTGTTTACATGCACACATTTCTTACCCTTCTGCAGGGGGATTTAACTGGTGTATTCTAGGCTCCACTGACAATGCAGAAAATCTTCCTTAATCTCATAAATGGTAACACAAACAGGATCAGATCTTCATTCTCAGCATGGCCAGCTATATGTTGAACTCTGCACATTTGGGAAAAATAAAAGATCAAGACATATTGTTTTAAAGGAAATGATCCAGAATTTTCCTTTCTGCTTAAAACTTAGTGTATTTATATCCCATTCCATATAATCCTCTTCACTATACAATATCTTTACCAAAAAAAAAAGCTCTCAGTTAATTTGGCATTCATCATCATCATGTCGTGCCATCAGCACGGATATCCCTGACCCGCTCTCGCCACTTCTCCCTATCATTCATCGCCTATGGCTGCATCCCATATCTTCACAGAGCTGCTGTATGTATGTTCGAGCTGGTCGTCCTGCTTTTGCTCGGCCATATGTGGGGGTCCATTGGGGTACATCATTTATGAGCTTGTCCCTACATCTTCAGCAATGTCCTGCATGTGTGGTTCGTCTAACTTGGATAGTTTTTTTGATGGGAGGTAGGTGGCTGTATAGTTGGTGCTTTGTGGGGTGTTGCCTCCAGGACTTGTTCAATATTGCTCGCAGCATTCTTGTGTAATTGCCGTCTAGCTTTTTCTCCTGTCATTTTGTTAGCGTCCAAGTTGTGCATCCATATAGCAGTATCGATATGACCACTGCTTGGAAGGAACTACGTTTCATTTTATCGATCAGGTCTGACTTCCATATGACCGATAGCTTATTGATAGCTGTCTATGCCTTCGTTACCCGTGTGTCGATGTCTTTTTTGGTTGATGAGACACTGCTTCCTAGGTAGGTGAATTTGTCTACCAGTTTCAGAGAGCTTCCGTCTAGTATGGAAATGTTGCCTGTTTGATTAAAGCACATGTATTCAGTATTGTGTGCATTGACATGGAGGCCGATGCCTGCGGCGGCTTGTTCCAAACTATGCAGTAGTGTTTCGGCTTGGTTGGGCGTATTTGCCAGAATCACTATGTCATCAGTGTAGTTGGCATCGGTAATTGTTTTTGTGGGATACCTTCTGCTTCTTTTCTTTGTCAGCTCCAAGCCGTTTTCTTTGATTTTATCAATCGATGTTCTAAGTACGTAGTCTAGACAGATGATAAAGAGGTATGGAGCTAGCGTGTCCCCTTGTAGCTCTCCAGCTACAATGTCGAAGTATTCCGTGTCGCCATCGGGTGAATGTACTTTGACTTTGGTATTTCGATAGAGAATTGTTATTGCTGCGACGGTTTCTTTTGGTAGGCCATATGCTAGTAGGATTTGTTCCATCTTCCCGCTGTGAATGGAATCAAAGGCTTTGGTAAAGTCACCAAATAATATTTTCGCCAATAGATTTTTTTGCCTGCACGCCTTCAAGGATTCTATGAATAGTCAATATTTGTGAGGTCGTGGATCTATCTTTTCAGAAGCCATTTTGGTTTTTCCTAAGAATATTGTCAATTTTGGGTTCTATACGGTTTCATAGTAGGGTATTGTAAATTTTGGCTCGATAGTTCATGGCTTGTCTGAGGTCACCCTTTTTAGGGAAGGGGAGGATGCATCCCTTCATCCATCTGTCTATTGGATTTTGATTATAGACTGCGTTGCAGTGTCGGAGCAGTATTGTCTGGTCTTCCATACTTCTGGGGGAATCTCATCAAGCCCTGCGGCTTTCCTATTTTTAATTTTTCTAAGAACTGAGTTAAGTTCTTCTTGAGTGAACAGTCCTAGTTTAATGTCCAATTGCTTACTAATAATTCTGGTGATTGGTTCATGTGTAACTTTTGGTGGGTTTCCAAGTAGATTTTTAAAATGCTGTTTCCACAGTTTTATTCTTTCTTGTTGGTTTGTAGCTTTCAATTTAGCTTTGGCTGTGCTCTTCCTTCTACTCACTTTGTTTATTGTTTGCCAGGCTATCCTAGATTGCCCATCTTCCACTGAGTCTCTTATCTTATCTATTTGATTTTGTATGTATTCTGTCTGTTCTTTTAGATATATGCTTGCTAATTCATTTTATGCTTTTTTTTAGTTTTAGGGCATTTGTGTTTGTTGGGTTCTTCCTATAGCATTTTAAGGCAGTTTTCACGTCTGTTTTGTTGGAATACAATTCGCTGCTGCCTTGTGGTGTGCGTTGATGAAATTCTCATATTCGTCATTTGGAGTATCTTTTTTCTGTCTTCTCCTGTAGTGTCTCGAATCTGTTTCTCAATTCTAATTAAAAAAAACAAAAAAAACGAATTTGGCATTAAATAACCCATAAGGAATTGTGATTCTCTTGGACAAATAAACTAAGCTAAGTCACAGAATATTTCTAAAATATGTATAAAAATTATCTTATTAAAACATTTTGTCTTGTCTTTTTTTTTTCTGGGCATTACCTCTAATAATTTAGTCTCTACATTACATATTTCTTGGTTATTATAAAAGTTAAGCTCCATGTTGTTCTATCACTGACATTGAGCACTCTTTACTTATATACAGCAATTTACATTATTATCACATATGTACACATACACACGATGGACTCTCTTTCTTCAATCTCTATGTATAACTGTTACAGTTGTAAACTATTGTATTACCTGCACAGATGATTTGCTTATAGTCTTGAAGGAACAGCCATGCTTTTTGGGATGATCTAATAACAGAAATACTGTACCACAGATTCTCTCAAACAGCAAGCATTAGGTTTGAAATTCAGTTTTTCCTTCTCCTAGGCTGGTTGCCTTTTTAAAGATAAAGTGCCAAGTCTGCCCTAATATGCATCTGTTCATATATACTCAAGTGTGTGTATATATATATATATATATATATAGTCATTCAATAAATAAGATGAATTTTGCCAAAGGAGTTGGCAATAGGAACCACTGTTGACAGTTGCACCCTTTTTTTTTTTTTTTTTTTGAAGGAAATCAATAGTGATAAGTCCTTTCATGTCCCAGAAGACTGTCAGCATGATCTTTTTTTACTAACTGATGCACCAGCAACTTTTTCTGTGCCAGAGCGTCTATTTTCACCCCATCGACTGTCTTTTCAACTTGGGCTCAGAGTGACAAACCCATGTAAACTTTTTTATTTTATTTATTGATTTATTTATTTTTTTTGTGGGGTACCTTCTGTTTCTTTCTTTTGTTAGTTTGAAACTCTTTTCTTTGATTTCATCGAAGAGATATCCCTGGCTATACAAGGAGAAATAAAAACAGCTTTAAAAAAGCAAGGTGTCACAGACCACAAGTTGGTAGCCATTAGAAGGAGTGGGGAAGAAATATAAACACATATTTTGACATTTCACAACCCATAATTCCAATTGAAGTAAAAACTGGATTCTGCCTTAAAAAATTCATCTCCACACCCTTGAGGTGCTATAAATGTTAGAAATTTGGACACTTCAAAGAAATCTGCAGAGGACGTCCAACATGTAAAAGGTGTGGCCAAAAAGACGTAGACAAGATGGTGGGAAATTGTCCCAATGAAACCAAATGCTCAAACTGTCTAGAGAATTATCCTGCATTTTAAAAAATTTGCAATATATATATATATATATATATATATATAAAAAAGAGAAAAAGAAATCATGGAGGTAAAGTATGGAAGGCAGTGTGGAAAATAATTGAATGCTACATAGAAGATAGGACTTATGCTAATGTTGCACCAAAGGAGTCCAATCAGAAGCAACACCACTGTTACCACCCACAACCAGAAGCTTGATAAATGTAGAGCCCTCATTGAAATACCGCTGTAACTCTGACCTAACAATTAGCCAAAATTCTAAGAACAGTAAAAGAAACTACTTTCAACTGGAATCTGTCAAACAGAAACACAAATTAAACAAAAAAAAAAAACCCTCACACACACACATCAAGCATCTATAGTGACCTGAAGGCTCCTTTTTAAATAGCTACCACACTGAGGTGTAGGGGAAGGTACTACTCCTTTCCCTGGATTATTCAACTTCACCCTTGATCTTTACTTGATAATGCTGAGTGTTAAGCAAGGAGGGATCAAGTACCATTGTTTGAGTCTTTGGTATGACTCGACCTAGGATTGAACCCAGTCTCCTGGGCCATTGGCAAACTCTCTAACCACTAGGAACAAAATACATTCGGAATTCAGATCTCCACTGGAAACAGTTACCATAAGGTAAAAACACAGATTGCCCATCCATCTAACAATCCTTAGAATAGATAACTCTGGAAAAACTCTTATTACAAATTCAAAACCAAACTCCAAAGTGAACAATGAAAAACTAAAATACATTCTTATTATCCCAGTCAAACTCAAAACTTCCGACCAATCCAAAATGAATTATATTCAACCAACCACTGAACAAAAAAAAAAAAAAAATGAAAATATCAAACCTCTTATCATCTCAATCCAGAGGCCTCTCAACAGCAAAAATAAAATCACCAAAAAAACAAAACCATACAAATAGAATGCAACTCCTAAAGATCAACCAAAGCCCTAAATATATCCCATAGTATTGAAACTATAGATATCAAAGTTTGCAGTGATGTCAGTCTCAGTCTTGCAGATATATTAAAAAGATATAAAATATGACTATGAAACAAGACCGCCAACATAGCATATACTCATTAAGCAAAATTTGTGAAAAATTTACCTCTCACTCGAACGATTTGTTTAAAAATAAAAACATTTACCTATAAACGATTCACTTACGAATCAAATATATAACAAGATTTGGCTTTAAATAACCCACAAGAGTTGATAAGTCATTTTACACCATCCAAAGAATATCAATAAATTATATTTTGGACCCAACAAGATGACACTTTCTGGTATCTTAGCTCTCCATAGAATATTTCAATGACCTCTGTCTTTGTAGCTGTGAAACTTCATCTTTCAAGATAAAGTTTGCATTATCTATCAACTTGAATGAAAACTTTCATGTGTCCAGTGTTATCTTCAGTTCTTGGTGAAAGTAGATCCCCTATATGACACTCGCCCTTCAAATTTGTATGCCCCTCTGTGAATGCACTACATTAGACGGATACATGTTCCCTACTCATATGTTCATCATACACAGCCATAACTTCAAAATGAACTTCTGTTGGATTTTTGCTCTTGGCATTTGAAATTTTATTACACTTCCCTTTATTCAGAATTTCATTGTGGCAGCGATTTTTGTTTTGACATCAAAGCTGTATTAGCTGTTACATACACCCTATTCCTTTGTGTTTCAGGCTTTTTCCATATTTATAAATACTTGTTAACATCAAAAAATATTATCAGATTTAGGTTGGTTGTTTTGTTTTATGGCATATCAACCCTTTTCAGGTCATTTAATGCCAAATTAAGTCATTTTGATAAGTTTCAAACAATTCAGTTTAGAATAAGTACAGTTTTTTGTTTACGCACAGTTAAATGTCAAAACAGTTTTATTTCAAACAATTCAGTTTAGCATAAGTACACATTTCAGTTCTGTTTGACCCATAGATAGGACCGTATCAGGTGTTACCACTCCCGTTCAGAGTGGACCTGGAAGTAATGGCAATGAAGGGGTACTCTGTATTGCCCAAAGCTCCTGCATTACTGAAACCTCACCATCAGATTGTTTTGTGTCAAATCTAGGACACTCATTCGGGAAGTCTTACCCTTCTGCAGAGATGCAGTCAGTGTGTTCTGCAGCCCCAGCTGACTGGGCCAATTATCAGATTTAAGATTTCTTTTTAACTTATAATAAGAAAAACTAGAGAGAAGGAAAATAATTGAATAGACAAAGATGGAATAATTTAAGATATGAAATATTTTGATAAAGAGTCATACATTTGTTTTAACATTAATCAGAACAAGTAAATTAAGTCTTCATATTGATTTATTTTATACTGAAGATATTAGAAGCTGAAAACTTTCTCAAAGTTTACTGTAACAATGTTATATAATGTTATTCAATAAATAAGATGTCTATAAATAAATATAAATAAATTATTATACAATAAAGGAAAAAGATACTATTAGTTAAACAACATACTGATCAATGTTTATCTAACAAAGAAATGATTATAAATAGTCATCTTGTTTTCATTTCTGAAATTATATATATAAATTTTCCAGCAGTATAAATTGATATTTAACCAGTTTCTTTAATAGAGCTAGTTATACAAATTGATAACTAGTGCAATTTTACGGCTAGAATTGCAATTTAGAAAGAAAAACATATTAGCCAGGACCTAACATGTAATTACTTATACAAATTCATATTCAAATTGCTGTTTATAATATATCACTGGTTTTATATATATATATATATATATATATATATATATTTCATCACCCACAGACAGACTGATTCATTGTATTACAACTCTTCAGTGTGGCTAGACATGCCAAACACTTCAAGTTGGGATCGGAACCTGCCTAACTTTACACTAGACACGGTATCTAACTGCTCAGCCATTTCAACAACATACATCATTTCAGGAATTATAATGCATACGTATTATTTTTCATTTGTTTACATTTTTTTGAGCTATTGGATACCAGAGTGCTCAATTCGTTAAAGAGCTTTGCATTATACAAGTCACAGCTGTTAATTTCTTAGCCAGACTGATCAATATAATTTATAATCTATAGTTATTCATGCAAATGGTTACTTATATAGCCAGCTTTTAAAATGAAACCATAGAAATTTTAAATCCTAAACTTTCATCAGGTTTTCAAACACTTTAGGACTGTTAAATCTACCTGTAAGAATTCAAACCTCTACAATATTAAACTAGATTTGCTGACTCCTATTTTTGTGAAAAGCAATAATGCTGAGATATGAAGATGTAGTTCTTGAGGAGGTTAATGAAGTTTTTAAGAAATCTTTAAGGCCATCAAGTTTATTTGCTGAAGTTAGTGGAAATTTAATGTTAAAGATGGTCTGTTCAATAAAGACTGATGCATGTGATGTTGATAGTGTTGGTGCTTTTTTCTTTTCTATAAGTTGACAGCTCAGTTGAATACACTAACTGCATCTCTGCAGAAGGATAAGATACCCACCCCCAACAAATGTTCTGGATATGACACTAAACCATCTGATGATGAGGTTCCAGTTCTGGCACTTTAGGGAATGTGGAGTACCCTTTTATTACCATTTCTCCCAGATCTACTCTGACCTGTAGTGTTAGTGCCTGCTAAGGTCCCATCTATGGCTCAAATAGAAATATTCAATCATTTTCTATCCTTGAAACTTTTTAACTGTGTGCAAACAAATGACCGATGTTAAATAGAATTATTAGAGTTACATTGCCATACTTGAAACCATTTAACTGAGAGAAAATGAATGAATAATTTTGAATAGAATTATTAGAGTTTAATAACAATACTTTAAACCTCTTAACTGTGTGCAAACAAATAATATCAGATAGAATTATTAGTGTTAGAGTACTATACTTGAAACTGGGCCATTGGTCTAATGAGTAGAGTGTTCACCAATGGTCCAAGAGACCATGGTTCAATCCCAGGCCGAGTCATATCAAAGACTCAAAAATGGTACTTGATTTTGCCTTGTTTAACACTTAGCATTATAAGGTAAGGATCAAGGTTAAAGTAGAGCAATCCAGGGAATGGAGTAGCGCCCTCTCCTACACCTCGGTGTAGTAGCTAATAAAAAGGGAGCCTTTGGGTCACCCTCGACTACGGTCGTCAACTTAACTATTTACTATACTTGAAACTGTTTACAATACTTAAAACCATTTAATTCTGTGCAAACCAATTAGCTCTCATTTAGAAATAAATTACCTACAAACTATTCACTTAGAAATCATATATACATATATGTATAAACAAGATTTGCTATAAAATAACCATCAGGGCTTGATATGCCATTAAATCAAATAACTTAAACCTACAAGTTGATGATTATATAGTTAGTTTATGATATATTGTACTCATAGTGTAATGATATTGTTATAGGAAATGGACTCGATGACCCAAGTTCAAATCCTGGACAAGGCAGTTTGCATTTCACATAGCACTAATACCCTTGGGAAAGGTATGAATCCATCTATTCTTTCTCCAGCCATGGATAAATAGTTGGGCTGACTGGGTTCTTTATACTGGTATGGCAACCAATCTAGGAAAAGGAAAACTCTGAATTCAAACTTGTTAAACTTTGCTTAAAAATCAACATTGTGTCACATTCTGCTCTTGCTGAGGGGTAGGTGAAAGCATAATATGGTGTTCATTATGCAAATCTATGACTATAATGGTCAGTTTTTATTACATAGCTAGTTGTAAAAATTGATACTTCTCATATAGGACAATCTATGTAAATTATATTGCTAGTTTTCAATTTACATAAATATCCCAAATGAGAATAATCAATTTTATATTTATATAGTTGATTATAAAATTGATGCTTCACATATAGGGCTATGCATGTTTATATTTATATAACCAGTTTTAATATGGAGTTAGCTATGCAAATTTTTATTTGTATATCTAAATTTTAGTATATAACAAGTTATATTATTATTTATATAGCCAGTTTATAGTATTTAGCTTGTAATGCAAACTTCTTTTTATATAGCTAGTTGTGGTGTTTATGGTATAACAGTTATCATAAGAAATAGACTCGGCAATATGAGTTCAAATCCTGGACCAAGACGTTGGCATTTCACATTTCACTCGTTGTGATTGAGAAAGGAATGAATCCAATTATTATCCCTACAGTAATGGGTAAATTATAAGGCAGACTGGGCTCTTTAATTTAGTATCGGAATTAGTCTTGAAGAATAAAAACATTGAATTAAAACCAATTTTACTTTATTCAAAATCAACTTTGTGTCCCATCATGCTTTTGGTAGAGGAGTTGGGTAAATACATATTTATATAGCTAGTTATGCAAACTGATGATTATATGGACAGTTTTTAATATATGGCTAGTTATATGAATTGATATTTATATTGCCTGTTATATATATCAAGTTATGGTATTGATATTAAAATAGTGTTTTGTTTTTTTAAGTGAACAAAAAGAGACAAAGTCAGTTACCTATGGTGTAAATCTTTACAATTATAACAAAATTAGAATTTAAAAACTGATAAATAAATAAAAGACAAGAGAAATTTAATCCCTCACACATTTTTTTTTAATGAGAATCCCATCAAAAAATAGTAAATGCTTACTCAGAAAATGCTCACTGCCTTACTTCAACAATGCCTCACCCTTTCTCACTCAGATTAACCTTTTACCAGTCAGGAAGAACAAACAAAGAGATAAGCATAAATTATGTTATTTTTTGTTTTATTTACTAATTCACTTTAATAAATACCTACTTTCTCCAGTCTTCAGTTTCTTTCTTGGATTGTCAGTTGAGGTGGTTAGTATGTACTTCTCATTATAAAAAAAGCAAGTCTCTAAAATCTGTCAGAAGTCACATATTTTAAAGGCCATTGTAGAGTTTAGGAAATGCTGATCTGTGTATCATTATTTTTTGGGTTTTTGTTTTGGTCAGCCAAATTTATTTGCAGCTGTTCAGTGTGAATCACAGATTTCTTAAAATCAAAAAATATAAAAACTATAATAAGGAATGAGTGTAGAAGATATATATTATCTTTTTTTGCAAGAAAAACTCACTTTATTTTAAACACCTTTAAGAAAAGAAAATGAATTTTGGATGTACAGGTTGTATGAAATGTATAATGCAGCCCAATTGGCTGAGGTTGTAGAATATGCTAGCGACATCTCTGCAACAAGTGTCCTGGTTATGACACTGAGGCCTCAGTCCTGGAGTTTGGAGGAATGTGAAGCATCCCTTCATTACCATTACTCCCAGGTCCACTCTGACCTAAAGTGGTAGTACCTGTGAGGATCCTATCTATGGGTCAAATAGAAATATTTAATCATTTGCCATACTTGAAAATATATAACTGGGCAAACAAATGATTAATGTTGAATTGAATTATTACTTTGGTTTGGTTTGGTGGCATATCAACCATTGTTGGTTATTCAATGCCAAATTCTGTTTTTAGATATATATTAAATACATGATTTTTGAACATATTATTTAGATATATTGTTAAAAGATCAAACAGTCCTATTTCTAACAATTCAATTTAACATAAGTCAACAAAATTAAATAGTTTCAAGTATTGCGATGGATCACTAACAATTCAATTGAACATCAGTAATTTGTTTATACATAGTTAAATCATCAAACAGTTCCATTTCTAACAATTCAATTTACCATAAGTCAACAAATGGTTTGATTTGGTTATATGGCATATCAAACATTGTCGGTTATTTCATGCTTAATCCGGTTTATTCAAATATATTAGATATATATGATTTGTAAACATAAGTCAACAAAGTTAATTAGGTCCAAGTTCAATTCAATTAATCATCAAACATTTGTTTACATGCAGTTAAGATCAAAAAGTTCTATTTCAAACAATTCAGTTTAGCATAAGTCAAAGTTTAATGGTTCCAAGTATTGGTATGTATCACAAATATCAGTCATTTGTTTATACACACTTAATTCAATCTAGTATTAGTCATTTGTTTGCACTCATCTCAAATGTCAAACATTTCTATTTGACCCATAGA
Organism: Sepioteuthis lessoniana; assembly: GCA_963585895.1. NCBI lineage: Eukaryota > Metazoa > Mollusca > Cephalopoda > Myopsida > Loliginidae > Sepioteuthis > Sepioteuthis lessoniana. The sequence continues at coordinate 72,814,621 of OY757914.1, forward strand.
TAGGACCCTTTCTAGTACTATGAGTTTGGGCCAGAGTGGAACAGGGAGTGAGGGCAATGAAGGAGTACTCCATATTCTTCAAAGGTTCAACATTATTGGAGCTTCACCATCAGATGGTTTAGTGTCATATCCAGGACACTTTTCATAAGTAACAAGTAATAACTGTACAGTTGAAATAATATCTGACAAAAAAGGTAACTACAAAAATCTTTAGTAAATAAATAGGTCTTTTAAATGACGGTATCCATTTGTGTTTGAAGGTATTAACCTAATTAATTGGTTGTATCTTGTTAATTTTTGATGAACATGTACCTTTGTTATTTTTATCAGTATTTCACATACTGCACTTAATTGATAAAACTCAAGTTGTGAAATTGCATTCACTTTAAGACTAATACCCTTTGGGAAAGGTGTGAAGCCCCTTATCTCTCTAGCTATATGTTAAATAGTACCACTACAGTTCTTTTCCAATGGCAGCTTTGGGATTAAATAACCCATGAATGGTAATATGATATTAAGAACAAAGTAACCAAATCTATAGTGAAAATGTGATGAGTAATAACATGTATAAGGATGCTATTCAAAATGAATCGTTGAATCGAAACAGACTCTGAAATTCAGACTGAATTTAATTTAGATCCTTGTAATCTGGTTATTTCAGGTGGAATTTGGTAACATTTCTAATAATTAAAACTTTTTTAAATAGCAGTTGGCTCTATTATTAGGCAACAGATAAGGATTCCAGTAATATCTAGAATTTGAACAAGTTATAATTACAGAGCAAGTGAACAAGAACTAAGAAACAGTAAATAAATCCTTTAGCTCTAATATAGTATTACCTATAAATAAGTACATTCCTACCATTTTTTAAAAATAAGTTTTCACACCAGCTTTAAGTTTCCGCAGCTCTCTAGTTCTCCACTCAGTATTATTATGGAAATATTCTTAGTCTATATAAGTTTTTCATATCAGTTTTAACATTAGTCTGAGGCAGCAAGTCTCCACAAATCTCCTGGATGATTCTTACTATTTTGCTTTTAGCAGTGCTGTATTCTGGATGGTCTTGATTCTTCTGCTGATCTCCAGTTTTCTCAATCTTTTTTCCAGGCCCTGAAAAAAGTTGGTTGGTTACTAGGACAGTAAAGAGTTAAGACCTATACTTTAGGACTCAGTGAAACCACCTTTCATTAGTTTACAAGTGATTATGATTAGTTACTTAGAACCATATAACTACTTGGAAAAAAGAAGAAAGAAAAAAAAGATTGGCTTTAGCATTAAATAACCCAACAAGGTTCAACATGTCGAAAAATCTAACAACTAGGCAAATGTTGGAAGAATCTCAGCAGATATGTATGTTTATCTGTTAATGCTATAAAACCAAACATTCCAACAGACTAGAGTTAAAGTAATTCTAATTTTTAGTTAAATACTTAGGCCTTACTAAAGTTATATTGAAAAAGTTAAGGACTATGAAGTTGACAGTGATACCAATTATAGATGGAACCTTGAAGTCACTCTCGAAGAACTTGGAAAAGAGTGTTGGAATTCTATCGTAAGGCTCAGTAGCAATGAGTCAGTGCTCACATGTGTAATAATGGATTACAAGTTGAAGTGAAATTATATGGACATTGGGAAGTTTCACTATTTAAAGGTGGCCAAGTCCATTCCCTGGACAGTGATTAGTTGCGGGCCCAATTAGTGGACATATTAGTGTATATATTCACTGGTTTGCTTCAGTCATGTTCCAAGTGTTATGGGTTCAGTATTGAGTACCGCCCATTCTACTTTGTCAACCAGCCAGATGCTAGCTGGGGCTGCTGAGCTAGTAAGTGTTGTTATTCTTGTTTATTCTGCATGTTAGAGCAGTGACTTCTGCAAAGAGAATGGGGTAACTAAGCTGGTTTGGGCATTAAATAACCCAACAAGAATTGACATGCAATGAAACCAACTGACTAAGCAAGCTATTCCACAATGACTCTCTCGCTCTAGGATAAATGGATATTCAGGGTCAGTAGATGATCAAAAGAAATGGCACGACTATGACTGACAAAAACTATGGAATTAGCACTCTTTAGACTATGTTGAGTCATGTTTTCTTTTGTTTTTTTTTTAAAACATTCAGCAGTAATTAAACTAATAACATTAAAAAAACTAGAGAAATCTATAACTGACATAAAAGCTTGAGGAAAGACAACTAATGTGCTTGACTGCCACATCATAGTATAAGTAAAGTAAAGTTGGCAACGTTAGTCGAGGGTGACCTGAAGGCTCCCTTTTCAATAGCTACTACACCAAGGTGTAGGGGAGGGCACTACTCTATTCCCTGGACTGCTTCACTTTACCCTTGTTCCTTATTTTATAATGCTGAGTGTTAAACAAAGCAGCATCAAGTACCATTTTTTGAGTCTTTGGTATGACTCGACCTGAGATTAAACCTTGATCTCCCGGACCATTGGCAAATACTCTACTTATTAGGCCAACAGCTTGGTTTACTGGAATAACTAAGGTTCTCATAAAAGCTTGAGGAGAGACAATTAAGTGTTAATTCTAATTTTTTGTCAATGAATTCCATAATTTTGGGTTATTCCATAATATCTTCCTCTGCATGGCCTAAAAAAAAATTATGCCATTAATTTAAATAATTCAATCTAGTTTACTTTGGTATATTTTATGAAGCCAGAATGTTCATTTATTAAATAAAAAATGTTTTGCATCTTATCTGATATCTGTTTTTTTTTGTTTTTTTTTATTCAGTTGTAAATAAACAAACAAGATGAGTATCCTGTAAGTATACTAATTCCATTATTTTTGCCTGAGTATGTATTGATTAATTTAGATGTTTAGCATAAACATCTTTGACTCTCTCTTACCGCTTGTTCCTATTGGTCATCATTCTTGGTAAGTTCTTGCGATGATAATCCAGTGTTTTTGCTTGGGTGTCTATGTGTAACATACTCATATGCAGATGCATGCAGAAACATATTCAACACAATAAAGACGAGCGGACGCAGTTCTTTAGAAAAATATACCTCTCAATTTATTTGAAAGGGTTCGAAAGGTATGATCTGTGAGAGGTGAGTTGGAGACTGAACAGAACTGCAACATATTGACCCCCCAACTCTTCTGGCTACAGCAGGATTTCTTTCCCATTCTCCTGGGCTGCTCAACTAGGGTCCTGGGGGCCCAGCCTCTGCTGGGACATGGTTCTCATTCCAGCATCTTCTCTCCAACTGATCTGAACTTTCTGTCACCGGGGTTATATAATAATTTGATGCCCACCTACTTCTTGTGAGCATCACATTTGTACTCAATTCAACCCATCAACAGTCAAGGTTATCCCCTCGACCGGATGCACCTGTTATTTACACAGGAGCATTTCTCATCTGACAGCCCGGCTGGGTCAGAGGTCAATATGTTACATATATTTAGGCGTCCATAGAAGAATATCACTTATGAGTTCATTCTTATTTCTCCAGCAGTTCCCAGCAAGTCTTATTGTCTAATTTAGATGGGAGGTAAGTGGCTATACAGTTGCTGTTTTTTAGGTTGCTGCTTCCAGGATTTTTTCAAAACAGCATGCAGCATCTTTGTGTAGTTTGAATCTAGCTTTTTCTCCCAGCGTTTTGTTAAAGTCCAAGTAGTATTGACATGGCTACAGCTTGCAAGAATTCCAGTTATTACTTTATTTGAGTGATTTGATTTCCATAACCTTTAGTGAAGATAGGTAGATGAGCTTCAAACCTTAAAGTATGTGAATACTTCTTTAACCACCAGGCATTCATGCTGGTTATTTTAAAAATGAAATCAGCTCAGTGGGCATTTCCCCCTATCCCTAGGGAGGAACTGCTGCTTCATTTAAATAAAGACTGGTTTAATTGTGCAGCACCTAAAGGATCCTTATAGGGAATTGCTGATGGAACTGAGCAAATTTTGGCACTCACAACAAATAGTTTATTTTTTGTGGAGACACTCATTTTAAACTAACCTTGTTTCAGTTAAATAAGATTTTCACTTAAAATGCTGATGGTATAAAGAGCTAAAGGGTGTGAAATTTTAACATTTGGTGACAAGGGGAGAGGAAATTTTGACACTTATTCTCTTAAATTTTATTTTCCTTGGCATATTAGATTCTAGAAACATGATTATCTGACATCAGAAAAAAGGTCAAGAGTTTTAGAGATGAGTATGTATTTACCCAACCCCTCTATCCAGAGCATGGCATGACACCAGGTCAATTTTTGTTTTAAATTGTTTAACAGGTCTGAATTCAGTTTTTCTTCTCTTAGAGCTGTTGCTATACCAAGCTCAAAGAACTCAGTCTGCCCAACTATTTGCCCATAGCTAGAGCAAGAATAGTTGGATGCATACCTTTCCTAAGCGTATTTGAAATGCAAACAGCCTCATTCAGGATTAGAACTTGGTTTGGTACGTCCATTTCTTACAATTTCTTATACTACAAGACCCTCTAGAGAAGAATATATTTAATATTGGTTAGGTTAGGTTAGGTTATTTGGTTTAATGGTATATCAACCCTTGATGGTTATTTAATGCCTAATCTTTTTTATTGCCCAATCAGCTGGGGTTGTAGAATACACTGATTGCACCTCTACAGAGGGGTAAGACCCCCTCCCCCAATGAGTGTCCTGGATATGACACTAAACATTCTGATGATGAGGTTCCAGTAATGTTGGGGAATGTGGAGTACCCCTTCATTGCCATTGCTCCCGGGTTCACTCTACCCCGGTGTGGTAGCACCTGATAGGGTCATATCTATGGGTTACATAGAACTAACGGCATACTTATACTAAACTGAATTGTTTGACTAAACTGAATAGCTTGAAATAGAAATGTTTTTGACAATTAAACCGTACTTACATTTAAACTATGTGCTTATGCTAAACTGAATTATTTGAAATGGAACTGTTTTTTGACATTGAAACTGTACTTATACTAAACTGATTAGTTTAATATAGGACTGTTTTGACATTCAAGTGTCTGTAAACAAAATCTGTTCTTATACTAAACTGAATGAGCAGAATTAGAACTGCTTGACTAAACTGAATAGCTTGAAATAGAAAAATTTTTCACAATTAAACTGTACTGACATTTAAACTGCGTGCTTATGCTAAACCAAATTGTTTGAAATAGAACTGATTATTTACATAAAAATGGATTTGGCATTAAATAACCTACAAAGGTTGATATGCCATAAAACCCAGCCAACTAATCTTTTTTACCTATATGATTTTTAAACAAACATTTTTTAGATAACATCTTTGAGATGATCCAAAGCTCATTTGTTTAGAAAGAGTTAAATGATTCAAGTATTTGCTATCTAATAACTAATAATTTATTTTGATATTAATTAAGTGTTCAATTTGATCTAGAGATGGGACCCTAACAGGTACTATCACTTCAGGTCAGAATGGACTGGGAAATAATGGCAATGAAGGAATATTTCACATTCCCCAAAGCTCCAAAACTGAAGCTTCAGCCCTCAGATGTTTTAGTGCCGTATCCAGAACACTCATTAGTGGGGTTTTAACCCTCAGCACAGATGCAGTTGTTATATTTTATAGCTCCAGCTGACTGGGTTAATATCTAAAATTGGGTATTTTTTGTAAAGAAAATCTTTAAAAGCATAGAGATATTTTATCAGAAGTGATCTCTCTCGAATTTATGAAGTTGTTGTGAAGCAAACAGAGTCGCCAAAAGAATAACCCCACTTGAGAAGGAGGACTATTTATGGAGCATTTCATTGTGCACATACAGGCACGTCATTGCATGGGCTGTGGTTGGCTGCTGGTAATAAGAGTGGAGGTAATTCTCTGTATATTCCAGCTTCATTTATGGCGGTAACCACTATTATTCTACAGTCTCTTTGATTTTAATTGGTTTGCTTTATCAAACAGTATATCAAGTTGTGTGTCAATGCCAAAATTTGATTCATATGTAAATATTTGATTGTATTCATGACTATATTTTCAGTGAGCCATTGCAGTTTTTTACTTTCTCTTTTTGTCTGTATTTATTAATATATTTGCTTGCTTGTTAAGACATAAAGTATTCTTATCTAATATAAATGATTTATACACAATTATATGGTTTACAAGAGTTGGTGTTAAATAACCAGCAAGAATTATAGTGACTATCACTTCTAATTACAATCACTTGTTTTCATACAGTTATATGGTTTCAAGTATTCCTAACAACAATAATTTGCAATTACATGGTTTCAACAAACTAATAAGCCTTAGTATATTATTATAGCTTCAAGTAACTATTCTCAGTAAAAAATAATTTGTAAAACAATTATATTTGCCCAATATAGGGGACTCTAACAGAGTGAACCTGGGTGTAATGGAAATAAAGGGCTGTCTCCATACTCTGCACAGCAGGAGTCTTATCATCAGACACAATTTAATGTCATACCTATGATGCACTTTTTTGGCAGGAGGGGTCTTATCTCCCTAAAGTTACTGTATTTTAAGCTCCACCATCTTGACATTCTAAATTTGAAATATAATTTGTAAACATATTGTGAATAGAAAAGGATATCTGTCAGTTTGAGAATTAATTTTGTAAAGAGGGATATCTCTAAATACAAGGGCTTCTGTTACAGACAAAGAGACCTCTAAATTTAGCAAATATTTTGTCAAGATTATCTTTTGAGGTGTACTGACATTTGGTTGCAAGGAATCTCTTTAAATTGGAATAATCTTTTGTCAAGAAGAAAATTCTATATGAAAATGAATTATTTCATGTAATAAAAAAAAAGAAAAATCAAAAAGAAATATATGAATAAACTTATAAATCTTATATAAAAAATAAGAAAAAAAGGAAATTTTCGCTGTCTCAAAATAATCATTACATTTGCTTATAAAGTTCCTGTGTTAAATGTATCATTTATTATGGGACAGAGATAGTATAAAAAGGACTTGATAGTAACATTGGTTTTGATTAATCTATGTCATTCAATGGAACAGATTTTGGGATTCCATGTATTGGAGATGTGTAGTTTTTAGTGCTTTTTTTGCCAATATATAATTTTCTTATTGTCTTGTCATCTCTGTCCATAATTCATTTATTCATGAATTCTTTCTCTCTTTCATTTATTGAGGAATCCTAATTCTGCATATTTAATACAAAATTCTATATTAGTTTTTCTTTTGCAAATATTTTTATTTCATCCCTTTCTTTTTTTTCTTTTAGTATTATATAATTTACAATGGTAAAGATATATCTGGTCAGTATCCATATTAATGTTGGTCTTCATCCACTCATTTCATTGCACTAAAATTTGCAATAGTAAAAATATATCAGGTCAGTGTTTATATTAATGTTGCTTGAATACACCTGGTTCATTGCTCTTAAATTTTTCTGCTCTATCGTTTGTTCATTTCTTTCATATTTAATTTCCCAAGATTTCTTATTTTAAATAAATCAGCATTCCTCAGCTGTCTTTCTTATTTTTAATATTTTTTTGTTTTCTTATATGTATGCTTCTGCATGTAGAATTCAATATTGTTTTTATATAACTAATCAAACTGTTTATGTGTGTGTGTATGTGTGTGTGTGTATATATATATATATACACACACACACACACACACACACACACAAAAGAGTTTTAAAAATTTATTCAAAGAAAACTCTCACGGTCATAACCTGGTTTTGTTGAAATACACTTTAACATTATTACTACAACTTCCTGTTGACTTATCTCTTCTCATTTGAAATAAATCAACATTTCTCACAGCTGCATTTCTTATTATATCTTGCTATATCTTTAATATTTCTTACTTTCTTAGTATGATCTGTATGCTTCTACTTGTAGAAATCAATATTCTTTCCCTTTTTTATACCTGACTGTAATTTTACTGTGTGCTTGTGCACATATGTAAAGAGGGTCTATGAAAGAGGCAGTTTCAAAAATGTATCTAAAGAAATTTAATGCTCTGTTTAATAGAAAACACTTTAATATTATTACTGCAACCTATCATTGACTCATTGCTGAAATCGAGGTGCTTTGTAAACACTTCACAAGGCTCTGCATTTTTGGTACAATATGATATGATTTTGTCCTTATCATTTGCCTTTTGCAATAACTGCAATTTTAAAGGAATTATTTTCACATAGATCTTATTTGAAATTTTTAAATCAAAATGATTTATAGGTTCTGTATTAAAATGTTTGGATCATACCTGATACTATTTACCAACCCCTCCGCTCGGGCAGGATATGACACAAGGTCAATTTTTAAGCGGAGTTTAACAGGTTTGAATTCAGTTTTCTTTCTCCTAGACTAGTTGCCTAACCAAGGCTGAAGAACCTAGTCTGTCCTACTATTTACCCATAGCTGGAGGGAGAATAATTGGATTCATATCTTTCCCAAGGGTATTAGTGCTATGTGAAATGCAATCAGTCTCATCCAGGATTTGAACTCGTGTCGCCGTGTCCATTTCCTACAACGATAACGACTACACCACGGGCACCTCCTTGGATCATACCTGATAGAAATGGAAATATTGTCTACTCTTAATCCTGCTTAAATATCAACATGACTTCTTTACACCATCCACTTTGCTTGTTCTATCTGGGCAATCGGTGCATGATGTCAGCACTAGTTTGTATGATATGCCCATCAGTACTTTTGGTGTCACAAGGTGATTTCATGGTGGCTACTTCACCATAAAGTTTATCTCCAAACACTGCACACAGGTAAATTTCACTCTCTGTTTTGAGTATTAATTCATTTGGGAGTGATAAAGTTCTTAGACCACTCTCTTACTCCATTGCCAAATATAAATAAATTGGAGGATTCCAGAATTCTTCTGAAATTGAACAAGTGTGATTCCTATAATCCAATTTTGGGAATTATTGTCAGATGACCATGCAACCAGAACTGAAGAATTTTTTTTTTATTTCCAATTATCTATCAATCCATCTAACAAACAATAATAAATCTTTTTCTATGACAAACTCAAATTTATACTCTTCTCGAAATTCTGTCTGCCTAAGTTGATTTGATTTAGGTTCTTTTTTATTTGATTATGGCATGATTAGCAGATTCCATTGAGCCTTGACTGTGGATGACAAGTTTTACTGTGAACCAGTTTCATTTATGGCTAAATCTGCATTGATGTTTACCATCAACTGTTAACCTTTGTTAGACTGTATAATCGTAGGTATACCAAACAACAAAAATACCATCTCTAGCTGATGAACAATCTTAGATGCATACTTACAATCAAGATGTCTTAAAACACTAAATTTAGTCAGCTTGTTTTGATAAGTAATTATCAATTTATAGTTTATATATTTGCACTTTGTATGTGCTATTGGCTTTATATCAATGAGGTCAACTTGACCTCTGGAAGCAAAATCTTGGCTTATGATTGGTTGTGCTACAACACTCTTCTTCACTGGCTGATTTCTCTTCCTTTTGCATTCTTCAAAGAGAGGGGTCATTTAAGTTCTTTAAGCCTGTGATTATACCATGGAGAGTGGAAAGATGAGCCTGTTCAATGATGTCAAACATATTTTTGATGATTGCAGATAAGAGATTCACTGGATTTTCCTTTATTCTTTATAAGTTTCTCCACATAACAGTATCTCAAATTTTGAGTGTAAATAATAATTATGTCTCCAGAGATGTGTATTCCTCAGAAGCAAAGTATGCATTGCTAGCACTATAAAAATCACATTGTACAAAAATAGAAATATCTATACTTTGCCATAATATTTGTTTCAGTTGTATCATAAAATGTTTAGGGAGACTGAAAGAAGTTATACCTCCTGTAATAAATGTTAGCAGATAATCACCTTTGAAAATTCATACTTCTGGTATACAAAATCCAATTTTCAGTGGCCCAGTCGGATGGCACAGCAGAATACACCAACTGTATCTCAGCAGAGGGGTAAGACTCCCCCAACAAGTGTCCTGATAATGACACTAAACAATCTGACCATGAGGCTCCAGTAATGTTTGAGTTTTGGGGAATGTGAAGTACTCATTTATTGCCAGGTCCACTTTGGTCTGGAGTGGTAGCACCTGATAGGGTTGAATCTATAGGTTAAATAGAACTGTTGATATGTATTAAAATGGATTTGGCATGAAATAACCTCCAATGGTTGATATGCCATCAAATCAAACCAAACCAAACCAATTTTCAGTAATCTGCTGCCAATGATATGACATTTTCTGATAAAATATGGAATGAATTTGGGGAAAGAATATTGTCAGTCGGTATGCTAGGCATCCTAAATCATCAGCAGCTACTGATAATAAAAAAAAAGTGACACAATACAAACTGCATCTTTACTCTTTCAATATTTTTGTCCAAGATAAATTTATGTTGTGCATTGCACACTCAGTGTGTGACTTAAAAGCCACACAGATGAATGTGTAATTTAGTCTAATTTGAAACTTATGCTTTACAAGTTTAGATTGTGCCATAACACTGGGAAAGTTACAAAAAACATTTGTTGTGCCTGAAAGTTAAAGAAATTTTGCTCATGTTGCAAAGATCATGAGAGTCAGACAATGTGAAGTAGGCCCAAAACCATGGATTCCAAGGCAATGTCCTAAGGCATAAGGGCAAATTCAATGAGTTGCACTTGAGCTCAGCATCATACAGTTTAGTATGGTTCATCACTTTCATGACCTCTGCTCAGTTTCTTAACTATATCATACATTAAAATATTGCAAAACTTTTTTTATTCATCCTGGTATTGTTTTATCCCACCATACTTCTCAAGAAATATATGGTGCCTTCAATATGTTTCCAGACTTTTTTTGTACAGGCATTTAAGATTGTCGTAGACTCTTGAAAATTCAGTATATCATTGCTATACATCTTATGAAATGACTGACCAATTTTTATGATTTCAGGTTCAAATGAACAGCTACGGCAGCAATTGGAATACACCCTACTAAAGCCTGATTGTCACAGCTGGTGAATTTCAAAAATGCAATCTGGACATGAAGACACTTTAGAAGAACGATATGCAATAAAGTTCTGTTTTAAACTTGGAAAAATGCCACAGAAATGAATGGAATGGTTCAGACCGCTTTTGGAGCATCTTGCATGAATCGAGCATGAGTTTTTGAGTGGCATAAGAGATTCAAGGAAGGCAGGGAGTTTGTGAGGGATGATGAGAGGTGTGGGAGGAGTAAGGAAGTCAATACACCAAAGGGCCAGGGTTAAAGTTAGGGTTACTATGTTTTAAGGGAGTCCAGGAAGAGATTCCATTGGAATAGGCCAGCACTCTTCAAATTGGGTCAGTTCATAACTCCATCCTTGTCACAGACTATTTGACCAAGATTGGTATCAAGACAGTACTTCACCCTCCCTATAGTCCAGACATTGGTCCCTATGACTTTTGGTTATTCCCTAACCTCGGAGGCTGTCGTTATGAGACAATTGAGATGAAAGAGGCTGTGATGAAGGTCATTGACATGCTCACACAAGAGGACTTCCATGAAGCATTCCAGAATTTGTTGAAATGGTACAACAAATGCATTGCAGCTGGAGAAGATTAATTCGAAGGGGACTAGAGTTTCATGTGTGTACTATCAATAAAAGTGCCCATACGAAAAAAGTCTGGAAACTTATTTAATGATCCTCGTACCATAGTATTTCTTATCCATGTGTGTCTTCTACAACTATTTCAAGATATCGTGTTGTACTTTGATTTGGATATCAGATACTTCTTGTACTCATAAAAACTGCTTCTTTCTTCTCTGTATTGGTGTTAAAGGTTGAAATATGTATTTTGTGTGTATGTTTAAATTCACCAGAAAAGTTTTTGAATCTAAAAACTCTTATTGTTTGCCAAGAGCTCTAACAGGTATGTCATAAGCTTAATCTACTCCGACACAGGAACTCAAAAAGAAAGCACCAAAATCAAATCAACTAGTCTAGACAATTTAAAGAAGAGTATAAATCTGAGTTTTCTACTATGTGATTCCTACCTTAACTGTTCTACCAGAATTTATATAATACTGGTATCTTTGGTTTAAAAGAAAATTAAGTGTTTTTAAAAAAATGCATGGAGTGTACTTATTTGTGGTCAATACTGTATATACACTGATAAATATATACAGAGATAGTTATATATTGTGAGAGACTTATTGATAAATAAATAGACAAACAGTGCAATACCAGCGATTAACTCTGATTTTGTTCTCTCTTTTGAAATTACTTTATTTTTTCCTTTTTGCTTTTTTTTTTTTTTTTTTTTTTTTAATATTCTAACCATTTTCCTGCTTTTTTGGGGTTTTTTTTTTCTTTTATATATTAGTATTTAATTAATCTCTCTCTTCAAGAACTTTGCATGTCTTGTACTCTTTGTTTTCTCTCCCTGCCTCCGTTTACAACTTGATTTGTCCAATGACGTTTATTCATTTGATTCCTGCAAGTCAGTACACATCTTAAAGTCAAGCTGGGATGCTTATCTGAGCCAATACTGTGTGGTCAGTCTTTGACTCAGAAAACTCACTGGAAATTTCTATAGCGTAATAAGATCAAATGGAATAAAAAAAAAAATAAACAAATAAAAATAAATAATAAAAAAAGAGCCTGAAAAGAATAGCGGAAATATGTTATCACAAAACCCCAAAACTGCAAAGCAATAATTATCATCTCTTTGAGCAGGGTTCTGTTGATTATTTGCATGTTCCATGTTACATTTGCACTTCAAGACAAATCGTCCTTTTCAGGATATTCAAAAGTTGCAAAACTTGTGAGATGGAGAGGAATGGGGGTGCCTAAAAAGTAAATATGAAAAGAATTATTCTACAAAAAGAAGGTCCTGGCAAAATTATTTCCTCTCCTGCTGAGCTTTTGCAATGATGAGATAAAAGACGAAGAAGGAGAGGAGGGAGATGGAGGTCTATTGTAAATTTGAAGTTTCCCCGCCAAGAGAAGCATGATGCTTATGCATGCAAGAAATCAATTTAGGAACCGTGTCTGGTGGTGCTAGTGCTGCTGCTGCTGTTGTTATGGTCATAAAGTGTAACAATATTTTCGAAATCTCATGGAAACAAAATAAGTAGTTAGTTTATTGACAGACCTATAGACAAAGATTGATAGATATACACAGCCTTGGATATATATTAACAGAGTAAGTGAGATTATAAAGTAGATTAAATGATGAAGAAATAAATACGAGCAGACAGAGAAAGACAGATTCACAAACTGAGATAGTTGGATTGCAACTAATAATGAAGAGGTGAAGGTTAATAGCATAAATTTATTCATATATGGATATGACATGGGAACGGACAGGGGTAGCTGGACAGACACGAACGGACAGGGGTAGCTGGACAGACACGAACGGACAGGGGTAGCTGGACAGACACGAACGGACAGGGGTAGCTGGACAGACACGAACGGACAGGGGTAGCTGGACAGACACGAACGGACAGGGGTAGCTGGACAGACACGAACGGACAGGGGTAGCTGGACAGACACGAACGGACAGGGGTAGCTGGACAGACACGAACGGACAGGGGTAGCTGGACAGACACGAACGGACAGGGGTAGCTGGACAGACACGAACGGACAGGGGTAGCTGGACAGACACGAACGGACAGGGGTTGCTGGACAGACACAAAAGGACAGAGGTGGATATTAATAGACTGATAGATATGAATGAACTAAGTTATGCAGATCTGTATGAACAGGCTGAAGTGAATAAATTGATAGTAATAAACTTAGATAACAATTAAAATACTCAAATGGATCAATTAATAGATATGAACCAAGAGATGGTTCTTGCTGGCCATATTGGCTGATTAGTAAATTGACAGATACACAAACAAACTATATTGATAGATAAGACTAAATGTTAAAGTTTTAACTTTTTATTGAACTTGAGCAAAAAATACTATTTCCTAATTACTTATGCCTTAGGTAAATGGAAAAGATATATCTTTCTTTTCAAAATTTGCTTTTGTGGCCTTGTTAATGAAACTTTCAAAACATGATAGAGTACTTAATTTTGTGGCTGCTATGTGAAGGTGATTTATATTAGTCACAAATCTCAAATAAAACTTCTCACTTCTAAATATTTTTTACTCATTTTTGTATAAATACATGTACATTTTGATTAATGTTGTTTTATTCAAACCTTAATTAAATGAAAATGTGCGAATTTGCCTGTTTTTACATAGAAAATAGATTGTTTTTTTTGTTTTTTTTAAGTTTCATTTTCCATGAAAGATAAGCAAAGTTTGAAAGGAATAATGGCCATTTTCTTTACCTTCACAACAAAATGAGTAAAATTAGTGTTACATAGCATTAAAAATATATGAAGATTAACAAAATAATCTGAGATGGATGGATAGATTTGAACATATTTAAGCAAATGAACATATAAATAGACAATATATTTCTTATAAATCCCAATTTTACAAGTATATGAATGTACTGTCTATTAAGGAAAATCATTTAGAATTCTACTTTTCTTTTAATCCAAGCATAATTATGAAGATTTTCATCATAAGCCTGGTAGATATTCACGACATTTAGGCTCTTTTAGAATGATGGATTAATATTAAAATGAATGAAAGAAAATTAAAATATTTCATTTTCAAATTCACTAACAGAAACTTATCTTTCATTCATTCTTTTTTGTTTTAAATTAAGTTGTTTAGAAAAAAATAATGAAAATATTGTAAGTGTTCATTATTTTACAAACAACCTCAAAAAAAGGTTTGTTTGTTTTTTTTTTTAATTTGAAAGTGTGAGATATTTGATTTGTTACTAAAATAAATGAATATCTATACAGTTTTTTCTGAATCAACAGAATATTAGCCGACTTAGAAATAAAAAAATATTTAGTACATCAATGCATTTATTATCTTACTCTTTATAACCGGAATCATGAACGAACTACAGGAGATTCATTAAAGTAAAGCCACATATTTATTTCCACAGAAACGATATTTCCTTATAGTCACCACCATTTGTTATTAATTTTTGGCTACAAGAAACAAGGGCCTGCACACTATGCTTCTAAATGGTGGTTCCAAAAGTAATGCCTCTTATTCTATTATGTTCTCCAACAATGTCAAAGGCTATTGTTACTAATATGGCATATAGGTTGAACCCTCCTGTTAATAACCCATAACTTTTTTGCCTTGTGATTGATCGCAGCTGAGCAGAAATTAGGCAAAATTGCACCTGTCATTAAAGCTGAGGTGAATCATTGAACTCTTCTTAGAGAGAAAAAAAAAAAATGTTACTAATGATATTCATCGTCACTTGCTGAACATTTACAGCAATCAAACAGTGGATGTGAGCATAGTTAGGTGATGGAAAATGTGTTTCAGCAGTGGAGATTAGGAATGTTCAACACATCAATAAATAATCAAATGAAAGATAATATTGTCCAAACAATTAAACTGTCATTGCTGGTATGAAAAAGTGAATAGTCCGCGCTGATGAAAGCTTTTATGAGCATAGCTTGCCAGTTCTTGTTCTCATAGATAGGTTGGTTTTACAGAAAGTCAACACCTTGTCGGGTTATTTTATGCCAAACTAGTTTAACAATTATGGTCTCCAATGATATACACCTCCTAGCTATAGATTTAATAGTACCCACAATGGTTCTACGAGGATGGCTTTGGCATTAAAAAACCCACGAAGGTTGAAATGCCATTAAATCAAACCAAGGATATGCAGTATTAAAAGACATATCTTCATAATCATCTTATATCAGTAAAAAAAAAAAAATCATTATTTCAAATGGATTTGATTGACCAATAGATGAGACTTTGATATATATAAAATCAAACAAATGCATTTGATTTTTAAATGAGATCCTAATGAGTGTTACCAATTTATATCAATGGACCTAGAAATAATAACAATAATGAGGTGGCACTCTTCAAATATTCAGAACTGGAACCTCACCACTAGATACAATGTCATATCCAGGACATTTTTTTGTCATTTTTTAGGTCTTAC
The DNA here is from genome assembly GCA_963585895.1 of Sepioteuthis lessoniana. Taxonomy (NCBI): domain Eukaryota; kingdom Metazoa; phylum Mollusca; class Cephalopoda; order Myopsida; family Loliginidae; genus Sepioteuthis; species Sepioteuthis lessoniana. The sequence goes on from OY757914.1 coordinate 72,830,598, forward strand.
TCATCTGCTGGAGATGCAGCTGGTGTATACTCAGCCCTGCCAACACTGTGGGTATATTTTCATCATACAACGTGTGAAAGCACATGCGATACCCTGCCCTCACCAGCTGCCAACCAGGGGTGATAACACAATTGATAGATAAGAATAGTTTACCCACAATCAGAATGCAACACAAAGTCAGTTTTTGATTGGTGTAGAGCTGATTTAAATTCAGAATTCACCTCTTCCGAGGCTGAAGAGCTCATCCTGTCCTGTTATTTACTATTAGCTTGAGAAGAGACAGATTCATGTGTTTCCCAAGGTCATTAAAACAAATTTTCTAATAAATTCTTAATCAGAAAAATGTCTCATGCAGGGATAATGATGGATCATTACAGATAAAGCAATAAAGAGAGAGACAGTTCAATCCCATGATGGTTACTACTTTTGATAAAGCAAGGGATTAGAATAACATGACCCCGTGTGTGAAATAAAGAGTTTCACATGAAAATTCTCTGAAGGTTATCAGATATGATTATCATTTAATGAAAACTGAGAGCTGATCAGTTGAAGTGTGTTGAAACAAGCAAAGAGGATAGAAGTTAGCATGAATCATGAAAGCATTATACCAGATCTCAAAAATTTAAGTCATATATCCAGTACTGAGCATAAGTATTTGAACAAACTGGTAATTACTGTAACTTTAAGAAACTACACTCAATAGAAAGTACTGATCATAAATGTTTGAACAAACAGGTAATTTCTGTAGTCATGTCTTTCATTCTTTTGAAATCAAATAAAATCAAAACAAGTAAAACATTAATTTTGTATCATAAATAGGATGTCAAATCTGACAAGAAAGAATTAAATGATATTCTCTGATTTTTTTTTTTTGATTTTTTTTTATTTTTTTTTTATCAAATATTAATTTGTGAAAAAAAGAAAGGATCATTAAATAATGATATTAATATTTGTTTTTTTTTTTTTGTTTATACTTTATCTTTGATGTAAAAAAAACAAAACAATATTGACTAATTCAGCAATTCTTTCAAGTTATTTTTTGAAAACTACCAATAATCTAAAAATTGCTTTTATTTTATTTTCTTGATAATAACTTTAATTATTTCTTAATGATTGCTTTTTAATTTTTAAAAAGTTTGTTTTCAGAACTTATTGAGTTATAGAACAAAATCCTGTTTCTATATAGATATTACTAAGATCCTGTAAAAATAAACAAATGAATTTGAAGATAAAACAAATGTCTTATGCTTTTACATATGATGCTATTTGCTCTAGCCTGGGAATGGTGGGAGTACCGAGTTTGAACTCCAGTCACTTTATTAAATTCACTTTTGGATGAATACCCCTTGGAAAGGTATGAAGCCTCTTATCCTCCTATGGGTACCACTACTGTATTTTTCCTAGGATAGCTTTGGGATTCAATAACCCACAAAGGTTGATAGGGAACAGTAAAATACATAAACTGAAACAAATAAAATTTATTTTATAGTTTTAGAAAGAGACAAACAAGAAAACAAACCAGCCTGCCTATATAGTTATGCCCACAGATAAATATAAGACATAAGATATACAAATGTATCTCTAATGAAAAAGGAACCCAATTTATCATGAAAACAACCTGTAGGGTTTGGGTTTGGTTTTATGGCATGTCAACCATTGTGGGTCATTTAATGCCAAATCCTTTTTATACTTATATATTGAATATATGATTAATATTTATAAATGACTCTGAGCTCATTTTTTTCTATCTTATAGGAATTCACAGTTAAAATGTTAACAGTTCTATTTAGCATGTCAAAGTTAAATGGTTCCAACTATTGCTATGTATCACAAACAATTCAATTAAACGTTGATCATTTGTTTACACACAGCTTAATTGTTAAGCAGTTCTATTTGACCCATAGATAGCACCCTATCAGATGCTACTACTCTGGGCCAGAGTGGGCCTGGGAGTGATGGCAATGAGGGGGTACTTTGCTTTCTCAGAGCGTCACCATCAGATTGTTTAATGTCATATTCAGGATATTCATCACGGGGTGGGGGCTTACCTATCTTCAGCTGACTGGGCAAATAACAGTGCATAGAAACCACTTTTATCCTCAGTCTTTTTATAATGAATTGACATTCAAGTTTTAATATCCCTTTTCCTTGGCAAATCAATACTTAAAGAATAGGGAACAGTAAAATACACAAACTGAAACAAATAAAATTGATTTATAGTTTTAGAAATAGACAAACAAAAAAACAATTAAGTATTTACTTAACCCCACCCCACACATGAGCAGGATGCAACACATGGTCAATTTTTAAGCAGAATGCAACCATTTTGAATTCAGTTTTCATTCTCCTAGACTGTTTGCCATACCATGGTTAAAGAGCCTAGTCTGCCCTACTATCTATTCATAGTTCAAAGGAGAATAATTGGATTCATAGATAGCTTTCCCAAAGGTATTAACACTTTGGGAAATGCAAACAGCCTCTTCCAGGATTTGAACTCAGTCTGATATCTCCATTTCCTATGACAAAAAAACAATTATATATATAAGCACTACATAAATTAATCATACTTTTCTCCCTTACAAGGTAAAATTATTTTTGGTAATAGATTCATTTCATTCTGATGATGCTAAACCACTAGTGAAATATATCTATTTATTTATTTATTTTTTTAAAGTTTGCATGCATGCAGCTCAATTTGCTAGGATTGTCAAATATGCCAACTCCTCTCTGCAGAAGATACACCACCTCTCAACAAGTGTCTTGGATATGACAATAAACCATCTGATAGTTAGGCTCCAGTTTTGGAGCTTTGGGTAAAGTGAAGTACCACTTCATTCCCATTACTACCAGGTCCACTGACCCATCTATGGTTCAAATAGAAGTGTTTATCAATATAAAATTGAATCATTCGTATTATATACCAATATTTGAAACCATTTAATGGTGTGCAAGCAAATGAGTTTTGGCTCATTTAATAAATATTCATGAATTATCCACTTAAAAATCATATACGTAAACAGGATTTGACATTAAATAACTATCAAGGGTTGATATGCCATTAAACCAAATAACCTAACTGTTGCACACATGCACATCCGTCCATATATGTATATATATACACACACGAACACGGACAGAGAGATAAATAGGTAGAGGAGAAAATAGTTAAATTGAGAAGAAGGCAAGAGACAAATATAGTGAGAGAGAGAGAGAGTTATGGATCAATAAAGCATGAGAGAGAAATAGAGAAGAAGGAAGAAGAGAGAGAAGCAGATGAATAGATGAATAAATAGGTAAGCAATCTGAAAAGATATACCGACTAAGTGATAAGTAGAAGATACATAAAAAGAACATCTGTTATGTATAAATTTCAAGCCTTCCCCTGATGGAAGAATGATGTTTATGTGCACGTGCAAAATCATAACAAACAAACAAACGTCTTTCACACTCAATAATTGATAATATTTGCCTCCTAATCAAAGAAGCTGATATAGAAAAAAAAAAAAAAGAAAGTAGGGAGAAATAAAAAAATATATTAAAAAAAAATAGTAAAAAAATAAGATACAGGTTTTCTTTTCAAATGCCTCCCATGGATAAAGAAATTGTTGGAAATTAGTCTCAGACTTCAGAAGAAAAGGAAAAAATGTCATGGGGAGGCCAATAAATAATCTTTTAAACTCCTCTGTTATACAACTGCTAGCTTTTTCCTTTTTTATATTTTATATTTTATGTTATGTAGTTTCTTTCCTCGGTGGAGTGCTTCTTCAGAATAAAAGTAACTTTATGACTAAATCCACTCAGCGTCTCTGGTAGTAAATAGTTCTTTTGTACATGTTGACCAGTGAATTAGCTCTCCTTTATAATAGGCATAATTGCAAAGCAGTTAACTCATGAAAGATTCCCACACTTGTTTAACAAGTGTGAATATAAATATAAACCTATGTGTATACACAATGACCCAGCCTATATGGTTACAGAGATGTGTGACTATTCCGATGTGCAGTTTTGTTACAGGAGCAAATTAGAATACAGTGCCTACTTATGTGAATAAACTGAGATAGATGAATGGATAAGGATAGATAGATGAGAATAGATTGAAATGGATAGATGAGAATAAACTTTGAGAGACAGAATATTACTTACACATAAGTAGACATCCAAACAATTTCAATAAAATCAATTTTCTTCTAAACCAAAGACACCAGGATTTCATTATTCCCAGAGTAACATTTTTATTAAAATGGATGTTAAGTATTACCTAAAAAGGTAGAAAAAACCCCACTCAACATTGAAATTCTTTTATCCAAAATATGAATTTTAACAGTCCAAAAATTAACTCTTATGCAAAATTTTATATGAGTATATTTTCAAACCAAACTTGATTTTCTTTTTTGTTTCAATGATAAATAATACCTAATAGTACGTTTCATATAATATTCTACTTCAAGCTATGGACTGCAGAATCGTGGTAAGCGAGTTCATACTCCAGTCATGCTATTACGTTCACTTTCAGGCAAATACCCTTGGGAAAGGTATGAACCCCCTTATCTTCCCAACTATGGGTCAAATAGTACCGCTACTGTTCTTCTAGGACAATAGCTTTGGCATTAAATAAACTACAAAGGTTGATATACCATTAAACAAAAGAAACCAAACCAAACCATAATATTCTACAAGAAATAATCTTGGTATCTTAGGGAACTAGTAGTTTATAAAAAGAATTGAAAGGATGTACTAATTTATTAGCAATATTTCAGATAGATATTAATTGACTGAGAGGGAGATCAATAGTTAGGATGTCAAACTTTGTTGGGTTATTTTTTGTGGAAGTTTGTTTAACAATTATTCATAGAATAAGCATATGTCTTCTCTATCATTTTAAACAGGTAAACATTTCAAATCAAATAGATCGAGTTTATCCATAAGTGGGACTCTAATAAGTACTACCATTTAGGTTCAAACTGAATCTGGAAGGTGCTCAGAGTGTAACGGTTGTACGAAATGAACACCACGATCTGATTTCAAAACCTTGATGTGGCTGTTTGCATTTCATATAGTGTTTATTCTCTTCAGGAAAAGAAGGCATCCAATTATTCTCCTGCCAGCTATGGGTAAATAGTAGATTCGACTGTACTGATCTCTTTAATATTAGTATAGTAACTGGTCTCGGAGAAAGAAAATTCTGAACTCAAATGAAAGAGGGTCTATTCTTGTTTGTCCAACTACTTTGAGAGCTCCTCTGCCTTGTCTATTAAGATTATAATATTTAGTTTATTTATTAATGGTAATGGTAAGGTTGACCTAAGACTTTCCAAAGCTCCAGAACAGGATCCTCTTAATAATATTCAGTTTAGTGTCAGATGCAGGACATTCTTTTATGGTAGGAAAGGTCTACCTTTTTGCCAAGAATGCAATCAACATATTCTAAGGCCAGACAGAGATATAAATAGACTGAGACAGACATACTGTTAAAAAGATCACAAGAGATTACTTTTTTTTTCATTTATGACTTTTGTCATTTTCTTCTATTATATTATCATTAACATAAACATCTATAACAGCTCATCAATTCTAGATTAGTATTTTCTTTTTTTGAATTGACAATTCTTTTTGATAGCAACCAGAATTCTTCATATTGCATAATCGCTGATGATAAGCAAACACCGAAATGTTTGCTAAGTTATAAAAGCTTAAGCAATGGTGTTCTGGACAATTGCCTGAAGGTTATGGACAGAAAGAACTTAGTAGATTGAACCAAGATTGGCAAACTGAAATACTTTCCCAGGTAGTAACAATTATGCAATGAGCACACTTAGAGGATAGTCACCATTTTTTGAATATATTATTTTACTCAGCAGTAAATAAGTTTGTTTGTTTGGGTTTTATGGCATATTAATCTTTGTAGGTTATTTAATGTCAAATCCATTTTCATACAAATAAACAGTTCTATTTCAAACAATAATCAAACGGGGACATCTCCACTCTCCCTCTTCAACTAGTAGACAAATTCACTTACCTAGGAAGCAGCGTTGAATCAACCGAAAAGGACATCAACACGAGGTTAACAAAAGCATGGACAGCTATCAATAGGCTATCGATTATATGGAAATCAGACCTAACCGATAAAATGAAACGCAGTTTCTTTCAGGCAGCGGTCACATCGATACTACTATATGGGTGCACTACATGGACGCTAACAAAACGGCTGGAGAAGAAGCTAGACGGCAATTACACAAGAATGCTGCGTGCAATCTTAACAAGTCCTGGCGGCAACACCCCACAAGACACCAACTGTACGGCCACCTGCCTCCTATCATGAAAACTATTCAAGTTAGACGAACCAGACATGCAGGACACTGCTGGAGAAGCAGGGACGAACTCATAAGAGATGTACTCTTATGGACCCCCACACATGGCCGTGCAAAAGCAGGAAGATCAGCACGAACATACATTCAGCGGCTATGTGAGGATACGGGATGTTGTCCTGAAGACCAGCCTAGGGTGATGAACGATTGGGAGGAGTGGGGAGAGAGGGTCAGGGATATCTGTGCTACCAGCGCGACATGATGATGATGATGATTTCAAACAATTCAGTTTGGTATAAGTACACAGTTTAATTGTCAAAAACATTTCTATTTCAAGCTATTCAGTTTAGTCAAACAGTTTTAATTCACACAATTTAGCTTAGTATAAGTATAGTTTTTGTTTACTCACAGTTAAACGTCAAAACAGTTCAATTTCAAAGAATTCAATTTAGTATAAAAAAAAAATTCCAATTTAGTTTAGCATAAGTACGCAGTTTAAATATCAAAACAGTACTATTTCGAGCAACTCAGTTTAGCATAAGTTCAGTTTAGTTCTATTGGACCCATAGATAGGACCCTATCAGGTGCAACCACTCCAGGCCTGAGTGGACCTGGTAGCGATGGCAATGAAGGGGTACTCCACATTCCCCAAAGCTACAGCGTTACTGGAGCCTCACCAACAGATTGCTTAGTGTCATAACCAGGACACTCATTGCAGGACCTTACCCCTCTGCAGAGATGCAGTTGGTGTATTCTACATCTCCAGCTAATTGGGCAGTAAATAAGTTAATAGCTGGTACAATGCTAAATACTTCTCTTCAATAGTTGAACATTCTAGCTTCATAAAATATAATAAAGTAAGTAAAGTTGGCAATCTTAGTCGAGGGTGACCCAAAGGCTCCCTTTTCAATAGCTACTACACCAAGTTGTAGGGGAGGGCGCTACTCCATTCTGTGGATTGCTCCACTTTATCCTTGATCCTTACTTTATAATGCTGAGTGTTAAGCAAAGTGGCATCAAGAACCATTTTTTTAAGTCTTTGGTATGACTCGACCTGGGATTGAACCCTGGTCTTCCAGACCATCGACGAACACTCTACTCATTAGGCAAAAAAAAAGTACATTAAATTAATTGGTATAATTTTCCCTAGACATGCAGACGAAAATATTATGGATTAAACCAATGTTGAGAAAATTCTTTGACAAAAAATTAGAATTAACACATAGCTGCTCTTCTTCAAGCTTATATGACAGTTTTAATTCTTTCTGGTATGGATTTCCCTAATTTAAATCAATATTCTTTATCAGAGTGGTTCCATCTTTCTTGGGAGTAGTCTTCAAGGCATAGAGGCAAATTCGCCAGACTGCATTATTGTAATTAGCAAGTTTGAATTCCAGTCACACAATGACATTGATTTTTGGACTAATATTCTTGGGAAAATTATGAACCCCTTATTTCCTTTGTTCTGAGTTGAAGAGTTCCACAACTGTTCTTCAACAAGAATGGCTTTGGCATTAAATAACCCATAAAGGTTGTTATATCATCAAGCAAAGAAACCAAACAAATTTTCTCAAATAGCAGTTAATAGATCTTCTTTGGTAGATGGAACCTTCTTGTATACTATTTTTTTAAAATTTCCACTTGGATTCAAATCCAGACTAATTGCTGGCCAAGTAATTGATTTTATTTTTCTTTCCAAAAGAAAATCTTTAATATCCTATAACAAGATGCATTATTGTTCTGAAAAATGACTTCATCACCAAACAAATTTACTATACATGGAATGAGAAAATGATCCAGGATTTCAAATGTACACACATGCATTGATTGTTGAGGTAATGATCGCCATTGATCCTGCTCCTTTAAATGAAATATTACCTCATATTATGAATGACTTGGAAAATTTACTTCAAGCAGGTATCTTCATGTATTTTCTTTGATCAGCATCAGAATAAAGCTCCAGTATCATCACCTTGGTCAATGCAGATTCTTGATTAATCAATGAATATCACTTTCATCCAACTTTCCACAAACTGTGATCATTTCTCTTTAGCCCACTTTAACTTCATTTTTGTTTGTTTGTATGTTAATGCTGGTTTTTATTTGGCTTTTCACTGTGTATTTCATTCAGAAACATTGACTCTTATTTTAACCAAGTTTTTCGTTGTATATTTTCTACTTTCAAGCCATACTGCTCAGAATGTTCTATCCTGTCCCTTTGATGACTTCCATAAGCTTGGGGGGTGACCTCGTGGTGTAATGGTTAAAACGATGGACTGCAGAATCGTAGTAAGCAAGTTCGTACTCCAGTCGCGTTATTACGTTCACTTTCGGGCAAAATACCCTTGGGAAAGGTATGAACCCCTTTATCCTCCCAGCTATGGGTTAAATAGTACAACTACCATTCTTCTAGGAGAATAGCTTTGGCATTAACCTACAAAAGTTGATATGCCATTAAACAAAGAAACCAAACCAAACCAATCCATAAGCTCCTAGTATATGTTCCTTTCTTTTTTTAAATATCTTATTTCTTTTATAATTGCACTAAATTTTAAACACAGCTGACTAGTACAACCAACGTCTTTTGTCACACTCCACAGTGGATTGCTTTCATGAATGAGTTTTACAAACCTTTCTATTGTTTCAATTGACATTAAATGTCAGCCGAGGATACAAAATATATTGACTATACCCCTGTCGAATATTGGTTGACTTGAAAGTTAACACACAAGTAGATCCAATATTCAACATGGCGCTGCTAACAGGATGGCTAGGGCATGTCCCATGGTTGTGACACCTAGTTCTTTGAGGACTTCCCGGTCTATCATGGTGAAGCTATCCTTGGTAATGCTTTCTTCCACAAATGTTTCAGCATAAATCCTGGCAGAATCAGTTGGAATACCAATTTTGGTAAGTAGCTCTTGCTTAAATTGGCATTCCAGCTGATTCTGCTAGGACTTATGCTGAAACTTTTGTGGAAGAAAGCATTACCAAGGATAGCCTCACCATGATAGATCGGGAACTCCTCAAAGAACTAGGTGTCACCCAATACCAAGAAGACAGTGCTGGATACTGTGGATGGTTACCACTCTGTTATATTAGATGAGGAGTCCCAACTGCTCACAACTTTTATCACTGAGTTGGGGAGGTTTATGTACCTTAGGATGCCTCAAGGCTACTTGGCATTTGGTGTTGCATACACCCATAGACACGATGAAGTTATAAAGGACATTACCAGGAAAATCAAATTGGTCGATGATACTATAATCAACAACACTAACACCCTGCAGAGTCTTAAGAACTTCCCATTGAGGCTAGTTGTTGACTGTGGATAGTGACTTGTAATGCTTGCTTGACTGGTAGAAAGGGAGGTCTGTTTTGATCAATCAGCTGGACATGTCAAGAATTAGCATCTACATGATTGTCCCAATTGTATTCTTCAAATTGCACTTGTGGAAAACAAATACTCCAACTCTTTTATCTTTAAGGTGCTGGAAGGCAGTGGCTGAGGGTCACTTGTGTTGAGAAAAATAAGGCTTTGAGTATCATGTAACACTAAATTGCATCTGATGGTGAGACTCTAGTCCTGGAGTTTGGCAATTAAAAAGTACCCATTCATTACCATTACTCTCAGGCCCACTCTGATGTGAAGTAGTAATATCTGTTTGGGTCCAATTTATGGGACAATTAGAACTGTTTAATCATCTACTTAGTATTATTATAATTAGTTAGTTGAAACCATACAGTTGTGTGTGAAAGTTTATGCTAAATAGAAATACTTATTAATAGAATTATTTCTGTTAAATAGCAATATTTGAAACTATTTAACAGTGCAAACAAATGCGCTCTAACAACTTTTTTTTTAAAAGTTACCTACAGACTATTCCCTTACAGATTATATATATACAAAACAGGATTTGGTATTGAATAATCCACAAGTGTTGATATACCATAAAACATCAACCAAACAACCAACAATTTACATTTGTTTTGTTAGAGCCATGTTTCCTCTCCATTAGGTATGCCCTAATGCAAAACCTGTCTTTGCATCTCTAGGCTTCTGCTAGAATTCCTTTTAGGAATGCAAACTATGAGATTCTATTATTTTTTCCTTAGTATTTGGTCATTACATAATATTGTCCTACGTATCGCTTGGAAAAATTATACCATTAATTTAATGTATATTCTATGAAGCCTGAATGTTCAGCTATTACAGATAAAATATTTTGTGCCTTATGTGTTATTAGTTTTTTTTTTTTACTGCTAAATAAAAAGAGCACAACCCCAAATGTACACCCTCTAAGTGTGCTTATTCTATAATTTTACTAAGGGCAGTATATTGATATTAGGATGTATGAAAAGTATCTAAATTCATGGAGAATTCATAAAGGAAACTTTTAAGAACTGTATATTTTCTTAAACTTATTTAAAGCTCTTCATATTGTATGGTCCTCTAATTTTAGCTCTAAAAAGTTTGAAATGAATGCTGATCATGTTCTCCTTTTCCTTGCATTTAAAGCATCATAATTTACAACAGATGATTGTCTCTTTCAATGCTGTATATGAAAGAATAAATCACCACCCTTAAAATGGTTTAACCAGTTTTGGACAGTGTAGTCAGATATTGTTTTATTTACTTCCACTTTTGAACTATATTTGCCCTGTCATCTGGGGCAATAGAATCTGCCCACTGCCCCTCTCTAGAGGGATAGGACCACTTGATGGCTGTGAGTGGTGGCCTGTAATGCTTGAGGATGGGATTTTGGTGACTGAACTGTATGTAACTTGGCTAATAAGTGATTACATGATCTGCAATATGCCACTTTTGCCTTTACATGAGCTAGACAAGGAATCAGAGGGGCTTGATTTGATCCATCAGCTAGTCATGCCCAAATTCCTATATAAAGTTGCGGCTGTATTCTGCAAATTGCTCTTAATGCAAGCAAATAGCTAACCCTTTTTACCTAATACATGCTAGAAAATAGTGTTTGAGAATCAACCATGTTGAGAGAAAAATTTAATGAAAGTTATTTCTACCAATATGTTAATGCGCATGTAATTGTATATGCAAAAAACAAGATTTGGCATTAAATTGCCCACAAAGATAGATTTACCATAAATCAAAATAACCAACGAACCAAACTATATAAGCAGCTTCAGCAGCTTTGAGTCTTAGTTTAAAATAATGCTTTAAAGTTGCCAGAATCATATTGGTAAATCTGTGACAAAAGCCACACCTCAATAGCATTAAATATGCTATATATATTGTGAAATCAGAGAAAATCTTAAGATAAGTATATGAAATGAGCTTAGGGATCAAGGTCTGTGAAAAAAAGGTAAATACATTTTATATACTGTAATATGTACAACATATTACTCACAAATAACATTACATTAATATATTCTTTCATAAGTCTTCCTCAGTTTGCCTCACTTTTATTTTTTCATCATATGTGCAGGTATATGAATGAGTTTTTATTTATTTTATTTTTTATATATATATGTGAGTATATATATATATATATATATATATATATATATATATATATATACACTCACATATATTTTATTTTTTATATATATATATATACTCACACACATACACAAAGTGTGTACAAAATGTATCCCAATTGAAATGAACAATAAATGATATACTTATTTTCATCAAAATAGTCACATTAGTGTTTATTACACTTATTCCAGTGATTTTTAAATTTGCCAAATAATCTCTTTTGATATTTTCCTTTGAATGCTTTTGACAAATACAAATCTTACTCATATGATAAATTTTTAGTTTGGAAAAAAAATTGTTCAGAACTATGAGTAGGGGAAGTACTGGACTTACAGAATCTCATGTTTCATCAAAGTCTGTTGTGCAAAAACTGTTGAAACTGGCTTCATATTTATTTCTTTTTTAATTGGCACTGGCTCACCTAAAAGAAATTTAGATACCAACAAATTATCATATAAGTTGTTCATCAGTGCAAATGTTTTAATTTTAATTGTATAATTTACAACCTCAGTCTCTATACTTTTTATGTAGCCCCTTGTATATTAAGACATACACATATATTAATTTTTTGTATATTTTTTATCTTAATAAACATAGAAATATATTTTTTTCTTTTTACTGAAATAAGATAATGCTTATTAGTCTATTTTATCTTACTGAAACATTCTATGTACATCCTCGTCCACATATATATTGGCAGATAATGATTTTGTTTATGTATGCATATACATTTATATATATTTACACACACACACACAGAAAACTATCTCTGTGCATGCATTTGAATTTTATGTGCAGACAAATATATTCCCTTCAATCTCCCCTTCTTTTTTCTTCCTCTCAGATTTGCATCTTCTCTCTCCACTTTTCTTTCTTTCCTTCTTTTCTTTTTTTTTTTGAGCTTCTTGTATGAAATCCACAGGTTACAATGAGGTTGAATTTATAACATCTCATGAAATACTACCGTTTTCCTTGTTATTATCATTATTATTAGTCTAATAAGATTACAAACATTATTCCTTCTGCATTTGTCATATCATCTGAACAGCAACCAGAAGGCCCGTGTGACGCGGCATTGGCTGTAATGGCCACTATTTGCCAATAACCAGCAGATATGTATCTGAATTTGGCGAGGATTCTGCAGTTATGGAACCTCACTATTTAAGGATGTCTCCATGCATATTATTGAAATTGCCAGGTGCCAGGCCCCGATGACAGCTTTGAGAAATATTAGAACTTGATGTCAGATTCCCTCAGTGTCATTACGACTGCATGTGCAATGAATGTGGTTGGCTGTGAGTATTAAAGGGCTGGCGGATACTGACTTGCTTTGTATCCATATCTTCCTTGTCTTACTAACTGGCATTTGGGTATTCACGATGTGTTAAAAGGCTACATTCAAAATATGGCGCCATGATATTTGTATCAATGTTCCATGTCATGTCTAATTGATGTGTTGGAGTTCGATTACTGTTTGGGGTTCTTTTAGTATTGGTTTGAAGAATGTTTAGCAATTGGGTGATAAGAAATGTACTAAGAAAGAAGAGAAGAGTGTGTGATAATGTGTGAGAGTTTAAAACAAAGAAGAGATAGAAAAAGAAAACATGTTATAAAAGGGAGAGAAGAGTTTATGATGATGTAAGTGATTTTTAAATATACAAGAGGACAAAAAGTATAGGAAAGGGAGAGAGAAAAAGAGTGTATGATAATGTGTGGAATTTTAAAGCAAAGAACACTGAGCTGTGGCCCATTTGTCAAAACTTTTCTCATTCCCCAAGAATGACAAAACAAAGTTTTTTTTCGAAAAGACAAATTTTATTATCCTATTTACCAACCCCTCCGCTCGGGCAGGATATGACGCAAGGTCAATTTTTAAGCGGAGTTTAACAGGTTTGAATTCAGAGTTTTCTTTCTCCCAGACTAGTTGCCTCACCAAGGCTGAAGAAAATAGTCTGTCCTACTATTTATCCATAGCTGGAGGGAGAATAATTGGATTCATGCCTTTCCCAAGGGTATTAGTGCTATGTGAAATGCAATCAGTCTCGTCCAGGATTTGAACTCGTGTCGCCGTGTCCATTTCCTACGACGATAACGACTACACCACGGGCACCTCCAATGATACATACATCAGAAAAATAAAGTCTAAAAATGTTCTGCTTCATGTTATTAACCTCACTACCTGGACATGTATTATGTAATATTTTTTTCATAAATACATTTATTTTTTTATTTTTAATCATAAAGGTATATCAAAAATACTTTCATTTTGAATTAACTTCCATAGGGAAACTCAGGAAGTCATATATGTTTTTTGAAATTGATATATTGGATCTATCGAAAGTGTTTTCATTCTTGGTCAAATGAAAACTTATAAAGAACGTAAAGTTTTCTGATGAAATGTGATTGTACCATACTCACAATTAACGCTATGTGCGAAATGAACATCGAATGTTCATTACGATAGAACATAGGAATCTCGGAATTCGAAAACACGTAACGACTTCTTGTTCAGGTACGAAACCTTTTTATTAACTTTGAGTTAAAGGTTTCGACGTAAGGAGGAGAGACACAATCTTCTATGCTGTCTTAATCATTTGGCCCCCATCTCGTGCGCAAGTTCGCCTCGCTTCTGCGAGCTCCAAAAGTCGATCCTTCTCGTTTGGCGTCTAGTACCCAACTCTGACTTTCTTCAGATTCACACACAAACCTCCGCGCACTTCCGGTGCGTGACGTCACCCGCACCCAGTCACCCCCTTTCGTCTCGGACTATTATGACATCTGAGAGACACCTCCATCCGCCCGCGCGAACACCTGCCTCAATGTTACACCTAACTAACCCATGTGCTGAGCCGAAAGGTTCTCAGCCTAACAAAACTCAAAGGCATGAACCCAAATCCCTCGGCTATTATATAACATGATCTAAAAGTATTGAGACTGAATCTTCTATTATTTTTATATGAAAATGCATGAAATGTTAAGTAATTCATAAAATCAATTGATGATATCTATGTATAGAGATTGCATCTAAATGAATTGGTATAAAAAAGCAGGAAAAAATTATTAAACTAATGTGTAATTTTTGATGAACCACAAGATTGTGTGATTATCACAGCCTCTGTACTAACAAGGCCGAGCTATGTGCAACTTTTTCTTGATCCCTAAACTGAAAATCCGGCTTCTGGACAAGATTTGAGGATATGATAGAGATTAAAAGAAACACAATGGCACTACTTCACACCATATCAAAAGAGGGATTTCTGAGGTGAATCAACCAATTAAAAACTTTCTGGAATAAATATATTGAATGTCAAGAGACTACATTGAGGAAAAATGTTTCATTCATTCATTCATTGTTTATTTCTATCTTAGTAAATACAGATTCATTCATTAATACATCTTGTTTGTATTTTCTGAAACTTGTTTGATGGGGTATCCTCGTGGTGCAATGGTTAAAGTGATGGACAGCGGAATCGTAGTACACGAGTTCGTACTCCAGTCGCACTGTTACGTTCACTTTCGGGAAAATACCCTTGGGAAAGGTATGAACCCCCTTATCCTCCCAGCTATGGGTTAAATAGTACCACTACTGTTCTTCAAGGAGAATGGCTTTGGCATTAAATAACCTAAAAAGAGTTGATATGCTATTAAACAAAGAAACCAAACCAACCAAACCAAACTTGTTTGATGACCTACATAACTTTTGAGGATCTTAGTATAGAGTGTATCAATAGCACTTTCATTTTTTAATCACCTGGGTATTTGTGAGGAATGTATTACTAAATATATAATCATTAAAGTGAATGAAAGTTTTCTTATATAAACAGGTATATATTCTTTCTTTCCCAACCCAAACTAAAAATCATTACACTTAAGATATTCTTTTTAGTTTTTTGCTGGGAAAACATTTTTACATAATAGTTATTTGATATACAAAAATATTTTGATAAAGCATACATTTGTTTAACCATTTATAAGAACCAAGTAAATTAAGTCTTCATATTGTTTTATTTTATACTGAAGAGATTAGAGACTGAAGATTTTCTCAAAGTTTACTGTAACAATGTTACATAATCTTATCCAATAAGTCAAAAATATTTATGAATATATATGAATGATTATATAATAAAGAAAAATATCATTGGTTAAACATGATGTTGATCAGTTTATGTAATAATTTAATATAAACAAGTAATATTCTTTTGATTCATTTTGGAAATTGTTTATTTATATTCGAACAAATAACTTGTTATGCAAATTGATATTTATGGAAATAGTTTTCAATATTAGGTTGCATGAAAATTGTCTTTTTTTAATCAACTGTTTGTTTTTTAAGCTGGTGTAATGCTCTGCATAGAATATTTTTCAACCAAAAATAAGTACACCCCTCATGCAAAATGATACATAGTCAGTATATTTACAAACCAAACTCATTTTTTTCTTTCCTTTCCTTGGTTACAATATTTCAATGCTGTAGGGTTTGGTAATGAATAATACCTAATGATATCCATTTTTATTGTATCATATTTATCAAGGAATATCAAAATCATGGAATTTTTGGTTTAGAAGAAAATTAACTTAATAAACAAAAATATAAAGATGTAGCTGTCCATGAATAAGTACACCCCCTATATATATATATATATATATATATATATATATATATATATATATATATATATATATATAATGTCATTTTAGTTTTGCTAAATGAGATACACTGCTCTAGATTTTGCTAATAAATAATGCCTGATAATATCTATTAATATCTATTTTGATTGAATAATGTACCAGAAAAAAAAAAAGAAAATGAAATCCTTGTATCTTTACTTTAATGAAAATTTAACTTTTTAAAAAGAAATGTTTGTTGTAATCATATTTTGGTTCCAGAATTTCAATGCTGTTGAGTTTGCTAATATCAGACATTATTATGAGTGACAACTTGAATGTATTGTGATATAAAAAAAAGAATTAGGAAGATAAAGGATCATATTCATCAAAATTGTTAATAATAATGATGTCTTGATTGTATACTTTTGCATAGACAGAAATGTACTTACTTATGGGTGATTACTGTAAAAACAAAGGTAACTGAAATAAGGTGGGAAAGTTTTGAGAGAGCAAGAATCTTTTGTGTTTTTAAGTAAATTGGAAACAAGACAGCATTTTTATTATTATCATTAAATCACCTAAAAAGAAAGAGTAAAAAAAAAAATATACAGTTAAGATATAGAGAAAAAGTGGTGTGCTTGAATGTATTTGTGTGCATAAAAAAGGCAGCTTTATATTGATAGATAACATGTAGGGGAGAGAGAGAGAGAAATGTTGTTTGAGGAATGAAGAACAACTCATCAGAATTGAAGTGAATGAAGAGAATGAACAAAGAGACAGACATATTACGATGAAGTGATGAAAATACTGGCTGCCGACTAAAATAGGACTGTTTACCAAAGTCGCTTGTTTACAGAACTCAATCTTATAGAAACGGATTCACATAAAAGGGAACAGGGTTCACCACTGTGTACGAGAGTATAGCTAGGTTAGAGTAGTCAATTTTGGTAAATAGCAACATTTATCAATCAAACATTTCTTTTGTCAGAACCTTAAAACCACTTAAAAGCCTAGTTTGTATTTCCATCATTTTTTTACGAAGAATCAATAACTTTTTAAATTAATATTATTGTTCATTTTAATTTTATTTATTGACAGAATCATTTATTTATTATTTTTTATTCAAGGTTTGGACTGATTATAGGTTTCTATTTTATAAATGATTACAGTGCAAGTTGAATTTCCTATTGTGATGAAATAAGGGTCTTGTAACATTCAGCAATCACCAGGTACAAGAAAACATATTTTGTAATGTCATATAAGCTTGATTAGAAAACTATTACTTGTGAATTTGATTAATAAGATTCTTCCAAAACTTAAACTCCAATGCCTATATTCAGTAGGCTAGCCTTTATAAAAATTAGAAATTTTAAACCGTCAACTTCTAGTGACTGCTGTCTTTGGGCTGGGATCAAAGTGTTGTATCTGCTCATTTGTCTTTAGACTAACATTGCCAAAAAAAAAAAAATGAATAACTTTTTAAATAAGCCATGTTTTTAATTCATTTATTGAAAGATAAATTTATTTTTTCAATTCAAAGTTTTAACATTATTTCTTTTTTTCTAAATGATTATTCTGAATGTTATGTTTCCAATTGCTTTGAAATAAGGGTATTGTAAAATTTAGCATTTACCATATACTAGAAAAGATATCTCCTAATAAGCTATACTAGAAAACCATTACTTGAAATTTAATTGTTACTGGGTGTCTCAGGCAAATGCTTTTACACCCAATGTACAAATGTAGTTGGGCACTCTGTTGGCAAAGTCTAGAATATGCAAAGTTCATCTCCTGCAGATAACAGCAGGAACTGTAATCAATTTGAAAATGGTAGTGTTTGTGTGTATGTTTATATGAGCCCCAGGGAAAGATTGGCAGTGATCTGAGCCCTAGGCTAAAAGGGTTATTGGACACTCAATTCAACTTATCCTACCACTCATTCCATATTGATATATACAATCTTAATCAGACATTTATCTAAAAGTCAGGGAGTCCGGTGGCATAAAGTGCTGGACTGTGGTCTCAAAGTAAGAGAGTTCAAACTCCAGTCACACTATTTCATTCCCTTTTGGATAAATACTCTTAGAAAAGGCCTGAACCCACTTATCCCACCAGCTATGGTTAAAAAGTATCACTGTTGTTTTTCTACAAGAATGGCTTTGGCATTAATTAACCCATGAAAGTTGATATGCCAAAAGACAAAGAAACCAAATCTTACCTCAAATTTCATATTGGGGTATTTATTTCCTGTTTTATGAAATACTGTTATGAACATATCTAGCAGAATATGTGATCAATAAGTATCAAGACTGGAACATTATATTTTATTTTAAAATCTAAAATTTAAAGAAAAACATGTGCACTGCAGAGCAACTTCAATAATAAAGTGTCTAGATGCCGAGACTTTGTCCAGATGAGCCAGTGTCAATTTGAAAAAAAAAATCATAAAGCTAGTCTCATAGTTTTAATGAAATATTTTTGGCAAAACACAAGATTGTGCACATGTACTGGAATTAGCTCATGAACATTTTTTTATTGTTTCCTAAATGAAAAATACATCTTAAGGGCAAAAGTTGCGGATGTGGAGGACATTAAAACATTTGACAGTGCAGGTTCACACCTTATTCAAAGAGAAGAATTAAAAGTGCTTTAAACATTAGTGTAATGGTTATCAAGTGAGCAGAATATCATTAATGAGTTTGGTTCCCACTAGCTGCTCTATACTTTTGATTTTGTGGCACAGCATAGCTAAGATTTATCAATATAGAACATCTTGAGTGGTTTAATTGTTAATATGTTAGCGGACCATTGTTAGTTAAATTCTCACAAGTACTCCATACTTCTAGCCCTGTACCAGACTGAGCAGAAATGAGCTGTTTAAGACATTAATGTACTTTGGGTATATATATATAATATAATTATATATATATATTATATATATATATATATATATATATATATATATATATATATATACCAAAGTACATAATGTCTTTAATATATATATATATATAAATAATGTCCTCTTTTTTTAAGAAAATGTCTTTTTATTTAAAGACTCTTTCTTGAAAGAAATTTTTTTTTTAATAAATAAATATCAGACAATATGCCAATAAGATTATCAATTGTAACATTTAAAAGGGTCAATTCAATGTATAAAACTTCTTTGAATTAAATAAGGTTTCTGAGTTGATTTTATACAGAATGGATACTTTCAAATATATGGTATTGTAAAATGAAATAAGAACAATAAACACTATTTATTAAAACCATTCATGCAAAAAAAGGAAATAGCAGAAACATAAGCTTTATAAATTCTCAAAATTTCATCTATAATATTTGATAATCAGTATCTAAAAATTAAAAAAACAAACTACAAGGATAATTAGATTAAAAAAATTTTAGATATTTGGTATTAATATTTTTTAAGTCTCTATGCATGACATATGATATCAAATGGTATAATGTAAAAAATTAGCCTTTAGAGATGAATATATCTTTGATCTAGTTGAATCTGAATCATTAGACTAGAAGTATGTATTGTTCTCTTCTTGCTTAATAGAGAAATGTCATTTTCATCAAGACTGTCAAAGGCAATTGTTAAACAGATTCGTTATGATGATAATGGCATTATCCAAGACATATCTTTAAAATTTCGACCAAAATGGAATTTATTTAATCAAAAGTTTAATTTGGTGGGTTTTAAATGATTTCACTAGAACCTGTGTAACTTGCCAGTGATCAATGCAAAGAATGAGCAATTGGCTTGTTTGAATGATCTACTAGAAAATGAATAACTATTTCTTTAGAATTGTAAGCATGAATCAGGAAATAATCATGCTACTGGGATGATCAGTTTTTCCATATACTAATTATGTCATATAATGGCTGAGGGATTTTGTTTTATATATCTTGCCTTTCAGGTTTAGATAGGCTGAGAACCTTTCACTTAGCGCATGGGTTAGTTAGGTGCAACATGAGCGCAGGTGTTCACGTGTCATTCAGAGATGTCAAAATAAAAATCCCAGATAGGAAATGTGACCAGGGAGGTGTGAATGACGTCATGCACCGGAAGCATGCGCAGAGGATTTTGGGGATTTGAGAAAAGTCAGAGAGTTGAGTTTTCGCGTCTGAGGAAGATGGTTGACTTTCGGAAGCTCGCCGAGGCCTTGCGGTGGGTGCCGCACGTGATGGTGGTGGTGTGGTGGACGATGGAAAAGTCGTCATAGAAAGATTGTGCCTCTCTCTTCCTTATATTGAAAAACCTTTTACTCAGAGGTAATAAAAAGTTTCGTACCTGAACTAAGAAGTCCTCAAGTGTTTTTTGTGTTTCAGGATTCCTATGTTATCTATATGTTACGTTATAAACATTCTATGTACATTTCCCATATCCGTATATCTGGCTATGTTACAAACATCTTCCAGGTTTGTCACCTTCAGATTATCACTTATTTGATTCTATGCAACACTCTTTTTGCCCAGTCTGCTGGGGGCTGTAGAATACCCTGACTGCACCTCTGCTAAGGGGTAAGACCCCACCCCAACAAGTGTCATGGATATGACACTAAACAATCTGATGGTGAGGTTCAGTTATGCTGGGGCTTTGGGGAATATGGATCACCCCTTCATTGCCATTGCTCTCAGATCCACTCTGGCCTGGTGTGGTAGCATCTGATAGGGCCCTATCTATGGGTTACATAGAACTAATGGCATACTAATGTTAAACTGAACTGTTTGACTAAACTGAATAAAATAGAAATGTTTTTGACAATTAAACCGTACTTACATTTAAACTGTGTGCTTGTACTAAACTGAATTATTTGAAATAGAACTGTTTTTGACATTGAAACTGTATTTGCACTAAACTGAACTGTTTAACATAGAACTGTTTTGACATTTAACTGTGTGTAAACAAAATCTGTACTTATACTAAACTGAATAACCTGAATTAGAACTGTTTGAATAAACTGAATAGTTTGAAATAGAAATGTTTTTGACCAACTGTGTACTCATGCTAAACTGAATTGTTTGAAATAGAACTGATTATTTACATAAAAATGGATTTGGTGTTAAATAACCTACAAAGGTTGATATACCATAAAACCTAACCAACCAATGCAACACTCTTTGATTAGTGGCTCCAAGGAATTCAAAATATCAAAATATTCTTTGTTCTGAGTGTGACATTAAACTGTATTCAGTGATGAGGTGCTGTTTATGGAACTCTAAGGGATGTAAAGTCACCATTTCATTGCCATAATTCCCCACATTCACTTTGACCCTGAGTGGTAGTATTTGTTAGGATCTAACAAATCTGTTTGAGATAATCTTAAACAATATGATTTTAAACTACATTTGCTCTGAAAACATTTATATTGCAATGAAATATGAAGGGTTTTTATCTGCTTTAAATGATTGAATATTAATAAAATATTGGCTCTATAATTATTCATGGTGTTATATTTTGACCTGGCCCAAAATGCCATTCCAAGGTGATGCACCGGAAGGAAGTGACACATTCCAATGGCAGTTAGGAGAGGAAATTGCATGGACGGAAATTGGCTGATGAAATGGGATGAGCTAAAAAAATTCCCATGGTACACTCATAGACTGATGCACCGGAAGAGAGTGACCTGTGAACTGCATGACAGTTATTTCCACTTGATGACGATTAAACATTTGATTTCAAAGATCGAGTGGGCGTCGAACGATTATATAATTCAGTTGAGTTCGACGAGTGAGTTGTATTTGCCGGTAGAGTTCCAGACAGTTGGAGACGAGGTGTGCTAGGGAAAGCCACACTCGACCGAGGGGAGCCCTCGGGAACTCCGATGGAGTTTGAGGTCCAGAGAAGATGCTGATAAGATGCAGTAAAGAAAGCCAGCATCAAGCAGAGTGGGCCCTAGGCCTCCGGTTGAGCAGCCCTAGAGAACAAGAAAGACACAAGGTGACGGTCATAACAGTGGGGTCAAAATATTACAGTTTATGTTCGGTCTCCAGCTCCCTCTCACATGCAAACCTTGAACAACCCTTTCGAACCTTACAAATAAAGAGAGAGGCAAATATTAGTTAAAGAAGACTTCCTGCGTCTGTCTTTGTCACTGCGTCTTAATTATTGTGTCGTTGTGATGCTGAAGATGAGTATATAACATTGGTACATCTATGTTGGATGAAACAATATCAATGCCTGATAATAATTAATATTAGATAGGTATATATAAAACCATATATCTACAAAAATTTATATTAAGAATATTTACTCCAAGCTGAAAGTGTTTGAAAATTATTATTGTTATAAAGAATAGTTAATTTAAACTATACAAGTGCTTGGCAATTTAAATGGAATTCTTCGAATTAACTATCTGGAAATTATTTGTTTTAAGAATACTAAGTTGAAATTAAAAAATTGTTTGCAAATTATTGTTATTATCAAAAAGGAATAATTATTTGAAATGTTATGATTGCTTGCCAAAAAGATTGACTTGAGCATTCAATAACCTAACAAGGGTTGACATGCTATAAAGCCAGCCAATCAATAAACAATTTCCCAATTCAAAACATGATGAAATATAGATTTTATCTGAAAACTGACACGTCATACAAAACTAAGGAACATTTCTTAATGATTGATTGACAAAGATTTGAAATTTAAATAAATAAGATGTGAGGCCTCAATAGATCTGATCAATGATGAATTAACATTGATCATCTAATTTTCTTGCCCAGTTGGCTGGGCCTGTGTAGGATACACTGACTGCATTTTTGTAGAGGGGTAAAACTCCCCAAATGAGAATCCTGGATATAACACTAAACAATCTGATGGTGAGGTTTTACTAATCCTGGAGCTTTGGGGAATTCATTGCTTTCATTGCCATCACTCCCAGGCCCACTATGGCCTGGAGTTGTATAACCTGATAGGGTCCTATCTAAGGGTCAAATAGAAATAACTATACTTATGCTAAACTTAACTGTTTAAAATAAAGTTTTTAAATAGAACTAAACTGAGTACTTATGCTGAACTGAATTGTTTGAAATAGAACTGTTTTGACATTTAACTGTTTGTAAACAAAAAGTATATTTATACTAAACTGAATTGTTTGAAATTTAATTTGGTATTAAATGACCTGAAAAGGGTTGATATGCTGTAAAAGAAAACAACCAACCAACCGATTTTCAATAAGGGATTCCCAAACTGAAAAAAAAAAAAAATTAATTCCCTTGAAAACTAGCCCTGTCAATCATTGAAGAAATGTAATTGAGTTCTTGACCCTCACCTCTGATAACAAGGAGGTGGATGCATTCCAATTAATTATTGGATTAACTGATGCATAAAAAAAGTGTGTTGTATAAATTATGATATAAGAATTCCTCTAATCATGAAAGATCAGTAGAAAATGCTTTTTGATAATATGGAGGCTCTTCTAAATAAGTTTCCATCAATTTGGGGAAATTCCAAATCTCTACAAGATACTGAGTCTAATAAAGAAGCACGCTGATCATCTTGTCTTTTCTTCTGTTAAATCAGACTTATATCTTTATATTTCAGTAATGGAATTTTTTTATTAACTCATAAGAATATATGTACAAGAGTTGATCAATAAGTATATAGTCCAACACAGTAATTAGCTGAATTTTTTATCAGAAATTTTCACTGCATCATGTTCAATCTTTTTAGTTTATTGAAGAAGATAATGAAAATATTATATTAGCTGCTCAGCTGTGCACATGTTTTCAATTAAATTTTAAAGATTTAGTCTTAATAGTTTATAACACTCAAACACTTGTGAGATTTGCCATGAACTTTCATTTGATTTAGAATGAAAATATATTTCCTATACTCTGTGAGAAGATCTAGAATCATCAAAAGTTAGGTGGGGTATTACATAAGCTTTAGAAGAGAGGAACTCTTAGCATAATGAGAATTATAATAGGAAATTGAATCAGAAACCTAAGTTGGAATCATTGATAAAGTTATTTGCATTCTGTTTGGGAAAGGCATAAATCCATCAGTTCCTCTCCCAGTTATCGGTAAATAATAGGGCAGACTGAGTAATTTAGTTTTGCAAAGGCAACCAGTCTAGGAGAAAGAAAATTTTTGATTTAAACAAGCTGTACTTTACTTAAAATAAAAGATTTGGATAAATGCATTCACCAGTTTCAGAAAACATGTTGAAGCTCAGTTTTGACATTTTTGATCATCTCTCATATTTCAGTTTTTATATTTTAAAAAATTATTCATAAACTAATCAGACAATATAGTGGTTCCTGGTATGTCACTGTGGTTTTAAAAATCTATGTGTAATTTCTAACATTTCGTGCTGGCTTTATTGATAAAGCAGCTGAGTTGACTGTTTAACTTGTTGATACGCTGATCTGTTGTTACAGAGTTAAATAAACAAAAAATATCTAACAAAACAAGGGATAAATTGCTAAGAATAGAAACGAAAAAAATCTTGTGATAATGTCTTGAATTAGTCTGGTGTTCGTCACAGAAATGCCATCAAAGTTAGAGAATAGAAGCGAAAGATGAGAAAATAAGAAAAAACAAAAATGTTGTCAGAAAGATTTGTTCGTCAACTAAGTGATCAGTTGATGGACTAACAAATAAGTTGATAAATGCTTTGACGAGAGAAAGTGCTATGGTCATTACTTTCTCTGCCCTCTGTGCACGTGTGTATTCATACACAGGGATATAAGTATGAATGAGAGTGACAATATGTATATAAACATTTATTTTTATATTTGTGCTTGTAACTCTCATTCTCTCTCATATACATGTGTATGTGTGTATATATATATATATATATATATATATATATATATATAGTGTGTGTGTGTGTGAGCACATATATTCACACACACACACATAAACCTATATAATTTCATAGGTCTTTTACTTTTTTCTTATTCTTTAGAATAGACTTAGAAATTATATCTGCCTAGGGCTTGTGGCTTCCGCTGTGGTAATGACTTTCTTGTTCTTCCACTTGTCCTGCCCATTGTTGAAATGAAAGACATGGGTGGTGATAGGAGTGACCAGGTAGGACCATGGGTTGTTGTGAATTGATATTTTGCAGCAATGACCAGACACAATGCCAACTGCACCAAGGGCTTTGTCGGACCAACTTGCAACAACACATCCTGGTCATCGGCCTTAAAATTGGTTCTGACCAGTCAATTTCATGGGCTGTGTGATCAGCAACTAGGCTCGTCATTATTCTGCAGGCAATAAAGGTATTTCTGTTGTTACTTTAATGTGTGCAGGCTCCACACTAGTTTCTTGTCTCAGTTTGTGTGTACAAAGACTGATAGAACTTCCTTTTAAATTTTCTTTGGTTATTTTCTTGTCTGACAAACTTAATATTATTCATTATTTCTTTTTGCTTTTTATTTTATCATTTAGTCTGCATTTTTTTGTTTTTTGTTTTGAAACATTCCTATTTTCTTTTCTTTTTGTTTTTTGTTTTTTTTTTGTTTGTAGATTAGTTCTGTTTAACTTTTCTTTTTTTATTGTCTTCTTTTTAAGTTTTCATTTCTTCTTTTCTATTTTTTGTTTTGCTTTTTTCATGTCTTTTTTCTTATTTCTCTTTTCAATTTCTTTACCCATTATAAACTTTTTCATTCTGTTCACTCTGTCTGTCTCTTTCTTTCTTTCTGTCTTTTTTCCTTTTTTACTTCTGTTTTAAGTCTTTTTTCATCCCTTCAGTTTTATTTTTATGTCCTTTTCATTCTTTTCTTTATCTCTGGTCCTTTCCATTCTTTTTGTCTTGTCCTTTTTATTCTTTTCTTCTTTTTCTGGTCCTTTTCACTCTTTTCCTCATCCTTTTTATTCTTTTCTTCTTTTTCTTGTCCTTTTCATTCTTTTCTTCTTTCTCTTGTCCTTTTCATTCTTTTCTTTTTTTCTCGTCCTTTTCATTCTTTTCTTTTTTTTTCTTGCCCTTTTAATTCTTTGCTTTTTTCTCGTCCTTTTCATTCCTTTCTTGTTTTTCTTGTCCTTTTCATCCTTTTCTTTTTTTCTTGTCCCTTTTCATTCTTTTCTTTTTTTCTTGTCTTTTTCATTCTTTTTCTTTTTATTCTTTTCTTCTTTTTCTCGTCCTTTTCATTCTTTTCTTTTTTTCTGGTTCTTTCCATTCTCTTCTTTTTCT
>OY757914.1:72867167-72897167 GCA_963585895.1 Sepioteuthis lessoniana
ACACATTAAACATTTTTATTTTCATTTTTTTTTACAAAACTATTCTTTAGACACAACCATCTATCTAATGATTCTTTGGAGAAAATATTCCAAATCTCAAAGCAAGTTGAAAATTCTTCTTGTCATGCAAGAATCTTTGAAGTTTTGTTTGTTCTTTTAAAATAAGAACATGAAAGAAAAATTTTTCATTCAATTAATTTTGGTTTTATTTGATTGTCTGGATTTTTTTAGATGTAAAAACGTGGCAAATTATATTCTTAAGAAATATATTTCCAAGAAGAAAAGTAGATATTTTTCTTAAGATTAGTTAAGAAGATAAGTTTAATGTCTGACTGACTATATGATGCAAGTTTTGAATAAAATGATTGACTGGCATTTCAAGTTGGCTCTTGGGTTTAAATCTGTTGCTGATTGGTGGTGTTGATTTTCTGGAAAGATTATTATTAACTAATCATCTTAGCACTATTCCTCATTTTCTTCTATTTTACTTTTGTTGCTTGTCTATACTTTGAAGTATTAACCAAATCCCTCTGTCACAAGCCGGAAATGGCACAAAGTAATTTCTTCAACAGAGTAAAGCTGGTTTGAATTCAGTTTTCCTTCTTGACTAATTGTCTAATAAAGGTTACAGAAGATTGTCTGACCTACTATTTACCCATAGATGAATTCACAGAATTCCTGGGGGCATTAGATCAAAGGGAAATGCAAGCAGTCTTGACCAATATTTGAACTCTGGTTGCCATCTACATTTCCTGTGAAAATAACCATTTTCCTTTTGAGAACAGATATGAGTTTTGCCTGAATTTCTTTAATAAGCCATTATCATTATTTTTATTATTTGTGAGTTTTTTACACCAGCATTAGCAGGTGGTCTTTCGCTGGAATCTGAGTGACAGCAAGTTTTCTTTGGAATCCAGGTCTTTTCTCAGTATTCTGGCCAATGCTTCAAGCTCTTGGGGATTATTCCAACTGCACCAACCTCATGTTCTATAGTGTTTTTTGTTCTCTAGAAGATCCAAAGATTAGTTTATCTTTTCACTTTCTTTAATTTTTGCTCAATTTTCCATTGAAATAGCTAAATCTAATAGCAAATTCTCTTTTCTTTGTTAATTAACATGAGGTCTGGTCTTTGGGTTGGGATTAGTTGATTCATTTGTATCTCAAAATCCCAGAGAATTTTATCAAACCCATTCTCTGGGATGGATTCTGGTTTGTGCATATACCATTTGATAATATGATCAAATTTCAATCTCTGGTACAATTATTATTCAGCAGTTTTCTTTCACTTTTTAAAATTATTTCTGTGCACATGTATTAAAGTGGTCTTATTTTTACTTCTATGACTACTACTTCATGTAAACATACTATAGAAATGAGATAAGAGGAAAAACGGTTTGAATTACTAGTAATTACAATATATTGTAGAATTTTATCTCTGTTACTGCTATTACTACTAATAATAATATTAATGATGATAATAATACTCAAATAACAAATATAAATGAAAATGTAGCAAAAATGGAACAATTACAATGCTTGCTCTTCAACATTCACCTATTGTAAGACTATTATGTCTGCTATGAGTGAAATATGATTAACGTCTATTCAAATATGAATATTAAGGTTTTTCTTATTCTCCAATAGCAATCAATCTCATCCATAATCATGTAAAATACAGTATAGTACCAATCACTGTATCGATTAATAAACTTAGTGTTTTTGAGTGGAAACTTGTCTACAAGCCTCAAGAATTAAAAGCAGTGATTTATTTGTATAATCATGGGAGAGTGCTGTACATTGAGCATTAGACATGATTTGAATTAATCTATGCTTAAAACAAGTTAGAAAATAACCTTGTTGCAGAGATTCTTAATAATCAAATTGATACAGATTTGATAAAGAAATCTAATTTTTCCTTCACATCATGAATTATTCACAAGCTCAGAAAACTTATATATTCTGATAGAACATTAAACAGTTGGAGTTATATGTAATATACTAGAAAAAGAAGAGACTTAAAAAAGAAGAAAATTTGTATAAAAAGGTTAGAAGAAAGAAGAAATACATGAGAAAGATTTGAGGATTCTATATTCTCCTTGGAGAGACACAGCCACAACATATCAGTGGTTTCTATAACAGATATTTAGGGTTGTCTTTCCTTCTAGATCAGTTTGCTTATCTACAAGGCTAAAAACAAACAATATACCCATAGTTTGGGGTAAAGAGATAGATTCATGTCTTTCCCAAAAGCATTAGTTACCTCATCCAGGATTTGAACTTGATTGATTAAGACCATTTCCTACCACCCATAACTCCTTTTAGAAAAATGTTGAGAGAAAAAAAACATAAAAAGAAGCATGAGAAAAATATAATTTACATTAAAAAATTGAAATAAATGAAATTTGAATTAATGAAAAATTGAAATAAATAAAATAATTGAGTGAAAAACAAATTATTTGTATGGTAATGCAGGTAGTAATTCAATACATAATTTATTTAACGGCATATCAACTCCTTATAGGCTATTTAATGCCAAAATTAGATTCATTTAAAAATTTAACAATATTTTAAATGTTCTACTGCAATCTTTTTTTTTTCATTTAATTACACTTTTATCTATCCATAATTATTTTTTTGCACTCAGTTATATGGTGAAAGTACTCCTGTCCAAATGAATAATTTTCAAATGTTTGACCCATAGCAGGGCCCCTAACTGGTACCACTACTCTGAGTCAAAGTAGACCTGAGATTATTGGCAATGAAGGGGTACTTCAAGCTCTCCAGGGTTTAGTAATTCAAAACAAGATGAAGGGAGTGTTGTAAGAATTAGAATATAAAGAAAAAGACAAAATTTGTAAAGACAAAGAAATGATGAAGAAGAAAAACAGAAGGAATGCAAAAAAGTGGTCGGAGACAAGCAAAGAAAAAAGTGAAGGTAAAAAAAAAGTAAAAGTCTAGGAAGTGATAAATTTAATAAGAGGTAAAAAAAAAGTAATTGACAGCCATGATTAGTAGAAAATTGAGATTAGCAAAAGGAAGTAAGCCTCACTCTCAAAGGTATGGAGGAAGAAATTGATATTCAAATAGAAAGAAAGGGAAAAAGAGAAAGGTTCAGAATAAAACAAAAAGGGGATTTATGAAGAAAGGAAAACTAGAGGAGAAAGGATAAAAATAAAACAGGACGGAAAGAAATATGTATGAAAGAAGAAAAGAACCAAAGGAAATAAATTAAAGAAAAACAAGAATAAAGAGGGGAAAGAAATAAAAAAAATGTAAGCAATATAAAAAAAGATTTCATTAGAAAACGAAAGAAAAGATGGAAAAAATTGATTTAAAAAATAGAGAGGAAAAATGTGATAAAAAACAAATTGAGGGTGATGGGAATAGAAAAAATTATTAAAATGTAAAAGAGCTATATAAGTTAAAGAGGTCAATGTTATTGTCAATTTTTAAAAAATATCTTATTAATCTTTGATTTTAGTTTCTTATTTTCATCTAAGATTATTTATTGATTCATTATTTTTTACACTCATTGGACATCAGTATATAATTTTTATTTTTGCAACAATTTTAATCTTAATAAAAATATTTAATTTGAGGTTGGAATTAATAGATATTTTGATAATGCAGAAAGTCTGCCTACATTTAGTCAGCAAGTTTCATTATGACCTACAGAAAAAAGAGTTTTGAATGATATATAAGGTGTATATGAGTTTCTAGCAAAAAAGCTTGTTTTCAACAGTGTATCCAGTGTCTAGCTTTCAAAAAATGAGAGCTGTCAAATTTTGAACTAACTTTAGGAAAGGATGTAAGAGTAACTAAAGGGAAAAAAATCAGAAGGAAATGTAACATATGAGTGAAAAGAGAAAACGAGAATAAGAATGGTTTTTAAAATAGAAAAAAAAAAGAATTTAAAAAAAATAAATAGGAGAAAAGGAAAAACTTAAGAAAATTTGATAAAAATACATAAGCAGTAAAACAGATTTTAAAAGTGATTGATTTTAACAGCATATCAACCTTTCTAGGGTTATTCTATGCCAGGGTAATTGGAATTCCATTCATTGTATGTTCATATCAATATTTTTGTGTTGTTGCTTCTTTGGATTTTTTTCTTCTTTTTGCTCATGGTCTGATAAAATAAAAATAATTTATAAGTAAGTCTAGATGACCTATAGATGGAACCCTAACAGGTACTATTATTTAATAGATTAGGAGAGAAAAAAGTAGAGGAGAAAATAATCACAAATAAAAAAAGAAAAAATAATACTACATCTGTCCTATAATAATTGTTACATTAACATAGATTTACTTCACTAGATGTAATTATGAATTTTAATACTAATTAAAAATATTTTTTTTTAAATTATTTTCGTTTATTCATTTTATTTTTGGCAGGTGGTTTCATTTTGATCTATATTGGCATATCAATAAGCAAAACATAAGCCAATCAAATTGTTTTAAACTGGCAAATGATAGCAAAAATGAAGTGCAAAGACAACAATTGGCAAGAGCCTTAAGTATAGCCATATATTAACAAAGCGGTCATCTGTTGGCCAATTCAGGCCACAAGGGTTTAGTTTTCACATTATTCATGTGCTCCCCAAAGAAAATGTTCAATCCTTACTGTCAGAATATTATTGTTCTTATTGTGTTGATAGTCTGAGCCTGCCACACTAGATAGTCTACATCCATTCCCACTTGTTTTGTTCTAGAAAAGTATAAATGAAGAGATTGCCATTGGCCATCTTTATCCATCAGAGTGTATGAATGAGAGACACTTTGAAAGTAATGCCTCCTATTTATTTCCACTGATACTACAGCACATTCAAGGAACACAATAATACTATTGAATAGAGCAAGTTTACTGCTACAAAGCACAATTTTTTTTTCGTCGTCACCATTATTTTCCTAAGGAAGATAAATCCATTTAACAGGAACATTTTTCAGTTACATTTTTAACATTATGAAGTTTATGTTATTCTGTGAAAATTTTCAGTTTTGTTGAAAAATAATTTTTAATTTAAGTGAGTAACATTGAAGAGATTTTTTAATCTCAGCATTTTTGCTTTTTTTCCAGATTGTTAGTCCAATATAAGCAACATTGCTATGTAATTACTTTAAATCTATACTGCCCTGTCAACTTCAGCTTGGAATACATTGATGGTATCCTCTGCAGAGGGGTAAGATCCTCTCCCTATCCCCACCCCCCCAAAAGTATCCTGGGCATGACACTAAATTGCATCGGATGATGAGGCTCCAGTTCTGGGGAGTGTAGAGTATGTGTTCATTATTCCCAGGTCCACTTTGACCCAGAGTGGTAATTGCTGTTTGGGTTCCATCTATGTGTCAAATATATCTGTTTAAGAAATATTTGTTGTTTGATAGGACTAAGAAAAAAAATCCTTAATAACACAAAAATATAAAATATTAAAGTATAATGAATGTGATTCCCTAACTTCTTGCATGAAATAACCCTAGGTGGGTTAACATTCTGTTAAAATCTATCATTTAAATCTGCGGCTTGGAGAACTGAACAACCTAATAAGTAATGTTTAATTAAACATGAATAATTGTTTTTTTAAGATAAATAGTTTATTTTAGATTCATTTTATTGCTAAGTATGGAAATTGAAATAGTGTAAAATTGGTTACATTTTGCAGCAACATGGCTTCCTGCAGATTATTGTTCATTGAAAGATACCTTCTTGCCCCTTGTGGAACAAAGTTTTTTTTTGGTTCATTTTGGGTTTTTAAACATTCCTAAATTTGGTAGTTGTACATAAAAATTAATTAGATTATTTATAGAGGTTAAACATTTTCCTGATATCAATATTGACAAGATATTGTAACAGCACTTCATTATGAAACTGATGCTTCTATTAAGGAAGGAATACAGAATTCTAATCATTATTTCATAATCATCTCTATTCTATCTAGAAGTTTGATTATTAAATGTTGAGCCAACAAAATTATCCTTCAGTTTCAAATTGAGTGTGAAATTGCTTGATTCTCTAAAAGCATTTTTAATGTATTGTTCTGGTAAACATTTTGCTGGGTTATAGTAACAATTATATTATGCAAAATTTGTCTATTAACCTTTTTCTTGCATTATAACAATTGATTTAGAAACATAAAATATTACCTAAAAACTATTTGCTTACAAATCATATATAACAACTGTATATGGTTGTCACTATCTCACTTGGCGGTTTAGTGGCAGACTAAATGCAATATAATTTGGTGAGTGCTCTATATCTATGATAGAGCAATTATATAATATGATGAAAAATAGATATTAGTTTTTATACATATTTAATAGCATGGATGCTTATCTCTGATCACTGGTTTCAAGCTGTCTTTACACAGCTATCATCAGGCAGAAAATATATAAAAGATTTGGCATTAAATAACCCACAAGGGTTGATATGCCATTATACAAAATAACTAACCGTTAGTATCCTCTATAAAAAGTAAACCTTCAACATATTTTTCCTAAGAAGTTAATTTTTTTAAAAACTAAAGATATAGGCTTTTATTATATTTAGTGGAATAATATACCATCAGAACTGCTATTACAAGGTGTGAGAAAGGGATGGATCCATCTCTTCTCTCAGCTATCAGTAAATAGTGGAGACTGGGCTTTTTATCATTGGTATGGAAACTAGTCAAGAAGAAAAAAGATCTTAATTCAAAACCAGATATATGCAATTTTATTCATATATACACACAAACACAAGGTTTTATTTATTAACAAACTCAACAACATTGAAACATTATAGTCAAAATATGAATATGTAGCACTCTTAAAATAAGTACCTCATATTTATGTAATTTTATTTATTTATATATATATATATAAACAAATATATTATAAGGAATTATTTATAACCAAACTCTAGAGCATTGAAATTTTGTGACCAAAAATACAAATGTTTTCAAAAATTTTTATTACAGTGATATTGTAATTTTATTTTTGAGTAGTTTCATTGCAATAGACTTTGGTACTTAATAATACCTTATAATATTCTTTTTGATTGTATAATGATCTACTTGGAATAACACCCTTGTACTTCTTGTTAAGAAAAAAATTACCTTTTTTTTTTAAATTTAAAAATTTAATGATGAACTTATTTATTGGTGATACTGTATAAAGATAGATATTCTTCATAAAAATACAGTATAAATGTATTGAAAAATCCTTTTTTTGGTTTAATTTCTGATATTGAGATTCTGTTAGTTTTTTAACAATGGTTTTATTTGTCATTACAATAAAGATAGGAAACTAGTCTACAATTCAATACTTTAGCCATAAAGCTAATCTGAAAGCAATTAATGTTATTATTGGCTCAGCTATTTTTTCTCTAAAATATGAGTAGAGAAAAAACACTGCTGCCTCCTCATCACACAGAAGACACATACCAATGATGTTCGAGGACTAAAAACCTCTAATTCATGTGACAATAAAGGGCAGAGCAATTTTCCATTTGTTGGATGGGACACAAAAAGAAAAACCTGGTATTAGAAATGAAAATGGGGTTTGTAAGTTGGGAATGTGGATTTGTTTTTATTTTAGAAATTTTCTTTTTCTTTTTTCTTTTCACTCCACTTTTCACCATATCCATTTTATGGACTTTTAATGAATCAAAACTCGAAACAAAAATCAATAAAAAAAAGATAAAATAATAATTCCCCTTTAACAAATCCAGTGATTGATTTTACTCAAAGGACCAGGTCAGTGACCTTTTGACCTATTTTAATCCCAGTTCAATTCCAGAGTAGATCAAAGTTCCTGACCAGAGAGTTGAACCTTTTATGGAAGGTCAGCTCAATTAATAGGTTTGTGAGGTGGGGAAGAGTAGAAAATGTTATTAAAAAAAGAATAAATGAAAATTCATAATGAAAAAGAGCCAAAAGGGAAATGTGCTGGCAAGGCGATCTTCAGTAGATGATAAATGGGATTTTTTGTATTCCATTATGTGAATTCAAAACCAAATCTTTGTGTGGATACAACTGGCAGGGAGCTAAGTGACAAGTAACAGGGTAATAATCATTCTAAGGTTTACAATTCAATTCTAAGAATTTTGACAAGGTTGAATTGGTGTTGATGGGGTGGAAATAAAATGATTACCACTGCTCATCTTCATCTGTCAAAGCATTTTTATCTATTTGGTGATGATCTCTTAATATGCATGGAAAATGCACACACATACACACACTTGGTGTAATGGTTATCATCATAGGAAATACACAAAAAACTAAATTTAAAGCCTGGATAGGGCTGTTTATATTTCACATAGTGCTAATTCCTTTGGGAGAGGTTTGCATCCAACTATTCTTCTTCCAACTATGGGTAAAATAGTACGGTTCCTTATCCTTGGTATGGCAACTGGTCTAGGAGAAGGAAAAGTCTGAATTCAAACTTGTTAAACTTTGCATAAAAATATTAACCTTGTGTTGCATCCAGAGTGGTCAGTGTATGTGTGTGTGTGTATATATATATATATATATATATATATATATATATATATACACACACAACATACACAAAGAGGTACACAAAGATTTTGGGTAATTTGAACATGGAAAATATGTATATTATATAAATATCTATAGTCATTTGCTTAGTTCAGTTTAGCACAGGGCCAGATGTATAGGACACACAGTGAGAATCAAACTCACTAGTCTGCTAGACTTACAAACAAGCCCTTAAACCTATCCTCTATGCACTAAGTCTAACAGGGGAATCTCCATGGCATAGTGGTTAACATTCGGGACTCCTATATCCAGTCATCCAATTACAGTCACTTTTGGACTAATATCCTTAGAAAAGTTATGAACCTTATAGCGTTTCAGGAAATTGTTAATTTCTCTAACACTATATTTTTTAGGCAACACAAATGAATGACGAAACTTTTCTTTAACAACACAACAAAGAAAGTTTTTTATTTGCAGCATTGAATATGGTTTGCTTTTGGTGCTGCAAGACTCGTGAATTTTAGGCTTGTTAGTGTTGGAGACGAAATGGCGTAGCGAGATGTTGAGATGTGAGGGATTGTGTTTAGAGTCACCGTGTATTTTTGTATCTGGTATTTGGGGGAGAGTATGCGTTATCTCCATTAATGTGGACCAGCGGTGAATTGGGAGCTTGTGTGTCGAGAGCGGAGTTACGCTCGAATCGACAAAGCCAATTTTGGGGTGACACAAAGTTGGGCTTGTGCGAGGTATGTTGTATGCATCTAATTTATATTCAACTGGGATTCCTCGTAAGGAATCCATAAATTAGATGGTTTCCCTCGTGAGTGTCCATGTTGCTGCTACTATGTTGGGGCCACAGTGAGATATCTACACTGGGCGGCTTGTCTAGCTAAAAAGTATCGCCAAGTAGGAACAGCCAGAGGAACGTCTGTTCTGGTCTGCGTTCCCAAGCCAAAGAGACTGGGTTTGGTGGCTAACAAGCTTTGGTGGGTGGAAATGAAGGTCCGGGCTGAATAGGATTAGTCATCCTGATTGGTTGAAATTAAGTGTCGAAATAAATTGAGCGCCAAACCAAAATACGAGATTTTCCTCTTCTCTACAACCTCCTTATACTTCCAATTTTTTGTAAAAATTAATTTTCTTCTAAACCACAAAGCTATGAGCTATTAGGTTTTTATTATTTCTAGTTGAACATAATGCAGTTGAAATGGATATTATTAGGTATTACCAAATTTCACTTTATTGTAACCAAAAATTTATGCTGAGTCCAAAAATATTTACTTTTGTTATATGCAGTTTTACTTTTGGTTACAAAAATGCTGTTGAGTTTGGTAATAAAAAATTGCTAATAATATTTATTTTGATTCTATGATATTTCATAAATATTTTTTTTAATTATGTAGTTCTTGTATTTTTGGTTTTGAAGAAAATTAACTTTTTATGAAAAAAAAGGTCAGGGGAACTTATTTATGGGTGATAGAGTACAATGCAATGTAGAGACAGATGTGGAATCAGAAAAATGGTGGCTGTATCAAAGGATTGTTATTCTGAAGAATGGAAGTCAGAAAACTGTCTTTAAAAAATTGGTTTCAGGATTTGGTTATCAAGCATGATCTTATTTCAAATAACATATAAAGCTGCTTCAAATGTAAAACGAGAAGTATTTAACAGTTCCATGACAAATCTTAACATAGTTTTCCAAAACCAAATTTTCCTACACCTTGAAAGTCTATTCAATTTTCCACTGAGAAAAATCAAAATAAAATTACTTGAGCATCATTTAGTTTGATATTATCCTATTATCTTTGTAACCAAAAAAATAATCTGAAAATACTATATTTAGTATTTCTTTGTTTTATATATATGTACTGTTAGGAAACTATATTTTCTTTTTTTTTTTTAATTTTCTACTGTTTCTCTTATTTTAATATCCTTCAAATGGATTCCTGGAGGTATAGAATAGTAGAGAAAAACTCATTAAAGTTGATACCATAAAGGGACTCTTTTTACTTTATATCAGTCCAGTCAATTTAAGACCAATAGAGTTTTGGAGACTGAAAAAAATAAGTTAATAAATAGAATAATTTGTTAAAATATTATCAATGAGCAAGTTGTATATATCAGCTCAATAGCTACTTAAAGTAATTATGTGTGGAATCAATGCTAATTAAGAGTAATTAAAGATTAAATTCAATGTATCACATTACCTTTTGAAATGTTAATTGAATTTTTTCAAGTGTTTACAATTACAATTAACACCAGAGTGTAACTTTCAAAACAAAAATCATGACATTCAAAAGAGTTAAAACAAATAAATTTCTGTTTCCATAATTAAATTATTTTAATGCTATCATTCAAGCACTATGATAATATGTAATAAACTGAAACAAACAAAATTGAAAAAAAAAAAATTACTTTGTAGTGTTGATATTCAGCAGTCAGCAATTATTTTCTTTACCTCTCAGCTATCAGCTGTTTTTGACACAAGTAGAAGTTGCTGCTGATTCCAGATGTTCTGTGTACTTTTGAATATAGTCTTTCCTCCAATTAACTCCTAGCTTTAATGAGAAGGATTGTATAATTTTATTGGAAAAGGAGATAAATGAAAATGATTTTTGCATATCCATATTTACCAACCCCTCCGCTCGGGCAGGATATGACACAAGGTCAATTTTTAAGTGAAGTTTAACAGGTTTGAATTCAGAGTTTTCCTTCTCCTAGACTAGTTGCTTCACCAAGGTTGAAGAACCTAGTCTGCCCTACTATTCACCCATAGCTGGAGGGAGAATAATTGGATTCATACCTTTCCCAAGGGTATTAGTGCTATGTGAAATACAATGAGTCTCGTCCAGGTTTTGAACTTGTCGCCGTGTCCATTTCCTACAACGATAACCATTACACCACAGGCACCTCCTTTATGATTTTTGCATATTATTGGTATGGATTCTCAAAGGTAAATGTCAGCCTACAATTGTAGAGTATTTATTATAAAGATACTGTATTATACAAATGAAATGAATAATATCTTAAACTTAAAAATATTTTAAATTTTGTATGGAATAAATTTTATTAAGTAAACAATGCATACCTTGCTTCCTAAGAATATACACCATTGTATTATATATATATATATAAATTATGGTTATCTGATTTTTGTATGTTACAGTAATGTAACCAAAATAGCAAACTAGTGGTAAAATGCTCTAAGAGAATCAAATTTGCAACTTAATTATAGTGTGAGTTACTGCACCTGCATTTACACTAATTTCTTGAGGTTCCAGGAGACCGATGTTCAATCCCAGGTCATGTCATACCAAAGATTTAAAAAAAATTGTACTTGATACCTCCTTGCTTAACACTCAGCAATATAAGGTATGCATCAAGGGTAAAGTGAGCAATGCAGGGAAAGGAGTAGCATCCTCCCCAACACCTTGGTGTAGTAGCTATTGAAAAGGGAGCCTTCTGGTCGCCCCCGACAATAGTCACCAACTTTACTTACTTATATATATAAAATACAAAATAACTTTATGGTGGAGTGTGTGTGTGTGTGTGTGTGTGTATATATTTATATATATATATATATATATATATATATATATATATATATAATGGTGTTTTATTATATATATATATATAATGGTGTTTTATTATATATATATATATATATATAATGGTGTTTTATTATATATATATATATATATATATATATATATATAATGATGTTTTATTATTTATATATATATATATAATGATGTTTTATTATATATATATATATATATATATATATATATAATGATGTTTTATTATATATATATATATATATATATATATATATATATATGATGATGTTTTATTATATATATATATAATGATGTTTTATTATATATATATATATATATATATATAATGATGTTTTATTATATATATATATATATATATATAATGATGTTTTATTATATATATATATATATATATATATAATGATGTTTTTTATATATATAATGATGTTTTATTATATATATATATATATATATATAATGATGTTTTATTATATATATATATATATATATATATATATATATATATATATAATGATGTTTTTATATATATATATATATATATAATGATGTTTTATTATATATATATATATATATATAATGATGTTTTATTATATATATATATATATAATGATGTTTTATTATATATATATATATATAATGATGTTTTATTATATATATATATATATATATATATATATATATATAATGATGTTTTATTATATATATATATATATATATATATATATATATATATATATATATAATGATGTTTTATTATATATATATATAATGATGTTTTATTATATATATATATATATATATATATATATATATATATATAATGATGTTTTTTTATATATATAATGATGTTTTATTATATATATATATATATATATAATGATGTTTTATTATATATATATATATATAATGATGTTTTATTATATATATATATATATATAATGATGTTTTATTATATATATATATATATATAATGATGTTTTATTATATATATATATATATAATGATGTTTTATTATATATATATATATATATATATAATGATGTTTTATTATATATATATATATATATATATATATAATGATGTTTTATTTTATATATATATATATATATATATATATATAATGATGTTTTATTATATATATATATATATATATATAATGATGTTTTATTATATATATATATATATATATATATATAATGATGTTTTATTATATATATATATATATATATATATATAATGATGTTTTATTATATATATATATATATATATATATAATGATGTTTTATTATATATACATATATATACATATATATATATATATATATATATATATATATATATATAATGATGTTTTATTATAAAATTAATCAGATAATCCTCAGGATATTTCTTTTAATTTTTTGTAAAAATATTCTCTGAGAATTTAATGCTGATTGTTATGAAAATTTTAAAACTGTGAGAATAAAAATTATTTTTAATATCTTATTTCTGTTCCATAATTTCTCTTATTTGATATATGGTCTACTTAAT
The DNA here is from genome assembly GCA_963585895.1 of Sepioteuthis lessoniana. Classification (NCBI taxonomy): domain Eukaryota; kingdom Metazoa; phylum Mollusca; class Cephalopoda; order Myopsida; family Loliginidae; genus Sepioteuthis; species Sepioteuthis lessoniana. The sequence continues at coordinate 72,880,753 of OY757914.1, forward strand.
ACCCATGCAAAATATAGTTTTCTAATCACACTTGATTTGATGGTAGACAATATGACTCAAGCACTTTTTAATCGGTAGTATATGTAAGGTAAAAGAAAAAAGGATGCAATATCAAACAGCTTGGTGAGAAGCATATCTACTTATAACAAAGGTGGTTGTTGCTGCGGATTGTACGTTGAGCAAATTGATGATTGCTATGAATTCATATTACTTGGTTTGATGATCCAATAGGTAGAAACTGACAGTCACCAAGTGCCACTGAGTGTGGATCCGCTATCCTAAATTGAATGTATATGCTCTGTTACCAATAATGAGTACTCTTTATTAATACATATAGCAAACTGCATTTTATAAATGTGTATTGGTTACATGATTTGTCATCTATACAAAGTAATGTAAAATTTTATGATTAGAGTATACCAAAACATTATGTTTTGGTTACTTATATCAACATAGAAACAGAAGGGTTTGTCACATTAAATTTATTGAGATTAGATAATTATTCAATGATGAAAAGAATGTTATTTGTCAGTTTTACAAAACAGATATTTTTTTACCATAGAAGCCAGTAATTGTATTTGTACACATGCGCGAAATTTATTAAGAGGACTCTTAAATTGTTGTTGGCTATGTGGGCAAATGCACTTTTAAAGTAAGATATGTTAAAACATTAGTTTCATTTATTATAACTGTGTCATTTATATCAAAAGGAATAATTTATTAATTACTTCATCCGATAAATGTGATCTAAATTAATGTGTTACTCATGTGATATTATTTTCTAAGCCTATTTTAATCTAGTGCAAGGCCAGAAGGGTAGAACCCAGTAAGGATTGATCTCACAACTTAGTAGTAGGTCTTTGCTAAAATAGCTTAATAAACATTTCCCCATGGCTAAAGTGCCCAGTCAATATCTATATTGATATGAGTAAAGTTTAGCATGAAAACCAACAGAATAATAATAATAAAAAAAAGACAGTTTAGAAAATCAGATTGACATGTTTTGCCAGAGGCCTAGTATCATCAGAATGCAAATAATTCAATTACCAAAAACGAATTTACATTAAAAGGAGAGAATTGCATTTATATAAAGCATTTTAAAATCAAGCATTCAGATACTTTACACAAATTGTGTTTCTCTCCCTTTAATGTAGATTCATTTGTGGTAATGAAATTATTTGTATTCTTCTGACACTAGATTTTTGGGGAAACATTCTAACCTAATTTTCCAAACTTATTTTTCTTTTTGGTCTATATTGATAAATAGAAAGCTTACTCTGATATGGGCAATATGAGCCCAACCCAAGACTACAAATCATAATTCATCCCGATAGGATCACCTTTCCCATCCAATCATGCCTACTCTTGTATTCCTTTTGTACCAATCTACCAAATTTGCTTATGTGTTGAACCTTTTAATCTCTGTCACCGCATAACCAACACTTGATATCCTGCTGCATATAACCTGTTTTTGCTTTGATATAATTGGTTCTTATATCATTATTTTGTGCTGCTATGAAGAAATTTAGTTTCTCTCTTGAGATTTCCCCTTCTTAACCATGCCCCATTTATATCATATGTTATTTCCTTAGTTTGTCACTTGAGATATCCATACAGTTGTTTTTCTTTAGTGTTTTAGTTTTCTTTTTTCCTAATCTTCAATGGTGGCTAGTTCTCTTCCTCATTTTCTGGACATAATTGGTCTATGTCATCTCTTAGGTATAAGGCCTTATGCATTATCATCAATTATCTTATTTGTTCGATTAGTTTGATTTTCTCCCTTGTCCACTTCAAGAATGGTCCAGAGTATCTTATAAGAGAGACTGCTTAGGTATTTATTCCTTTGATGAGATTTCTGACATAGAATTTGATTTTCCTAAGTTTTTCTTTATCTGATATCTTTCTTACTTTTGTTTTTTTTTTTTATGTGTCTGCTTGACACCAAGTTCTAATTTTCCCTTGGTATTTGTAATTTTCTATTTATCCAAGTGTTCTGATGCTTTTCTGATTTAGAAGTTTTCTTCCTTCAACTATTTCTCTTTTCTCCTATTTTTATTATAAGCATGGCGTATTTTTGAATCACAAATTTTATTCCTTTGTCTTGATAATAGTTAATTGTTTTTCTCCTTGTGAGTTTTTAAAACCAGTTTTAATGGGTGGTTTTTCATTAAAGTCCAAATAACAGTAAGTCTCCTCAGCTCTCTTCTAGGTGGGTGACCTCGTGATGTAATGGTTAAAGCGATGGACTGTGAAATCGTAGTAAGCGAGTTCAAAATCCAGTCACACTATTATGTTCACTTTCGGACAAATACCCTTGGGAAAGGTATGAGCCCCCTTATCCTCCCAGCTATGGGTTAAATAGTACCTCTACTGTTCTTCATGGAGAATGGCTTTGGCATTAAATAACCTTACAAAGGTTGATATGCCACTAAACAAAGAAACCAAACCAAATCAGCTCTCTTCTAAGTTTTCTAGTTGATCTTGAAGTACTGTGGTCTTAATGGTCTCCATTCTTCATCTGATCTCGGATTATTTTAGGTTTTTTGGGCCATTCCAAGTGGACCAACTATGATTGATACCACTGTCACCTTCATATTACACAGATTTTTCTGGTCTCAAGCAAAATACAAGTATTTGGCTATCTTTTTATTTTATTTTTCTCTCTGCAGTTCCCTGGAACAGCAAAATTCATGAGATGGTGGTAGTTGTTGTTGATGCTATTTTCACTGTGTGAATTCTCACATTAGTGAAGTCTGAATGACTGTAGATCTACTCAGTTATTCAGAACCTCTCCTCAGAATTTCAACCGATCTCAACAGTGCTATAATCTTTAATGTTTCCCTTGATTTTCTGTTGCCCCAGTCTCTTTTCTAGGTTCTTTGGTATTGTTTCAAGACATACCATGAGCAGTAACACTGACATCTTCATGTTCCAAAATTAGACTCACTACACAGTTTGGCCAAGTCAGTTAGGGCTGTAGAATACACTGATGGTATCTCTGAAGAGAGGTAAGACTCCCCCAATGAGTGTCCTGATTATGACACTAAATAATCTGATGGGGAAGCTCCTGTAATGCAGGAGCTTTGGACAATGTGGGGTATCCATTTATTGCCATTGCTCCCAGGTCCACTCAGGAACAGAGTGGTAGCACCTGATGTGGTCTTATCTGTGGGTCAAATAGAACTGTTTGCCATTTAAATTGTATTTATGCTAAACTGAGATGTTAGAAATAGAACTGTTTGATCATTTAACTGTGTGTAAACAAATGACTGATATTTAATTTAATTGTTAATGTTAAATAGCAATACTTGAAAACATCAACTATGTGCAAACAAATGATTAATAGTAAATAAAATCTTTCATATTAGATTGAAATAAGTGAAACCATTTAACTGTGTGCAAAAAAAATCATGAGCTCAGGCTCATTTAAAAATGTTATCTACAAAGTGTATTTCGAAATCATGTATTCAATATATATGTATAAAAAGGATTTTACATTAAATAACCTAGACAAGTTAATATGCCATAAAACCAAACCAAACTACATTGCAGTAATGTTCTGTGAGAATAACTCAACAATTATTGACAAACAATATTATTGAGACTTAATCTTATTTTTTAACAGTTATTCCTTCTTTGGAATATTTTCTCTCTTATTTCACTCTTCCCAGCATTCTCTTTCATTTCTATTCAACTTCTTATTATTAATCCATTTAAGTTAACTTTTGTTTGACTCAAACAAAACACAAATGGACACACAAAAAGTGATATGCGGAAAATGTACACTGAATTTTATCCATATGTGTGTATCTACAATTATTAAAATGAGCATAGAGAAATGTCTGTTGTATTTTTTTCATGTTGACATGGCTATATATATAATTTATTTTACCGTAGGCCCACATTCTGGCATTTTGAACATACAACTTTTTCTTCACTTACCAATACAAACACTATCAGCTACTTTTTTATAGTTTGTATTTTGCTTATTTTCTGTGAATATATAATTGATATATATACTTGAATTTTTTTAGAGGAAATATACGCATACACAAGTAAAAGTATATTGCTTCAATTTTCAATACAAAGTCCTTTCCATCAGTTTATGCAAAATAAAGCTAGGGTGGGAAAGGAGCAGTTACTTTCTTCTTAAAAAAAAAAGAAAAATTCTCCAATACCAAAACTTTTTTTTCCTAATGAAAACTTTTTTTAATGTAACACAGATAGTTTTTCTATTTTTACTTGTATTTACTCTAGAAACTATAAATGTTCTGGACTAAACTGATTTACTCATTTAAAAAAAAAAAATTTGTCCTATATTTTATATTTATGTTCTGAGGATTCAGTACTCAAAAGAAAAAGTAAGATAAGAAAAAAAAGGAGGTGGGGGGAGAAAGAAAAGAATAGTGATGAGGAGAAACAAAACAAAGTTAAAGGAAAGGTAGAGAAGGATGACAAATTGAGGGATAAGTAGAGATGGAAGGAAGAAAGAAAAAGAAAAGAGGAAGAGGAACAGATGAAATGAAAGAAAAAAACAAAAAAACTAAAGTTTTACAAATTTTATCCTGGTAAAGGTAAATAAGAAAGTGCAAGAAAAAATATTCAAACAGCAATTCTTTTAATATTATTTACTGAAGAACACTTGAATAAACATGTACATGCCCATTCGTTGTTGAATTAATATTAACTTGTATGCATTCTCGATTTCATTCTCAAAATACATAAAATAAAGGAGAATAAAATCTTATAAAGAATTTTTACAGCTAAATATTTACAAAGTTTTATTTATTTATTTTTGTTTTATCTCATTTTATTCTTTTTCTTATTCTTGACTCTTTTTTTGATTTGCAAAAAAAGAAAAAGTATTCAATTACAACGCTTTATCATTATCAAGGCATACCAACAGCATGGATTCTTTTTACTCCCTCTTGCCATCCATCCCAGTTGGCTATTACTCTTGGTAAGTTCTCAAGACGGCATCCAGTGTCCACACAGAACTGATGAATGTAAGTTTTTGTTACATGGTCAACACTGATGCATCCATGTATATATATTTACCCAACCCCTCCGCTCGGCCAGGATATGACACAAGGTCAATTTTTAAGCAGAGTTTAACAGGTTTTGAATTCTGAGTTTTCCTTCTCCTAGACTAGTTGCCTTACCAAGGCTGAAGAACCTAGTCTGTCCTACTATTTACCCATAGCTGGAGGGAGAATAATTGGATTCATACCTTTCCCAAGGGTATTAGTGCTCTGTGAAATGCAATCAATCTCGTCCAGGATTTGAACTCGTGCCGCCGTATCCATTTCCTACGACGATAAGCATTACACCACTGGTACCTCCTATGTTGATGTAGAGGTTAATGCCTTCTGCTGCTTGCTCTAGGCTATGCAGTAGGGATTTAGCTAGGCTGGTGTCTCATGAAACATTATACAATGAAAATGGATATTATTAGGTATTACTTATTAAATTCTACAGCATTTAACTCTGTAGCCAAAAATATTAATATATAACAGTATAATAATGATACCTTCTTACAAATATTTATGAAATTTAATGATACCTTCTTACAAATATAAAATTTAATTTTTGATTTAAGTTTTCTGCTTATCTTTTTAAACTCCTTTTTCATTCATCATAAAAGGAGTACCTGCTTCATTTGTCTTTTATGAGTCCTTTTTTCTTTTATAAATCACTTTTTTTAATTTTTTTTTTATTCCTTTTTATTATTTTGATTAAACACTCTTTTACATTCATTCTTTTCAACTTGCTTCACTTACCAAAAAAAAAAAAAAAAGAAATGAAACATGACCAAACAAATAACTTTCAAAAAGTAACCAAAACCCAAAATAGATGCCATTGGGTCAAAAGTATGGATACTGAAACTAACTTAATTGCAAACTTCAACCTGGCATATATATATTAAAGATACATCTATGAAACAAGATCATTTACAAAGCAAAGACCAGAGAAGCAAAATTTGTCAACTAACTTTCACCTCATGCACTAACATTTCATTTAAAAACAAAAATATTTACTTACAAACTATTCATTTATAAATCATTGTATACAAACAAGATTTGGCATTAAATAACCCACAAGGGTCAATATACCATAAAATAGCAACCAACAAACTGCTTCATTTGTCCTGTTCTTTTTGGATTGTTTTTTTGATAAATTCTTTTCTATAATTTTCTCCTTATTCTCCATTAACTTTCCATTTTGATTTTCCAAAATTAGAAAAAAGATAAAACTTCATTGTTTCTTCTATCAAACCATTTTTTTTCTTGTATTTGATTGTTTTATTTTCTTCTATTTCTAAGTAATTATTGTATTATAATATTTTCTTTATTGCTTTCTATTATCTCTTTTTCATTTTTATTTTTATGGCCAAACCTGAAGAGTTCAATTCTTTTTCTAAATAAGGGCTTGGCCTTTTAAGCAATGTCATTTCACATTATGATATACTAAACAAATTGAGTTCCAATAATTCAAAATTGCTTCTCATTCATTGCACTCTACAAAAACTAGTTTTCATGTTTGCTTATTTGTCTATTTGTTTGGTGAGCTTCTAAGCATTCATTTCTTTTATTCTTTTCTTTTTATACTTGATATGCAATGCATATCAATTGTATTCATACTATATAGACTTTAAATAATGGTAGGTTTTTGTTTCACTAAAAACAAACAGTTAGGAAAAGAAGATTGGAGAAAAGAAAAAAGATTAAATGAAGGCTGACAACTGATATGTCCAGTTAATGAGTTCCCAATAGGGATAAAATATATGTGTGTGTGTGTGTATATATATATATATATATATATATATATATATATATATATATATAAACCACCTGAAGAAAAAAACAGTATGGATCCTCTCTTGATTTGATTGGTTGATTGGAACAGTTGTTTTAGAGGACATTTTGTAAAGTATCATTTTTTTCTTCCTGATTTATTCAAAACACATGAATATAATTTACATTTTTTGTTTATATCTTCATTTTGTATTTTTCCCTATAGAATAATATATCAATAGGTTATTGAATACTTATTCCTTCAATCAATTTTATTCTTGTCAACTTTGTCAATTCTTTTTGTAGAGTTTATAATTTTCTTGTATATATTAACTTTTGTATTTTGTAAATGTATATATTAACCTGAGTATCAAACTTTTGCATAGGCAAGGTGGCAAGCAAATTAATGAAAATAACCAAGACTCTGGTTTATTTTTTTTTAATTTGTGGGAAAAGTGCAATCTCACTCACTGGTTTGCCCAGTTGGCTGGGGCTGTAGAATGCACCGCTGCAGAGGGGTACCGCCCACCCCAATGAGTGTCCTGTTTACGACACTAAACAATCTGATGATGAGGTTCCAGTGATGCTGGAGCTTTGGGGAATGTGGAGCACCCCTTCATTGCCATTGCTCCAAGGTCAACTCCGGCCATGGTAGCACTTGATAGGGCCCTATCTATGTTTAGAATAGAACTAAACTGCATACTTATGCTAAACTGAATTTTTTGAATTAGAAATTTTTGACTAAACTGAATAGCATGAAATAGAAATAGTTTTGACAATTAAACCATACTTACATTTAAACTGCGTGCTTATGCTAAACTGAATTGTTTGAAATTGAATTGTTTTTGACATTGAAAATGTAATACACTAAACTGAATTGTCTAATATAGAAGTATTTTGACATTTAAATGTGTATAAACAAAATCTGTACTTATTCTAAACTGAATTAGCTCTGTTTGAATAAACTGAATAACTTGAAATAGAAATGTTTTTGACAATTAAACTGTGTATTCATGCTAAATTGAATTGTTTAAAATAGAACTATTTGTATAAAAATTGATTTGGCGTTAAATAACCTACAAAGGTTGATATGCCATAAAACCCAAACAACCAACCAACATCACTCACTGGTCTTGCAACCAGTTGGGTAGTACTCACGTATTGTTTCTTGGGTTGGAATAGCCTAGGAGAGCCCATCTCTCCCCAGGTCTACAATGGATTTGAATTCAGTTTTCCTTTTCCTAGACTGGTTACCATGCCAGGATTAAAGAGCTAAGTCTGCCTTACTACCACAGAGTTTTCTATTTTGGTAATATGAGGCACCAGATGCTTTTGTCAAGATCTTGGAGGGGATAAATCTTTCTGGTCTGAGATGCCAAGCTTGCTAGACACACTCTCCCTGGATTTGCCAATATGGCTTGGAGCACAGCCTTGGAATTCCTGTGTTTAAGCCTACTTGATCTTGCCTGATTATCATGGTTCTTGCAATTCAAGTGAAATATCTTGAACAATTGAGTTACTGTACCGTGATCAACTGTTGCTTTCACTTTTTTGCTCAACAGATATTTTTGGTTGGTTCAGTTCAAACTTGTAAAGCAAAAATTCCTTAATTAGACTACATTTCATGTTCATTTGTGTAGATTTTAAATCACAGATGGAATGAAGCAATGCTTTCAGCACACAAACTGCCATGATACTACCAACCACAGTTTGAATTGCTTCAGTCATGTGAGGGGGGGTGTCCTCGGGGTGTATTGGTTAAAGCAATGGACTAGAGCAAGTTTGAACTCCAATTGCACTATTATGTTCGCTTTCAGACAAATACCATTGGGGAACATATGAGCCCCCTTATCCTCCCAGTTATGGGTTAAATAGTACCACAACTGTTCTTCTGGGGAGAATGGCTTTGACAATAAATAACCAACAAAGTTTGATATACCATTAAACAAAGAAACCAAACCAGTCATGATATGTGATGCAAAGTAGTAGATACCAAAACACTGAAAAACTTTTGATTCAGTCTTGTATTTACAATCTTGTATTTATAGAGGAGGAATAGTTGAATTGTTACCTTTCTTAAGGGTAATAGTACTATGTGAATTGCAAGTAAACTCATTCAAGATTTGAATCCAGATTGCTGAGTCCATTTCCTATGATGATAACCATCACACCACATCCACATCCTAAAAAGGGGCTAGGATCATTTGTTAGGAATTTATAACATTTCAAGCTGGGGGTGTCCTCGTGGTGTAATGGTTAAAGCGATGGTCTGCGGCATTGTAGTAAGTGAGTTCGTACTCCAGTTACGCTATTAAGTTCACTTTCGGGCAAATACCCTTGGGAGAGGTATGATCCCCACTTATCCTCCCAGCTATGGGTTAAATAGCACCGTTATTGTTCTTCTAGGAGAATGGCTTTGGCATTAAATAACCTACAAAAGTTGATATGCCATTAAACAAAGAAACCAAACCAACCAAACCACATTTCAAGCTTAGTCATCTATTTCCAGCTTACTTGTCTTATTCCACTGAAATACCTTCTTTCAAACAGAAGCCTAAATCCTGAATAGAATTATTCATGTTAGATTAGAATTAGAGTTGGGTGGTTTTGCAGTTTACGTTTTGGTATCAGTTTAATTTTTTTCCTTGATACTGCGGTGGTTTTCGATTTGATATTTCAGTTTTTAATGTAGTATTTTTGCTTTCTAAGGATGTTATTCGTTTTCTTGAGTAATAATAACATTTCTGGTCGATATCTGATTTCCTTTGAAATTGACAAATTTGCTACTTAGTCTGTTCAACTTGCAATTTCTCATGTATTTCTAGTCCAATCTCAAAAATATTTAAATGGCTGGAGAAAGAAATAAAATTTTTCTAAATAAAAAAAAAATCTATTATTAAGGCGAAAATGGCAACTATTTTAAAAAAAAAATTAACTTGCTGTTTTGTTGTTAACTTAATTTTACCACAAAAAGTATTTTTTTGGAAACTGAACCAAATAGATTTCAGACATCATGTAGTATTTTCCTTTATTTTCTATTTGAAAACATTCTATGATATGAAAGGTTTCCTCCCGTCATATCTGTTGTATTTCATTTTTCTTCTTCAATTTCTTTTGTAAACAAATAGATTTCACATTTATTTTCCTTGTCAATTAAATGTTTTTAACATATTTTTGTTCAATCTTTTTCTTTTATATTGGTATAAATGTTGATGATAAAATTTGATTTTATTAACATCTGAAAGTCTTTTTCAATAGTGTTTCCTTAGATATTGTCAATCAGTAGTAATTTTCGAAGCTCTTTGCTTCGATGTAGCACAAGGCCAAATGAATTGGGCACCCAATGAGAATCGAACTCACTCGTGTAGGTTTGCTAGTCAAGCTTGCTAACCAATACACCACCAAAGGTGCCCCGATATTGTCAATCAGTAGTGATAGTAATAAACCAAATGAGTTTGGTTTTGTAAAAAATTTCTATGCTGTTTCACAGTGTAAAGATGAAAAGAAAAATGTTTTTTTTTTGTTAAGCTGCCCATCTCTAATAGGAACACTTGAAACCATTTAACTAAGTGGAAACTGAAGCCTGACCTCTTACTCACTTCTAAAGAGGTATGATTATCCAGAAGAACCTTGGGGCTATCAGTCTTATTAATCTCCTTTTGACCAAAACTACCAGTCAGTATCCTGTAGCTATCATGCCTCTGGCTATATACAGCCTTACATTTTTTTTTTTTGAGATTTTTAATATAAAGATATTTACAAAGGGTTATCTATAATCAGGTGATTTTAGTATATCTTACCATCCTTTTAATAACTCATATTTACTAAACCTGCTGTTGGAATCATGATATCTCAAAAAGAAGCTATATCATGTCTTAGGAGTGTGCAAAGAGTACTGAGACAGCAATTTTCAAAATAGTCCTTTTTTTCAACTCACTTGTTCTACATGGATTAATTTTAATGACATATTTAGGGTTATTTTATACCTAGAGGTTTAGAATTGCATACATTGTCTGGCTAAATTTATATATATAAATATATATATATATTTTTTTTTTATTGTTTCTTAAGGGTTTTTACACAGTTATGATATCAATCTAATACAAATAATTTGCCCACAGTTGTAGGGTTTTAAGTATTATTGGTTGAATAGATCTGTCTGAAGATTATCAATATTAGATTGAGTGGTTTTCCTGTTTTTAATTTCTCTTAGTACTAAGAGAAATTAAAACCAGGAAAGCTGCTGAACTTGATGAAATACTACGGGCTAAGGGAATTTGTTGTGCTTATTTGTTTGGGTTTTGGTTTGAGATATCTGACTCTGTCAGTTTCTTTTTACCCCATCTTAACTCGCTGGTGTCTTCTTGTCTGTGAAGACTGCAAAAGAATTACTGAATAAAGAAAAGAAAGGAGACAATACTGTTAATATTTTAACTTTATTTCTGGGTTCAACAATCATTCTGTGGGTGCGGGAATTCTTCTTGAATACAAATGAAATGGTTGTGTCTCCCAGGCAAGGTATTAAAAAATACACTAGTAGTTCTTCAGGTTGATATCTCCAAATTTAGTGTTCATAGTAGTGGGTGATAAGTCCATTTTGTGCTTTTAATATTGGTGGCTGTTGGCAGAGATGGTTGCTATGGATGGGAGAGAGAACCAGCATGCTGCTAAATAGACATATGGTTTTCCTACCAACTGCAGGCAAAATAGGTCTTTCCAATCAAACGGCCACTACTGAAAAAGGGCAAGTTTTCTTCTCGTGCCTTTAGGTCCAGTTTCAGGCATGAGTAGTTCCAGCTTTCAATCAGGAGCTTCCAGGAACTTTTTGAACTTACTTTTATTTTATCTATTTTTTTTTTTTCCTTTTTCTTATCACTACTATACCACAAGAATTATGGAAGACAAGGAAATTCGATGACCTACTGCTCCAATACTGCAATACTATAAAGAGATGAACAAAAGGCTGCATCTTCCCTTTCCCCTTGAAAGGTGACCTCGGAATTGCCAAGAACTAATAAGGTATAACCCATACTTCCATAGTGGCTAAGATTTATAATGCTCTGCTACACAACTGCATTGAACCAGAAATTGAGAAAATTCTTAGGAAGAATCAAAATGGTTTTTAGGGAAACCAATCCACAACATCACAGATTCTGACAATCCATCCAATCATAGGAGTTTGTACAAAAAACCTTGTAGCAACACTATTATTTGTAGACTTCTCCAAGGCATTTGACTCCATATACTGAGGGAAGATGGAGCAAATACTCCCAGCCTCTGGTATCCCCAAAGAAACAGTCACAGCCATAATAATGCTCTATAAAAACTCAAAAGTAAAAGTTTGCTCACAAGATACAGATACTTCTTTGACATTGTAGCTGGTGTTCTGCTAGGAGATGAATTAGCCCCATAGCTGTTCATGATCTGCCAAGACTACATACTTAAAACATTGATAGATCACATGAAAGAAAATAGTTTTACACTAAAAAAGGCAAGAAGCAGGCGATTTATCCGCTCAAAGTATTATGGACACAAACTACGCAGATGAAATAGTGCTTCTGGCAAATACACCTACCCAAGCCAAATTCTGCTGCATAGTCTGGAGCAGGTAGCAGGTGGCATTGTTCTCCATGTGAATGCAGACAAAACAAAGTACATGTGTTTTAATCAAAAAGGAGACATCACTACACTAAATGTTGGCTCACATACCTCTAAAGCAGCATCTCATCAACTGAAAATGATATTAATATGTGACTAGTGAAGGCATGGACTGCTATTGATAATGTTGTATATTGACCTACAACCCGTCTGGGCTGTCAAAATAGGAAATGCACCTACGTAAATAACAGGTGCATCCGGTCGAGGAATATCAGAATTATAGCTTTGACCATGGATGGGTTGAATGAGTGCAAATGTGATGCCCCCCAAGAAGGTGGGCGTTGAACTATTATATAACTGGAGATAGGAAGTTAGTTAGTTGGAGACAAGATGTGGTAGAGAAAACAGCACCCAGCGGAGAGGGCCCCCAGGCCTCCGGTTGAGCAGTCCAGGAGAACGAGAATGACACATGGCTATGTCCGGAGGGGCTGGGGAGCAATTTTTGTTCAGTCTCCAACTCCCTCTCACAAACAACCCTTTCAAATTAAGTGAGAGGTATATTTTTCTAAAAGACTGTGTTGTTCGTTATTATTGTGTCGTCATTATGTTCTGCATACAGATGTGCATGCATATGCATATGAGTATACAACAATAAGTTGTTAGTCATATGGTAGTCAAGCCTATCAGATAAAATAAAACGCAATTATTTTCAAGCAGTGGTCATGTCGATTCTACTTTATGGAAGCATCACATGGATGCTGACAAAGTGTATTGAGAAAAAGCTAGACGGGGATTGTGCAAGAATGCTATGAGTCATATTGAACAAATCCTAGAAGCAACATCCCACAAAACAGCAGCTGTAAGGCCATCTACCTCGCATCTCTAAAACAATCTAAATAAGACAAATAAGACATGCAGGACACTGCTGGAGAAGTAAGAACGAACTCATAAGTGACTTTCTCCTAAAAACCCTTTCATACAGACATGGAAGTGTCGGACAACCAACTAGAGCCTATCTAGAACTCAATATAGACTCAGAATGTTGTCTAGAGGACCTGCCAGAAGCAATGGCTGATAGAGATGAATGGCAAGAGAGAGTCAGGGAAATCTGTGCAAGCAGCACAATATCAATGATGACGATGAGATAGTGGATATGGAAGTAATGGTTATGAAGGAGTAGTTTTAGTCTACCACTCTGTTTTATTATCATTCTATTTATACTTGAAAAATATTATATAAAATGTTACATATTAATCAGCTGGATATCTAGTATATCACTAAAATTCTGATTATGTTTATAAATATACAGGGTGGAATGATAAAATTGTTGTCCTAAAGAAAACAACACTACAGCTTTATTTTAAAACTTTTATTGAAAAAATCAATTCAGGTAACTTGATTATGTAGTAGAGCTGACATCTATTCAATGTAGCCACCTTCAGCTTCAAACACCGCCTCAATACAGATCTGGAACTGGGAGCATGCCTTTTTCACAAGCACCGGCGGGAGCTCGACGAATACTCGGCGGATGGCGGCGATCAGGCTGACTTTAGTGTTGTGGGAGGTCATGTTGGTGATGTTCTCGACATATGACCAAATGAAGTAGTCCAACGGGTTCAGGTTGGGGGAGGAGGGGGGCCAGTGAAAGAAGGAGACAAAGTCATAGCACTTCTTCTGAAGCCAAGCCTGGGTCTCTTAGGATTTGTGGGCCGGTGCCAAGTCCTGCTGCCACACCCAGGGTCTGCCCCGACCACCTGATTTCATAGGGGATCATCACACTCCTCAGCACATCCAGGTACACTTTGGTGTCGATTTTCAAGCCGACTTCAAAGATGTGAGGTGGCATGATGTGGCCCTCACTTGAAAGCACATCAAACACCATAACTGTAGCTGGAAACTTTGTTTTTATCACCCTGGGCACATCCCTGTTATTCGTGGCAATCCAGATTTGCATTTTGAGGGGGCTGGCAATGGTCCTGTTGTCATAACTTGGATCGGTAGAGAGCATGAGTTGTACAGCGGCGCATCTCTGATCTCGCTCGTTGAACATTGTGTCACTTTCAGACATGATAGAAGGCTCCTATCGCTCTTGAGATTTGTACACAACTGGCCAACTAGTAGATGGTCTGCAACCAAAAAAGAAAACTGGTTTTCATTAAACGGAAATGGAATCATGTCTTTTCTAGGGCAACAATTTTATCGTTCCACCCTGTATATGTCTATAATAATAACCCAGCAAAAATGGTATGTCAAAGTAAGCTTTTTATCAGAGCAATACACTTAAAATGTTTTAACTTAGAGAATAAAGTTATTTCCTATTGAATCACTTAGTGGGGGTCTGCATTCATGTTTAACATAATTTTTTGATCATTCAAATTCTTCTTATAACAGAGATGACTATAAAATAATAATTAGAATCCTTCATTCATTCTTAAATAGAGAAGTATCTTTATCATCGAGGAAAACTGTTATAACAGGAACCTATTGATACAGGGATCATCCCTAGTATTGTTAAAGATTATATAAAAAAAACAAAAATATTTCTCTTTGAGCTGCTAGAATCGTTTGCTCCTTATGTGCACATAAGACATTGATAAAGCCAAATAGTAGCTGAGAAATTGTCCTATGAACCATTTTATAAAAAGAAAAAGAAATAAACTAAGAAAAATGGAAAAAAAGTAGCAAGTAAAAAAAGAAATTGATAGAAGTTTTTGCATGAATCTTGTTGTGTGAGATGCCCAATTAGATCTGCGTAAACACCAGGGAGTCTTGTTTGTCCCCTCTAGGCAACCGTACCCTTTAGTGACTTGTGGTTTTTCATCCGCTCTCAGGAGGTTAACACCCTAAGGTATTCTTGTCCGAATGCCTCGCAATATCCTCCCATTATCTTGCTATTACTCCGTAAAAACTGATTTCGACAGTAGTACAAACGTCCAACAAACAATGAATCGATCACTCATGCCCTTTTCACCTGATAATGAGCAAGACTGTAGGTGTGAAATCAAAATGGCGTGTGAATAGTTCTGATGATGGTGTTGATAAAGGGGGAAATGAAAAGGTGGAATTTGCTGTCTTTAAACCCTGCCTGGAGCAAGCATCTTCAGGGACAAAATTGGTAATCGGAACTGCTTTCTATTTCATGTGGACCATGAACAGTGTTGCCAAATGCTGTCTGTTTTTAGAAAAGAGTCAAGAAGTATTTTTCCTTTTTTTGTCTTGTAATGTTTTTTTTATTAGTTTCTGTCCAAACCACATCTATTTGTATGTGCATATATTATTTGGTAGAGTATGGTTAGCCAATCATGGATTTATGGCTTATATATATATATATATATATATATATATGTCTTATGTTTTGTGTGTAAATGACTTGTTAGATAAGTTATTTTATAAACCTAAATATAAACATGAATTTCCTAACATATGGTGTATGTGATTGTATAATGATAGCATAATTATCATATATATATATATATATATATATATATATATATATACAAGGTGTGACAGGTAAATTGTTATCTGAGTTAGAGAAAAAAGAACAACATAATGATGTCTCATTTTATCAGAAAAATTTACCAAAATTACATGAAAATAACTTGAAATACTACAGATTAGATTTATCCAAAGAAATCACCATTGTCTTTAACAATAGCCTCCAGAGTCGGAAATCTCTTTCAAGATTTTCTGATGATTTGCTTGTTGAAATTTGTAAATATTGCTGTTATCCTTGTCTTCAGTTTAGTTGGTCTTTCACTCAATCATGCTTCTTACATAATAATCAAAGGGATTGTAATCTGGAATCTGTATTTGCCAGTATCGCTATGTGGTCATAAAAATTTTCTCCCAGCTAAATATGGGTTCTCCTGCTTGTGTGGCAAGGTGCAGTCCTGTTGCCAGACACTGGGTCTACCAGCAGCCATTTTGTTCATTCAATGCAGCACTATCTATTTTAAGCACTTGATGTAGGCCTCTGTGTTGAGTCTGAGGCCATTTGATTAGATCAGTGGAGGATTATTATCA
>OY757914.1:72910259-73237759 GCA_963585895.1 Sepioteuthis lessoniana
CAACGTCTGTGGGCCATTTTCATTCATTACTGTGTCAATGAATTGTTCAATCTACTATAGTTTGTTATGTTGTTGCTCATTGTAGTTGGTTTTATTTTGTTTTTTTTAATAAGGCTCCCCCAGTATGATACAATACTTGATCACAGTTGATTGGTTTCCTTCTACTCCTCTTTGATTGGCTGAAATTCTACGGTAGTTTTTGCTTATTTATCAACTTGTCTGTTGTTTCATGAATTTGCAGACTTGTTTGCTTTTTCTTTTTTTTTTTTTATTTGTCTAGTCTTTTTTATTTTTCTCTGCTTTATTTTTTTTTGGTTCTTCTCTAATCTTTATTTTCCAAACAAGAACACGACCTCCAATTAAAAAAGAGTTCATCTACTGAAACAAAGTTGTCTCCCCTTTAGGCTGAAAGGAAAGAAAAATGTGAAGTGAAGTAAAAAAAAAAAAAGAAAGATTAAAAATTTATAAAGAAAAGATAGTGGAAAGAGTGGACTTATTTCAAAGAAGAAATCTTTTTTTGAGCTATTTATTTGTTTATTTGTTTGCAGGAACAAACCTCTGTAAGATTTAAAACCAATGATATGCAATACTAATGTTGTCACAAACCATTGAAACAGCCAGCAGTTCTTTACAATCCTTTCACCACTCCTGTAAGTAAGTCTTTAAAAAAGAAAACCAAAAAAAAAAGGAAATGAAAATAGAGAAGCAAACAAAATCACCTGATTAGGAAAATGGTTCAAAGCATAATTGGCAGAGAAAAGGGTTAACAAAATAACGAGCAAAGAAAACACATCCTTATTTCAGGTAATTAGCAATCAAAAATAACATAATACGACAAAAATGAGAGGTCATTGTGTGTCGGGAGGATAAAGATAACAAATTATCAGGATTTTGGTGAAGTTGAACCTCTGAAGAAAAGGGACTCCAATTTTTACTGATAATTTATGTTCTTAACTTGATCTTTCCCTATATGCATACCTATGCTTATTGACAAACATAAGCACAATTTTCAATGGTTTCATTAAAAAGCATAATATGTATCTGTCATCGGTGTTTAAATAAAATCAAGAATATTCCTGGGTGGAATCATTAAGAACTTGTTACCAAGAAACCAGTTAATTGATGAACTAAACAGATATCATATTTTACCCTGAAAACAGTTTGGAATTTGATTCATAGTTCTAATCATTTTAAAGGAAAACAATGGGATCAGTTCTTAAATAACTATATATACATGTGTGTGTATATATATATATATGTATGTATATCTTTGTGTGTGTGTATTATAGTAGTTAAATATATGGTGTGTGAGTGAATGTATATATATATATATACACATATTTTATGTATATATGCATAGATATATATACATACATACACACACAAACATATATATATATAAGACTCATTCAATAAAGTAAATTACACTTCAAGGGTTGGTAATTGAAAGTATTCCAAGGAAATCAACAGGGATGAATTGTTTCATGTCCCAGAAGCTTTTGAATATTATCTTTTTTACTTACTGCTGTGCCAGGAACTGTTTCTTTACTGTGGAGTGTCAGCATGTTTCCACTCGATGTACTTTTTTTTAACTCTGGCTTGTTGTGGCAAACTCATGTTTAGACTACTCGTAAACTTTTTTCGATTAAAAAATGCTTCTCCATTTTTCTGAGTATTTCACATAGTTTGCACTTTTCCGTCATGAAAAATTGTATGATAAACCTCTAATTTGTCATGATTTCAAATACCTACAAAACAAATATTTCTGCTTGATTAAGATGAGTATGAAAAATAAACCAATTTCAAATAGTACAGACTCTAGATTTTTGGAAAAAAATTCTATAAGAAACGTTTTCCTTTATTCCAGAAGCTTCCTTTTATATATTGAATAATGCTAGTATATGCCAGTATACAAATAAATATATATATATATATGTGTGTGTGTGTTGGTATGTGTGTGTGTGTGTGTGTGTGTTGGTATGTGTGTGTGTGTGTGTGTTGGTATATATGTGTGTGTGTGTGTGTGTGTGTTGGTATATATATGTGTGTGTGTGTGTGTGTTGGTATATATAAATATATATATATGTGTGTGTGTTGGTATATATAAATATATATATATATGTGTGTGTGTTGGTATATGTAAATATATAAATATATATATGTGTGTGTGTGTTGGTATATATAAATATATATATATAAATGTGTGTGTGTGTGTTGGTATATATATATATATATATGCGTGGGTGTGTGTTCGTGTATATAAATATGTATATATGTGTCTCTGTGTGTGTCTATATATATATATATATATATATATATATATTTTGTGAGTGTATGTGTATATATATATATATATATATATATAATATATATATGAGTGTGTGTGTAGTGTTTACATATATATATATATATATATATATAGTGTTTGTGTAGGGCTGATTTATTGTGTGTGTGTTTTTATATCGATGAATAACAGGCAAATGGCAAGAAAGAGTCAGGAAAATCTTTGAAACCAGCACTATACATTTATATATATATATATATATATATATATATATATGTACACATGCACACTATGTGTTTTTATATATATAGTGTTTGTGAGTGTAGTGCAGGTATATATATGTTTAATGTGTGTGTAGTGCATGTATGTATATGTATAGTGTGTGTGTTTGTGTGTGTGTATATATATATATATAGAGAGAGAGAGAGAGAGAGAGAAAGGTATCATACAGCAACTGATGTTTATACTGCAGTATTTCTTCCAACAAAGCCTTCATCAGATGATGACTCTGGGCTTAGGCATTGTTTCAGGGCCGAAGCATCATTATCACTAACCCATAGTGCTTCAGTAGTAACTCACAGTACCAACAGATTTTGTTGGATTGACATCACTTTGAGGGATTGCCATATCCATGCTGATTCAGTTAGAGCCTTATCTTAGATCTTTTTTTATGTACTTCCTCTTGTCTGATGGAGAAAATCCAAGATTAGTCAAGAATACGGAGGTTGAGTTGGTAATGAAACCTCGGCATCCGAACTCGAAAGGAAATACATTGGTTATCTAGCCATTTTTCACGCAGATCGTCATATTTTTCCAACTTACGCTGATGTGCCCAGTTGAAATTTTCTTCAAAAGGGACTGTTTACTCAATAAAGAAAAACCTTTTTTAATTTAACGAACCAAATAACAATATCTGGATGCTGGGTCGTTAACGCTATTTCTATTGGAAATACAAAATGATGTTCAGTTGTGACATGCCAGTGCATGCAGCTGTGATGATCTGTGCTTATTTTTATGCAAAAGTGTTGAAATATTTCCTTCTTTAACGAAATGAATCGCTCTGTTGGTGATATTATTTTGAGCTTTATTGGCAGTCTCAGAACATATCTTCGCAGCATTGGCAAAAATCTCAAGGACTTCACTATGTCTCTGTGTAGCTTCTTATAGCATTCTCACATCCATTGAAAATATGTTTATGCATATATATATATATATATATATATATATATATATATATATACATAAATGTATAGTGCTGCTTGTACTGATTTCCCTGACTTTCTCTCACCATTTGTCTCTATCATCCATCGCTTCCAGCAGGTCTTCTAGTCTACATCCTGTGTCCATTCAGAGCTGTTGGAGATAATTTCTAGTTGGTTGTCCAACACTTGCACATCCGTATGAAGGGTCCATAGGAGAACATTGCTAATTAGTATAATTTCACAATGCCCTCACATTTCCGCTCAACCACGTGACTGCTTCCGCTCATTTACACAGGTGCATCCTGTGCAGAGAAATTTCTGATTGATGGCTCAGTCAAGGGTCAATTAGCAACAAATGATTTTTTGGGGAATGAATTGTGATAAAAAAGATTGCAATGGAACATTGAAAATACTTATCTCTGTAATGAAACATTTACAAATGAATCCAAGTTGATCTATTGATATACTTTTAACCTAACAAAAATATTCACTAAGAGCAGGAGTCCTAATTGTAGGAATCTGTGAAAAATATCATTACCTATTTTTCACTGAGATGAGCACCATTTTGAAGTTGATATTTGAAAAAAAAGGTTAACACACACACACACACACACACACACACATATATATATATATATATATATAGGATTAATTTAATGGAACTGATATGTCTGATTTAGAAACCCCACAATATGGGTTGCAGTATAGAGAGGTCAAATTTGATTTTAAGTCCCCCTCATGTATAAATGTGGTGAAAATTTAGTTCCTTTGTTGGATTGCGCATTCATCAAGGATAGACTTTAACCCTTTTAGTGCAATCAGGTAAGTATAGCCTGGAATACTTACTCACAAATATACATACATATATATATATATATATATATATATGCAACTCTTTGACTGGAGAAAAAGGAAAGAAAGTTGAATTGCTTGCAAAAAGAGATTTTAAAATAAACTTATATATAATTATTTAAATGAAGCTCTGTAAAACATAATTTCTAATAATTCTGACTAGTCCAAATTATTAATAATGATGACTGATAGATCTTTATCTAAAAATCTAAAAAATATATCTTAGCATGAGTATGATGAAGAGCAATAACACATTCAAAACTGACCAATCAGAAACAAGAATATTAAATGGCAGTATGGGTGTTGTTTGGACTACTTTGATATTATTCATGCCCTTGTAGCTGAGTTGTTAAGCAGCTAGTATGGAGAACCGGGCTTTCTTGATACAGAAGATAACATAAGTTTGAATCTCAACTAGAGCTTATTCTTTATTCTTGTTTCTAATGTGAGATTAGGAAGATGGACTTTAATACTTGTCAAAATTAATAATACTAATGTCTGGAAATTCAGTTTTGTTATTTTTAACTTTACTTAATCTAAAACTTTGACAGAAATTCATTGGATAAGAATTGTCACATGTTGCCTGCCTGTGACAATTATGTTGATACATCGTGATAGAAACAAAAAAAAAACATTGCAATAAGGCATTTTAAAAAAAAAATTCCAGTCAAGTTAAAGTGGGAACATAAGATCTGGAACACTTTTGGGAGAAAAGGGAAAAAAATTACTGTGTATTCATTGAGAAATGTTTCTCTTTCTCCAAACCAACACTTGTTTGTCTTTGTTTATTACACGAGGCTCAGTGAATCACCTTTAATATTATTGCTACAAGTCACGTATTCTGGGCTGTAATAAAGTCTCTTGGCTGCCACAGTAAGGCTATTTAATTTCAGAAGTAGGTATTAAGCAGTGTGTTGTTTGACCAATGTTCAGCAGAGGGTGCTAGTGTGTGTGGACAATGCTGACTAGAGATGATGATGATGATGATACATTTTACTTCTACTTCTTTGTCCTTTGAACATTATCTGTCATGAGAAACTTGATGGAATCTTGGTGAATCATATTTCTTTATTGAATATTTTTCTTCCCTTTTATTTTTATGCTCTCTCTCTCTCTCTCTCGGTGTCTTGTTTTTTTTTTTTTTGGTTCATGCTTTGTATTCTCTATTGTCAATATTTTAATCTTTACAATCTCTCTCTCTCTGAGATGCTCTCCTTGTTGGTAGGTCTTAGAATATGCTAACTGTACAGTTCTGGAGATTTGGAGAATAGGGAGCACCCTTTCATTCACATTACTTCCTGGTCCACTCTGACCCCGAGCGGTAGGATACACCTACTGGTCAAATAGATCTGTTTAAAAATCATTCATACATTATTGGACTGTGTCAAAAAAAACCTTGAGGAAACAATTACACAAAAAATATAAATTTGAACATACAGTAGATATAATCTAACCTCAAGGTATAAAATAATCCCAGACAAGTTGACATGCCACTAAAACCAATCTCTAACATAGATCTCAAAGTTGTGTAATCACAAGGAATAAATTTTGGAATGTACAATTTGAAGATACATGAAAAGCAGCAAAAAAAAATCATGTATAGAAGAACAAGAAAAATGAAAACTGTTTTAGAACAGATAGAAGCTATCATTTAAATATAAAAGAAATTTATTAATTATTGATGGCAGCTAGTAAGCATTTTATCAGTTCACAAGAAGGGACAGTAAGATTGTTTTATGAGATAGTCTAATAGGTTCACATATTTTGCCTATTTTTATTCATCAAGGATGATATAAACAGAAAAGAAAAACTTGTATCCTTCATCTCTCTCTCTTGTTCACTGTTAAATGCTTCAAAAGGGTTAAATTTTCCAGTAAATCACTAGTCAAATTGGGGATTATTAATTCTCACTAGTATCAGCTATACTTATAAACATCATATTAATTATGGATCAAGAGATCTGAAATCATGGCCTCAGAGATATTTGTCAATGTTTTTTGGACCAAAGATATTTTCAAAATTGTTTCTTATCTTTACAAATTTTATCATATTTGACAGAACTCTCTTAAGCAATTTTATTTAATATATAGATGATGCTATAATGTGTGCATATCATATATAATTTTACTGTTCTGCATTAAGTCTAATATGTCTGATAAAGTATAATCAAATAGTACATTAAAATTAATTATTTTACATTTCTTTGCCTTGACCCCATAAACAACTGTAATATTTCTCAATATTTTTCCTAAAATTGAAAAAAAAATTGAATCATCTGATGAACTCATTTAGGATAAAACTTCATTATAAAAGTATAAATTCTCCAACAAATTGTTTTTCAATGTCATATCATTCACAGATATAAGGTAATAAATCAATCAGGATTGAACCTGCAACCATTTTTTTTTGTATAGAGATGAATCCAATATGGGAACTGATAATTAAAAAGGTTAGTGTACAATAACAATCACATGTATCTCCATAAAGCGTCCCGCTGGCAGGTCATAGCTCAGTGTAGTCTTTCTTACAATGCTAAACTGAAGCTGGTTTATATAATGAAATACCTTCACTCACTTACTAGCAGCCAACCACGACCCATGCAATAGAATCGTCCACTTGTGTACAATAGGATGCTCCAAGGCACCATCAATAACTCCCGTTCCTCAGTCACGGCAATGCTTAGCTTTCTGTCTTCACGACCGATTGCTCTTAGCTATCACAACTAATTGCCTTACGCGACCTGACAAATCTGACAGTTAGATGAAAAAAAAAATCTGAATATGAGCACAGGTAAAAAATCATACATAATAGTAGTTATCTTAGTCAAGTAAGAACATTAAGTTTATAAGTCCCAAAAATTCACTCTCAACTGTCCAGCAGGGCATGTAGAGTAACGTTTATAGGCGTTGGTTTCCTAAGCTTCTAAAGAGACAATCATCTGGAGGTTGCAGGCTCAATCCTGACTGCAGGCGAGTAACAATACAGGAATACTTAACACTTGTACCCGGTTATGGCTCACGGAATCATAACAGGCAACCCCCATGGATTCAATAAGGACGTAGTTCAAAGTTCCATGTAGGCTCCTGAGTTCGACAAACATCTGAAGAAGGCTGGAGGACATATCAGCCGAAACATTGTGGAGATAACAAAAAGATGACAACAATAGTCCGAAAACATTTAATGATAGATGATGATTTCCAGAAATTTTAGTTTATAGAGACTCCTAATTAACAGACTTGAACCCATTACTAATATCAAAAAATCATTTTAGTTTAGAATCCCATTTTTATTTAAATTCCACACTTTGATAGAAGAGACACAATTGATATTTTTGTTGGGTGAGTCTTCAACCTAGAAGTCAATACTGCGTGTAGATATAAATACTCTTCTTGTCGAATATGTTGTCAATTCATTTGTTTTTGCTGTCCTGTTGACTGGGGCTGTAGAATACACCAACTGTATCTCTACAGAGGGGGTAAGATGCCCCCCACCCACTAATGAGTGTCCTGGATATAACACTAAACAGTCTGGAGTTTTGGGGAAATGTAGAGTATCCCTTCTTTGCTATTGCTCCCAGCTCCACTCTGACCTGGAATTGTAGCACATGATAGAGTCCTATCAATGGGTTAAATAGAACTGTTTTACATTTAAACTAAGTGTAAACAAATGACTTATGCTAAACTGAATTGCTTGAAATAGAACTGTTTGATCATTTAACTGTGTGTAAACAAATAACTGATGTTTAATTGAATTGTTAGTGATACATAGTTATACTTGGAACCATTTAACTTTGTTGAATTATCCTAAATTGTATTGTTAGAAATAGAACTGTTTATCATTTAACTGAGGGTATCTACAAAATGTGTTTACAAATCATATATCTAACATATATGTAAAAACAGTATTTAGCATTAAATAACCTACAATGGTTGATATGCTATAAAACCAAACCAAACCATTTGTATTTGAACCCAACAAGATGATATTCTAATTTCTCATGGATGGTTTCATGAACCACCTACTTTGGAAGATCAAGTTATACAACCATATTATGATGTTTGCATTAGCTATCATTTAGAAATTAAACTTCAATGTATGCAGTGTTGTCAACAAATGACAACATTATGTGCATGGAACTCAGATAACTTGGAAATTGAAGTAGCAAAGGACATTATAATAAAATAAAAACAAAATAAGTTTTATTTTTTTTATTTGGATATGATTAAAAAAAACAATTGTAATGGTTTTGAAGTTTGTATTTACCTATATCCTTTGCTATAAGCAAAAGGCAATACAAGGCCAATGATTCAACAGAGTACAACTTGCTTGAATTGAGAGTTTTTCCTTTTCTCAAGCCAGTTGCCATAGTAAGGTTAAAGAGATCAGTCCGCCTTACTATTTACCCATTGATGTGGTGCATAAGGGTCATCATCATAGGAAGTGAAACTGGCAATTTGTGTTCAAGTTTTGGATACTGCTTTTTGTATTTCATTGCACACTAATTCCATTCATCCCCCCCCCCCTGCAATGCTTTGATATGAAGGCTGACTTGGCTCTTTATCTTTGGTTAGGAGAAGGAGAACTCTAAATTAAAATGGCTGCATTCCACTTAAAAATTAATCAAATCCAGCTCATAGCTGTTTGCATTTCACAGTGCTGATATCATTGGAAAAGTTCTGAATCTAACAATTCTCCTTTCAGATATGGGTAAATAGTAGGGCAGACTGGTCTCTTTAACCCTGTCTTGAAGAAAAACTCTGAATTCATATGTGCTAAACTTCACTTAGAAATTGACCTTGGGTCAAACCCTCATGGTGGAAAGGCTGGGTAAATACATGCCCATAGCTTGAGGGAGGATAATTGAATTCATACCTTATCAGAGAGCATTATTTCTCAGTGAAATACAAAGAGCCTCATCCAGGATGTGAACTCAGGTTGCCAAGTCTATTTCCTTCAACAAAAACTTATACCACAAGCATCTGCAAAAGCTATTGAAGTTGCATAAAGTATTTCATCAAAATAAGGTATGAATGATTTGAGTCTTTTTCAAAAGGTGTTCTTATCTGATAAGGATAGCAAAAAAAGTAACTTTCATTTGAGTGAATAAATAAATTAGTCATTCTACCTTAAAAGTTTTTTAAAAATACCATTGACTCTATAAATATGAGAGTAAAAGGGACAAACTTTTACTTGTATTGACTTGAAAATATGCTTTTCTACTAAGAATATAGTGTGAACAATCTTCCTTTTGAACTTTACTTATGTCTATTTTTAATTGGTTTTGTTTTAAAAGCAATTAACATTTATAAATGGTAAATTTTTTTAAAGCTTATTCCATGAAGCACATTTAGGTACAAAATATCTACCTTTAACATAATTTCAATTTGATTTTACCAAATTCAAAGTACATATATAAGAAAAATAATTTATTTTTGATATTTAGTACATGTAATGAAAAAGCGCACATTTTTAAAAACATCCAGTGGATTTCTACTTATTTGTAGATCAAATATTTAAGATATATAAACAATTTTAAAATAATGTGATGTTTCTATTGCTTTAAAAAATATGAAAAAAATAAATTATGTATACATAAAAATGTCTGTATTAACCTGCCAACATGAGTAACAAAAAAATTGTGTGTATGAGAATGTGTGTGTGTGTGTATATATATATATATATATATATATATATATATATATATATATATATATATATATATTATTACCTGTATGTATGTGTATATATGTATATAGTATTACCTGTATGTATGTATGTATGTACATGGTAACCTTTAAAAGTCTATATGAGTATATGGTTGTTTATGAATGCATATACGTAAAAAAGAAAAGAAAATATTACGAGATCTATAAAATGCTTTTTGCCGAAGTAGGTAAACTAGTAAAAAGTTCAATTTTTTTAAAAAAATTTTGGGGACATCAATAATCACATGTACAGAGGGGTGGCTAAATTGAGATATATATTAAGCTGTGAAAGAGTGACTGTTAAATATAAGCAAAAAAAATGATAAATGATAAAAATACTAAGACAAGAAATTCAAGAAATAAAAAAAATGAAAATAAAAAATTGCAAGCAAAGGAAAATCTAATTAAAAACAAAGAAATGAAGAAGAGGAAAAATAAATTATTTGAAAATGGAAAGGATAACAAGTTGATGATTAGAAATGGAGAAAAGAAAAAAGCCAAGAGTGATATGAGTCAGAAAAGGAAAATTTAGCAGTTTGATTGAAAAAAAAACTGAAGAATACAGTAGACAAGGGGTTAAAGAAAAACAAAAAGATTTATAAGGGGACAAAGAGAAAATAGATATGGAAAAAAAGAAGATGAGAGAAAGAAACAATAGAAGAGAGCCGCCAGGATGAGAAAATGCTGTGAGAAAAGGAAAAAGAGATTGGGAAAAAAAGAGTTGTATAAAGAATAAAGAAAGAGAAATAGAGAAAGGAATTAAAGAACTCAAAAAGAGAAGAAAAAAGTAATGAAATGAGAAATAAACAAAAAAAGAGGATTATAAAGAGAATAAAGAAAAGAAAGTGGTGATAAAAGTAGCTATAAAATGTAAAGGAAAAAAAATGACGGGACAACAGGTGTATATTATTATAATAAAGATAATAATAGAGAAATTAAAAAATTTAGCTGAAGAAGTATGAAAGTACAAAAGGGAAAATAAAGAATGAAAGAGAACAAAAAATTCTAGTTCTCTCATCAGAGAAAAAAAATATGTAAGTTTAGTTATACATTTTTTACCCCATTATTCTTCATTTTTTAATACTTTTTTCTTTTTTTTTTTTTTGCACGGTTAAAAAAAATGTATATGCTGGAATATATTTAATAGAAAACTATTTTTGAATAATTTGTATTTATTTTCTTTTGTGATGTTCATTTTTTTTCTTTTTTCTCTCCCTCTTTTTGCACTTTTTTTCTGAAGGAAAAAAAATTACTTTGCTTTTTACCTTCTTTCAATGTATATAGGTCTTTATATTTACATTTGAAAGGATCTTTTTTTTTTTCCCTGCTATTATTTATTTGGTTCCTTCTTTTATTCTATACTAATCATATATTATCCTTTTTTTATATTTCCTTTTGCAGCATGTCCTCCCCACATTTGTGAGATTATTTTCCAAGATTAACTGTGGTATAATTTATCTGTTCATTTAATTTTTTTCTTATCTGCCTACATCCATTTACATTTTTATTTCTGGGGTGAAATTCTGGGGTCTTATTTCTAGTGCAATCCTTTTTAACTTGCATCCTAACTGTAATAAATAAAGATTTTTATCAACAGGTTTGTTGCGCATATATATATATATATATATATACATATATAAAACACACATGGCCAAATGCCATTTTTTTTTTATGTTGAGTTCTTTGACTACCTTCAAGGAAACACTCTTCATCATTTCAGTATTATATAAGGTACTAGCACAATCCCAATAAAAATTACTGGATTATTTGTGTATGGATCAGCACTTCTACCAAGGATAAGGGTGTAGTATCTGTGTATTCTGCCTAGGGTCTACTGACTGATATTTACCAAGGATCAATATGCCTAGTTATTTAAAAAGCTATAACATTTTTAAAAATCAAAAATCCTACATGAGTTAATAATTAGGCACACTTTTTGTAGATCATATATAACAATAATACAAATAATTGACTTATTCTCAATTTGGTTTTAGAAAACAGCTTGAAATTGACAAAATGCAAACCAAAGATGAATAATAATACAACAAATCAAAAAACCATGGAATTTCTCATTACTAAGCAGTAGGACCAGGTTGCTAATACACGGCAAAAAGCTTCATCTGGGGCTGTAGAATATGCCAACTGCACCTTTGCAGAGGGGTAAGACTACAACTAACAAATGTTCTTGGTATGACACTAAACTTTATCTGATGGGAAGGCTCCAGTCCTGGAACTTTACCCATTCATTACCATTACAATCTGGTCCACCCTGACCTGGATTAGTAGTACTCGTTAGTCATCATCATCATCATCATGTCGCGCCGCCTGCGCGGATATCCCTGACCCTCTCTCGCCATTTCTCCCTATCATTCATCGCCTCCGGCAGGTCTTCAGGGTTACATCCCGTGTCCTCACATAGCTGCTGTATGTAAGTTCGTGCTGGTCGTCCCACTCTTGCACATCCATGTGTGGGGGTCCACAGGAGTACATCGCTTATGAGCTCGTCCTTGAGTGTCCTGCGTGTCTGGTTCGTCGAACTTGTATAGTTTTTGTGATGGGGGGCAAGTGTCCGTATAGTTGGAGTCGCGTGGGGTGTTGTCGCCAGGACTTGTTTAATACTGCTCTCAACATTCTTGTATAATTTCCGTCCAGCCTCCTCTCCAGCCGCTTCGTAAGCGTCCATGTGGTGCATCCATATAGCAGTATCGACACAACCGCTGCCTGGAAGAAACTGCGTTTCATTTTATCAGTTAGGTCCGACTTCCATATGATCGAGAGCCTATCGATAGCTGTCCATGCCTTCGTCAGTCGTGTGTCGATGTCTTTCTCGGTTGATGAGACGCTGCTTCCTAGGTAGGTGAATTTGTCGACTAGTTTCAGAGAGGCTCCGTCTAGTGTGGCAATGTTGCCCGTTTGGTTGTAACACATATATTCGGTTTTGTTTGCATTGACATGGAGGCCAATGCCAGCTGCAGCTCGTTCCAGACTATGCAGTAGTGTCTCTGCTTGATTAGGCGTATTCGCTAGTAACGCCAAGTCATCAGCGTAGTCGGCGTCCGTGATTTTTGAAATCATACAGCTGTGGGAAAGTTATTTATATTACATTGGAATACATAATAAATAGAATTACTAATGTTAATTAGCAATACTTGAAACCATTTAGTTGAATACAAACAAATGAGCTCTTATTCATTGAGAAATGTTACCTTCAAAGTATTCATTTACAAATCATATAATATATATATATATATATATATATATATATATATATATATATACATAAAGTTCTTCCTTGAATAAAGAATGAAATATTACTACTAAACCCACTGTAAGTGTTTCATTTATCCCCTTTTCCACTTGTTTTTATCATCTTATCATATTCACCAAAATCTTCCATTTCTCCGTATATATATATATATATATATATATATATATATATATATATATATATATATATATATATATAACAGGATTTGGTATTAAAAAACCCATAAGTTTATATGCCATAAAACACCAATTAACCAGTATTGCCCAGTGTCTCTAGTTCATCTTATGTGGATGGTATGTACCTCTTGATTCCCAAATTAAGAGTGCCTTTTTATTAATAAAGTGGTTTTTAACAATAAGAACAGAATAGGTTATTATCATGAGACATTTCTCTGTGACTAGTGTTCAAACCTGGACAAGGCTGTTTGCATTTCACATAGTGCTATTACCATTGGGAAAGATATGAATCCAACTATTCCCCCACCAATTAGGGTTAAATAGTAGGACAGACTGAGCTTTTTAGCAAATGGTATAACAGAAAGAAAAGTCTGATTTCAAACTTGTTAAACTGATCTTGTGTTACATCCTGCTTGTGTGTTATGACTATTAAAAAAACATTGCTTATTTATTTTTTTACTAACTTGATTGCAATTTATAATTTTCAAATTTTAAGTTAGTCAAATTGTGTAAATGAAAGAAAATAGATATTTACATTATGGTAAGATTATTTTCAAATCTAATCATTGATTTATGTCTTTTTTGTTTTGATTGTTGAAAGAAATCATTGATTAAAAAAAGTTTCTTCATTTTCAAATATACGTGGTGCCTTCAATATGTTTCCAGACTTTTTTGTACAGGCATTTAAAATTATTGTAGACTCTTGAAAATTCAGTATCTTATTGATGACTGACCAATTTTTTATAATTTCAGGTTGAAATGAACAGTTACAGCAGCAATTGGAATACACCCTACTAAAGCCTGATTGTTACAGCTGGTGAATTTCAAAAATGCAATCTGGACATCAGGACACTTTAGAAGAACGATATGCAAAAAAATTCAGTTTTAAACTTGGAAAAAATGCCACAGAAACATATGAAATGCTTCAGACTGCTTTTTGACCATCTTGCATGAATCGAGCATGAGTTTTTGAGGGGCATAAGAGATTCAAGGAAGGCAGGGAGTCTGTGAGGGATGATGAAGGGTGTGGGAGGAGTATGGAAGTCAATACACCACAGTTAATTGGCCAAAGGGTTAGGGTTACTATGTAGAGGTTTTAAGGGAGTTCAGGAAGAGATTCCGTCGGAAGAGGCCAACACTCTTCAAATCAGGTCAGTGGCATTTCCACCAGGACAATACACCAGTCCACAACTCCATCCTTGTCACAGACTATTTGACCTAGATGGGCGTCAAGACAGCTCCTTAGCCTCCCTACAGTCCAGACCTTACTCCCTGTGACTTTTGCTTATTCCCTAAATTCAGAGGCTGTCATTATGAGACAATTGAGGAGATGAAAGAGGCTGTGATGAAGATCATTGACATGCTCACACAAGAGTACTTCCATGGGGCCTTCCATAAGTTGTTGGAACGGTAGAACAAGTGCATTGCAGCTGGAGAAGATTACTTTGAAAGGGACTAGAGTTTCACGTGTGTACTCTCAATAAAAGTGCCAATATGAAAAAAGTCTGGAAACTTATTCAATGATCCTTGTATTTCATTTTTTTTATTGATATTGAGTTGAATTAAATCTCACCCTACATTAGGTGACCCTAAACATTGTTTATTATTAACAGTCAGATTCTCAGAGAGCCATCTGTAGTGATTACTAAGAGAGTGGATAAGTTCTGTGAGAGAGAATCAATGTACAGTGGGAGGGGCAGTAAGACATGCAGAAAAATCTTTGCTGAAAACAGTCTGAACTAGATTTCTAATAGTTTCAAATCTTTCCAGGTGTAGCTATGATAATTCCTGTAAGTTTATTTGAAATCAAGGGAAAATGGCAGAGCCTTTGTGATATGGATACACAGACAGACATTTAGTAAATAATAAGTTTTTTCTTTTTCTTACTTTTGCATGAAAAATAAAAGCATGAACACTTTGAAAAAAATTATGACTTAGACAATCCAAAATTGCTAAAGAAGAAGAAGAAGAAAAAAAACAACTCTTAAATCCCACCAGAATATGATGGCAATGCAAGACATGTTCTTATAGGAAATAGAACAAAAAGAATTGGAAAATTTTCTGTGTTAGATAATATCTACACCTTTTACTTTTATCTATTATAAAGTTTTTTTAAGAACCAAACTCTGCAAATATCTGAGCACAGTTTTATAATTTGTGTGAAACTAGTGCAAAATCAGTTGATATGCATTTACAATTTTATTAAAAGAATTAAAATTGCTAGAAACTATTTAAACCTGATTTCTTATATCTCGATATAAAATTCTTTTTGGTGATTGGTGAGATCAAGGTCAGAAAAAATAATATACTTTTGGAATTTGGTAAATATATTTTACATTTATATAGGTTATTCAATCTGTCGGCAACTTCATCCATATGAACCATTTGCACATTGTGGTGTTGAATTTCAGTGTATTTTTTATTGGTTGTCAAGGAATTCAATGTTTCATTAATTTTTGCAATTTTTGTTTGGTTTGGTTTCTTTGTCTCATAGCATATCAACCTTTGTGGTTTATCTAAAGCCAAAGTCATCCTTCTAGAACAATAGTAGTGGTGCTATTTGATCAATTGCTGTGGGGATATGGAGGTTAATAGTTTTCCCTTGGGAATTAATCTAAAAGTGAACATAATAGCTGTGGAGCCATTTTGGAAATTTACTAAGCTTCTTGCTTAGATGTGGCACAAGGCCATATGAAAGGGGCACCCAATGAGTGGAGCCATTTTGTGTTGAGATGTTTAATTTCCAAATTCACTAATACTTGTCTTTCCATGAGTTGTCACAAAAATTTCATTGTATTCATTTCCTTACCTTATATATATATATATATATATATATAAGTCAGTATGGCCTAGACACAAAGTTAGTGATGTTTGGTGACTGTCAATTTTTGTCCTATGCAATATTCAAACTGAGAGCTCTGTCTGATGATAGCATAGGCAAGAAAATGACTATCACCAAGCACCTTTGATTCTGTGTCTTCACTAACCTAACTTAGATCGACATATTCTCTATCACCATTATTGAGCACTCTTTATTCATAAATATTGCAAATTGTATTATATAATGTATGTGTGCATTTTATACTAAAGCAGAGACTTCTGATATATGTTTACAATTTAATGAAAGGCACTGAAATTACCAGAGACTATTTATTTGAACCTGATTTTACACACACACACACACACACACACACATACATATATATATATATATATATATATATATATGCACTCACCATATTTCATGATATATAAGATACATTGGTTAACAAGGTATTTGAAGGACTACCACTCACTGTAACACTACCAAACACCATTACTTTCAATTTCAAACTACAGTATATAACCGTCTATTGATAATATCAGCAAATGGGACCCTATGTGAAATGGGTATAGAATTATTTTAATGCTCATTGTGTGTGTTACAACCCAGAGAATATCTAACATATAATAATAAATGGCTGTTTAAAACTGTTTATTCAAAAAGTACAGTTCTTGTAAATGAAAGAAAATGCTGTTACATTGCTCTCAACAGATTTGAGACTGATAAGGTGATTATTTGGGGATGACATAAAAAACATAAACTAATCAACAATAACTGATTCTTAAACTGAATTATTGATGTTTATTTTTTGCTTTTGGTTTCTTCATCAGCTTTTGTGGGTTATTTAATGCCAAAGCCATCCCTGAAAAAGAACAGTTGTTGTATTATCTAAACCATAGCTGGCAGGAATAAGGGCATTCATACTTTATTTTGTTCTAGAAGTCATTAGAAAAGTAGGAAAGCCAGGTTAATCAGTCAGGCAATTTGATCCCAGTTTTAACTTCCTAAAGATGTCCAAACTAATATATTTGATAAATCATTCCATATGTTCAAAAATAAATCTTTGCATTTAGTATTTATGTTGTATCGATGCATATCCCTGGTTGATCCTATTTACCCAACCCCTCCGCTCGGGCAAGATATGACACAAGGTCAATTTTTAAGCGGAGTATGACAGGTTTGAATTCAGAGTTTTCCTTCTCCTAGACTAGTTGCCTCACCAAGGCTGAAGAACCCAGTCTGTCCTACTATTTACCCATAGCTGGAGGGAGAATAATTGGATTCATACCTTTCCCAAGGATATTAGTGCTATGTGAAATGCAATCAGTCTCGTCCAGGATTTGAACTCAAGTCACCGTGTTCATTTCCTACGATGATAACAATTACACCACGGGCACCTCCTTGGTTGATGTTTAAAATGTTAAGTTGATGGATCATCTCTAAGATTCATTTCACAGATTGTCAATATATAATTTTGGTCTCCTCTCTCTGGTCGGAAATCTACTAATATATGAGTATAACATAATTTAGATATGGGTCATGCAACCTGTTATACAAAATACAACCCATGTCACTAAGAAACTAGAACTTCTCGTTTCTCATGAGTGAGACCAGATTACAGAAAAAAGGCTCTCAGCTTCCTTTTCAGCTTAAGTATGGACATTTGAACAAAAAACTCATTAATGTGACAAGTACAAAGACTAGAAATCTTTTTTAACATTTAAAAAAAAAGGATCATCATTATTAATCTTAAACACAAATTTTGTTTATATAAAGCTGCATTATTATTATTATTGTTATTATTGTTGTGTTCTGGTTAGTGAACACAAGTAGTAGTAATAATAAGACAAACCACGATATGTGAGGAAAATAGTTATATTTACAGGAAGAGTATTTACAAGAGAGAGACTGTTAGTAATAAGAACATAGGATTTGCGATAGAGTAATGATATACTTCAACAATAGGAACGGCTCTTCTGGTCTGACTCGTAGGCTTATCCTTCCCAGACTGATCTCCACTACTGCCATATATGGCAGATGGAACAGCTCATTATGCTGAAAAGGTAGGTGATACCCAACAATTATTATATTCAAATGATTTTAACTTAAAAAAGGAATCAATTATTATTTTTAAATTTCTCTCATTTTTATAATATTACTTGATGATGTGACAGCACTCCATGATAACATTCAAGTTTCTATCTATGAAGGTGTGAACAGTTCTAATTAGTATTTCATGTTATTTCCATTATAGTAGTAATTTAGATGATGAAAAAATGAACTTCAGCATGAACACAGTCCTTATAAAATTATCATTGATTCACTTTCTCTTTCTCTAAATCAGGAGCAGCTGAATGTTACACGTACTTGCTTACTAAAGTCATTACCGAAATTCCATCCATATCAATGTTATCATTTTACTGTAGAATGAAATTACTGCAAATTTTGCATGTCAGAAGTACAGATTTTCAAAAGCCAATATCTGCTTACAAGTTTCATTTATACATCGCAATAAGTATAAATTTATTAAGCCTTCATAAAATGTTTTCAGTCACTTGTGAAATAAAAATTATGTTAAACTTAATAAAGATATTCAATTTTATATTGAATAAGCTTCATTTGGTATACCATGTATACCTTGCTTCTAAGGAATACACTTAATACATGACCATTCCATTTTTTTTTTTTTTTTTTTTTGCTGTGCTAATACTTGGCCTTGGATTATTTTTGTATCTTTTGGATATTTTAAAAAAATAAAACAAAGAAAAAAATTTAGGATTAAAAATATAAACTCTGTGAAAAGAAGAAAACTTCTGCAATGGTGCATCCTAAAAAAATATGGTAGGGCAAACAAATAACAATGTAAGGATTTTGCAGGTAAGAGGGGGTCCTTGTGGTGTAATGATTAAAGTGATGGATTGCAGGATTGAACTCCAGTCGCACTATTGAGTTTGAACTCCAGTCGCACTATTAGGTTCACTTTTGGACAAATACCCTTCGGAAAGGTGTGAACCCCCTTATCCTTCCAACTATGGGTTAAATAGTACCACTACTGTTCTTCAAGAAGGATGGCTTTGGCATTAAATAACCTACAAAGGTTGATACATCATTAAACAACCAAACCAATCTTGCAGGTTATATCTAAGATAATTAATAGTAATTAGAGATTAAATCAAATTCACAACATTACTGCTGAAAGGTCTAGTAAATTTTTCAAATTTTATGAAGTTTATACTATTAACTTATAATAATTTCTGTTTGAATTATTAAATCATTTATGTTGATATCATCTGCCAAGAATTATGATAATAATTAATGAATGTAAGTAAAATATAATGTAAAAAATTA
Source organism: Sepioteuthis lessoniana (assembly GCA_963585895.1). Classification (NCBI taxonomy): domain Eukaryota; kingdom Metazoa; phylum Mollusca; class Cephalopoda; order Myopsida; family Loliginidae; genus Sepioteuthis; species Sepioteuthis lessoniana. The sequence continues at coordinate 72,929,919 of OY757914.1, forward strand.
AATATTTAAATTCTGTTATCTACTTACAGGTTGTTGTTTTTACATTTGATTACATTTGACCTCTGAGCTGTATATTGTATATAAAATACATTAACTGTACTGTCACAAGTTATCTTACAACCCATGAATCTATTAATGATTCTATTAAAAAGAGAAAGAACTTTTTTCATGCCATTTTTGGATTTTTCATTTATTTCTGAAATTGAAATATTTCCTTTGCCATTTATGCAAGTCTATATGTCTGGATGTTAATTCTAAGTGTGCTCCTTTTTATTAGTTGCCACTTTAGAGTGGGTCAAGTATGTAGTTATCAAACACCTCCACCACAAGCAGGATGTAACACAGGGTCAATTTTTCATTGGAATACATCTGGTTTGAACTTAGAGTTGTTTTTTTCTGCAAAACTCCTTACATAATCAATGCAGAAGAACCTAGTCTGCCTTACTGGGGTAAAACAGATAGATTCTAGCCTTTCCTAAAGGCATTAGCATGAAGTTAGATGCAAATACACTCATCCAGGATTCAAACTAGTGTCACTCATTTCATAATTTTCAAGTGTTCCCTTAAATAGCTTTAAAGTCTTCCCTAAAGTGCTTTATTATAAAACTGATATAAATAGTGTTAAAGTTCATAAAGACATTTTTAATAATGTACAAAAAAATTTTTGTTTGGTAAACAATTTGTACTTTGCTTCTAAGGACTAAACTGAACTCCTGATTTTTACTCTTTTTTTGTACTTATACTTGTTGGATTATTAATGTATCTTTAGGATATTTACCTTTCTGTATTGACCTCAAAGTTCAAGAATAGGGTCATGACATACTTTTGCCAGTTTACAGATCTGTAACCAAAGTCAGTGGACCAGTGAGAAATAGAAAATTCTGTTTTCCTCATTTTGTTTAGTATTCTTAATTTCTTTGACGCATATATATATATATATATATATATATAAAGAAAATGATAAAGCAAAGAAGTTTTTTTTTAAAATTGTAAAAAAGGTAATGAAAAAATGGAGGTAATAAAATGAAGAACAAGATTTTCATAAGCATTTTTTTGTTTATTCATGTTTGTTTACGTTTTTAGATTAGTTTTCTTGCAGTGCTGATTAAACCATCTGCATCCATTGCAGACAATCTGTTGCACACGTCTTTTGATTTATGCTTGTTTCATGTCTTTAGCAGCAGCAATGATGACAAAGTTAGCAGAGAGGTGGAACAGAAGCGGAAGGAACAAAGTAATAATGGGCAGCCATCTTGTTTGAGTCATTCTCTGGCCCTGTCTTCTGAGCACATCCCCACTCTCAATCAGCTGCCCATATTCCAACAAGAATGCAACTAAACTTTTACTTACACACTTGTCTACATATGCATTTGAAGAAGAAAGTATTCTGACAAGTAAGTGAATATATTTTTTCTATGTGTCAATACTTTTCTTTTTTTTTTTTTTTTTTTTGCTTTTAATCCTGCCTTTTTTACAAGTTGTTTTTATATTGAATTTATTAAATATAAATTCCAAGTTTTAAGAATATAAAATGGCGCTTATATCTGATTATACACAAATGTACTTGGACAAGTGTGTTCATCTTGGTTGTTAAAGTGTCTGTGTTTCAGATGTTGTACCTTCTGGTTTTCTTCTCTCTATTCAATAAACTCCAATGAATTTTCAACCGAATCCTCTTTTCAGTCTACAGGAGTAAAATTTTCTCATTCCATTGTTGATGCTTAGAGGGTATTATATTTTTTTTGGAGGTGCCTGTGGTGTAATTGTTATCATCATAGGAAATGAACACGGCGACACGAGTTCAAATCCTGGACAAGACTGATTGCATTTCACATAGCACTCATACTCTTGGGAAAGGTATGCATCCAATTATTCTCCCTCCAGCTATGGGTAAATAGTAGGACAGACTAGGTTCTTCAGCCCTGGTTAGGCAACTAGTCTAGGAGAAGGAAAACTCTGAATTCAAACCTGTTAAACTCCGCTTAAAAATTGACCTTGTGTCATATCCTGCCCGAGCGGAGGGGTGGGTTAATAGGATTATATTTTTTTTGTCCAGTTAATTAATGTTTCTCACTTCTCTCTTCAATTGAAGCAGAGTTTATGGCTTAGCAACAGTCGATTATAATGAAAGGAATTGTCTCATGGCTGAGGAGCAAAAACTACAAGTTCTTAAAACAGAACCCTTGATATTTTTTTTTATTTCCTTTCAACTCCTTGAAAAAGTGGAATGACTTCTGATGATGGTTTGAACTTGACCCCATTTTCAACAATCCAAAGCAGACACACAGATAAATGTACTTTTATATTGATGAAAGACAAAGGGACATTAGCACACGTGGATATATATAAGTTAGAGGCATGACAGTTGCAGTTAGCTTTCAAAATACACGAATATAATCTCCTGGAGTGGTGGCAGGATTTGTACTTGGAAGATATAAAACAAAAATTATTTGACTATTGAAAAGAATCCCATTGTGTGTGTGAGATTATTGAAACTGACTATAATGTAAGAAAGTATTTGTGAATAAAATCCTCTCTGAATTTTTATCAATGGATTTGAAGGTTTTTAACATTAATAAATGACTCCATAATTTGGTGTATTCAGTAAATCAACAAATAATTTATTTTTGAATTTTGAATATCTATATCTGTCTCCCATTATATACATGATTGAAAATGAATGGAGTGTAATGTTTTTAATAAGTAATCAGTTAAGAACTTTTGTTATACTGTCATCTGCTGATTCATGCCGAAATATACATATATATGCTGGATACATACCGACGCAATGATAACAGACGCAGTAATAAACAACGCAAGAAGACTTCTTTACAAATATATTTACCTCTCACTTTATTGCAAGTGTTCGAAAGGGTTGTTCAAGGGTTGCATGTGAGAGGGAGCTGGAGACCGAACATAAACTGTAATATCTTGACCCCACTGTTATGACCGTCACGTTGTGTCTTTCTCGTTCTTTAGTGCTGCTCAACCGGAGGCCTAGGGCCCACTCATCAGGGCCCAAAGGTCCCTTCGGCCTGATGTAGCTTTCCCTACCACATTTCGTCTATAACTCCGTCCAATTTTCAACTCGACTGCCCCTGCCACTGCCAACTGCCTCAACTTCCATCTTGACTGCATTATATAATAGTTCAACACCTACATGATCGCTCACTCGATCTTTGAAATCAAATGTTTAATCGTCATCAAGCGGAAATAACTGTCATGCAGATCAGAGGTCACTCTCTTCTGGTGCATCACTCTGTAGTGTACCATGGGAATTACCTTGTCCCATTTCATCAGCCAATTTCCGCCCACGCGATTTCCTCTCCTAACTGCCATTGGAATGTGTCACTTCCTTCCGGTGCATCACCTTGGAATAGCATTTTTTGGGCCGGGTTGAAGGTCAAAACATAACACTTTAATCTGTTACTTGTTAAAAGCATGTTTCTATTCTGTTTTAGATCTATATTCCATTAATGTTGTACCACTATCCTTTATATATATATATATATATATATAAGGATTGTGGTATAGTTTTGTTTTTGAGATATATATATCAAAAACAAAACTATACTTTGAATATTAAACAGTTTTAATTATGAAATACAAATACATATACACTCTACCTTGATAATGGTTCAGATATGAACTGAAAGTACTCAGCTTACCATAAATGTCTCTTTCAGAGAAATCATTAATACCTTTGAAGATCGTAGCATCAAAAGAAATATTAGGATGCTTGAAAGAAAAAAGAAAAAACTTCAAAATGATAAGGATTCCATTTTATTTTATATATATATATGAAAATGGTTTCTCTCCTGTGTTTATTTGCACTTGGATTTTTAAACTGGAATTCTCAGAAAATGCTGATCCACATATGTGACAAGAAAACAACTTCTCTTCTGTGTGTAGTTGCATATACTTTCTTAATCCAACATTCTTTCTCTCCTCAGTGTGTTCAGTTGTGCTGCTTCAAGTTGGAATCTTGAAAGTGGAATTATAAAACAATATGGTATTTCATATTTAACTAGATGTTTTATTAGTTGTCCTTTATCTGATTCAGTTACTTTTTATCAAAACTCCTAGTTTTGTTTTGGTTTATATATATTTTATGACAATGAAATAGGTTGCATGGAAAAAATATATAGATCTGATCTAGACACTGCCTTACTGATTAGATGAGTATTTTCCAAAATGAATTCCTTGAGATAGTGTCTTTCTTATAAAATTGAATGAAAACAAATCTTTTTGAGAAAAAAGAAGTTATACTCAAAAATATAAGTTAGGCAAGTGTCTCAGCATAGCACTTATCATCTTAATGCACTCTGTAAAACAACTCTACCTGTATCATTATTATTTGATGAATATTTGGATTTAACAAAATGTTTGAGTTCTATTATGATTTACAACAATATATTTTGGTCAATACAGCTTTTCTAAATATTTTAGTGCAAATATGAAAGATTGCAATTGGCTGGACAGTACACCAGATATGATTTCAATTATCCAGTATTAAACAAAAATATTATGGATAATGTAAAAATGAAAAAGTAAACAAACATGAATAAACAAAAAAAAACACTTATGAAAATCTTGTTCATTTTATTCCTCCATTTTTTCATTACCATCTTTATAGATTTCCTTTGTCTATAATATTGGAATCAAAGAGCAACTTGTCCATTCGGCTGGGGCTGTAAAATACACCGACTGCGCCTCTGCAGAAGGGTAAGATCACCCCCCAACAAGTGTCCTGGATATGACACTAAACAATCTGATGGTGAGGCTGCAGTGATGCTGGAGCTTTGGGGAATGCAGAGCACCCCTTCATTACCATTGCTCCCAGGTCCAATCTGGCCAGGAGTGGTAGCTCCTGATAGGGTCCTATCTATGGGTCAAATAGAACTAACTGCATACTTATGCAAAACTGAATTGTTTGAATTAGAACTTTGACTAAATTGAATAGCTTGAAATAGAAATGTTTTTGACAATTAAACTGTGTACTTACATTTATACTGTGTACTTATGCTATACTGAATTGTTTGAAATTAAACTGTTTTTGACATTGAAACTTTACTTTCACTAAACTGAATTGTTTAATTGAGAACTGTTTTGACATTTAACTGTGTAATCAAAATCTGTACTAAGCAGAATTAGCTGAATTAGAACTGTTTGAATAAACGTATTAACTTGAAATAGAAATGTTTTTGACAATTAAACTGTACTCATGCTCAACTAAATTGTTTGAAATAGAACTATTTGCATAAAAATGGATTTGGCGTTAAATAACCTAAAAAGGTTAATATGCCATAAAGCTTAACCAACCAACCAACAACCAAAGAGTGACAATCATCTAATTTGCTTTTATTAAGGTTTTTCTCCACAATTAAATATATATATATATATAGAATTAACTTAAATCGCTAGTCGAAAATCTTCTACTAAAGTTTCACCTTAACGGATCATCAGGAAGTGTATATATATATATACATGTGTGTGTGCTTGTTTTAAAATATATATGTGGTATTTATCCAACCTTCCAACTAAAAGCTACCCGATGAGCATTTTTGATATGATACTAAAATGCATCTGATGGTGAGAGTTCACTCCAAGAACATTGGGGAATGTGAAGTGCCCCATCATTATGATTACTCCCAGGTCCACTCTGACCTAGAGTGGTTGTACGTATTAAGCTCCCATTTATGGGTCAAATAGAAATATTTAATCTTTTACTATAGTTTAAACAATTTAACTGTGTGCAAACCAATGAATAGAATTGAGTAGGATTACTAGTGTTTGAGAGCAATGCTAGAAACCGTTTAGTGCCTTGGATATGTCATTGAACTGCATCTGATGGTAAGGCTTCCAGCTTGGAGTACCCTTATTTACCATTACTCTCAGGTTCACTCTGATCTGGAGTGGTAGTTCCTATTAGGGTCCCATCTATGGGTCAAATAGAACCGTTTGATCTTTTATAAAAGATTATTACTGATATTAAATAGAATTGTCAGTGTTAAAAAGCAATACCTAAAATCATTTAACTGTGTACAAACAAATGATAAGTATTAAATAAGATAAGAATATTTGATAAATAGAATTACTTGACACCATTTAACTGTGTGCAAATAGATTATTTGTGTTTAAATAGAAATACTTGAAATCCTTGAACTGCATTCAAACAAATGAGTTCTGGCTCATTTAAAAATGATTCCTACTAACTATTTGTTAACAAATTATACACACACATATAAACAGGATTTTCTATTAAATAACCCAAAAGAGTTGATATACCATCAAACACAACCAAACCTAATCAACTGATTAGATTTGACACAAGGTCATTTTTAATGTGGTAGAGGGTGAGACACAAATAAATCAAAATTTATGCATGGCCTTCTAAAAAATGCTTGTACTTCTGGGTATTCCCAATTTTTGGTGACTCAGAAGCCAAGAGACAAACTCAGTCATGCTAAAAAGGTATTGCCTGGAGGGAAAGCCTCATGGGACCAGGCAACCAACTAACTAATATTCACTTGGAGTTTACATGAGGTGGACCCCCAACAAAAAAAATAGGAGGTCAAGCCTGCTTTATGTTCATATATATATATACACACATGTGTGCATTTGCATATATGTATATTGAAAATACATAGGTGTATGTGTGACTATATGTGCATACATGAATGCTTTCATATATGCATATATATGTGTGTATATATATATATATATATATATATATATATATATGTTTATATGTATATAATTTAAAAGGAGTAGGTCTATGAAGAGATTTGTATTTTTTTGGATTTAAGTGTATATATATATATATATATATATATATATATATCTGTGCATATATATCTTTATATATATACATATATATATATATATCTGTGTGTGTCTACCTATATATATATATATATATATGTGTGTGTGTGTGTGTTTGTGTGTATATATATATATAGGAGGTGTAATGGTTATTGTCGTAGGAAATGGACACAACACGAGTTCCAATCCTGGACGAGACTGATTGCATTTCACATAGCTCTGATACCCTTGGGAAAGATATGAATCCAATTATTCTCCCTCCAGCTATGGGTAAATAGTAGGGCAGACTGAGTTCTTCAGCCTTGGTTAGGCAACTAGTCTAGGAGAAGGAAAACTCTGAATTCAAACCTGTTAAACTCCGATTAAAAATTGATCTTGTGTCATATCCTGCCCGAGCGGAGGGGTTAGTAAATATGTGTGTATATATATATATATATATGTGTGTGTGTGTGTATATATATGTGTGTGTGTTTGTTTGTATATTTACGTATATGTATATACCAACCTTTCTAAATGAGCAGGATGCAACAAAATGACTATTTTTATGTGGATTTTAACAGGTTTGAATTTAGAGTCTTCTTTCTTTTAGACCGGTTGTAATGACAAGGCTAAAGAGCTCTCACTGGCCAATTATTTTCCCATTAGCTGGAGGGAGAATACTATTCCCAAGGATATGAGCACTACGTGAAATGCAGACATGTCCAGGATTTGAATACTAGTCACTGTTCATTTCCTATCAAAGTAACCATTATACAATGGGTACATCAAATGTATATGTATGTATGGATGTAAGTTGGTGACCTTAGTTGAGGGTGACTCGAAGGCTCCTTTTTCAATAGCTACTACACGGAAGTGTAGGGGAGGGTATTACTCCATTCACTGGATTGCTTCACTTTACCCTTGATCCTTACCTTATAATGGTGAGTGTTAAGCAAGGTGGCATCAAGTACCATTTTTTGAGTCTTTGGTATGACTCGACCTGGGATTGAACTCTGGCCTTCCAGACCATGGGCAACACATATAAATATGTGTGTGTGTGTGTGTGTGTGTATGTATGTATGTATATGTGTATGTGTGGAGAAAAATGGAAAAACAAAGTGATCCATTTATTGCGAAAGGGAGTCAACACTATAATGTTTCAGTTTTAATAAACCATCACCAAGACTTTAGAAATTATGATACTGAGTGTTATCAAATCAAAAGTCCTGATGATGGTTTATTAAAATCAAAATGTCATAGTGTTGACTTGCTTTCACAATAAATTTATCACTTTAAATCACATTGTTTTTTCAAATTTTCTCCATACTGTCATGTGAGTGTGTAAATATGTGTGTGCGTGTGCATGTATAGTAATTTACAAAGCTCTTTGCTTCGATGTGGCACAAGCCCGAATGAATGGAGTGTGTGCATGTGTGTGTATATATATATATATATATATATATATATATATATAATGTGTGTGTGCAAGTATATATGTGATTGTGTGTGAGCATATATATATATGTGTGTGTATGCATGTATATGTGTTTGTTGTATTTGTATATATATATATATATATATATATATATATATATAAAAGAATAATCATAAAAACACTTGTTTCTAGACCTAAACTATCTTCCTCTCAAAATATCTTCCTTAATGAACTTAAAAATATAAAACTTATAAATAATGGGTTTCCCAACTACATTGTCGATACAGAAATTAAACATTTCATTAATAAAATGGAACAACATAACATAGACAAAGCCATAAACAATCAATAAACCTTTACTATAAAAACCAATTTCATAATAATATGATAGATGCAACCTCTATGATGGCCTATAAAAGGTCCAAAAGCACTTTGGACAATTTTGGTAAATTCATCCACCAATTCCAACCTGAAACCAAGACACTTATCAGGAAACTTGAAAAGATCTTAAAATTATATAGCCAAAACATGTCTTTATTATTTAATCAAGCATACTAAAAGGATGACTGCTACCCAACTACACACTCGTGTGTGTGTGTGTATATATTCATGTATCTGTGTGTATGTATGTTAATATAAGTATGTATGTATGTATATGATAACGTAAATGTCCATGTTTTTTAAGGGATATGTATATGTATTGGTGTAAAAGCGTAGTCAATTTTTAACCTCAGATATTTAAATACATTAAACCAGCTATCTGAGCTGACAGCATCTGGAGCCGAACATAATATAAACATCTTATGCATACATGAACATAGATTCTACCATTGGGAACTAGAAATCAAATACCATGATACTGGTATTGGATGGACATTTTTCCCAGCATCTGCTTGAAAAAACTCAATGTCATCACAAGAGGTTTGAGAATGTTTTTTAGTCCTTGTGTTATAAAGTCATTAAATAGGATTGAAAGAATTCAATCAAGAATGATGTGTGCTTCATTTAATTGCAACTCCTGCACAATAATTTTCCTTTGCTACAGTCTCACCAATGCCTATGATGTAATGAATATCATTACCTTCTACAATGTGCAATTTTTGCTGTATAGCCGTGACCAACTATACAAATACATAATACATATATATCTGCATGCAGAACATAACGGCGACACAATAAAGACGAGCGACACAGTTCTTTAGAAAAATATACCTCTCACTTTATTGAAAGGGTTGTGTGTGAGAGGGAGTTGGAGACTGAACAGAACTGCAACATATTGACCCCCACTCTTATGGCCATCAGCATTTCTTTCCTGTTCTTCTGGGCTGCTCAACCGGGGGCCTAGCCTCTCTGGGTGCTGGTTTTCTCTACCGCATCTTATTTCCAACTCGTCTGATCCCCAACTGATTAATCGGGGGCCTGAGGTTTTCCTCTGCAGGGTGCTGGCTTTCTCTACCGCATCTTGTCTCCAACTGATTGAATTTCCTGTGCACTGAGTTATATAATTGTTCAACGCCCGCCTTCTTCTTGTGGGCATCACAAATTGCACTCATTCAATCCATCCATGGTCAACATTATACTCTGCTATTCCTTGACCGGATGCACCTGTTATTTACACAGGGGCATTTCCTATTTTGACAGCCCAGCCAGGTCGTAGGTCAATATACAACATTTTCCCTTATCTGATACATTCCCAAACTCATTGTTCTAATCACTGGTTGAAACATGAATGCTCATATAGTCAAAGATAGAAATAATAACAAACTCTGCCAACACAACTCACCAAACAGGGAATATCAAGCAGATTTTTCACTTGAGAAAAAAATGCTTCTATGCCTAAAAAGTAAGTTTTAAAAAAGGGGATCAGAAATTATGGATCTACTCCTACTGAAATAACTCTAAAGCACAGTAAGATTATTTATTCATAAACAAGAAGTGGTTAAATAGCGCTGGGAACTGTGAGCCATACTCTACTTTTAAAGGAGTATCTTCCAATCATTGAATCGTTTTAGCAAAGACTTGCATGAGTCTGCACAGAAAAAAGAAATAAAGTTAAAGCTTCAAGATATGACTTGTCCTCACTTAGTAATAGTGATGCTAGAAATCAATATACAAATTTGAAACTCTTCAGAAGAGATCTGAAAGACAATTATAAAAACTTTGTTACTGCCCATATAAAAGCAGTGGCTAAGTTGCATCCCAACCAAACTCAGAGCCAAATATAGAGTTCCGTGGGACTCAATAGCTGTTAGAGAAAACTGAGGCATAATGAAAAAAGCATCCTTACTTGATAGAAGAAACTGAACAAATGCAAATGTACAGAAACTTAAGAAAGCCTAAAGAAAACTCTCACATACCAAAAAATAAAAAACACAACTAGAATACATTCAAGACCAAATAAATAAAAGATAGACAATCACAATTAGTATGACTAACAGTAAATGAAGTGAACAGAAGGAAGAGTGCTTCAAGAGCAAAACTAAAAGTTGCCAGACAAGAAGAAAGATTATAGAAGTGGAAAGAACATTTCAAGAATTCGCTCAAAAATTCTCATAATGTCTTTGATAAACCTATCAAAAAAATTATCAATAGTCAATTAGGCATAAACCAAGACAGTTTATGGTGGAAGAACGTGATGCTGTACAAAAAGAAAAAATTAAAAGCAGAAAAGCTGCAGGATTTGATGAAATACCTCTTGAAGTATGGAAGACAAGAAAATCTGACAACATACTTTTTTGATCATGCAATACTATGTATAAATAAAACACAATAGAGAAATAGACAAAAGGCTGCATCATCCCTTTTCCTATTAAAGGCAACCTCGAAATCACTAAAAAGTTCAAAGGCATAATTCTTACTGGTATAACTGCTAAAGCTTATAATGCCATGCTTCTTAATTCTATCCAACCTGAAATCGAGAAAATTCTTCAGAAAATTCATAAGTTTTTGGAGAAATCGATCCACAGTGTCACAAATTTAGACTATGCATCAAATCATTGAAGGAATACATGCAAAAAAATCTCAAGACAACAGTATTGTTCATAAATTTTTCAAAAGCATTTGATTCCATACACAGAGGAAAAATGAAGTTAATAGTATCGGAATTTGGTCTCCCCAAAGAAACAGTTACAGCTATAATGATACTTTATAAAAACATGAAAGCAATGGTTTCTACCAAAACTTTTCTCCTGTTGAAACTAGTTGAGGACAATCAAAAAATAGAAAAAGCATAAGAAATATTTTTATTTGTCTCATTATTTTTGCTCATCTTTCTTGTGTGTGTGTGTATATATATATATATATATATATATATATATATATATATATTGAATAGCACGGTAATTTGAACTCCTATAAATTGTGCTGTACAAGTTGATTTTTTAGGCTTGAAAAAATTCCTACAAAATTAATTGTTGAGTTATATAGCGGGGCAACCACAGAGTGGTCAACCAGTCGAACAGTACTCCTAACAATTGATACATACCACTTACTTTAACTCCAGCAGAATTTTGTGTTAGAAATCTTGAGGTTGACTTATATGCCAGATCAGCTAATACCATGCAATTTACAATAGTATGATTTACAATTTGTGTAATTTTCCTAAATTACTTGCATAGCTGATTTTCAATAAAGTTTGCTAACCTGAAAAATAACATTTAAAAAAAATCACTCATTCATTTCTAAACAGACCTCTTGTGTGTATATGTTAAACCATAACACAGCCAGAATGGCACATCATGGCAAGACTTTTATCAGAGCTAAACACTAAAAACTCTTTGACTTAGAGAATAAATTTGCAACTAAATGATAATTTTATAGGGTCTGTATTTATGCTGAGAGTCATTGTTAAAACATTCATATTTTCAATATGACAAAGGTAACTATGATATGCTTATGGGAATCCTTCACTCTTTCCTGGATAGAAGTATCAGTATCATTATAGACAGCTGTTAGCAATAAAATGCTTATTAGAATCCTTTGCTTTTTCCTGAGCAAAAACATCAATATATTTATGGATAGCTGTTACCGAAGAAATGCTAATTAAATTCTATTGCTCCTTCCTAAATTGAAGCATCAATATCATTATGGACTGATGCTATAACAGGAACTCAACAGGTTTATGAATCATGTCTTCCTGTGAATAAATTTTCTCTGTACTAACCTAACCCCTCAATCAGGAGAAGGATGAGACACAATCATATTTTTAAGAAGATTATAACTAGTTTGAATTCAATTTTCCTCCTCCAAAATTGGTTGCCTTACCAAGATTAATCTACCATACTATTTACTTATACAAGAAGAGATGGATTCATGCCTTTAAATTTTCTCTGTAAGATGATTTTTGTATATATTTAACTACCCCTCCACATGAGCAGGATGTGATAAAAATTCAATTTCAAGTGAAGTTTATCAGGTTTGAATTCAGTTTTCCTTCTTCTAGACTGGTTGCCATAACAAGACTAAAGAGCCCAGTCTGCTCTACTATTACCCATAGCTGGAGGGAGAATAAGTGGATTCATACCTTTCCCAATTATTGTTTTGTTAAAATTACAGCAGTGGAGGTGATGTAAAATCTACGTACGATCTTGCAATTTTTGGAGAATGGTTTCTCTGACACTATCAGTTTGGGAACCACTGTATTAGGATACGAAAGCTAAGCAGTTTTGAATACTAAACCTCATAATATGCAGTCCAGTCTTTGAACCACTGGGTTACATTTCTCAGACAAATAATCTCATGCAGTGAATCCAAGAAAATAAATGTAAAAAAAATGAGGGGGAATGATGGATTGAATGAAGAACAGGTGAAAGGATTGGATGTATGATTTAATGGAAGGAAAGGTGTACAACAAAATGAAAGTGGATAGCCAAATGAAATATTCACTGAAGGCTTGAAAAGAAAGGTAAAAACCGAATCAAAAACCAGTAAAATGATTGGATGAAAAAAAAATGAAAATAAATAAAGATAAAAAAAAATAAACAAACTGGAAAATGACTAAATGGAAAGAATGGAAGAATGGTTTTAATGTAAGAATGTGAAAGCAGGACTTAAATGAAAGACATGGAAGTTGGTGATCAAATAAAAATATGTTGTGAACAATAAATGAGAAGGTGACAGAAAAAACAAAATGTATTAAAATGATTGGATAAAAAAGGTGTAAATGAATTTAAAACAAATGGTTAAGTGATTGAAGATAAGAATGGACTTTTTTTTTTTTAATCCAGAGGCATACATGCTTGGCAAATTATTTATTTCAAAGAATAAAATTTTCATCTATATTAATAACATGGAAGAGTTTGTTTGTCTGTCCTCTATAGACTACTAAATGATTTGATGTAGAACAATCAAATTTGTTATACATACATTTTGCATCCAGGGAAGTACTCTTAGTGTAACAGTTATAATCATAGGAAATGAAATCGGCAACCTGAGTTCAAATCTTGTATGAAGCTGTTTGCTATTTTCTCTTTGTGCTAATGCCCTTGGTGTAAGCCATCAATTTATCTATTCTTTCTTTAGCCATATGTAAATAGTTGGGCAGACTAGGCTTTTTAGCCTTTGGTTATGCAATGAGTCTAAGAGAAAGAAAAATGAATTCAAGCCAGTTGTACTCTGCTTAAAAATTGACCTTATGTCACATCCTACACATGGCAGAAGTGTTGTGTTAATATATACACTTTGTACCCAGGGGAAGGTTTTTACATAAAAAAAGTTTTGTTTGCCATAAAGGAAGAAAAACTTACTGAGAAGGAGGTCTCAAGCAATAATCAATGAGAACTTCTTTTACTGTAAGATATGACTAATTAGTTATATCTTACAGTAAAAGGAATTCTTCTATAGTAATCTACTAAGCTTTTTGCTTAGATGTAGCCCAAGTCCATGTGAATGGGGCATCCAATGAGATGCTAAATCATGTGATGATAAGGTTCCAGTCCTGGAGCTTTGGTGAATGCAGACTACCTCTTCATTGTCTGGAGTGTTAGGGTCCTATCTATGGGTCAAACAGAACTGTTTAATTATTTACTATACTTGAAACCATTTAACTGTGTGCAAAAAAAAAAATGAGCCCATTTAAAGATAATGTTACAAATTATTCATTTGGAAATCCCACAATATATATGTATAAAACAACCAAACCTGACAAAAATGATGAATAATAATTCTAGATGAGGAGGAACCTGTGGCCTTCTAAGGCCTAGTCAAAAGATTTATCAAAATTGCATACCTCTTTCTTAGGACTTGATATTCCAATTCTTTTTCATAAAAACTGTGCTTAAAAATAACACTAAAAGGTAATATGTATTTACCTGACTCCTCCTCGGTGGCAGAATGCAAAAGAGTCAATTTTTAAGTAGAGTTTGAATTCAGTTTTCTTTCTCCTAGAATGGTTTCTATACCAAGAGGTCTAAAGAGGTCTGTCTGCCTAATATAGCTGGTAGAGAAGAAATGTATTCATATCTTTCCTAATGACATTAGCATGAAGTCAAATGCATACAGCTTTGTCCAGGATTAGAACTTGGCTCACCAATTCCATTTTCTGTGATACCTACCTCCACATTAAAGGTGTGTAGATTCTTTTGTTTGTTTTAAATAGAAAATTTGGATGAGGTTATTAAAACATTTATACATTTGATTTGATTATGAAAAAAAAATATAGCCTCATTGATGTATACTGAATTTCTGTGTGGTCTTTTAACATGAAAAAAAAATTTCTGTTTCTAGTTTATTGCAGTAAATCTCTTAATCAATAAGATGAAAAACTTTCTATAAACTCTGTAAACAATATTAATTTTATAAGGTAATATAAAATGTATCATTAATAAATCACCTTTTTTGCTATTTTCTGATTATTGTTGATTGTGGAGAGGGAAGGTCATCAGAAGTTATTTGAGGCTGGTGACTAAAATAACTTCACCAAGTTTTTTAAGGGAATTTAAAACTTTGTGAACAAATTTGTATAGATAAAATATTACTAATGTACTATGCAGTCTACTGGTATATTTTAAAATTATTTTTACTTCTTGGTAAATGCTGAAAATAGTATAAAATAAAACTATTTGACTCATCAATAAAAATAAAGTTTAAGGAAATTTATGTATGAGCCAATATTTTCATTGATTTTTATTTTCTCATTTTTGTGAAAAAAGAAAATGAGGAAGATACAATGATCATTAAATAAGTTTCCAGACTTTTTTCATATGGGCACTTTTATTGATAGTACACACATGAAATTCTAGTCCCCTTCGAAGCAATCTCCTTCAGCTGCAATGCACTTGTTGTACCATTCCAACAACTTCTGGAAGGCCCATGGAAGTCCTCTTGTGTGAGCGTGTCAATGACAGAATCTCTTCCTGAACTCCCTTAAAACCTCTACATAGTAACCCTAACCCTTTGGCCAATCAACTCGGGTGTATTGACTTCCTTACTCCTCCCACACCTCTCATCATCCCTCACAGACTCCCTGCCTTCCTTGAATCTCTTATGCCACTCAAAAACTCATGCTCGATTCATGCAAGATGCTCCGAAAGCAGTCAGAAGCATTCCTTACATTTCTGTGGCATTTTTTCCAAGTTTAAAACACAATTTTATTGCATATCGTTCTTCTAAAGTGTCAGATTGCATTTTTGAAATTCACCAGCTGTGACAATCAGGCTTTAGTAAGTTGTATTCCAATTGATGCTGTAACTGTTCATTTCAACCTGAAATCATTAAAAATTGGTCAGTCATCTCATAAGATGTATTGTAATAACATACTGAATTTTCAAGAGTCTATGACAATTTAAAATGCCTGTACAAAAAAGTCTGGAAACTTATTGAAGGAACCACGTAGGAGTGGTACTTACATCTTGTGAGCTCAGCTTCGGGGAATATTGTGGCCTACATGAGTGAAGATCAGTAACTGATACTTATGGTCAGGAATGGAGTAGGAGGATGGTAGTAGGTGATTACAAACCTATATATTCAGGTTCTGTCATTCCCTGGGGTTCAGTCTAATTTTTGTTATTAAGGAGACCAGACCCTTGTTTCTTTATTCCAGCACAAATTCTATAGTTGTTGGGTCGCTTAAAGAGCATTTCTTTTTTGCAACCCCAAACAGTGCAGGCTCACTTTGGGTATCGCCCTTCAACCGCCTTTTTTTTTTTATATTTTAATCTGTGTGCATAATTTTTTATTATTCATGTCTTAATTGTATTAACAAATTATGATGCATTGATAATTGTTCCTTTTCTATTCACATGAATGCCCCGTCGGCTGTGGCTGTAAAATACACCGACTGCAGCTCTGCAGAGGGGTAAGACCCCCCCCCCCAATGAGTGTCCTGCATATGACACTAAACAACCTGATGGTGAGGTTCCAGTGATGCTGGGACTTTGGGGAATGCAGAGCACCCCTTCATTGCCATTGCTCCGAGGTCCACTGTAGCCTGGTGTGGTAGCACCTAATAGCACCTATGGGTTAAATAGAACTTACGGAATACTTATGCTAAAGTGAATTTTTTGACTAAACTGAATAGTTTGAAATAGAAATGTTTTTGACAATAAACCGTTCTTACATTTAAGCTGTGTGCTTATCCTAAACTGAATTATTTGAAATGGAACTGTTTTTAACATTGAAACAATACTTAGACTAAACTGATTTGTTTAATATAGTACTGTTTTGACATTTAACTGTGTGTAAACAAAATATGTACATATACTAAACTGAATTAGCTGAATTAGAACTGTTTGACTAAACTGAATAGTTTGAAATAGAAATGTTTTCTACAATTAAACTGTACTTACATTTAAACTGCATATCTATCCTAAACTGAATTGTTTGAAATTGAACTGACAATTTGTATAAAAATGGATTTGGCGTTAAATGACCTACAAAGGTTGATATGCCATAAAACCCAAACAACCAGCTAATCTATTCACATTAATAAAGAAGGTACATTTATTTATAAGTAAAGTTGGCGACCTTAGTTGAGGGTGACCTGAAGGCTCCCTTTTCAATAGCAACTACACTGAGGTGTAGGAGAGGGCGCTACTCCATTCCCTGGATTGCTTCACTTTACCTTTGATCCTTACCTTATAATACTGAGTGTTAAGCAAGGTGGCATCAAGTACTATTTTTTGAGTCTTTAGTATGACTTGACCTGGGATTGAACCCCAGTAATTTTTAAAAATTGCATTATTTAAAATTCAATTACAGTCTTTATCTTTTATTAAATAAGGGAATAATCTGGGAGTAGTGGAGGTCTGGGATCATATCTAGAGTCTAAGTAGATATGATCATGGATTTACTAGCTTTCACTTTGCAGTAGATCTAATACCAAGAAAGATGGTTCTGTTCATTATAGATGTGTTGTTTGGCTGTCAAGTGGGTACCAATTCAAAATAGTTAAAGGAACCACTGGTTTATTGCAATAATTAATGTTGGTAACTGTATGTTTTTTTGTTTTTTTTTATTGATGATTGTTGTTTTGGAAAATTAAATAAGTACAAGTTGAAAATCTGTGGATATGGAATGCATGTTTGTTTGAAAGTACAAGCAAATCTACTTATTATATTCTGTTCAAGTATACCTACCTTATTCTATTCATATCTAATTTTATTCATATTTATCTACATTATTCAGTTCCTACTTGTCTACCTTATCCTCATTATGTCTATCTTCCTTCTTCTGTTCCTATCTGAGGTATTTCATATCTATCTACTTAATTCTGTTTCTGTCTATCTACTCATATATAATCTTGGATATAAATCTCTTTTACTCATTTAAAACTGATAATAAAAGAACTGTATGAAAAATTATTTGGAAAAAAAAATCAATCTCTGAATGATTCGAGTTTGAAGGAAAAGCTGAATGAAAGATGATATTAATGATTGAACAGAATGGATGTGAATGACAATAGAATAAATGCTTTTGTATTGAAGACTAGAAGAAATAATATTGAATTATAACTATGAAATCAAATTCTTCTTCCAAGAGTAAAATGCAAAGAAGCATACATGAAAAACTAAAATGAATTGAATCGGCATACAACTGAATGTAATACAGTGTCGGTGTTTTAATGAAATAATCAGTGAATTACTCAATCCTTGCTTGAGGTAATGTGATGTTTTCAACGGAATCTCTAATAGAGTGAATAAAAGCACTGATTATAAGCAATTGAATTTACAGGCTATCAATGGAAGATTCATAATCTTTTCAGTTTTTGAGTTGCGAGCTTCAACATCAAATGGATAACTAATCTGATTTTTTTTTTCTAAATATCACTTCCAAAGGATCATCAGTGGAACTAGCAGGAAGGGTTTTGGGTTTAGATAATGAGGAAAGAAGATTGAAAAATCAAAAGTTTCACTTCAAGTGCTGGTTCAGTGAGGCTCAACATTACATAACTCATCAAAAAAATACACATTCATAGGCTCAAAATGAAACTGTAATGAATTTAACTATAAACAGACTGAAACAATATTATCATTAATGGCCAAAGATATATAGAAAAATACTTAAAAGGAAGATAAATGGGAAAATTGTACAATGATTTACAAATTGAAGTAGTAAATGTGCATACAGGCAAACAATTCATATATATATATATATATATATATATATATAATGTAAAAAAAAAAAAAAAGAAATACTGGAGTTTTAGATGCATGAAAATCTCTTATATATCTATTGTAGGTACCTTGGCTTTTTTTGTGAATATACTCTGAGAGATTTCTTTTAAATTATATTCAACTGATATCTCTCTACCTCCTACTTGTCTCCTGCTTTTTTACAATTTGCATATTTTTCATTTTATTTTCTATATGCATACATCTACTTCCCTACCTTCTGATCTTCACCGGAAGTGTCAAGTATCACTTTTATTTCCCTATTTCTTAATTTTTTTTATCTTTTTATAACTTCTCTTTTACAGACAGCTATTATGATCTCTGTGCCGGACATTGGTATGATGGTTAGAGTGTTCACCAATGGCCCGGGAGACCTGGGTTCAATTCCAGGTCGAGTCAAACCAAAGACTCAAAAATGGTACTTGATGCCTCCTTGCTTAACACTTAGTATTATAAGGTATGGATCAAGGGTAAAGTAGAGCAATCCAAGGAAAGGAGTAGTGCCCTCCCCTACACCTTGGTGTGGTAGCTATCAAAAAGGGAGCCTTTGGGTCACCCTCAACTACAGTCACCAACTTACTTATAATTATCTCTACTCTTCAAACTAAATATGATAATTAAGAAATTTTTTTAAAATAGTATATAACAATACTTATTTTTCATTAAATATTTCTATTGTGAATTAATTTACAAATGATCAGTTTATTTGAATTTAAATTTATGTGAATATATATAAAGATATTTATGACATAAAACGCCAATATCAACTTTTTTTTTTCAAAAAACATAGTATTGTTAGTTTTTTGTTGTCTTTTTTAATATATAGATTGATGGACCGTGTGTATTGTTTAAAATTTTTATGTGATTCTCTGATATTAAATAATGATGTTAAACTATCATAAGAGAATGGAGTTAGACTAGTTTAAGTTGTAAGTAAATGATGCTACATTATTGTTAGAAATTATCATAAGATGATGTTAGATATATTTTAAAAGTGTCTTTGCATATATCTTGTTTGTAATAGTATGTGTGTCATATCTAAAGTCTATTCTACACATTACTTCAGTTCCATTTGTTTCTTACTTGAACTTTGAAAATAATTGGGGTATTTATGTAAGGGGTTGACTTGAAAGTTTTTCCCATAAAGTCTTCATCAGATGATGAGTCTGGGCTCAAACATTGGTTTGGGGGCTTTTGTATCATTACCCCTAGCCCAAGGTGCACTACTAGACTTATTGGATTGTTCTTGGGAATATATTTGAAGTATATTGTAATGATTTGTCATAATTTTGAATTATCATTCTTAATTCTAATTATTAATTGTTATAATAAATATAAATAATAAATATTTGTTATAAAAATTTTAATTTTGCTTTATATGTTTATGTTAAGGTCATCAGTGCGAGTTTGTGTTTTTTTTTATATATATATTTTTGGTTTGCTCAGTTGGCTAGGGCTATAGAATACACTGGCTGCTTCTCTGCAGATGGGTAAGACCCCTCCCAACAAATGTCCTGCATTTGACACTAAACAATCTGATGGTGAGGTTCAAGTAATGCTCGAGCTTTGGGAAATGTGGAGCACCTGTTCATTGCCATCACTCTGAGGGGTAGCTCCAGATAGGGTCCTATCTATGGGTTAAATAGAACTAAACTGCATGCTTATGCTGAACTGAAATGTTTGAAATAGAACCGTTTTGACATTTAACTGTGAACAAAAACTATACTTATACTAAACAGAGTTGTTTGAAATTTGATTCGACATTAAATGACTCAAAAAGGGTTCATAGGCCGTCGAATGAAACAACTAACCAACCCGATATGTTCCTATCTACGGGTCAAATTGAACTAAACTGAACTTTTGCTAAACTGAATTGGTTTAAATAGAACTGTTTTTTGACTTTGAAACTGCGTATTTATGCTAAACTGAACTGTTTTGAAAAAGAACTGTCTTTAAATAGAACTAAACTGTATACTTATGCTAAACTGAATTGTTTGAAATAGAATTGTATTGAGATTTAACTGTTTAACAAAAAACTATACTTATAATAAACTGAATTGTTTGAAATTTATTTCAGCATTAAATGACTCGAAAAGGGTTAATACACCACAAAACAACCAACCAACCAACTATTTCTGTTTCCTAGTTATTATTTTTTTTATTTTTATATTGTCAGTGTTGTATCTGCTTGCTATAAGTCTTTCTTTGCTCTTTTAATGTAGTTTTCAAGTATTTGTATTGATGCATCCATGCTATTTCCAATGCTGATGAGTCCTCTTCCTCCTTCTTTTCTTGGCATATACAGTCTGTCCGTCATTTCTTGGACGTAAGGCTTTGTGCATCATCAGTTTTTTTGTTCTCTGGTTGATTTGTGTAAGTTCTTCCTTTGTCTTTTGTAAGAATGGTCCCATGTTTCTTCAGAAGGAGACAGCCCAAGTGTTTATTCTTTTGAGGAGATTTCAAGATACTTTCTCATTCATCTGAGGCATTCTTTTCTTATTTTTTCTTTCATCTCCACTTGTTTGATGGTGTCCACTTCCAATATTTCTTAGTACTAGTAATTTTCCTTTTCTCCAAATGTTCTGATTCTTTCTTGATTTGGTGGTTCTATTCCTTCTGTTATTCATCTTTTTCTTGTTCTCATTATAAGTATAGCACATTTTTCTATGCCAATTTCCATTCTTATATCCTGGCATTATATTCTTATTGTTTGTATCAGTCTCCATTTTTTTTTCATTTTTTGCAAACAGTTTGATGTAATTATTATTATTATTATTATATGCTACAACATTTTTCTTTTGTTTTGATTTTTTTAATAATGAATTCTAGAAATCTAAAGTGAGAAGAAAAACAACTGTATGGATACTTTAAGTGACAAACTAGGAAAATCACATGAGATGATGCACAAAGCCTTACAACCAAGAAATGATGGACAGACTGTATATGCCAAGAAAAGAAGGAGGAAGAGGACTCATCAGCATTGGAAATAGCATCGATGCATCAATACAAACACTTGAAAACTACATTAAAAGAGCAAAGAAAGACTTATAGCAAGCAGGTACAACACTGACAATATAAA
Source organism: Sepioteuthis lessoniana (assembly GCA_963585895.1). Taxonomy (NCBI): domain Eukaryota; kingdom Metazoa; phylum Mollusca; class Cephalopoda; order Myopsida; family Loliginidae; genus Sepioteuthis; species Sepioteuthis lessoniana. The sequence goes on from OY757914.1 coordinate 72,951,844, forward strand.
AATAAAAAGAATAATAATAACTAGGAAACAGAAATGGTTGGTTGGTTGGTTGTTTTGTGGTGTATTAACCCTTTTCGAGTCATTTAATGCTGAAATGAATTTCAAACAATTAGACAATAGTCTAAAACTTCCAAATTATGATCATGTTTTTTCCTGATACTAACTTTTATCAGTTATCAACTTGATATATTTTGTGGCATATTTCACCCCATTTTTTTTTTTTTTTTTTTTTTTTTTTAAGAAAGAACCGACCTTGAATGTTTTTGTTTTATTTTAGGATACATCTTGCTTTGGGTGTTGTTTTTGTGGGTGTAATGCATCTAATGTGGTCCAGAGCTTTCGCCTCATGATTGCTTCTGCTGGAGACATTCCATTTTTCACTGTAGCATTTCGTGTTTTTCAGTAGAAAAGGAGAAATATATTAAGTATCTCCTCTGTTGTTGTTCCATTCTCCTTTGTTTTGTGCAGAGCATGTTTAACAGTATCCATAAAACGTTTTGTTTGACCATTGGATAGTGGGTGGTAGGGTGGTGACCAAACATGTGTGATGCAGAAGTGCTGGAATGTATCAGATGTAAATTGTGATTCACTGTCTGAGACTAATGTTTCCAGCAGGCCATGTTGGCTTAATAGTCACATAAAAATGGCTATCTTTAAGTGGGTATCTACATTGGGAAAAATCTGGCTGTTTGGAATGGGCATCAACCGCTACCAAAAAAGCTCCGGCCATTGATAAAGCCAGTGAAAGTCCCCATGCATCTGGGACCATGGCTGCTCTGGTTGTTTAGGTTGGAAAACAGGTGTTGCAGATGGTTAGGGTATCGGTGTAGCTTCAACTTGAGTGCAGTGTCTGAGGTCATCTGTGAAGACTGGGGACAAACATTTCATTGGTCTGCATGTAACAGCACTCTGAGGTGGAGATCTGGAAACTGCATTACAAACACAATTGAATCTGTTATGTAGATTTCCAGATGCTGTTTTGTTCTCAATTTTGATAGCTGGTGGCAATTCCCCAGAGATGTGAACACAACCCCCAGATGTGTTCCTTGCTACATGTCTTGGAGCTGTTAGTGGATGCTCGCCTATGGTTTTCCATAGTCTAAATGAGATGAGGTTTATATCCGAGGCGGTGTCTATTTGTAACCGAACAGAGTGGCCATTCAGTTTTACTGACACATTTTTTCGGTTTGACTTGATTTTGGGGAGAAAGGTTTCCACCAGACTGTATGTGTTTTTTGTTGCTATCTGTGTTTGTTAAGTGATCACTTGTGTGTTATTTTGTTCACTGGTGGAGTGCTTTTTACACTTACTACATCGGAGTGTCTTGAATGGACATTTTCAAGCGAAATGCCAGCCACAACGATTCCAGCAAGCTGATGGAGGCTTTTTATGCGTTGAGTTCTGTCATCTTTAACAGCTTTGACTGCAGTTGTTGTTGTGGGTATCAACTGCAAACCTCAGCATCACCTGTGGACCTCAAGCCAAATTTTAATATAAAGTAAAGTTGGTGATTGTAATCGAGGGTGACCCAAAGGCTCCCTTTTCAATAGCTACCACACTGAGGTGTAGGGGTGGGTGCTACTTGTTTCCCTGGATTGTTCCACTTTACCCTTGATATGTACCTTATATTGCTGAGTGTTAAGCAAGGAGGTATCAAGTACCATTTTTAGAGTCTTTGGTATGATGTGACCTGGGATTGAACCCAGGTCTCCTGGATCATTGGCGAACACTCTACCCACTGGGCCAATGAGCTGGTTTTAAAACCACTCACACTCTTTGTTCACTGTGCCCGCATACATTGTGAAGTCGACTGTATCACATTTTGTAATGTTTAAACATTTAAAACAAATGTTAACAAGTGAAGTACACTCACTGAATGTTTCTTTGAAAACTTACACTGTTACAGTGAAATTATAGTCCCGGAGATGTTTTGGTAAAATATAGTTGGAATAACAATCGTGTTCTGCCAAACCTAGCTTTCATAATAAAAACCTAATTTCCCGGTTGTCCACCTGTTCCTTCAAATCCATTGTAAAGAGATCTTCATAACGTACAAACCACTTTGGAAATGTCGATTTCACATCCATTTTCAATTGAAATTCTCTGATAGAACGTCTAACCGATTCTGCAACTCCCAGTGTACATAATTTTGTTTCCTGAGACATTTGCTGTGGTATAGATAGTCTCTGTGTAAATAATCTCATCAACATCAATTGTTCTTATTGTAATTGCTGCATGGCTAAATTCATTTTTCCTTTTGTAAACTTGTGTGGGTTCCAGAATCTCCCCAAAAATTCTTCGTTGCCATATTTGTTACATTTTTACTAACAAAGAAAATTATGTTGAAGCAGAAAGAAAGAATTTCAAATTATTGTTTAGTGCGAGAATTGTTTTGACCGTTGAGGTTTCGATTTTATATTTTAAACCAATGACGATGGTTTATGCCATTCAGCTCGGATGACTTTCCCGGGCAATATAAAAGGCTGTGTAACGCACTCTCGACCTCTCTTCTCATTCATTCTTGCAGCAGAACAGACAACATCAACATGAAGAGAGTGTATTTAACCATGGGCCATTGTTCCTTTAGGAGATTATTACTTTATCATTTATTCCTTCCTCCTAGATCAACTGGACCTCAAAACTTCAGGTTGAATGCTTAATTCCGGCTCTAATGTTTGCAACTGTTTTCTTCCATTTGTATGACTCACAGTACAGGGATATCTTTCTGGCTGATATTAAAGTTTTTGGGAACTCACTGGTATTCTCGTCCACTCATTTGTCTACTCCTTTCTTAAAGTAATAAGGTACAACACAATTTGTCTCTGTTGTTAAAATGTAAACAAAATGGTAAAGAGACGGACTTGTGGTGTACAACAAAACAATTACGTTTATTAATCACAGGCAGAGACATACATATTTTGACCAGGAAAAGAAGCTGTTTTAACTTTGTGTGTACCAGTCAAATGTACGTCCATGAGTCATGATTGATTTTCCAAGCCACAAGTTCAATCTCACGTGTTTGCGTTCTCCTGGTCCTTAAAATCACACAATGCACTGTCCACAGAAGACAACTCCCTTTCTATCATTTTGGGGGGAATAACTTTGATATTTTTTCATTAGGTCTTATCCCTAACAAACCTAAGGGTGACTGTGTGGGAAAGGTGATCCTCAGAGATTACTGACAAATGATATATGCACAAACCAGGATCCATCCTAGAAAATACGCCATAAAATTCTCTGGGACTTTGAGATACAAAACTTGCTATCTCGTGGAGTTTGCTGTTCCAGCAGACCACCGAGTGAAAATAAGTAAGTTGTAAAGTTGGCGACCGCAGTCGAGGGTAACCCGAAGGTTTCCTTTTCAATAGCTACTACACTTAGGTGTAGGGGAGGGCACTACTCCATTCCCACGATTGCTCCACTTTACCCTCACCTTATAATGCTGAGTGTTAAGCAAGGCAACATCAAGTACCATTTTTTGAGTCTTTGGTATGACAACCTTGGTTTGAACCTCAATCTCCCAGAACATTGGCAAACACTCTACTCATTAAGCCAATGGCCCGACCAAAATAAAAGAAAGTGAAAAGATTAACAAATAGTTGGATCTGGCCATTGAGTTGAAAAAAACATGGAAATGATGGTGATAAAAATTGTAACTGGTACACTTAGAACAGTCTTTAAAGATCTGGAAAAAAAATATGAGGAACTAGAGATCTTGCCCAGTCGGCTGAGGCTGTAGAATACACTGACTGCAGCTCTGCAGAGGGGTAAGACCCCCCCCCGGATATGACACTAAACAATCAGATGGTGAAATTCCAGTGATGCTGGAGCTTTGGGGAATGCAGAGCACCTCTTCATTGCCATTGCTCCCAGGTCCACTCTGGCCTGGAATGGTAGCACCTGATAGGGCCCTATCTATAGGTTAAATAGAACTAACTGCTTACTCATGCTAAAGTGAATTGTTTGACTAAACTGAATAGTTTGAAATTTAAATGTTTTTGACCATTAAACCATACTTACATTTAAATTGCATGCTAATGCTAAACTGAATTGTTTGAAATAAAACTGTTTTTGACATTTTACTCTACTTACACAAAACTGAATTGTTTAATATCGAACTATTTTGACATTTGACTGTGTGTAAATAAAATCTGTACTTATACTAAACTGAATTAGCCAAATTAGAACTGTTTGAATAAACCGTATAGCTTGAAATAGAAATGTTTTTGACAATTATACTGTGTACTCATGCCAAATTGAATTGTTTGAAATAGAACTATTTGAATAAAAATGGGTTTGGTGTTAAGTAACTTACAAAGGTTGATATGCCATAAAACCCAAACAACCAACTAACAAACTAGAGATCTGAGAAAGATTGAGGCTATCAAGACAACCACTAGAATACTTAGAAGAGTCCTGGAAATCTAAGGAAACTTGCTGTTTCTCAAATTTCATCAAAGATACTTGTTAAAACTGGAGGGAAAACCTTGTATTAGTAACAATAAAAATGAATCATAATCAATGTTTTGTTTATCTGATAGTCTGTAAGACCTGTGTAGATAATTAGCTCTCCCAATTCTGTAGTAGTACGTCCTCTGAGTCTCTCTTATTGCCTCCTTGATGACTTCTCACTTCAACTCCATATTCAGCTTATCTCAAGCCGACTTTCTGATCTCAAACACCAGAGAAACAAATTGCTAGTGTTACACTGAACCTTTCCCATGCTTAGGTTCACATCCAAGCAAGCTCAAAATTTGCATATCAACACTAGTCCCATAAGATTTAACAAGACTACCATCTATATATTTTCATGTTGACAGCAACCATGTTTCTTTTTCAAAGATACTCTGCATGCAAAGCATGTGCATTGCTGTTTCTGCCTTGAAGGTAAGTCAGTTCTTTCACTACAACCTGTTTCAAGTTTGATACAAATATTCAAATAGATATTTTTGTTTTATTTCTCTCACCTTGTGCATAACTATTTATTAGTTTTATTTTTCATAGATTAAAAAAGAAATACACAAAAACATACAAGTGATCAGAATGATAGAACAAAACATCTACTGGAATAGCTGTATTGAAAAGGAAACAGCTGTCATGGACAAACAAAGTTATTTTAACTGATTATTATGATTTCATTAATACGAGGATCATTAAATAAGTTTCCAGACTTTTTTCGTATGGGCACTTTTATTGATAGTACACACATGAAACTCTAGTCCTCTTCGAAGTAATCTCCTCCAGCTGCAATGCACTTGTTGTACCGTTCCAACAACTTCTGGAAGGGCCCATGAAAGTGTCAATGACCTTCATCATAGCCTCTTTCATCTCCTCAATTGTCCCATAACAACAGCCACTGAGCTTAGGGAATTAGCAAAAGTCACAGGGAGCAAGGTCTGGACTTTAGGGAGGCTGAGGAACTGTCTTGATGCCCATCTTAGTCAAATAGTCTGTGACAACGATGGAGTTGTGGACTGGTGCATTGTCCTTGTCCTGGTGGAAATGCCACTGGCCCGATTTGAAGAGTGCTGGTCTCTTCCCAAGGAATCTCTTCCTGAACTCCCTTAAAACCTCAACATAGTAACCCGAACCCTAACCCAAACCCTTTGGTCAATTAACTCTGGTATATTGACTTCCTTACTCCTCCCATACCTTTCATCATCCCTCACAGACTCCCTGCCTTCCTTGAATCTCTTATGCCACTCAAAAAATGTGCTCGATTCATGCAAGATGGTCCAAAAGCAATCTGAAGCATTCAATATGTTTCTGTGGTATTTTTTCCAAGTTTAAAACAGAATGTTATTGCACATCGTTCTTCTAAAGTGTCAGATTGTATTTTTGAAATTCACCAGCTGTGACAATCAGGCTTTAGTAGGGTGTATTCCAATTCCTGCTGTAGCTGTTCATTTGAACCTGAAATCATAAAACATTGGTCAGTCATCTCATAAGATGTATAACAATAACAAACTGAATTTTCAAGAGACTATGACAATTTAAAATGCCTGTACAAAAAAGTCTGGAAACTTATTGAAGGCACCACGAAATTAAGAAGCGTATGTAGTGTTATCAAATTTGATATACATACATATTGCTCTGATAGAAAGGGTTTAATGGAAACTTTTCTTCATCATTAGAAAAGAAGGGCCCTCATTGAAGGGTCTCTCAAAATAATCAGCTGGTAGTTATATTACTGCAAGATATACTTAAATGTACATGTTTTTACCTAACAAAAAGGTTACTGAATGAGAAGTAGTGAAAACGAAGGTTAGAAATGAAATGGAAATCTTTTATAACATTAACATAATATAATACTTGCCAGCAGCGTGAAGAAGGTAACCGCTGCTAGTGGGGACTACTTAGAATATTTTCACCCTTCACAATAGTTTCTAACATATTTTTGACGAATGGGACATATCCATTAATGTTCATTGGTACATCATTTACATTTCTCACTTGATAACAATTAAATTACTTGTCTTATCAAAATTATTATTTATATTTAAATAGATGGTTTTTCAAGGTACAGATCTAAATTCAGTGTAACCCGGATATTAGAGAGATATTCTCTTGTCCCAAATTAGAGCCTGTGTTAATGTATTTAAAACAGATAAAACCCTGGTATAAGAGAAACCCTGATATTGGAGACTTCTCATGTCCCGACAGCTCTCTTATATGCGGGTTATGGACAAAAACAAATGTTTAAGTTGATAAATCACTTAAGTTCCTTACACTCAAATTTAAAAAAAAATATTTTCCTGCAAAACTCTGAAAACTTTTCACTGAACTATACTAACTTTATAAAATAATTTTAAAAATATATATTTGATAAATCACTTATAGAACAGTGTGTTTAAAAAAAATTGATATCATTTGAGATGTGAATATCTAAATAACTGCATAGTCTTGGCAAATGAAACTAAACAGGCGTAATGTTGAGTCATAGTAACAGACATCTCCAGCAATGAACAATAGTAAAGAAATGCTATTATCGAAAGTTCTTTATTAAAAAGAAGAGTACAGGGTGTTTAAGAAAAATCTTTTTAGAATCACACATTTCTAACCTTCGTTTTCACTACTTCTCATTCAGTTATGTTGATCTCAATTCTGTTATGTTGTTTCATCCTGTAACAGGCATTATTCATAACCATTTTGTGTAGGGGAGACCCTGTCACCTCATAGTAAGTGATTTCAAACTCCAGCGGCGCTATTGCATTTACATGAGGAAAGTTATGGATTATATAGTATCACTGCTGTTTTACAAGGATGGATTGGGCATTAAATAACCCACAAAGGTTGATATGCCATTAAAACAAATATTTAGTATAAATATTTAATTGACTGCAAAAGTTGTAAAATAACCAGCTGTAATCTAGGTCTCAACCCTTGACACAACATAAATGTACTGCTTATATATATATATACATATATATATATATATATATATTGTAACCCGGATATAAGAGAGATTTTCTCTGGTCCCAAATTAGAGCCTGTGTTACCTAAACAAAATAGACCAAACCCGGATATAAGATATACCCTGATATAAAAGACAATTCTCCAGTCCCGACAACTCTCTTATATCCAGGTTACACACACACACATATATATATATATATATATTCTTCAGTCCGATCAATCCGGAGTTGGAAATAATTCAGTCAGGACAATTAAATTATTCAAATTTCTAATATTTAGATATTCCTGGTAAAGATCTCAATGTAACTGACATCACAGAGCAACAAATGATAATAATTAATTAACAATAAAAATAGGATTAAATTGGGATAGTTGAGGTAAAAGGAAAAGAAAATAGGAACCCACCATGTGAGGTCAGACATATGTGGGTTTCAGTGTAAAGGTGGCCGAATAAATGAGCACGAGGATAAAATTTGAGTTTAAGATAAGTATTACTGTAGTCTTTGCTAATGGTTGATAGGAATTGTTGTAATTCTTTAAATTATTGTTAAATCCAAAGAATTACGTTAAAATGTGGGTTAACTTACTGCAGAAAGTAAATTAGAACCTACGTCTAGTTATTTTGTTATGGTCCCGACCCGTAACAAAAGAATAACCGGGATTGGCTGAAACGGAGAGGAAACTCTTCACCCCTCTTCACATCCTACCCTCCTGTGCCCATTCTGGTTGTATTCATCATATCCATTAGGATCTGAAGAAGTCCTGTTAAATTTGGAGTTATTGATTCATATCAATACTCATAGCAGGATGGAAATAAATTTATAATCCTAAAGTGACGCGATTTTGTTTTTCTTAAAGGTGTATATATATATATATATATATATATATATATATATATATATATGCATTAAGTGAAAGAGTGAGAGCTATATATATATATATATATATATATATAAATATCCAACACATTAGACTACACCTATTCTGTAATAACTTGTAGGATTTTGAAATGTAGTTTCAAGAGATTAGAACAGGGTACATTGATAAGGTGGAAAATTGATCAAAGTAGAATTTGTTAGGAGGAATAAAAAAAAAAGTAGAATAAGAAATAAAATGAAGAACAAAAGTAGGAATAAATCAAAAGAGAAAATGGTAAATGAATTAGGGAATGGAATATTAGAATTTTATCAACATTCTTTTTGTTTTTTTTTCCTTTTCTTTTTTTTTTCAAAATAATAAACTGTTGGAAGAAATAAATAAGTTTCAGTGAACTGGAAAGTGGGGGGGATGTTTCTGTCATCTTGCATCAAGAGATTTATATTTTCCTTTATAGTCAATACTGAGAGGAGACAATCAATATTTCATATCTATATTGAAAAAATGCAATTTGTATATAATATATAATGTGTGTGTATGAGTGTGTGTGTTCAGAGAAGTGCACATATATATATGTATAATCTGTAGTTTTATATTTCTAATTTATATGTGTATATTTTTGTGTGCATGTGTATATGAGGATATATGCATAATTGCAAATATTTATAATCTACAGATTTATAGTTGTAATATATATATATATATATATATATATATATATATATACACACACTAACATATTACCAAATAAAATCATGTATACAAACTTTATACAAATAAGTAAATATATGATTATTACTATATATATATATATATATATACACACAGACATTAGGCATGTATGTATGTGCATGTGTTTGAAGAGAGGATAAAAACTGAATTCAGATTTGCTCACTCTCCTTGAATGAACTGGAAATCCAATTTTTTAAACCAGGACCATTCTTTTCTATTTTTTATGCTAATAGTTTTTTTTTTTTATCATTCAATTGCATCAAACACTGGTTTGCACTTTGAATAGTAATGCTCTAACTTCCATCATGTTCTTTTTTTATCTTTTTTTATGAGCATGTGCCTCCCCCCCACTTTTTTTTGGTTACTAAGTTGTTTTTTTTTCCTCACAAGATCAAAAATTATAGTGTGAGGGAATTTTTCTTTGTTTTATTTTTTGACACTTTCCTTTACTTTTGAATTTTTTTTTTTCAGCACCAAAACATCAAATCACCATTCTCATCTTCAATTCTACAAATTTCCATCAGTTTGTCATCCTTCATCACTATTTAAAAAATAAATAAAACAAAATAAAAATGAGAGAGAGGGAGAGGGCAAAAGATAATTTACTGGCTCATCAAAATGACCATTCCTTTTCTGTCTATTTTACAATATAAAAAATAAAAAACATTTTTGAAAAAAACAAAAACAAGTGAGTTAACTGGACATTAATAAATAAAAAGGAAAATGAAGTTGCCATGTTAAAGGATTTATGTTGGTGACATCAAAAGTTTTGGAGCTTAATTCCATTATATCCTTTCCATTCATTTTTATATTTAGTTTTTTTTCACAGGTCCTTCAAAAATATTGATTCTATAATAAATAAATAAAACTTATCTGACTTGACTTTTATATGTTACTCAACAAAATCTATATCATTTTTATTAAAACAGCACACTTTATTTCATCTTACATGTTACAGAATGTTGTTAACAATATTACTATTTATGAGTGTACCCAATCTATAAAAAAACATTGTCATTAATGAAATTGCTATTTTCTTAAGTCCTTACAATTATTAAATGGTTTTGAATCTTTAGAATGTCTCCCAACATTGACTGCAAATGGCTTTTACATCAAACTAAGCAAGCCTCTGAATATCCTTTTAAAATAGGATAAACAGAGGTAGATTACAAGATAAACATCTGAATAAGCAAATACCAAAGTTAAATATGATTAAAACATTTACTAATTTGAAACATACCTCACCCATTCATAAAAATATCTTCCAAGTGTAGATCTCAATGTCAGGTGTATATGATTGGAGAGATTATAAAATGGTCAGTTCAAAATACTAGGATACTAAAAAATAATTTTTCATTACCAGTTCACTTTTAATCATTCATCTTTTCTTAAATTACATCCATTTTTTTTTGCACTGATCCCTTTATCTTTTTGTTTTGGTCAATGCTTCAATATTATAGATTCAGTGAATAACTCTTTTTTTTTTTTTTTTGTTTGTTATATACAAGGGTCGGTTGAAAGTTTATGTGACAATGCCATATCTAGAGCTGATAACTTTTTTGACCAGTGGGATCCAAGCACAGTGACACTGATGAAAGAATAAACCTCACTTTTTCACTTGCTTCAAAAGTATCTTGATTTACCTATGAACTTTTCAGCTGACTCTAGAAATTGTTTTGGAAGATTACCAAAATCATTTTTTGTCTTTAAAAAAAATCTATTGATTTGTGGTATTAGGGATAAAGATTACAACACAAATACAATATAGTTTTGTTTTAATTTTAGAGATCATCAATCAGTATTGTTTTTTATTATTAATTTTGACTAGAAATTATTCTCATATTTACCCACCTCTCCTCTCGGGCAGGATATGACATGAGGTCAATTTTTAAGCAGAGTTTAACAGGTTTGAATTCAGAGTTTTCCTTCTCCTAGACTAGTTGCCTCACCGAGGCTGAAGAACCTAGTCTGCCCTACTATTTATCCATAGCTGGAGGGAGAATAATTGGATTCATACCTTTCCCAAGGGTATTAGTGCTATGTGAAATGCAATCAGTCTCGTCCAGGATTTGAACTCGTGTTGCCGTGTCCATTTCCTACAACGATAACCATTACACCACGGGCAACTCCATTTTTTTTTTTTTTTTATTCTTCTTAATTTTAGTTGCTTTCTATTGCCATCCACTCACATCCTTATTTCAATGACAGTAAGGAAATAACAAAAGACATGTGAGGTTCAAACTCATATCATCTTCTGCCTCTAGGAAACTTGGTTGAGTTTCACAGTATGTCAACTTATCTAGGGTGATTTTAGGTCACTGAATTGTGCACATTAATATCTATAAATAAAATGAAAGAAAATAGTTTCAAGCTAACAAAGGAAAGAAGCAGAAGATACCCCACACAAACAATTACGGACACAGACTATGCCAATGACATAGCACTTCTGGCAAATGCACCGGCTCAAGCCAAAACTCTGCTTCATAGTCTGGAATGAGCAGCTGTAGGCATAGGCCTCCATGTCAATGCACACAAGACAGAGTATATGTGCTTTAATCAAAGAGGCGATATCTACACACTAAACGGTAGCTCTCTGAAACTAGTTGACAAGTTCACCTACCTTGGAAGCAGTTTCTCATCAAACAAGACAGACATTAACACGCAACTAGCAAAGGCATGGACAGCTTTCGAGAGGCTATTGGTCATATGGAAGTCAGACCTGACCGATAAAATGAAACACAATTTTTTCCAAGTAGTGGTTGTGTGGATATTACATGGACATGAACTAAATGTATGGAGAAAAAGCTTGACGGCAACTACACAAGAATGCTGCGAGCAATAATGAACAAGTTGTGGAGGCAGCACCCCACAAAGCAGCAGCTGTACGGCCACTTACCACGCATCACAAAAACTATCCAAGTTAGATGAACCAGACATACGGGACACTGCTGGAGAACTAGGAACTAACTCATAAGTGACATACTCCTCTGGACCCCTTCGCATGGACAAGCAAAGGCAGGATGACCAGCTAGAACCTATATACAACAGCTCTGTGCCAATACAGGATGTAACCCTTGAAGACCTGCTGGAAGCAATGTACGATAGAGAAGGGTGGCAAGAAAGGGTCAAGGATTTTCCATGCAGGCAGTATGACATGATAATGACGTTCATATTTACATTTTTTGCGTAGTTGTTTAAGAGTTTTTTTTTACACTACCAAATACAAATGATTTTCAGACAGATTTATTTGATGAATAGATCGTACCTGAGTAGATATTACCACCCTGAGTTGTAATTTGATCAATATCTTTTTATTCATCAAACAAGCATACTTACCTGTATTACAAGCAACTTTTAAGAGAGTCACTCTTATTTATAAACTGGGTTGTATGAATTTTAATAAGTGATCCAGACAGAAACAAAAATGTAAACACATGCCTCTTAAAGTATCTCTTATATAAAAGATATCAAAGGAGTTGATTGTGGTATGATGATTATTGTCATTGGAAAAGAATATGAAGACCTGAGTTCAAACCCTTGATGAGGCTGTTTGCATTTCATATTGTGCTAATACCCTTCAGAAAGATATGAATCCATAATATTTTCCTCTGCATGTCTAGGGAAAAATTATACCAAGTAATTTAAGGTAGTTTGTTGAAAGAATATTTTATGAAGCTAGAATGTTCAGCTATTGAAGGGAAAATGTTTTGCATTGTACCAGCTATTAACTTACTTTCTGCCCAGTCAGCTGTGGCTGTAGAATACACCGACTGCATCTTTGCAGAGGGGTAAGACCACCGCCCAACGAGTGTCCTAGATATAACTCTAAACAAACTGATGGTGAGGTTCCAGTATTGCTGGAGCTCTGGGTAATGCAGAGTAACACTTCATTGCCATCGCTCCCAGGTCAACTCTGGCCCAGAGTGGTAGCACCTGACAGGGTCCTATCTATGGGTCAAATAGAACTAGACTTTGTAATCATGCTAAACTGAATTGTTTGAAAAAGAACTGTCTTTGACATTGAAACTGTACTACGCTAAACTGAATTGTTCAAAATAGAACTGTTTTAACATTTAACTGAATGTAAACAAAAACTATACTTATACTAAACTAAATTGTTTGAATTAGAACTGTTTAACTAAACTGAACCGCTTGAAATAGAAATGTTTTTTGACAATTAAATTATGTACTTATGCTAAACTGACTTGTTTGAAATAGAACTGTTTATTTGTATAAAAACGCATTTGGCATTAAATAACTTACAAGGGTTGATATGCCTCAAAACTCAAACAAACAAAGATATAACTCATACTATTCCCCTACCATCTACAGACAAATAGTTGGGCAGAGTGGGCTCTTTAACTTAGGGTATGACAACCGGTCTAAAAGAAGGAAAACTCTGTTAAACTTCACTTAAAAAATTGTTCAGGCAAATCCTGCTTGGGCAGAGAGGTTGGTAAATACATGAATAAAAAATATTTGCAAACAAAACTCCTCAGAGATATTTATAATATAAAAGATATAATAGGTAAATATCTCTTAATGTGGATTTATCTTTTATAACAATTATTAGTCTTTGTAAGAATAGATTGTCATCATCATCATGTGCCACAAGCACGGATATCCCTGACCCTCTCTCGCCACTTCTCCCTATCATTCATTGCTTTTGGCAGGTCTTCAGGGCTACATCCTGTATCCTCACATAGCTGCTGTATGTATGTTCGAGCTGGTTGTCCTGCTTTTGCTTGGCCATATGCGGGGGTCCATAGGAATACATCACTGATGAGTTCATCTTTACTTCTCCAGCAGTGTCCTGCGTGTCTGGTTCGTCTAACTTGTATAGTTTTCATGATGGGAGGCTAGTGGCTGTATAGTTGGTGTCTTGTTGGGTGTTGCCGCCAGAACTTGTTCAATATTGCTCTCAACATTCTTGTGTAATTGCTGTCTAGCTTCTTCTTCAACAAAAATATTATTCACATTTAATTAAACTTCATTAATATTTCTGATGAAAGTTCTTGACCAACAAATGTTTTAGTTCATGAATATAATTTTGAAACATTTTCCTAATCTTATATTAAGGACATATTTGAAAAATGGCATTAAGTTTTTTTCTTGGTTTTATTAGAAAGATAATGGCACAAATTATAAATCAAAGGAAAGAAAGACATTTTCATTAATCAATAAAAAATTGGAGTGTTTTGATGATGATTACTTTTATCTACAAATCTACAAAAAAATAAATAAGCATCTGATGATGATTAAATGTAATAGTTTTAAAAAGGCTCTTATAACTCATCAAAATATGGCTAGTTATTAAAAATATCAAGCTTCATCCTAAAACTCAATTCACTTCAACTCAAATAAAAAGCACAAAAACAATCTAACTCCCAAGAATCAACCAAAACCCTAAGTCGACCCTATAGTTTAGAAAGTATGAATGTTTAAACTGACAACATAATTGAAAACTTCAGTCTAGTTGATATCTATAAAAAATATAAAAGATACATTTATGAAACTAGTCCATGTACCAAGCATATACCAGTGAAGCAAAGTATGTGTATAAACTTTTGTCTCCGTGTAAACTTTTGTCTCATGTTCAAAAATTCATTTAAAAACAAAAACATTTACCAACAAACAATTCAATTACAAAACATACATACATATATGGAGAAATTACAGACTGAAAAAATCTAACAAAATGTGAAAAAAAAGTGGAAAAGGGAATAAAACGGAAATACTGACCACAGATTCAATTAATATTTTGTCTTTATTTATCAAATAATTGAATCTGTGTCTATTTTTCTGTTTATCCACTTTCCACTTATTTTTCACACACACACACACATAAAGCAGTTTGGCATTAAATAACCCACAAGAGTCAATATGCCATTATACAATATAACTAACTAGCTGAATGCTCAATTACCAACAGAAAGCATCACCTGAAATAAAATACAAAAGACAAGCTAGAAGCATAGAAAACTTATGAATAATTACACAAGTAACAACTATTCCCAACAAAGAATGGATCAAATAAAACATTTTTGGTATAAAATAACAAGGGTGGATATGCTATAAAAGCCATAGTGACAAAAAGCAAGACTCAAATTAGTTCATAGGTTCAGAGATATGCAAAACTCAATTCTATGTCATCAACCAGTGACAAAATTGAATTCAATTTCCCACCCTGTTGGCAGGATTTAGAATAGGCTGACTGTTTCCTCTGTAGAAGGATAAGACTTCTCTCAAAAGGAATGTCTTGTGTATGACATTAAATTTCATCTGATGGTGAGGCACCAGTTCTAGAGCTATGGGGAATGTGGAGTACCTTTCATTGCTATTACACCCAGGTTTGTTCTTGGTAAATTCATCATATGCTACATTTATCATCCATAAATTAATTGTATCAGATTAATTCCTCTTATAAGTTTTTTTTTTAACCCTTTCCCTCTTTTTATTAAATGCTTAAAAAGCAATGATTAAATTCTGAATTTAGCCACGAATAATTTACCTGGGGTAAATTTACTGGACACATTCCTATGTCCTCCAAGACTGGGAATGGTAGTACCTGTAAAGGTCCTATTCATGGCTTGTATAGATCTTTTTAGAAATTGTTTGTTTTAGAGAGATTGTATTAGTTACTATTGAATAGATAACATTGGTTTGAAACTGTATAGCTAAGCAAGCAAATTATCATTAAATAGAATTAATGTTAAATAGGAATATTTGAAATCATTTAATTGTATGAAAATTATTTGCATTTAGGATACTTCCTTGAAAATTTAATTGTTTACTCATAGGCCTATTGGGTAGAGTGTTCGCCAATAGTTTGGGAGACTTGGGTTCAATCCCAGGTCATGTTATACCGAAGCCTTTAAAAATGGTACTTGATACCCCCTTGTTTAACATTCAGCAATATAAGGTACATATCAAGGGTAAAGTGGAGCAATCCAGGGAAAGGAGTACCACCCTTCCCTACACCTCGGTGTAGTAGCTATTGAAAAGGGAGCCTTCTGATCACCCTTGACAACAGTCGCCAACTTTACTTTTACTCAGGATTATTATTTTAGTTACTTAAAACTATAGAATTGCTTGCAAATTATTTGCATTAGATAGGAATACTTAAAACTATATAATAGTGCAAACAAATGTTATTAAATAGGAACAGTTACTTCAAACCATATAATTATATATGAATTATTAGTATTAGATAGGAATACTTGAAACCATATAAATGTATCTAATCAGATGATTAGCCAAAAATTGGCAATTAAAATGAAAAAAAGATAGAAGTAGTAGAATATTAATAAGTAGTAAAGTTGGCAACCAAAGCCGAGGGCGACCAGAAGGCTCCCTTTTCAATAGCTTCTACACTGAGGTGTAGGGAAGGGCGCTAATCCTTTCCCTGGATTGCTCCACTTTACCCTTGATATGTACCTTATATTGCTGAGTGTTAAGCAAGGAAGTATCAAGTACCATTTTTAAAGTCTCTGATATGATACGACCTGGGATTGAACCCAGGTCTCCTGGACCATTGGCGAACACTCTACCCTCTAGGACAATGAGCCGGTTGATTTAATAATATAGTTATAACAATTACACATTTACATTTATGAATCAAATATCTGTATTAAATAGCTCCTAAGGAGTTGATACGCTGTTAGACAAATAAACTATCCCAATGAATTTAATTTCATTGGCCCACCTATGAAAACCACTACACGAACAAGAATCTATAAAAGCTCAATTATAATGGAGAAATCAGGACCTCTCAAACTTGACAATAATACCAGATACTTTCAACAAAACTTTATACAATATGTTTTGACTTCATTTTCACTGCCAATTCAAGATGATTGAATTTCACAAGCAACAAACTGACAAGTTTACAACCTACAAAGTGTTTTTGTAGTTGTTACACTTGTGTCATCACATGAAATCTGCTACGTTTTCAAATTCATGAGCTCAGTAGAATACTACACCGGATACTAAGGAAAACCAAACACAATTTCTAAAAGCACCTCACACTTCAATTCACTACTGGTTGTTTCAATACAAAACATACTACCATCAAACACTTCTGAATGTGCTCTACCTGATAGTACCAAAAATAAGACACCCCATTGAAAATTACTCTTTATTACACTATGAAAACTGACAATGTTTTAAAAGTTTTACACATTGGCAACAGTCTTATTGGTGGGGCTTAGAATATTGACTGCATATTCTACTGAGGGGCAGTACTCTCCTACCCAGAATTGCTCGCATACTTTTGTCATAAGACAATAATACTTAAAGCCATGTAACTGTGCAAACAAATGATATTACCAAATAAAAATAGTTATTTTAAACCATATAACTATCAATCATTTCAATTAAATTCCCTTAATTTCTGTGAATCCTTGATATTGTCACGTGATGGCTCACGGAGACGAGGAGGTGGGAATGATACTCCCCCCCCCCGTTGAACTAACATTATCTAGGAGTCAAAAAGTGACCGTTAGGAGAGAATGTGGGTCACGCAGATGTTCGCACTTAAGTGACCTTGGGTCGCCGGACATCGGAAGAGGAAAGAAAATGAAGCCAACTGATTGGCGGGGACCCCAAACGGAAGTGGGGTTCCCTTCCCCTCAGCAGAAGTAAATACAAAAAAAAAAAGGAGTTTTTGGGCAAGTCTCGTGGCAGACGGACGATAGCCATTTTAACTCCGGGCTAAAGACAAAAAGACTGAGACACGAAGAACTCCAAAAT
This sequence comes from Sepioteuthis lessoniana, assembly GCA_963585895.1. Taxonomy (NCBI): domain Eukaryota; kingdom Metazoa; phylum Mollusca; class Cephalopoda; order Myopsida; family Loliginidae; genus Sepioteuthis; species Sepioteuthis lessoniana. The sequence goes on from OY757914.1 coordinate 72,969,619, forward strand.
CCTTCAAGCCAGCATTAAAAACAGTACAAAGTCTATTAGCCCGTGAAAGAAGAGAAATTCTCCAGTGGAACCCCGTCAAAAAAATAAGATAAGTAACTTTGGGACATTTTTCCGTTACACCCAAATTTTGTTTACCACTCTCTCTCTATTTTGAAAAAGGATAAAAGTCAAGAAAGGCATTTATATTCATGGACTATCCTATAATATATTTTTAACACTTTGAACATATATATATATATATAACCGTAGTAAAGAACCTATGTATTTTCATTTTTACCATGTGGTCTATGTTATTATTCCATGCTTTCCTTTCAGCTTCTATTCGCCTTACATTATCTTGCTTAGAACTGTCCTATTAATTCCTAAAGTATCACACGGGAAACCGGAGTTGCCGACTACTACAACATCATTAATATTATTACAACTAAGACCTATAGGCCCGTATTCTTCTATTATCTAAGGGAAAGAAGTTTAGCGGCCTGGTGGGTGTGTGATAGTGTGAAATTTTGGACCCCTTTGCCAGCGGTGGCCAGTCTGGCCCTAAATTATTCCCTCACGTAATATGCCAGCTCTTATCTGCCTGAGAAAAGAACTCTGAACAAGACTTATTTCTGTAGGGGATCAAGTGCCAACCTGCCCCGTCTTCACACGTGCGAAAATAAAGTCCCGTTTAGGGATTTTATTCAATTTGCCGTCACAATATGATACTAAACTGCATCCAGTGGTGAGGCTCCAGTTCTGGAACCCTGGGAAGTATGAAGTCATGACTTTGTTACAATTACTCCCAGGTCCACTTTGAACTTGAGATGTTAGTACCTGTTAGGGTCCCATTTATGAGTCAGTTGAAAAATCATTTGTATTAGATAGGAATACTTCATAACATGTATCTGTAGTTACTTGAAGCAATAGTTGTTTACTAATTAACTTAAGATACTGGAAACTATATAATCATTTGCAACCAAAAAGAATGTTGACTTTGAATTAAATATGCCAGCAAGGATTGGCATGCTATAAATGGAATGATGTACGAAAATGTCGGATTTTTCAGAGATCAGAAAAGTCCTCCTGTCTTTAAAGAAATATGCAGAAATGGGTAAGTTTTTATAATTACAGATCATCTTGAAGTCATCCATGTTAGATATCATGTAAGAGTATATTTGGTATTTGTTTTTCCAAAAGGACAGTATGGAAGTAAATATGTATCTAAATCAGACAGCATGAAGAAAATAGAAAAACTGAATAATCCAAGTTAGATGAATTTATTTTCATGTAAAGCTAATGTTAAATGTTTCAATTTTAATAATCTTCAAAAGGACTTTTCTGATCTCTTAAAAATCTAACATTTTCAAACATCATTCCTCATGTCAAACACATGCTTAATACTTTCAAATTAAGAATGCTAAATGTACGTTCATGAATCTTTCGTTATATACATTTTCTTTGCTCCTTTTATCTTGTCAACCATCCATCACCGTGTGAAAAAATCTCATGATATCAAAGTTCTGATAAAGGTTATTAAAACCGAAACATTTAACATTGGCTTTACATCAAAATAAATCCACTTAATCTGGATTATTCTGTTTTTTTCTACTTTCTTCATACTGTCAGATTTAGATCCATATTTACTTCCATATACATATATATAATAAGATTTGATAAAAAACAACAGAAAATTAATAATGGAATAAGGATTAAAGGTATTTATTGTTGTGAGGCTTGACATTCCATTTCCACTCATCTTGGAGAAGGAAAATTGAAATCAAAGAACTGCAAACAGCCTTCTTTTTATCAGTTTTAAGAAATATTATTTTTGTAGTGATAATATTCGTTTAAGTAACTCGATTAAATAAACAACTAAAATTTTTAAAAAATAAATAAAAGGAAGCAATGATATCAGGGTTTAGAACTGCAGCCAAAATAGAAACAAAAACAATAAAAAGATTGCATCAATAAAAGTGGGGGGGGGAAATAAACATAAAAATAAAGCCTCAGAAAAAATAAGACAAAAAGAAGACAAAAAAACTGTTAAAAAAAACTAGTTCTTAATTCATCAAAATCAGCTTCCATTGTAAGAAAACTGTTTGCTCACCCGTTGTCAGCCATATTGCATGGATTTAGCAATGAATGACCTTGTAGTCTATTGATTGGGTGAATGAGAGGAGGAATTTTTCAATTTCATGTGTCCCCTCGGCCTTAATCAATCCACGTAGACATTGAATGCTGTGTAATTTGGAAAGATATACCCAGCCAGGGCGACAAGTGAAACATGGGTGCTGTGTGTGCACACAATGTAATTACTTTAATCAAAACCACTGCAACCTACTTCAAATCCCTTGTTTGGGCAACTTCTTCCTCCTGCACACCAACCAAATTTTCGAGTGTCAATATTCGAGGAATTCAAAGGCTGGAGACTTGTACCAAATTCTTTCCTTACATCTTTTCTTTCACGTTCATGTTCTTTGTTTCTTTTTCTATCACTTGATTTCTTTTTCTTCAGCTCTGTTTTATTATTTTAACTAGTTCTCTTTGCTTCTCTCTTGTTCCTTCTCTCTCTCTCTCTTCATTATTTCTTTTTCATGTTCTCTTTCTTTTTACTGTAATTTTCCTTTTATCTTGGTCTTCTAATCCCTCTCACTTTCCTTTATCCTTGTTTATTTTTTGTTGTTTGATAATTTTCCTCTCATTCCATTTTCTTTATCAAATTTAAATTTTCTCATTCCTGTTTTTATAAATATTAATTTCTTTAATATTTTCTTTGTAATTCTTTCTGGGTTTTTATATTGCAATTTCTATTTGTGCTCTTTTATTCCATTTTTTTTTTTTAAATCCTTTTTTATCTTTATTTTTTTCACATTCTCACTTTTTTTTACTCATTGTTATTTCTCTCTGCTTTCTCTATCATTAAAGTTTTCTCAGCCAACATTTTCTTCTTTTTCCTTTTCTGATCTTTTCTCTTTAATTTTCTCTCACTCTTAACATTATTCATTACTTCTTTGCATGTGCGTGTGTGTTTGTAGTTTTCCTCATCTTTTTACATAGTTTAAACAATCAATTTCTCTATTTCTATAATTTTGATTCTTTTCCTCGAGTCTTACCAGTCTCCTGCTCTCATGACCAATCATCCTCTTCTATCATGTTCTATGTATCCAATATATTCCTATAACTATCTTTTTCATATATTTTTTAATTATCTGCTGGCTCATTCATTCTGACTTAATATATTTTTTTTTCACACTCAAAAGAATGATACTTGCACACACACAATTAAAAATGGTAAACTTCCTCCTTGACAAAAACTAAAATGGTTGTAAAATTAGCAAAATAATACATAAGTACGTGGACTGTAAGAGGCACTGTGTTGTAAAATAGACCTCATTTGGTCGCATCCCATATCACCATATTAAGATAATAAAATATTTTAAGATATTAAGAAGTAGCACTAGTTGCATGCAATCAATCTTTAGGGAAATATTTCAAACCACTTAAATACATATATTTAATGTATACAACCACTTTATATATACAGTGTATCACAAAAGTGAGTACACCCATCACATTTCTGCAGATATTTAAGTATATCTCTTCATGGGACAACACTGACAAAATGACACTTTGACACAATGAAAAGTAGTCTGTGTGCAGCTTATATAACAGAGTTAATTTATTTTCCCCTCAAAATAACTCAAAATATAACCATTAAAAGCTAAACCCCTGCCAACAAAAGTAAGTATACCCGTAAGAAACTACATCCCTAAATGTCCAAATTGAGTACTGTTTGTCATTTTCCCTCCAAAATGTCATGTGACTCATTAGTGTTACTAGGCCCATGTATTACTAGGCCCATGTGTGCATAGGGAGCAGGTGTGTTCAAATTTGTAGCACTGCTCTCACACTCTCTCATACTGGTCACTGAAAGTTCCAACATGGCATCACATGATAAAGAACTCTCTGAGGATCTTAAAAGATGTATTGTTGCACTACATGATGATGGCCAAGGCTACAAGAAGATTGCTAACATCCTGAAACTGAGCTGCAGCACAGTGGCTAATATCATCCTGCATTTTAAAAGAGTGGGGTCTACTCAGAACAGGCCTCGAGTAGGTCGTCCAAAGAAGCTGAGCGCACGTGCTGAGTGTCACATCCAAATGCTTTCTTTAAAAGATTGGCATAGGAGTCCTCTTAGCATTGCTGCAGAGATTGAAGAGGTGGGGGGGATCAGCCTATTAGTGCTCAGATCATACGCTGCACTCTACATCAAATTGGTGTGCATGGTTGTCACCCCAGGAGGAAGCCTCTTCTGAAGACGATACACAAGAGAGCCCACAAACAGTTCGATGAAGACATGTCAACAAAGCACATGGATTACTGGAACCATGTCCTATGGTCTGATGAGATGAAGATTAATTTGTTTGGTTCCGATGAAGATTAATTTGTTTGGTTCCGATGGCTTCAAGCATGTGTGGTGGCAACCAGGAGAGGAATACAAAGACAAGTGTGTCATGCCTACAGTCAAGCATGGTGGTAGGAATGTCATAGTCTAAGGCTGCATGAGCGCTGCTGGTGTTGGAGAGTTATATTTCATTGAGGGAAACATGAACTCCAACATGTACTGTGAAATACTGCAGCAGAGCATGATCCCCCTCCCTCCATAAACTGGGTCGCAGGGCAGTGTTTCAGCATGACAATGACTCCAAACACACCTCCAAGATGACCATTGCATTACTGAAGAGGCTGAGGGTAAAGCTGGCCAAGCATGTCTCCTGACTTGAACCCAATAGAACATCTTTGGGGGATCCTCAAGCGGAAGGTGGAGATGGGCAAAGTCTCAAATATCTGTCAGCTCCGTGGCATCATTACGGAGGAGTGGAAGAGCATTCCAATAGCTACCTGTGAAGCTTTGGTAAACTCCATGCCCAGGAGAGTAAAGGCAGTTCTGGATAATGATGGTGCCCACACAAAATATTGACAATTGACATGGTGTATGATAATATTGACAACTTTCCCTAAGGGGTGTACTCACTTTTGTTGGCAGGGGTTTAGCTTTTAATGGTTATATTTTGAGTTATTTTGCGGAGAAAATAAATTAACTCTGTTATATAAGCTGCACACAGACTACTTTTCATTGTGTCAAAGTGTCATTTTGTCAGTGTGGTCCCATGAAGAGATATACTTAAATATCTGCAGAAATGTGAGGGGTGTACTCACTTTAGTGATACACTGTATATATATGTGTGTATGTATATATATATATATAAACTACCAGTCAAAAGTATTTGGCCACCCTCAAAAAAGGTTGATATGCCATAAAACCCAAACAACCAACCAACCTGCCTCAGAAATTTTTATTTCCCATCCAAAAAGTGTTACTTTTAATGAAACAAGTTAAGCACCACAATGGTTTTATTTATTATACTAAATACAAGTTTTCCTGTAACCACATTAAATACAAATTATACAAAAAACTTCTTAATCTTTGTTTCATCAAAATGAATCCCTTTGGCTGCTCTCACTGCTTCATAGATTCTCAGCATTCTTTTCACCAAAGACTGGAGATAGACTGAAGATTGTTCTGCCTAACTTTCCTGCAAGAGTTGCCCAAGGTGAGCAGCTCTTGCAGATTGTTTTGCTCTGACTTTTCAGTCCAGTTCATCTCACACCAGTTCAATGGGATTTAAGTCTGTTGATTGCACTAGTCAAAACATCAGTTGAAGGATGTGCTGTTCCTCTTTGCTTTTAATGTACCTCTGATAGAGTTTATTTGTATGCTTTTGGTCATTATCTTGCATGAGTACAAATCCTTGACCCACAAGCCCATTCCATATGGGATCGCGTGATGCTGCAGTATACTGTGATAGTCGGTCTGATTCAATTTGTTATTCACCTGTTATTCATTTTGCAATTGGCTAACACACTATAATCAAGTCTCTGCCATGCTTTATGGTTGATGTGATACTGGGGGTTGCAGCTCTATTACCACCTCCTTGCTGCACATAGACCTTCCTATTGGACCCAAAGATTTTGAACTTTGATTCATCAGTCCAAATGACTTTATTCCACTGTTCTATTTCCAATCCTTGTGAGCTTTGGTCCACTGGAGCCTTTTGCCATTGTTTTTCTTCCTCAACAGTGGCTTCTTGACTGCAATTCAGCTATATAGGTCAGCTTCACAAAGTCATCTCCTCACAGTGGACGTTAACATGTTTTTCATGACGTTGGTTAAGTTGTGCAGTGATGTTTAGAGCAGTCAGCCTTCTGTCATGCAAGCTGGTGATTCTGATGACATTGTCTTCTGCATAGCTAAAACAGGTAGCATCTAGCAAGCAGTGATTCAACACAATATTGTCTAATAGAAGTTCAAATGTAACTTGTGGAAAATGTTTTATTCATGCTCTGTACTAAAGAAGAAAAATGCCTTCTAATCAATTTTTCAAAAGATATCTGGTTATACTAAGGTCAAAGTTACTGAAGAAGACTTGTATTTACTATAATAAAAAAAAAATGTGGTGCTTGACTTGTCTTATTAAAATACCACATTTAGGATGAGAAATAAAAATTTTTTAGGGTTGCCAAATACTTTTGATTGATAGTGTGATATATATAATAGAATTAATGGCTGCCACTTGTGTAATGCAAAGCTCTTCGAATGAATTAAGTATTCTGTTATCTGATCAGGCAAAATGTAAACAAACGAAAGCTACTACTTTATTATTACCGAGCTGACATATGTTGCCTGAGGGCTGAGTGGTAAGATACTAAGTCTAACATAAAGTTGGGTGGGTTTTGATCCCATCTTGAAGCATCCTGTGAGTCCAGCCACACAGAAGAGTTGTGATACAATGAAACAGTCTGTCTGTGGATGCCTATATATATATATATATATAAGGCTGTTTGGAAAATAGTATTTTGATTTTTGTATTAACTGTTTAAATTCTGTTCTAACATATTATTTCAATATGAATTGTATAAACATTTCACATTTCTAATGATTAAAGTGTCTTCTTTGTTACTTTTGTGTCACTTTTTCAGGATTTTATTTTGAAGATTATATATCCCACATCATGAACATTAACAAAGAACTGATGCATTTAATTTTCAAGCTTGGTCATAATTTTGCTTCATGACAATGCACAACCACCTTTTGTCATGATGACACCACAGAAGATCACTGACTTGGAATATAAGACTTTGCCACATTTACCATATTCTTCTGATCTCTCAGCCACCAACTGACATTTTTTCAAGCATTTGGACACTTTATTATGCAAAAAAAACATTCTGTTCTGAAGGAGAACTAAAAATTGGATTTAGAGATTGCTTGACATCAAAACTTTTAGAGTTTTATCATACATACATATATATATATAGAGAGAGAGAGAGTTTCAGCCAAAAAGTTCATCATCAGACCAAGGTACTCTCATGGGATATGACCAAATGAGGTCTATTTTTAGTGTCCCTTGCAGTCATTACACTTTTTCTATTGGTGTTGCTGAGTTTGGATCTCATTAGTTGAAAAAGTCATCAACAGCAAATATGACATCATCATATAAATTTTTCAGCCCACTGTCATAGATATATGTTTATTAGAGAAAAATGTTGATAAATTTGATGGTATGTAAATATGAAAAAAAATGTGTATGTATCTATATATGCCTATGTGATGTGTGTGTATATATATATATATATATATATGTTATGCATTTGTATATATCTATATGTCTGTGTTATTCATTTTAATTCATTCTGGGTTCCACATTGGATAGGTTCTTTCTGTGATTGATTCTCCTTTTTTCTGTAAAGATAGCCAAACTACAAATTTAATATAAACCATTGATCAGCAATGTTGGCAAAAATAACATTCTTCATCTACAATTTTTTTTTTCTTTTCATAATTTTTTTCTCTTATATTGAAAACATTTTCTACTTACTTACAATAAATAAAATAATATGTAAATAATAAATTTTCAGATAATCAAGGTAGAAAATCAAATATCTTCCCAGGTACAATATTGAAGGGCTGAAGTAAAATCAAAGGTTTTGTTTGGGGTTCTGTTCATATTTCTTATTACATTCCTGCCAATATCAGTCAATGAATTCTTTCAGCCAACTGTTCTTTTCCTAAAGCAGATTGAGAAGAGATTTGTTTTCTTTCTCATGGATTTTGTCAAATACACAATCATAATGTAGTTGGTGAGAGAGAGTCTGTTATTATACAGTGTCTTCTACAAACTGGTGTATTCATCTTGGTTGATATATATCAAGATGAGGACATCCTTTCAGTCGATGTTCCCTCAAGCTTCCTCACATTCTGCTGTATTGGGTAATTTTAAGCTGAACCATTTATTCAATCTGCTTGGGGTAAACTGGTCTTAATCAGTAATGATACTAGATGATATTTTCTATACATTATATAGTATATGTATACATATAGATTTTCAAATATCTACATTCTCATATGTATACACACACATGCGGGTCATTTAATAAAAGATTTTTTTTTCAAAGCAAAACAGCCTTTGATTTTTCAGAATTTTTTTCTATAAATGTAAACACTGCATTGTTTGCAATTTGTTTATGGAAAAAAATTACTTCAATCGCACAAAAATATTTGTTTGGAGGCTATTCAAAATGCCAGGGAAATTTTTGTGACTGAAAATTGCAAACCATGTAAAATGTACAGAAATATGTGTTATGTGTATGGAGAATTATTTTTTAGTCAAAAAAATGTTTAAAAATGGGTTTGCACCTATAAGCTTGATTTGAAAAGACATTCTATTGAGTGGAAACACACTGGCTTTTTGGTAAAGAAAAAGTACCAGGGACAGAAGTCAGTAAAGAAGGTCATGCTGCCAGTCTTCATGAATATGAAAGCACCCAGCACTATTGATATCCTTTAAAAAAAGGTGGATATGTAAACAGTGCTTTCTATTGCCAACTGTAGGCAAAATTCTCCTGATTTATTGAATGACTTATATATACACACACACAGTCCATCTAGAAGGTAAGAATTTTTTTCATTAGTTTATAGTAGAATGAGAAGAAAGTTAAGGATGAAATCTGTTGGTATGGAAAATCATATTAATGCTTCACTATAGGAATAGCATAATCAAAATAAATTTATTATCTCACAAAAGTATCAAAATGTAATGAAGTAGATAAGTGTATCATTTTTATTTATTTATATGTAGCATTAGTTAGACCTAATACCATTATTTTTATTTTACATTACATTTTATTTTTTCTTTCTTTTTTTGCTAGTTAGAATTGTTTAAAATCCCAGATTCTTTAAGTATTAATTTGATGAGGAAAGAGATATGTTATAATGTATCTATCAACTCCTACATGAGCAGATGTAAGATAATGTCAATTTTTTAAGTAGAGTTTAACTGGTCTTAATTCTAAGTTTCCCTCTCCTAGTCCAATTGACCAAGGTTAAAGAGTCAAGTCTACCCTACTATTTACTCATAGCAGAAAAGATAATAGTTGGGTGCATATTTTGTTATTACCCTATCAGATGATTCCACTCCAGGTCAGAGTGAACTTGTGAGCAATGGCAGTGAAGGGGTATTCCACATCTTTTAAAGCTCCAGGGCAGGATCCTCACCTAAATCCTCTCTTAAATCTTAAAGTTTTTGTTAAGGGGATTTTAATAGGTTTCAAGTATTCCTCTCTAATACAAATAATTTTTAAACATATAATGGGATCCTAACTGGTATTACTACTGCTGGGTTGTAAGTTAGCTGTTTTAAATTTCTGCACATTGGTTTATTCTGAAAAAAAAAAAATGAGTTCATCTGATAAATTCATTTATAACACAGAAGACTTACTTTATATATCCACCAATATTCTCAATAATTCTGCCTTCCACTTTGTTTATTGGGACTATACCTCTTTATAGAATTCTTAGAATCTGGCCCATGTCAAAGAATCTTACCTAAAAACACTAAATACTTTTGATGTATTGATGATAGATAATCAATATATCCAAATAAAACAAGACTAATCAAGATCCCTGTTGGCTGGGACAGTAGAATAAACTGACTGCATTTCTGCAGAGGGGTAAGATCCCCTCCAATGAGTGTCCTGGATATGACACTAAACAATCTGATGGTGAGGATCCTGCCCTGAAGCTGTAAAAAAATGTAGAGTACCCCTTCATTGCCACTGCTCACAAATCCACTCTGACTTGAAGTGGTATCACCTGATAGGGTTCTATCTATGAGTCAAATAGAACTGTTTGACATTTAAACTATGTGCAAACAAATGACTGATGTCTAACTGAACTGTTAGTGATACATTGAAATACTTTAGATCATTTAAATGTGTATGAATAAATTAGTAATGTTGAAAAGGATTATTAGTGTTCAATTGCAACATTTGAAACTCTTTACCTGTGTGCCTAAATTGAATCATTGCTATGACATAGCAATAATTGGAATCACTTCAGTATCCAAGTAGAATAATTGGTTTTAAATAGCAATACTTGTAACCACTTGCACAGTCAGCTGGGGCTGTAGAATACACCAACTGCTTCTCTGCAGAAGGGTAAACCTACTGCCAATGAGTGTCCTGGATATGACACTAAACAATCTTGTGGTGAGGTTCCAGTAATACTGAAGATTTGGGGAATGCGAAGAATCCCTTCATTGCCATCATTCCCAGGTCCGCTAGCTCCTGATAAGGCTACTATTTATGGGTTAAATAGAACTAAACCATGGTTTCTTGAATTTACTGTTTTTTGTATTTGAACTGCATATTTATGCTGAACTGAATTGCTCGAAAGAGAACTATTTTGACATCTAAACTATGTACTTATGTTAAACTGAATTATCTGAAATGAAACTGTTTTGACATTAACTCAGTGTATTGCCCAGTCAGCTGGGGCTGTTGAATACACTAACTGCATCTCTGAAGAATGGTAAAAAAAACAAAAAAGCAAGTGTCCTGGATGTGACACTAAACTATTTGATGGTGCGGTTCCAATGATGTTGGAGCTTTGGGAAATGCGGAGTACCCCTGCATTGCCATTGCTCCCGGGTCCACTCCCGGAATGGTAGCACTGGATAGGGCCCTATCTATAGATTAAATAGAACTAAACTGCATACTTACGCTAAACTGAATTGTTTGAATTAGAACAGTTTGACTAAACTGAATAGCTTGAAATAAAAATGTTTTTGACAATTAAACTGTGTACTTACATTTAAACTGCATACTTATGGTAATCTGAATTGTTTGAAATGGAACTGTTTTTGACATTGAGACTGCACTTACACAAAACTGAATTGTTTAAATAAAACTGTTTTGACATTTAACTGTGTGTAAACAAAATTTATACTAATACTAAACTGAATTAGCTCTGTTTGAATTAACTGAATAGCTTGAAATAGAAATGTTTTTGACAATTATACTGTGTACTCATGCTAAACTTGACTGAGTTGTTTAAATGAAACTGTTTTTATATGCTAAACTGAATTGTTTGAAATAGAACTGATTATTTGTATAAAAATGGATTTAGCATTAAATAACCAACAACTTTTGATATGCCATAAAAACCAACCAGCCACTTGTAACCACTTCACTCTCTGCAAGCAAATGATTATTGTTGAATAGAATTATTTATATTAGATAGAAATACTTGAAATCATTTAACTGTGAGCCAAAAAAAAAAAGGCTCAAGCTCATTTAAACATGTTATCAATGACTTATATTAAATTGAATTGTTAGAAATAGAAGTTTGTGAGCATTTAACTGTGTGTAAACAAATGACTGTCTTACTGAATTGTTTGTGATGCATTGCAGTACATAGAACCATTTAACTGTATGCAAACAAATGAATACTATTCAATAGAATAATTAGTGTTAAATAGCAATATTTGCTTGAAACCATTTAACTTTGTGCAAACAAATGATTAATAGTAAATAGAATTATTTGTATTTGATGAAATATTTGAAACCATTTCCCTGAGTGCAAAGAATGAGCTCAGGTGTGTTTAAAAACTTTATAAACTAAATATGTTTACAAATCATAAATATTTAATATATATTTATAAAGATGATTTGGCATTGAATAACCAACAATGGTTTATATGCCATAAAACCATACTCAACTAAATCATATATGTTTAATATATATGTATAAAGAGGACTTGGCATTAAATAACCAACAATGGTTGATATGCCATAAAACCAAACCCAACCAAATCATATATTTTATATATATATATATATATATATATATATATATATGTATAAAGAGGACTTGGCATTAAATAACCAACAATAGTTGATATGTCTTAAAAATTAACTAAACCTAAACACAAAGTTACTCAATGTCAAAGAAAAGTTGAACTCGCTATCAAATTTCCAATTAGATATGAAACAGACAACATTTACTAATTTGAAACGGGTTTGGCTTAAAATTCAGTCTTCGGAAAATCCAACAAATAAAAACTACCTCATAAATTTTTACTTAAACTACAAGAAAGTAAAATCCAGAGTAGTCGTAATCTTATTATCTAAGAAGTTTAAAGATTTGCCACCTAAACACGTACCAGGAGAAGAAATGTACATTGAAAACTCATAGAAAATTTTATATTATTCTAATCAATTTATACAGAATGCAAAATGACAGGAATATAAAAGAATTAAAAGTGATAAAAACATCAAGAAAAAGAACAGAAGTTGCATCTCATAGTTTCTAATGAAATTCTTTAGGAAAAAAAGCAAAATGGGAATGACAGAAGAATGCTTCATGCTGTTTTAAACCAATTCTAGAAGCAACATCCCACAAAATAGCTTTTCTACTGTCACTTGCCTCCCATCTCACAAACCATCCAAGGAAGACAAACAAGACATGGCAGGGCACTGCTGGAGAAGTAAGGACAAACTCAAAAGCAATGTTCTTCTGTGGACTCCTATTCATGGACACGCCAACGTTAGCCAACCAGCAAAGACTCACATACATTAGCTCTGTGTGGACATTGGATACAGTCTAGAGGACCTGCCAAGAGTGGTGTTTGATAGGGATGAGTGGTGAGTGAGAGTCAAGGGAATCTATGTTGTCAGAATGACTCAATGATGTCAACATATTACCTGGAGTGGACCTGGGAATAATGGTAATGAAGAAAACCTGTCCACCTGATTTTAAGTATAACCTTCTTTAACTCTGTGTGGACATTGGATACAGTCTAGAGTATCTGCCAAGAGTGGCGTTTGATAGGGATGGGTGTTGAAAGAGAGTCAAGGGAATCTATGCTGTCAGAATGACTCAATGATGTCAACATATTACCTGGAGTGGACCTGGGACTAATGGTAATGAAGAAAACCTGTCCACCTGATTTTAAGTATAACCTTCTTTAACTCTGTGTGGACATTGGATACAGTCTAGAGTATCTGCCAAGAGTGGCGTTTGATAGGGATGGGTGGTGAAAGAGAGTCAAGGGAATCTATGCTGTCAGAATGACTCAATGATGTCAACATATTACCTGGAGTGGACCTGGGACTAATGGTAATGAAGAAAACCTGTTAACCTGATTTTCAGTATAACCTTCTTTAACTCTGTGTGGACATTGGATACAGTCTAGAGTATCTGCCAAGAGTGGCATTTGATAGGGATGGGTGTTGAAAGAGAGTCAAGGGAATCTATGCTGTCAGAATGACTCAATGATGTCAACATATTACCTGGAGTGGACCTGGGACTAATGGTAATGAAGAAAACCTGTCCACCTGATTTTAAGTATAACCTTCTTTAACTCTGTGTGGACATTGGATACAGTCTAGAGTATCTGCCAAGAGTGGCGTTTGATAGGGATGGGTGGTGAAAGAGAGTCGAGGGAATCTATGCTGTCAGAATGACTCAATGATGTCAACATATTACCTGGAGTGGACCTGGGACTAATGGTAATGAAGAAAACCTGTCCACCTGATTTTCAGTATAACCTTCTTTAACTCTCTGTGACATGTATGTGTGTATGATAAATGTGTGGTGCTATCCTAAGATTTGGATTACTTAATATGTGAAATGTTTTTTTTTAAAACACAGACACAGAAAATTCTGGTTAAATTTATAGATGAACAGATGAATCAATTTATCCAAATTTCCTATACTTTTGGGTTTGCTTATATATACAAGACACTGGCATGATGGTTAGAGTGTTCGCCAATGGCCTGGGAGACCTGGGTTCAATCCCAAGTTGAGTCATACCAAAGACTCAAAAAATGATACTTGATGCCTCCTTGCTTAACATTCAGCATTAAGGTATGGACCAAGGGTAGAGTGGAGCAATCCAGGGAAAGGAGTAGCACCCTCCCCTACCCCTTGGTGTTGTAGCTATCAAAACGGGAGCCTTCAGGTCACCCTTGACTATGGTTGCCAACTTTACAAAATTAACTTTTTTGCATTCTAATTTCAATCTCTGTCACTGAAAATTTGAATAAGAATTTTTTCACAAATAAAAAGAATTTAAAAGATCTAGAAAGATTCTGCCCCTCAATTCTAACATACTGGCTATCAACAATCAAACAAGAAATGCAGTAGGTATCTTTGCAATGTCTTTGTCACAGGTAGGATGTGGAACAAGGTGAATTTTAAAGTGGAGTAAAGCTGCTTTGTATTCAGTTTTCTTTCTAGACTGCTAACCTAACCAAGACAATTTACCCAAAGCTTTAGGGAGAGCAGAAGGATTCATGCCTTTCCCTAAAGTGAAACACAAAGAACCTCATCCAAGATTTAAACTTTGATTGATAATTGTAGAGAAAATTGGGATGGAAATCGCCACTCACCTCATCTCAGCGCAAATGTCAGTGCATATGCTCCACATGCAAGATTTATTTTATTGACATGGCAGCCCAGAGTGAGCTTCTATCACAAACGGTCACATATCTTCACACCGGCAGTCACGTAAAATCACAGAGAGTGAAGACGCACATGCAAATGAGGGTAAGCAGAAAAGGACATAAAAAGAACGAAAGTTGGTCAAAGAAGAAGATGGTTCTGAAATGGTTCCTGGAGATGAGCTTGAATGAAGAGTTTTTTGTTTTGCTTTTGCGACAGTCTTTTGCTTCGGACAAGAATAGGATTGAGGAGAAATGGAGGTTAGTTCAAAGAGACGGAAAGAAGAGAATTATCGAATACGGAAATAGGTTTTGGCTAGTCATTGCGGATTTTTGCAGTTGAGAGACGCAGTGGCAACTCTACCAGGCACACTGATTTTATTTCCTGCAATAGTAACCGTTACACACAGCATGCACCTCCCCCAACAATAAATGTAGTATATCCTGAAGTTATTCAGTAATCTGTATTTAATAAAGATAAAGAATATAAGTTTGATTATTAAGAAACAAAAAATACAAATACTATAGCAAGTTGTGTTATAAGAACATATGTGAATTCATATTTTAAACAAATATATGAAATTCAAAATGGAAACATCATTTTTTTTGTTTAAACAACCAGCGTTAGTCAAGAGTTTTCAGTCCAGTTAGCTGGGGCTGTAGAATACACTGACAGCATCTATGCAGAGGGATAACACTCCCCCAATAAGTGTCCTGGATAGGACATTAAACCATCTGATGGCAAGGTTCCAGCCACAAAGATTTGGGGAATGTGGAGTACCCCTTCATTGCTATTGCTCCCAGGTTCACTTCGACCTGGAGTGGTAGCACTTGACAGGGTCCTGTGTTTGGGTCAAATTGAACAAACTGTGTGAAAACAAATGACCAATATATTCAATATATATATATATATAATATATATATATATATATATATATATATAAACAGGATTTGGTATTAAATAACATACAATGGTTGATATGCCATAAAACCAAACCAAACCAATCAAAAGTTTTACAATATTTTGGTTTGCAGTATGTATAACATATGACTGAGGTGCCCATGGTGTAATGGTTATCATCGCAGGAATTGGACACGGTGACACGAGTTCAAATCCTGGACTGATGGCATTTCACATCGCACTAATACCCTTGGGAAAGGTATGAATCCAATTATTCTCCCTCCAACTATGGGTAAATAGTAGGGCAGACTAGGTTCTTCAGCCTTGGTGAGGCAACTAATCTAGGAGAAGGAAAACTCTGAATTCAAACCTGTTAAACTCCGCTTAAAAAATTGACCTTGTGTCATATCCTGCCCGAGCGGAGGGGTTGGGTAAATATGATAACATATGACTGAAGTAATTCCAGCCATGATAATGACCTGCTGTGTTTGGTGTGTTGCTTCATTCCATGTGTGATTTGAAAGCCTCACAGATGAATGTACAACATAGCCTATTTTGGGAACTTATACTTTACAACTTCAAACTGGTGATGGTACAGTTGAACATAGAACAGTAACTAGGTGGTTGAAGAAATTTGGCTTAAGTTGCAAGAACCTCAATGATAAGATAAGGTCAGGTAGTTCTTACCATTGAGATAAATCCAGTAAGTAGCACTTAAGTTCAGCATCCCACAGTCGAATGTAGTTTGACACCTTCGTGAATTCTGCAAAAGCATCTGGAGTTACTGAATTTTGCTTCACATTACTAAAATATTGCAAAACTTTTGATTCACCCATGTAATTAAAGTTCAGATTCAATGGCTTCAAGTTGTTGATGTCCCATTTGAATTAGAAAGAGCTTCTAACCAGATCAGAAATAAAATTTTGCAACTAAAGGGTCTTTTTCTCTGGACAGTAAACAAGAAATTATTCTTATAAATGAAGCAAAGTACATTCCATGATCCTCTTGGCTATGGATCAGGCTTCATTTCATGTCTAAATCAGAAAAAAAATATAGAATGAAGGCTGAATCATGTAGATATTCTTAATTTTATATTTGGTCAAACCTTCAATTTTTTTTCTTTCTTGGTTTTTGTTTGTTTGTTTGTTTGTTTCTTTTTTTTTTTGTTTGAGGCAAAGATGTCAGCTTTGTTTTGCTTTTTTGCTGAGAGACTCAAAGCATAAATGGCAAACACTGAAGTGGAGGTCTTGCTGTGTTTGAATTTGTAGAGCCCAGCTGGGGGCTTTGGACTGACGAATGAGACAAATACTGATCACCCTCATAGATGATGTAAGTGGTTTGCATTCCACACATTCCTGTCCCACAGGGTTTTTTTTTCTTTTTCTTTTCTTTTTTTAGAACCAACCCCCTCGAAAAAAAAAAAAAAAAAAGAAAATATAAAAAAAGAAATAACTAGAGAATTTTGCCTTTCATCCCATCAAGACCAGCTGTAAGTAAACCCTGGCCAGAATGTAGTGATGTGACACTGCAAAAGGTTAAAGCTCAAGAGAAGAGAGAGAGAGAGAGAGAGATGAAGGATAGTGAGTGAGAGAGAAAGATGAAGACAAAAATGAATGTTTGTGTGAGTGGGTTTTCAGTGCAACATTATTTTTGAAATTTGCTCAAGCTGAGTGATAGGTAAACAGATAATAAGAGAAGAAAGACAGACAGAGAACAGGCATATGAATTAGAAAATGATAAAGTGAAAATAGTGAATAAAAAGAAAAGAATATGTATATGTTTATGAAAGAGTAAGATCAAAATAAAGGGGATGTGCAAAAACATGATAATAGAAGGTTAGATTGATAGATTGAAACAGACAAAAACAGATTGAGAAAGAATAGAAAGGGACAGAGATATAGATATACAGAGATAAAAAAAAAATAGAGAGAAGGAAATAGAATTATTTGAATTGGACAACCATATCCAAAACATTGTAAAATAATTTAGGGATAGAAAGCAGGAAAGATGCAAAAAGAAAAAAAAGATGTTGATAAAATATGTATAATGTAGGAGCAAGAGAAAATGAGAGAAAAAGAAAAAATAAAGTTTCCGACTAAGAAGGAAGAGGATGAAAGATAGGAGAAAGACAGAAAGAAGAGTATGAAAGAGATGAGGAGTAAGAAGAGAATGAAAGACTAGAAAGCAAAGTATGAAATATCAAATAAGAGAAGGATGAGAGAAGAGGATGTGAGAGTACAAAAGGAGGAGGAAGAAGATAAAAGATGGAGAGGGGTAAGGAGAAAGAAAATGATGAAAGATAGTGAGGGGTAAGGAGGAGGAAGAAGATAAAAGATGGAGAGGGGTAAGGAGAAGAAAAATGATGAAAGATGGTAAAGGAGAGGAAAAGGAAGAGGGAGTGAGATGGCAGAGGGTGAAAGTTGGGGAAGGAGAAATTAGAGGATTAAATAAGTAGAAGGGGAGGAGAAGGAAGAGGATGAAAGTTGGCTGAGAGGACTGGATGGAAGAGGATGTAAGGTAGACTAGAAGAAGATAAAGAAATGCAGATTTAAGAATATACAATAACAATGAAGGAAAAAAAACAAATGGACAGTAAGATGGGTTCAAGAGGCAAGGAAAAAATCACAAAAATATGAAACGAGTGTAATATTGTACTGAAGATACAGTGATCTTTGTTTTTACTCATATCAATGTATTTTAGTATAATGGTGTGTGTGTATGTATGTATGTATACATCCACACCAACCCTTCTGCACCAGTAGGACGTGACACAAGGTCAATTTTATGTGGAGTTTAAACAGGTTTGAATTCTGAAATTTCCTCAACCGGTTGCCATGCCAAAGTTAAAGACCCCAGTCTTCCCGATTATTTACCCATGGCTGGAGGGAGGATAGTTGGATGCATACTTTTCCTAAGAGTATTAAGACTATATGAAATGCAATAATCCTTGTCTGGGATTTGAACCTGGGTCACTGCATGCATTTCCACTGATTGTAACTATTATACAATAAATGCTTCTTACCTGTGTGTGTATATATATATATATATATATCACTCACTCATGCATATGAAAAATAGGTAATTGTTTGTAAATATGATCACTTATGTATACATGTGTACATATAGTTATTTGTTGCAAGACAAAGGTAAAATATGATACAATGTTGTTTTAGTTCCTTTGGCCTTCTCTTTCAGGCATGCCTCAGGTGCCAAGCAATAAATTCAGCCCTTAATCCTTCAAGACAAGGCAACAGTAATGCCAGTTGTGTACATGTATGTAACTATATGGTTTACATAATTTTATTTTAGAATTAAAATATTTCTGTCGCCACATGTTTGTATATATGTGTATAAATGTATTGAATTTGCATTTGTGTATATCAATGAATCTACTCTGCCTGACATTTGATTATCAACTACATTTTGATCTGAAATTCTCACCATATAATGCTTGGTCTGTGTGATTTATAGAATAACTTGAGAGCTTTAACAAAGAAAGATATGTTTGGAAAATAAATATCTGCTGTGTTAAATAATATTTTCATCACTGGTTAATAGATATATAGACTTATTTTTATACCTATATATATATATATATATATATATATATATATTTTGATATAGATTAACAGGTATGTCAATAAGTCACATATATACACATCATCATTATCATGTCGCACTATCACCACGGATATCCCTGACCCTCTCTTGCCACCCCTCCCTATCGTACATTGCTTCCGGCAGGTCTTCGGGGATATATCCCATATCTACACAGAGCTGCTGTATGTAGGTTCCAGCTGGTCGTACTGCCTTTGCTCAGCCATGTGAAAGGGTCCACAGAAGTACATCACTTATGAGTTCGTCCCTACTTCTCCAGCAGTGTCCCGCATGTCTTTTTCATTTAATTTTGATAGTTTCAGTGATGGGTAGTAGTTGGCCATACAGCTGCTGCTTTGTGGGGTGCTGCCCCCAGGACTTGTTCATTATTACTCACAGCATTCTTGTGTAGTTGCCGTCAAGCTTTTTCTCCATCCGTTTAGTTAGTGTCCATGTAGTGCATCCATATAGCAGTATTGACATGACTGCTGCTTGGAAGAAACTGCGTTTCATTTTATCGGTCAGGTCTGACTTCTATATGACAGATAGCCTGTTGATAGCTGTCCATCAACATGCGACTAGCAAAGACATGAACAGCTATCAAAAGACATATATACACACACTTTCATTTTTTTTATATTTGCACCAAATTTGATACAAAGCTGACTGCAGAACAACCAACATATTTCAGCATACTTTATCATGAATTAATTTTACAATTCTTGCATTGTTTCAATTTCCAGCTCTTTTGTTGGAGTCATGTTTCCTTTCAGTTTGATGTGTCAAAGTGCTTACTAAAAACCAATATGCATTTTTATACTTCTGCTTGTATTTGTTTTAGGAATTATAATTACATTCTCATTTTTTTTTTCTCAATATTGGGTTCTTCCATAATATTTTCCCCTGTATAGCTTGGGAAAAATTTTACCATTAATTTAAATAATTTAGTTTGATTAAGGAATCTGTTATTAGTTTGTTTATTTCTGAATAAATGTTTTTTTAAAAACCCATGTGAACCTCCTCTAAGTGTACTAATTCCATTGATGTAATTTTGCTAATATACTTATAAATAATTAAAAAAAATAAAGATTTGTTTATCATCCAAATCCTGTATTTTATCTATATACAAGACTCATTGAAATGTTGAAATTATGAAAAGGTGGAAAAGAAAGTAGATAAGTTAACACTTGGGTAAAAACCACTCTACCATAATTATTTTTTGTTGTGGCTGTCTGTTAAGTTTCAATGTTTTTGTTAGGCAGAAACCATTACACATCATATTGAGATTTTGGCTAACACAATAGCATTAAAATCTAACTTAGAGAAGAAAGCAAGTTCCTGTTCAATTTGCTGCTTAATAAAGTGTGGATGTGTTTTTGTATTAAATCTAATCCAATTACTATAATTTCTCTTGGGAGATAATCATTAAATTTTGATTATAGCATACTTTCCCTTTTCATTTATTTATTTTCGAATATTGGTGTAAATCCTACTTCTGTGCCTCATTGCGGCACAGTGAAGCCTGTACAGTAACCAGGTGTATATCTTGGCAGGTCCAAACAAGATACACAGGTACCAAATTACTAAACTTATGGAAGGACTGTTTCGCAACCATGAGCATGTGGTCTTATTCACTAGAGGTTTACGCTAGCTAAACTGGAGGGGTCAAAAAAGCGTGCTCACCTAGCCAGTAGGGTAATATCAAAAATAGGCAAAACACATACAAAGAAAAACAATTTGTAATTATAATATAAATCCAGTTTAGTGCTTAAGAGTCCTTTGCCCCCCACCCATAAATAACTTTTTATATTTATTTTGCTTTTAATTTTGGAAAGGTTCAACAAACTTGAATTTAATCTGCCAAGATGAATTTGTATTATTGCATATATGTTTCATGGCTCTAGATCATCCTCTTCTTGGTTTGGCCAAGAACTTTTCAACTCTGCTAGTTGGATGTGATTCCACATTGAGAAAGGTCTGTAAGTGAGTTGCAATAGTAAAAAGCTGTTACACTTCTTATTGACCTTGACAGAGCCCAATCATTATGAAAAGATGATATTACATAAAATTAATTAAGAATTTTTGGCACATCAAGACGCAGATAGGTAGTGTCATATCAGTCAGAATTCCCAATTACTAAACAATGAATATTTAGTGAAGAGATTCTTTTTGAGTTGCCATTTACTGATCTAATGATAAAATATACATTCTTGGCCAAAGTCCTACAGGCAAACTAAATGGGATGTGACACTATCATGTGTATGATATGTCTTGATATGTTAAATCCTTTTTAATATGATAATATCTGATATAATATACTGTAATGTAATACAATAATATTATCTAAAACAAAAAATAGAGGAGGAAAAAAATATAGTGAAATACAGAGATAAGGGAGAGAGAGAGCAAGAAAAAAAATAGAAATGGACAAGAAAAGATAAAAGTGGTAAAAGGAAATTCATTCAAGAAAACTTAAGTAAATTGATGATTCATTGTTGAGGTTGGCAGTGAATACTGGGACCAACATTAATACCATGAAGAGGTTTGCATATTTTTCTTTTAAATATAAGAAAACTTTTTTCTTTCTATATTATTTATGCTTTATTTGTTAAATTTCTAATATATTATTGTTCCCCCACCTTTTTCCTCATTTTGACAATAAGTATCACTAACTTAGTATTGTCAATAAAACCTTAGATAGCATTCAACAATGTATTTTTTTTCACAAAATTATATTTACTTTTAGGGAATGGATGTGTCATCTGAGTGCACTAATTTTTGTGGGGTGTATTTGAACTAGTGTTATTGAAAATTGATAAATATGATATTTTACCTTTTTTGTATCCTTGCCAGTTATATAAAAAATATACAAACTACAAGTATGCACAATACAGTATACAAAGTCAGAATCTGTTGCGTATGATTTTACACACATACAATAAACAAAGGAACTTTTCTCATATCTTCATATATTTTTAGTAATTTACTTCCCAAGCACAAAGTCCAGTCAGCTGAGGCTGTAGAATACCCTGAATGCATCTCTGCAGAGGGGTAATATCCCCCCACTTGCTGAATGAGTGTCCTAGTTCTGATGGTGAGGCTCCATTCCTGGAGTTTTGGGGAATATGGAGTACTCCTTCATTGCCATTGCTCCCAGGACCAATCTGACCTGGTGTGGTAGTACCTGATAGGGTAATATCTCTGAGTCAAATAGAACTGTTTGACATTTAAAGTGTGTACAAACAAATGGCATGTTAAATCGAATTGTTAAAAAAATTGTTTTTATATTTAACTGTGTAAACAAATGACTATTTGCCCAGTTGGCTGAGGCTATACAATACACCGACTGCATCTCTACAGAGAAGTAAGACTCCCCCAACAAGTATTCTGGGTATGACCCTAAACAATCTGATGGTGAGGTTCCAGTGAAGCTGGAGCTTTAGGGAATAGGGAGTACCCCTTCAATGCCATCAGAGTGGTTGTACCTGATAGGGTCCTATCTAAGTGTCAAATAGAACTAAACTTTTTGCTAAACTGAACTGCTTGAAATAGAACTGTTTTGACATGTAAACTACGTACTTACGCTAAACTGAATTGTTTGAATTTAAACAGTTTGACTAAACTGAATAGCTTGAAATAGAAATGTTTTTGACAATTAAACTGTGTTCTCATACTAAACTGAAGTGATTGAAATAGAACTGATTATTTGTATAAAAATGGATTTGGCACTGAATAACCTACAAAGGTTGATATGCCATAAAACCCAACCAACCAACCAACCAAATGACTGTTAAACTGAATTGTTACTGATACATAGCAATACTTGAAACAACTTAACTGTACTAATGAATAAGTAATGTTGAATAGAATTATTAGTGTTAAATAGCAATACGGGAAACTCTTTAACAGTGTGCCAAAATTAAAATATTGGTATAACATAGCAATACTTGGAACTATTTGATTGTGTACAAATGAATAGTGTTCAAAAGAAATATTAATGCTTTATAGAAATACTTGTAATCACTTCACTTCATGCCAACAAGCTAGATAGCAATAATTGAAACCATTTAACTGTGTAGAAACAATAGTAATACTAGTGTGCAAACAAATTACTTCTAACTCATTTAAAAATGAAATTACCAATAAGGTATTCAATTACAAATCATATGTCTATTCCTTTAAACGTGTGGAAACAAATGATTAATAGTTAATAGTTTTTCTTATTAGATAGAAATACTTAAAACCATTTAAGTATGTACCAAAAAAAAGAACTCTGGCTCTTCTAAAAATATCAACAAAATGTGTTTACAAATCATAAATTTAATATATATATAAAGAGTACTTGGCATTGACTAACCTACTATGGTTGATATGCTGTAAAAACCAACCCAACTAAACCAATCCCAACCACTAGATGCTCATCCAAATGTTTGTTTACTTCTCTCAAAAAAAAAAGTGGGGGGTTGCCAGATGGTCTTCCCAGTAACCAATGTCCCCTAAGAAACACACATGTCAGAGGTTAACATACAAATCCAATATATGAGTAACCTCATAGAAAAAGAAAATAGTAAAGACATATACACTGTATGTATGTATATATATATATATATATATATATAGACATTTTACCTCTTTTGCCTGAATATTTCAATCCATATTTAGGGGTCAGATATTCACCATCAGGTCAAAGATTCATTGAGTGAAGCTGTTTGAACAAATTCATCTGTAAATTACAGTGTTTGATGATGGCAGGAAGATCTTGCAAAATTCATCCAGTAAAATGGACATGCTGACCAACATCTGTCAACAGACATGACAATGGTCAAGAGATGAGGGAAGCATTTAAATGGTTTTGGCCAGCACCGTTACTAAAGTTTTGACCTCACTCCAAAGAGATCACTGTCTGGCTGGCTTACATAATCTACTAACATCACTCTTTCAATCACTTTGTCAATATTGGACAGTGTTCTGGTAATCTGTACAATAAAATATATTCTTGACTGTCAACCGTAGTCTTTGCTTCTGTCAGCATTTGTTTTCTTCTTTGTTGGACAGGAGTTGTGACCTCCTTTTCACCTTTGCCTGGAGTTTTGATGTTCTGTTTTATAAACCATATTGTTTGCATATCAGAATCATATGCTGTATAGATAAGTCATATGCCATTCCGAAACCTGAATAGCCAGAGAGAGAGAGAGAGAGAGAGAAAAGAGATAAAGTTTGGAGGGTTGGGTAGAAGTTTAAGAGGGATAATTGTAGGGAGCAATATCAGGGGAGTCAAAGTGGGCAGAAATGAAAGAAAGATAAAGTAGAAAAAAATGGAATGAAGAAAGAAAAAGAAAATAGGTGAGAAGGAAAAAAAGAAAAGGATATTATAATAGCAAGAAAAAGGAAGAAAATGGAAATTATAAAGCCCAAAAAAAAGATAGATGAAAGGAAATAAAAAAAGAAATCACCAAGTCGAGAAAAAAGAAAGGTGAAAAGGAAGAAAGGAAAAGAAATTACAAAGGCATTACAAAAGAAAGTAGAAAGGTGAGAAAAACATGAAAAAGAAAGTAAATACAAAATTAAAAAGGAAATAAGAACATAGGAATGTGAGAAGCAAAAGAAACTACGAAAACTGAATCAAAAGAAAAAAATATAAAGAGAGGAAAGGAAAAAAGAAAAACATTTAAAAATAAAAAGAAAAGAAAAAAGACATTACAAGAGGAATTGGGCAGAAATGAAAGAAAGAAAATAGAAAAGGAAGAAAAAAAAAGCACTAAAAGGAGATGGAAAGAAAAAAGAAAGAAAATTTAAAAGTGAGAAGAAAGAGAAATTGCAAAAATAGAATGAAATGAAAAAAAAAAAAAAAAAAAGGAAAGAAAGGAAAAAGATATAAAATAAAATGATAAAGAGATAAACAAAGAAAGACAATACAAAGGTTAGCTGAAAAATAAAAGACGTGAAGAAAGATGCCAAGATACAATTAAGGTTTTAAAAGAATAGAAAGATTTAAAGAAAAACTGAGCAGGAAAAAACCAAAAATCAAGTCTCTATAAATAAGCTAAGCTGAGCTAAGTCAAGCCAGACTGAGAGTTAACTCATACTGAAAACACCCATTCTTGTCAAATCATCAAAGTTAACCTCATCAGACTTGCCCAGTCAGCTGGGGCTTTAGAATGCACAGACTGCTTCTCTATAGAGGGGTATGACCCCCTCTCAATGAGTGTCCTGCATATGACACTAAACAATCTGGTGGTGAGGTTACAGTAATGCTGGAGCTTTGGGAAATGTGGAGTACCCCTCCATTGCTCCCAGGTTCACTCAAGCCTGGAGTGCTAACACCTAACAGGGTCCTATCTAAACTGTGTACTTATGCTAAACTGAATTGCTTGAAATAGAACTGCTTTGACATGTAAACTGCATACTTCTGCTAAATTGAATTGTTTGAAACAGAACTGCTTTTGTATGCTAAAATGGATTGTTTGAAATTGAACTGTTTTTGACCTTAAACTTTACTTATGCTAAACTGAATTGTTTGAATTAGAACTGTTTGACTCAACTAAATAGCTTGAAATAGAAATGTTTTTGACAACAAAACTGTGTACTTATGCTAAACTGAATTGTTTGAAATAGAATTGTTTATTTGTATAAAATTGGATTGGGCATTTAATAACCTACAAAGGTTGATATGCCATAAATCAACCTGCCCAGACCTTAAATGCATGACCTCTTGGGAACAACAGGTACTGAAAACAGCCTCGGGTCTGTGTACCAGATAAAATATTAGCTTGATAATTAACAAATCAAGCACTTCTGAGATGGATGACCATCTAGTAGCAACTAGTTCTGTAGACAACCTGAGGCTTTTGTGCCAGACTAAGCAAAGCTTAATAAATAACAACTAAGCTCCACCAATTCTATAAACAGGATAAATGGAAAAAAATAAATTAAAAAAACAAAAACATAAGAGAGAAGCTTTATAATTGTAAAAAGATAAAACATTCTAGAATTTGAATCAAGAAATTGTTCTGGAAACTTCAAGAGAGAATTAACATCAGAAAAGAAACTAGAAGTAACAGTTTTGAAATCTTGTGGAATTTAAACATTTTAAGTATTACACCATCTTTGTTTCAGTTTTCACCCATAAAGCACTTTTTTAGATTTTTACTATTAGTATCCTGCTCTGTTGGCTGAGGATGTAGAATGCACTGACTGAATTTCTTCAGAGGCGTAAGACCTACCCTGCAATAAGTATCCTGGGTATTACACTAAACCGCATCTGATGGTGAGGCTCCAGTCCGGGAGCTTTGGAAAATGTGAAGAATGCCTTCATTGACATTGTTCCAAGGTCTAATCTGAATTAGAGTGGCAGAACCTGTATATGGGTCAAATAGAACAGTTCAATCATTTACTAAGTATTATTATTTGTTGTTTGAAACCATATGGCTGAGTCCAAATTATTTGTATTAGGTCAGAATATTTAAATCATACTAATGTTGAATAGCAATATTTGAAACCATTCAACTGTATGTCACCAAATGATCAACATTAAATGTTAGAAAAGAATACTTGAAACCATTTGACTATTTGCAGACAAATGAGTTCTCACTACTCATTTAAAAATAAAGATACCAAAAAACTATTTACTAAAAAATAAAATTTTTTTTTTTTTCTTTAAGAAAAAAACAAAACTGGTCACATAAGGATTATAAATTTATCCTGTGATGTGTTTTTGATATAAATCAAAAACATGAAAAAAATTTAAAAATTAACTGGACTTCTTCAGCTCTTTACCAGGAAAATATAAATGTTCACTGTTGAATGTTTTTTTTTGTCCTGATGGAATTACTCCCAACTCCAGTTAAACTGGACCATATAATACTTATATATATATATATATGGATTTAGCATTAAATAACTTACAAGGGTTGATATGTCATAAGACACCAACCAATCATCTATTTGTATTGTTTTAATCAACACATATTTTTGGTCTCTCTCTGTCTCTCTATATATATGATGATAAACATAAGAGGTAATGTATATATGGCTATATATATATGATGAACACAAGAGGTAATGTAATATATATATATATATATATATATATATATATATATATTCATGCACACAGTAATCTTTCAAAGCATTATCATCAAAGGTTTCAGGTGCCATTGAGGCAGAATTAGAAGTCAACAGAGTTTACATGCAAAGTTTCATCAAGATTGACCCATTAGCCTAGAATTCCATTTGTAACAAGGAAGCAAACAGAGAGAATTTATGTGTATATATACACATATATAACATAATTGAATGGCTCATAGAAAATTGAAATTGAAAAAAAACAAGTAAATGAATAAACAAGCAGACAGTCCCTGAATGACTAATTCAAGGCTCTTGTTGTAGTTAAAAATGACTAGGGAAAACTGGAGGTTCCAAAATTTTCTATACATATGTGGAACCAGTGGAAGTGGATGTTCTTCCCATTGACACAAGGTGGAAGGGAGGGGACAACTAGTTTTTGAGGGAGTTAATTGCAAGATATAAGGAAGAAAAGACAGTTGAACACAAGCCATGAAGATGTAAGGATATTAAAGTTTATGGGCCCAATTTTTGGGAGTGGGCTTCAAAGGTGGCCTAAGATTAGATGTGACCCTGTGGACAAGTATGTTAGAACTGCAACAGAAAACCAGGAAGAAAATTCAAGGTCTATGTCTGCTCTCTCTTTCTCATCATGACATGTTGTTTCTCTCTGCCCACCTAATTCAATAGACTCAACTTTCATACACTCTTTCTTTCTCCTGGCGGCTACTTAGAAATTTGAGTAGTTATCCAAAACAGTTGTGTAGGTTCATCAACTTTTACCACGGTAGGGTAACAACAAGGTTGTGGAAGTACAAATGTCTATTTAGTACCATTATGTCACAACTGTCTCTTTGGTACCGTAACAGTACATATATATATATATATATATATATATGTGCGTGTGTGCAAGGGTCATTCAGAAAGTTTTAAGTTTCACCCAGATTTTCGATTTATTGCATTCTCACACCTTTTTGTAGGCCTTATTAGCACAGAAATTAAGACAAAATTTGTTTAAGTTTTGCTAGTTTTATAAAAAGTGTGTTACTACAACAAAAATGTTCAGCTATGGCTCTTTTTTCTGACTGAGGCTTTGAACATTTTGGACTAGTCTTGTATATCTACAAAAATTCTCATTGTATGTGGGTATGTATAAGTAACTGTAAGCCAGGAAAAGTCACACATCATAGAAAAATTCTCATTGTATGTGGGTATGTATAAGTAACTGTAAGCCAGGAAAAGTCACACATCATAGAAAAATTCTCATTGTATGTGGGTATGTATAAGTAACTGTAAGCCAGGAAAAGTCACACATCATAGAAAAATTCTCATTGTATGTGGGTATGTATAAGTAACTGTAAGCCAGGAAAAGTCACACATCATAGAAAAATTATCATTAGAGCGGTAGAAAAATAAAAAAATGGTCTTGTAGGATGTAGCAATTTCAAGTCCAGTCTACAAATGAAGATAATTTTGTGGGTTTTTTGTTCAAACTGAATGTCAGACACATACACATTTATAAGGCCCAGTTGGCTAGGGCTGCAAAATACACCAGCTGCATATCTGCAGAGGAGTAAGACTCCTGCAATAAGTGTCCTGGATATGATACTAAACAATCTGATGGTGAGGCTTCAGTAATGCTGGAGCTTTGGGGAACACAGAGTACCCTTTCATTGCCATTGCTCCCAGGTCCACTCTGGCCCAGAGTGGTAGCACCTGATAGAGTCCTATCTATGGGTTAAATAGAACTGTTTAATATCTAAACTGTGTACTCATGCTTGAACTGTTTTTACATTTAACTTTGTGTAAACAAAAAACTGTGTACATATGCTAAACTGAATTGTTTGAAATAGAACTTTTTACATTTAACTGTGTAATCCTATGAGATATAAATAAGTGAAACAATTTAACTGTGCAAAAAAATGAGCTCTGGCTCATTTAAAAATGTTATCGACAAAATGTCTTGGGAAATCATATATTGAATATGTATGAATAAAAAGGAATTGGTATTAAATGACCTACAATAGTTGATATGCCTTCAAACCAAACCAAAACCATATATATATGTGTATATATATATATATATATATATGTAGGGGGAGTTGCTTGTGCTGTAGTGGTTATCATCTAAGAAATGGACATCAAATCCTATATGTGGCTGTTTGCATTTCACAATGCTAATATCTTTGGGAAAGTTCTGAATCCTACTATTTTCCCTCCAGCTCTGGTTGAATAGTAGGGCAGACTGACTCTTTAACCTTAGTATGGGAACTGGTCTAAAAAGATATCTCTGAATTTAAACCTGCAAAACATTACTTAAAAACTCATCTTGAGTCACATCCTTCTTGTATGGAGGGGTTGGGTAAACACACACACACACACACACACATATATATATATATATATGTATTGGCCTGTCAGTTGAGGCTATAGAATATACCAACTGCTTCTCAGCAGAAGGGTAAGACCCACTCCTCAATGAGTATTTTGGATATGACACTAAACAATCTGATGGTGAGTTTGCAGTAATGCTGGAGCTTTGGGGAATGTGGAGAACCCCTTCATAGCCATTGCTCCCAAATTCACTCTGGTCTGGACTGGTAGCACTTGATAGCATCCTATGTATGGGTCAAATAGAGCTAAACTGTGTGTTTATGCTAAACTGAACTGGTTGATATAGAACTGTTTTGAACTGTTTGTAAACAAAACCCATACTTATACTAAACTGAATTGTTTGAAATTTAATTCACTGTTAAATGATCTGAAAAGGGTTGATATGCCATAAAGCAAAACAACTTACCAACCAACCAACCATACATATATATATCAATAAAAAAAACTCTTTGAAAAACTCTTTTTACACATGCAAACAACTCCTGATGATGGCCTATGAAAGGTCCGAAAGCGCTCAGGACAATTTTGGTAAATTCATCAACCAATTTCAACCCGAAACCAAGACATTTATCAGGAAACTTGAAAAGATCTCAATAAAATTATATAATCAAAATGTGTCTTTATTATTTAATCAGACATGCATAAATAAAAGACTTCTGCCCGACTACACACTCACTCACACACACACACACACACACACACACATATATATATATATATATATATATATATATGTGTGTGTGTATATATATATATATATATATATGTGTGTGTGTATATATATATATATATATAATGGCACAGTGCGACTCTGCCAGATTTCAAAATCTGTTATTTATACTTTCATTGGGATCATACAATTGTCAGATAGGAAAGGTGGTCCACCTGAAACTTAAATGGACTTTTTAAAAGTAAAAATTTGGAGATTTTTGGTTATATATAAATAATTAAAAAAATGTTTACATCTATATGAGAGTACCGTTGTGATATGATTTCAGTCTTCACATGTTCACCATCCCTGTTAACACATTCTTGGAATCTTAAACAGGTGATGAAAAAAATATTGATATTTCTCTGAAAGAATCTTTATTAGAAAAGCAGAACAGATATTATGAGACCACCTGGTGACATTCCAGTGATATGATTACAGGGATGGTGAATTCATTTCAAAACTTAAAATCATAGTATCATAAAGCAACTCATAGAAATGTTAAATTTTACTTGGAATATCCTGAATGTATATGTATTTGCTGAAAACTAATAGGATGAATTATATCTGCTGTTGATGCCTTTTTAGCCAATGAGATCCAAGCACTTCACCACCAATGGAAGAAGTGTGTGGACTGCAAAGCAGACTGTTGAAAAATAGAACTTTTGGTTGCATGCCATGAGAGTATCTTGGTCAGCCTTTGAACCTTTCAGATGATTCTTGTATATTCAGCCCACACAGCTGGGGCTGTACAATACACCGACTATATCTATGCAGAGGGGTAAAACCCCTGCCCAGTAATTGTCCTGAATATGGCATTAAACCATCTGATGGTGAGGCTCCACCCTTGGAGATTTGGGGAACGTGGAGTACTCCTTCATTGCCATTGCTCTCAGGTCCACTCCGACCCAGAGTGGTAGCATCTGACAGAGTCTTATCTATGGGTCAAATAGAACAAACTGTGTACAAACAAATTATAATTTACTAAGCTTTTTGCTTAGATGTGGCACAAGGCCATATGAAAGGGGCACCCAATGAGACTCGAACTCACGTGTGTAGGTTTGCTAGTCGAGCTTGCTAACCATTACACCATCAGAGGCGCCTCCCACCTGATGTTAAATTATGATTGTTATATAGCAATACTTGAAACCATTTAACTGTGTGCAAAAAAGAGCTCAGGTTCGTTTAAGAATGTTATCTACAAAATGTGTTTACAAACCCTATATATATTTAATATATATGTATAAACAGGATTTGGTAGTAAATAACCTACAATGGTGGATATGCCATAAACCCCAACCAAACCAAATCATACCAAACGTAATTTTAAACAATTTTTTTCCATATATTTCAGACCAGTCTCCAGACAAAATGTTAAGAATAAAAAAATAAAAAAATAAGCATTAAACTAAGTCTACTGAATAAAAAAGTACATTTTTCCAGTAAAAAATCAGATAGTGTGAAAGTAAAATTATCATGACAGACAAAAAATAAAGATAATGGCAATCCTAAGAGCTCAATTCTGTATTTATTTTCCAGTTGATTAAAGTCATATATTTCTCTATTTCTGAGGTGATTGGTTTTCAATATTCTATTCTTTGACAGAACTGTTTAACTGCTTTTATCTTTTTTTTTTTCTTTATTCATATCATTATCAAAATTAGTTGTTTGTTCAGAATATTATTAACATTATCCTACTTTATCCAGCTTATATAAATATATATATATACACCTTTTCTTTTGGGATAAATTTTCTTTTTCAGATGCACTTTTCACTTGAGTAAAACAGGAGATAATAAATCATGAATCAAAAAAAAAAAAGAAAGAAAGAAAGAAAGAAAGAAAGAAAAGGAAGGTAATGATCATCAGAAATTTTTTCCCTAATTTAAAATGGAATTTCAATCAAAGATCTCTTGTTGTTTGCGGAGAAATAATAACAAGTGAATTTCATATGTGTTTACTGTGCTACAGGTTAATTACTAACAATGTGACATAATGCATATTACACATTTCTGTTGTGATGAGCATGCTAAATCTTCATGTTAGTAAAGTATTTTGAAAGGTAGGTTCCATTTGGATACATCTTGGATCGTAGCAGATTTGGAAATTTGACCTTGAGAAAAAAAAACACTTCTTACTCTTACGCATAATTTTGACTGTCTTTTAAAACTGTTATTTCTGGCATGTATAAATCCAAAAGCGTGCTACTCACAAAGGGTAGCAGCAAAATTCTGTATTACATCATTTACATGTGTTGCAAGAATATAAGTTAGTATCAAGTATTTGTTGATTTAATGGTCAACCTAATTTAGCAGCATCTATACGATATATCGGCAATATAACATACGGAAGAATGATAAGTATTATGTAAAAGTAGTGCGTGTAAAGCTTCAAATATAGAACTGAGGAGTCCAAAGAAGAATAGACTTAAGATTGATATCTTTTTAAATTTACAGTGTTATAATATACTAAATAGGCTTGGAATTCCTTAAATTTATAAAGTCATTTTCATTGTATATAACAAGAATCTATTTGGTAAATCCAACGATTAATCTTTTTTTGCCCAGTCAACTTGGGCTTTAGAATACTCTGACTGCTTCTCTGCAGAAAGGTAAGACTTCCCCAACAAGTGTCCTGGATATGATACTAAGGAATCTGATGGTGAGGCTCCAGTAATGCCGGAGCTTTGGTGAATACAGTGCCCTTTCATAGCCATTGCTTCCAGGTCTTCTCTGGCCAAGAGTAGTAGCACCTTATAGTTCCTATCTATGAGACAAATAGAACTAACCTGTGTACTTATGCTAAACTAAATTGTTTGAAATAGAACTGCTTTTATATTTAAACTGCATACTTATGCTAAACTCAAATGTTTGAAATAAAACTGTTTTTACATTTAATTATCTGTATTGCCCAGTTGGCTGGGGCTGTAGAATACACCAACTGTATCTCTGTAGAGGGGTAAGAATCTCCCACAACTAGTGTCCTGGATGTGACACTAAACAACCTGACAGTGAGGTTCCAGTAATGCTGGAGCTTTGGGGAATACGGAGTACTCCTTCATTGCCACCACTTCCAGGTCTACTCTGGCCCGGAGTGGTAGCACCTGATAGGGTCCTATCAATCAAGTAGAACTAAACAGTATACTTATGCTAAATTGAATTGTTTGAAATAGAACTGTTTATATGTATAAACATGGATTTGGCATTGAATAACCTACAATGGTTGATATGCTATAAAACAAAATTAAGCTAAACAATCTTTTTAAAAAAATGCTTAATGTAATCCACTTACAACTTGACGTCAAGTCACATCATGTCTGTGGTAGACATGTTGGATTAATATATAACATACTTTATAGAAATTTATACAATTTTATTTTGATTATAGAGTTTCACAGCTGTATTGTTTGGTTATAAATAAAACCTAATTATATACTTTTTAATTGTATTATCTTCCACTGAAAATCACAAAATCCTAGTATTTTTGGTTTAGAACAAAATCAGCTTTTTACAAAAAATTACTTGGTGTGTGTGCTGATTTATGCTCCCTTATTCCCCCAGCTATGGGTTAAATAGTATCACAACTGTTCTTCTTCAAGGATGGCTTTGACACTAAATAACCTACAAAGTTTGATATGCCATTAAACAAAAAACCAAAGCAATTCTTTTATTCAATGCTAAAGGTACAAGGAACTGAATGATAAGCTTCATTTTACGTAAAATAGCTGTAAGATTTAGCATATAGAACTCATATGAAGACTTGAGACATGAATTATATATATTATTATTTATGAGTAGAGTGTTTGCCAATGGTCCAGGAGACTGAGGTTCAATCCTAGGTTGAGTAATATCAAAGACTCAAAAAATGTTACTTGATGCCGCCTTGCTTAACACTCAGCATTATAAGGTAAGCATCAAGGGTGAGGTGGAGCAATCCAGGGTATGGAGTAACGCCCTCCCAGACACCTCGATGTAGTAGCTATTGAAAAGGGAGCCTTTGGGTTACCTTTAATTAAGGTCACCAACTTTACTTACTTATTATTACATGTGCCCGTGGTGTAATGGTTATCGTCGTGGAATTGGACACGACGATACGAGTTCAAATCCTGGACGAGACTGATTGCATTTCACATAGCACTAATACCCTTGGGGAAGGTATGAATCCAATTATTCTCCCTCCAGCTATGGGTAAATAGTAGGACAGATGAGGCAACTAGTCTAGGAGAAGGAAAACTCTGAATTCAAACCTGTTAAACTCCGCTTAAAAATTGACCTTGTGTCATATCCTGTCCGAGCTGAGGGGTTGGTAAATATGATTATTACATGTATCATATTTACGGGGGTTGACTGAAAAGTTTATAGGCTAACCATGATACTGTGACGCGAAATTGACTAAAATCCCAAAATGGGACTTTATTTTCGCACGTGTGAAGACGGGGCAGGTTGGCACTTGATCCCCTACAGAAATAAGTCCTGTTCAGAGTTTTTCTCTCTGGCATGTAAGAACTGGCATATTACGTGAGGGAATAATTTAGGGCCAGACTGACCACCGCTGGCAAAGGGATCCAAAATTTCACACTATCACACACCCACCAGGCCGCTAAACTTCTTTCCCTTAGATAACAGAAGAATACGGGCCTATAGGTCTTAGTCGTAATAATATTAATATTGTAGTAGTCGGCAACTCCGGTTTCCCGTGTGATACTTTAGGAATTAATAGGACAATTCTAAGCAAGATAACATAAGGCGAATAGAAGCTGGAAAGAAAGCATGAAGTAACAACATAGACCACATGGTAAAATGAAAATACATAAAATCCTTTACTACTTATATATACACGTTCAGAGTGTCAAAAACATATAATTGGACAGTCCACGAATATAAACGTCTTTTCTGATTTTTGTCCTTCTTCAAATTGAGAGAGAGAGAGAGTGGTAAACGAAATTTGGGTGTAAAGGAAAAATGTCCCAAAGTTACTTATCTTATTTTCGACGGGGTTCCACTGGAGAATTTTCTTCTTTCACGGGCTACTAGACTTGGTTCTGTTTTTAGTACTGGCTTGAGGAACTCGGGTCTCTCATGTCTCAGTTAATTTTTTTGTCTTCAGCCCGGAGTAAAATGGCTATGGTCCATCTGCCACGAGCCTTGCTCAAAAACTCCCTTTTTTGTCCTTTATTTCCGCTGAGGGGAAGGGAACCCCACTTCCGTTTTGGGGTCCCAGCCAATCATTTGGCTTCTCTCTCTTTCTCCTTCCAATGTCCGGCGACCTGAGGTCACTAAGTGTGAACATCTGGTCTCTCCTGTGTGACCCACATTCCTTCCTAACGGTCACTTTTTGACTGCTTGATAGTGCTAATAGCAACACGGGAGGATAGTATCATTCTTACCTCTTCGTCTCCGTGAGCTATCACGTGACAATACTCTTTTTGAATGTAACCAAATAAGGTTTATTTTTCAACATTACAGTATACTTGCTTCTTTGATCGGTGTTGCAGTGCTTGCACCCCATAGCAGATATGACATCATCATATGAACTTTTCAACCCACCCTCAAATTATATGTATTATGGGACAGAGGTGGTATCTTTTAGGTCCTATCCATTGCTCCAACCACAAAGCTATCAAACCAGATCTTTGGTTTTCATACTTTATTCTTGTTGTCAATAAAGTTACCAAGACTGTCTTCACAAATGTATCTTCATTGCCAGGGATTTCAAGTGGAAATATCCATGTTATTTAATTATTCAGCACCTTGAAGTTTCTCAGGTTAGTAAGTTTCTTGTATTAAGCCACCAATCAGAAAGACAATTGAATTTTGTCAATTGTGGGTCTGGAACAAGCATTGATTCTTCTTGATATGAAGTGAAGATTACAGTGTCAAAATGGAGAGAATATGAAATTGAACAAATTACTGAAAGATACTCAAGCAACTGTCTTGTATTATGCCAGAAATCCAGTTGTTTCTTGAGTAGAACTCTACATCTTCTCTCATTTGATTGGTCAAAAATCAACACTTTTGATTGGTCTTGATCCAAAAATTAAATATTTGCAGAAAGACTCAATTTGCATTTATTGATATTTCTTTCTTGTGTCTGTGCACACAAATCATTTGGAATTATAACTTTTAAAAGGAAGTATTAATATTATCATAAGTCATACTTATCTATATTACATATGGTTTTTGACCGGGCCATTGGTCTAATGAGAAGAGTGTTCACCAATGGTCCAGAAGACCAGAGTTCAATCCCAAATCAAGTCATACCAAAATATCAAAAAATAGTACTTGATGCTGCCTTGCTTTACACTCAGCATTATTAGGTAAGGATCAAGGGTAAAGTGGTGCAATCCAGGGAATGGAATAGCGCCCTCCCCTACACCTCAGTGTAGTAGCTATTGGATCACCCTCGACTAAGGTCGCCAACTTTATTTACTTACATATGGCTTTTAAGATGGTCATTATTAAAAAGAAAGGAGTTGTCACTTTTATCATAGTTTATGATAATCATTTGTACTTAAAAGTTTTTTGTCATTTATTTATTTACAAGGAGTGGGGCATATGAAAAATGACAAATAAATGAAAAAAGTTAATTTAGAGATTTCAGAAATTCTTAGAAAAACTCCCAAATCAATTAATATTTTGTATTGGTATTAACTTAAATTCAAAGAAAAGTGAATTTCTAAGCCTTTTTTTGTTGTTGTTGTTGGACAGGCAACAGCTGAGATGAAATGGATTCCTCCTTAACATGACTAAAATAGAAAAGGTCTAAGTACATATTGGGATGGAAAGAACTATTTGATTTACATAATAATTACCAAGAGAGTGATCAAGTACTGTAAGACAGAGACCCTTTTACAGCCAAAAGGAAACAGAAATAGTGTGTGAAAGACTGAGTATATCTAAAAATATGTCTCAGCCAAATCACCTAGTTTTGTTTAAAATCTTCCTGGCATGACTTCACTTGCTGAACATCTGGATAAAATTAGGCCAAAAAATTGCTGATCCTTAGCCATGCAGAAAGACAGAGAGACATTAGGGAAATTATAATAAAATTCTCATTGAATTATTTCTATATTAACTGTACTAATGAAAAATTCCAGAGGATACATGCATAATAATTAAATGAATTGAAGCTATAAATAACATTCTCCGATAAATTGTTGTCACTGTATACAAGAATAATTATCTCCCTTAGATGAGTTACATGCCTATTTGTGGCTTGTAGAGCGTCACATGACAGTTCAAGAAACCTCTTTCCAATCTCTTTTTGCCACTGTTCTTTAAACAGTGGAGATGTTGTCTTTGACTCTGCCAGGGAATGGTAAAGTCACATAGCAATGTTACTTACACTCATCAAATAAATCTTTATTTTTTTACTCCTTTTACATACTGCTTATTCATACAAAAGTGTATATATATTTTTATCGATTGGGACACATTCACATATTCTTCCTTTTCATACCACTGGTATGTATATTGTATGCATTGATTTTTCTTGTATGTGTACGAGATTTTATATTGTCTTTCCTCCTGTTGTGTTCTGTGTTAGTATATCACACATGTACTAACATCAATATTGGCCCTTAGTGAGTAAGATTTCAACTAAGTATCTTCTCTACCACAAAGCACTCCAATATCTATTTCTGTTTTAAAATTTGATAAATTGAAAACAACACACATACTCAGCAAAAATAGATATAACTTTACAAGAACAAAAAAAAAAACCTCAGTTGGGAAAAAGCAATTTTAGTGGTGTATTTATATATGTCCAGATTAAAATAAGTAAATTTATTAAGTTATCCACTAGGAGCTGCGAGTAATCCATATTTTTGACAAATTTTGTAGGAACATAATTCTCCTTTTCATATAGGCAATTCATAACAATAACAATATTTTTTGTTGCTTTAAAAAGCAAGTGTTACAGTAATATTAAATTAAACTCATGTAAAGGTCATCTTTGATGACCCTTAAGTTGCCATATGTGTTGTGAGGTGTGCACATATACAGGTTTGAGTCCCTATGTTACTCTTGCATAGAAATATGCATAAATTATCATGTATGAAAGTAAATATGGATAAAACCTTACTGTATGAAGGTAGCAGAAAAAAACATAATCCAAATAGGTGAATATATAATGATGTAAAGTCGACGTTAACGTTTCGGTTTCAGTAACCATCATCAAGACTTGGATATCAAAATAGTTCACATAGCAATGGATGCTTGCTGAGATGACAGGAGGAAAATGAGAAATATACGACGAAAAGATACATTAACGTGCACATAGTGTTCATAATTCAAAAGTCATTAGAACGTGTCTGGCACGTGGAAAAATATTTGAAAATGTTTGATTTCCCAAAGAAACGAGACAAAACCTCCCGTTTATTGAGAAATACACAAGTAAATTTTCATATGTATTGATCGTTTTGATGATGGTTACTGAAACCAAAACATTAACGTCGACTTTACATCATAATATATTCACCTATTTGGATTATGTTTTTTTCTGCTACCTTCATTATCATGTATATAAGGACTTGTCCAAAGCAACACAACTTAACATTTATCAAGGACAATTGAGAAGGTGCCCGTGGTGTAATTGTTGAGGAGGTGCCCGTGGTGTAATTGTTATCGTCGTAGGAAATGAACACGGCGACACGAGTTCAAATCCTGGACGAGACTGATTGCATTGCACATAGCACTAATACCCTTGGGAAAGGTATGAATCCAATTATTCTCCCTCCAACTATGGGTAAATAGTAGGACAGACTAGGTTCTTCAGCCTTGGTCGGGCAACTAGTCTAGGAGAAGGAAAACTCTAAATTAAAACCTGTTAAACTCTGCTTAAAAATTGACCTTATGTCATATCCTGCCCGAGCGGAGGGGTTGGTAAATAGGATCAAGGACAATTGGGATGATATGACCACAGCACACCAGTTTGAATGCAGGATAAAAAGTTGCTTTCTCATTATTTTCACAGTTTAAGCAGTGTCTTCAATATGTTAGTTCATTGAGCTAAATCCTCAACAAAGACAAGAGCCAGCAGACAATGTCTATTTTCTTCATTTTTGAAATTGTTAAGTTTTATTCTTATTCTGACATTACTTTCAAGACAAAGTAAAGAGTTGCTTTCTTACATTTTAGTCTTTGTCACTTTCATTCCCAAAATAAAGTTCTACCCAAAGTCAAAAGCCAACTAACAATATTGTCTGAATTTTTATTCAAAATCACCAACACTGTTGTCATATCTGGATTCTCATGATTTTCTGATCCCAAAAATCAGAACCCAGATTGTGCTCCCAATTTGGGAATAATTTAAAATATGCAACAGTTAGTAAGAAACCATCTGAACGCAGTGCCAGTAAAGACTTCCACTGTTTCCAATCATGGAAACAATGTTTTCATTGGTGTGTGGCTTCTGAAGGCAACTATTTGGAAGTAGATGAAGTTGATTTGATTAGAATGCTGATTTGACAGTTATATGATCTTTCTTTGTACATATTCTCTTCCCTCTGTTTTTGTATTTTATTAAACATCAATCTTTGTTCAATCAACACTTGTTTCACCATTTTATGGTCCTGATGAAGGTTCATGAAGACCAAATTGTTTAAACGTCTTTACTTCATAATAAGTTCATCACTTTTGGATTACTTTGTTATTCAATTTTTCTCTATAAAGTTGATTTGCGATTTAGTTGATATTTTTTTTACCAGTAGTTTCATTTCATTTCTTAACAGACCGAGCTTGTAAAACAATTTTCACATCGTTTTTTATTATATTTATAATGGAGTTATATTAATGCCTCAAACTGATTTATTTCGATTAATCTTCTTTTGTGTATATTGTAAAAGTAATAAATGTTCAAGTGGTCATAGTAACTAGAATTTCATGGTAATTTCCTTCTGTATAGGTTTTGTTGTTTTACTTGATTAAACAAATCAATTAACATCATAAATTTTTGTGCTTGTAACAATGTATGATAAATGAGACATTCTAGACTTGATTTGACTCACTTGCTTCATTAATTGCAGTTACCATTGTGGACATCATGGCTATTAGTATCAAAAAAAGGAAGTAGGTGTGTCTAAATACCTTTTACTGCTGGAAGACTATATGTCTAAATAAATATGCATATCATATACTTAGATACAAATTTATATATGCATGTATAAATTATTTGCAATCGGTTATTTAATCAATGAACAAGTGGCATTAATTTGTTTTGCATACCTCTTAAAAACAATTATATAAAGATTTATATGCAATCAGCTCTCCATATTTGCTAGGGTTAGCTGTACAGCATGCTAGTGAAAGTGAAAAAACAGCAAATATCTCCACTTCTCCTCCCAACCTTAACTCTTAATAGTGTTGATCATATTTGATGCACAAAAAAGTAAAACAATGCACTATGTTTTATGAATTGAAAAGTTACTATATGAACGATATAGGTTATCAAATACAGAGTGAGAAAGGGCCAGCACACTTCATGTACAGTATGGGATACAATATGAGGTCCAATCAAAAGTATTGAGACTGAAGCTTTAAATCTTAAAAAGCAATTTTAGAATTTAGATGACGATATGTGGACAGTTGAGGGCTGATCTTAACAACAACAACAAAATGCTGGTGTCTTAAAAGATATTGTAATATTGGTGATTAGTTGGAGCTAGGTTTTGCATAGTCCACTATTAGCTTCTTTGGATGATTTTGATGATTGCTTTGACTCCCACGTTATGTTCAATGACCTACCCCTTTTCTTTCATTGTGAGCTGCACACTGTTTTGTTATGAAGAACAAATAAATAGTCATCTCCAGTTCAATGTAGTCAGCTGAGGCTGTTGAATATGCCAACTGCATCTAAGACCACTACCCCAACAAGTATCCTGGATATAACTCTAAACAGCATCTGATGGTGAGGGTCCAGTCCTGGAGCTTTTTGGTAATGTAGAGTATCCCTTTATTCTCATTACAACCAGGTCCACTCTGACCTGGAGTGGTAGTACCTCTTCAGGTCCCATCTATTGATCAAATAGAACTGTTTAATCATTTACTATACTTAAAACCATTTAACTGTGTGCAAACAAATGAGTGATATTAAATTATTAGTGTTACATAGCAATACATGGAACCATTTAACTGTGTGCAAATGAATGAATTATGTTGAATAGAATTACTAGTGTTTAAATAGCAATACTTTAAACCATTTAACTGTATTCAAATAAAACTCTTTGTGTTAGCAATACTTGAAACTATTCAACTGTGTGCAAACAAATAAACTCTGACTCATCTAAAACTTGTTATGTACTAACTATTCATTTACAGATCTTATATATTTGATATAAATGCATAAACAGGATTTGGCATTTAATCATCTACAAGGGGAAAAATGCAACCAATCAACATCGCCAGTTGGGAAGAATGATAACTGTTGGGTTAGTAAAATGGTAATTCCTGTGTATGGAGTGAGTGAGGGAGAGGCTCTCTGTGATTGGATATACTATGTGATGAGCCAAATCCAAAATCTAGTCAGACAGATTCCATCAGATGTTCCGTGAGCCGGGAACATTAAAGGCTCACAGAAAGATAACTCTAAGATACTAGATATCTTCTTTAGCATGCTGGTAAGTTCCTTAAGCTCAACTTTATACACAGGGAGGACTGTATATTGTTATTAATTGTTTCATGTGATGATTAATAAATTGTAATAATTAAATAAAATATTAATTCATTTATTTGTTGCTGTTAGCCTTAGAATAAACACTATACTAATACAATACAACCAAGACATTTTTGTGTGCACACTTATTTTATTACTTTGTGACTTCCTTATTTCCTTGCATATAACCTGAGCCATTGCTCTTGGGGAGTTACTCTTGAAACACCTGTGAAAAAATCTGAGCAAAACATTTCTTACATAACTGTGTCTTTTAGTTCATAGGAACCAACTAATTAAATTTTAAACTATTTTTCGAAACTCTAGATTACTTTACTGAGACTACTCAATTTCTGTCAAGCCCTCAAATTGATCCCTTGTTCATACCTTATCACTCAAACTAAATGACCTGGTTGTTTTTTAGTTCAATTTTTAACTTAAATTTTTCTAATTCTGTACAGCATCTTGATTAATTGACATATCCACTCAATGAATTAAGTCTTGGGGGGGATATTTAGAAGAGTCCCCATTCACCAAGGTGCAGTAGTAGCATTTGTAAATGTATATCCAATGATTGGCCGAATGAGTAGCGTATTCGCCAATGGTCTGGGAGACTGGGGTTCAATCCTAAAAAACTCAAAAAATTGTACTTGATGCCACCTTGCTGAACATAGCATTATAAGATAAGAATCAAGGATAAAGTGGAGCAATCCAGGGAATGGAATTGCGCCCTCCCCTACACCTCATTGTAGTAGCTATTGAAAAGGGAGTTTGGGGTTGCTTTTGACTAAGGTTGCCAACTTGACTTGATATCCAATGAT
Source organism: Sepioteuthis lessoniana (assembly GCA_963585895.1). NCBI lineage: Eukaryota > Metazoa > Mollusca > Cephalopoda > Myopsida > Loliginidae > Sepioteuthis > Sepioteuthis lessoniana. Next base: position 73,012,580 of record OY757914.1, read on the forward strand.
ACACTAACACTCAATAAGTGGATGGAAAGACAAGCTCAGTTACACATATAGGAACGTTTAATATATACATAATCCACATACAAGAAGTATTAACAAGAATACATAACTGTGTCTCAGCTGATAGAATTTGCATATATTGTTGAATGAATAGGCAGCATATGAAAAGGGTTCAAAGATGGTAAAAGTCTTACTTGAAGATGAGTAGAGGTTAAGTAAATCTATGCTGGATTTACATTTCAATGATGTAGAGAGACAATGTTTCTATTGTTTATAGAACAGAGACAAAAAAACTCACCTCTTTAATAATCAAACAATAGTGATGAAAAAGAATGTCTTTATTGTTCAAAAAAGGGAAACAAAAGAAACTGAGATGGATCAGGGATTGTCACATGTTCAATGGACTCACCCACAATTCTTTATTATCTCCATGGTTATTTTTTTTTATCCAGTCATATTTTACAACTCAATTAGTTTCTAGAACAAATCTAAGTTGTATATAATCATGAATTAGTATTCCAAAATCAATTACTATTTACAAATGATATCACACGTATTATCATCAGTCTATATTCCTTGATAATTTTTATCTTTAATGTATGCTATACATATATGAAATGATAGTGAACATTAATTGTACCTGTATGGACATTTATGACAGACTAAATACGTAGGCTGTCAGGAATCGGTATCGGTCTAATTAAGAATATTATGGATTGAAGAGGGGTGTCCTCGTGGTGTAATGGTTAAAGCGATGGACTGCGGAATCGTAGTACGTGAGTTCGTACTCCAGTCACGCTATTACATTCACTTTCGGGCAAATACCCTTGGGAAAGGTATGAACCCCCTTATCCTCCCAGCTATGGGTTAAATAGTACCACTACTGTTCTTCTAGGAGAATGGCTTTGGCATTAAATAACCTACATAGGTTGATATGCCATTAAACAAAGAACCAAACCATGGATTGAAAGAAGAAAAAATTTCTTTTTTTTATAAATTACCATAGTAATTAGAGTTAAGGAAAACAATTCCCTATTTGCTTTATGCACCATCTATGTCTTTAATTTCTTGTGCCCAAAGTCAGTCAGATCCTCAAGGATAATAAATGCTTAAAAATCCATCATCTATAATCTATAATCCATCATCTCAAGAATTTTTATTCAAATTTCTCAGTTTTTCTTTTGTCCAGTTTAAGAATTAGCTCAAAATTCTAAAATTCAAGTGATGACATCTAGATGTATGAAACCCCTATCAGCTGAGGCTGAAGAATATGCTGTCTGCAACTGTGTAGAATGGCAAGACCCACCCACCACCACCAACGCAGCCACCTGTTAGCCATGAGTGGTGAGAAGTAATGCTCCCAAATGAGTTTCTGGCAGCTTGAGCAGTCCCTGACTTGACAACTGAAGTGGTTTTTGATTTGGTTTTATGGCACATCAACCATTGTAGGTTATTCATGCCAAATCCATTTTTATACATATAAACAGTTCTATTTCAAACAATTCAGTTTAGTATAAGTATAGTTTTTGTTTGCACACAGTTAAATGTCAAAACAGTTTTATTTCAAAGAATTCAGTTTAGCATAAGAACACTGTTTAGTTCTATTTGACCCATAGATAGGACTCTCTAAGGTGCTTCCACTCCAGGCCAGAGTAGACCTGGGTGTGATGGTAATGATGGAGTATTCTGTATTCCCCGAAGCTCCAGCATTACTGAAGCCTTGCCATCAGATTGTTTAGTGTCATATCTAGGACACTTGTTGGGGGAGTCTTACTCCTCTGCAGAGAAGCAGTCAGTGTATTCTACAATCCCAGCTAACTGGGCAATACTGAAATGGTCACATGACTTGCAGCACTCGACCTTGGCATATACTGGCCTAGACAGACAGACAGTCAGTGAGACCCGATCTGATCAATCAGCTAATCATGTCAAGTTCGACCGCCTAATATGATGGTCTCAACCAGATTCTTCAAATGGTTTTTGTGGCAAACACACAACTCTGTTTTATCTTAAAGGTGCTAGAAGTTGATTGCCATGGGTCAATAGTGTTGAGATAGCAAACATGAAATCATTTAAACTGTGTGCAAAAAAGGATTAATATCAAATAGAACTATTAGTGATGGGTACAAATACTTGAAACCATTTTACTGTGTGCAAACAAATAAGCTCTGGCTCATTGAAAAATTTTAGCTACAAACTATTCACTCACAAATCATATGTTTGTAATCCATGGTCTTGGCATAATGGTTAGAGTGTTTGCCAATGGTCCAGGAGACCAAGGTTCAATCTCAAGACAAGTCATACTCAAAAATAGTACTTGATGCATCTTTGCTTAATACTCAGCATTATAAAGTAAGAATCAAAGGAAAGTGGAGCAATCCAGGGAAATTAATAGCACCCTCCCCTACACCTCAGTGAGCATTCAGGTCACCCAAATTAATTCATCTTTATATTTGATATTCTTTCTGGATGAGTTGATGTTAATTCATTATACTTTCTGATCAGCAGTTTTTGACAAAAATATAGGAGGTTGATATGCAGCACACGCGGGCATGTATATGACTATGCAAGGGCCTCTGACACTGTACATGTTTATGTGGGAAAAGGTTGCATAAATCAGCAAGAGGGAGCTGTTATGGGATATGGCCATTTAGGAGAGATCTTTACAGTACACTGGCTGCAGTCAGTCAAAAAGCTATGGAGTCATTATGTTACATGATTACAAGGTGAAGATTGTTGACTGGAGTTCTATCTGTGAATAAAACACAAGTTTGTTTGTAGCTATGTATGCTAGCTGGAGGTGATGCATGAGGGGGTTTCTGTAAATGGTTTAATCAAGGGTCTACTCCAAGTGTTTGTGTTCTGTCAGTGTGCTTGTTGATTCTACTACAAGAAAGGAGTATTACAACTAGTGACCAAGCCTAGGGTCTAGTCACTAGTTGTTGCCATCCAGTCAACCAGGAAGAGAAAGAGGAAATTTCAGTGAATTTGTATGCTTCAAGAGCTTTGCCTTCCAATTGGTCAAAAGGAGCCATACAACTTATTTACAACCATGTAACTCTCTCCAACATATGGACATAAGAAGCCATCTTAAAAACCAAAGGTAATACTGGTCAATACTATTTTTTCTTGTTTTACTCCTACTTATTATTGTTACTTTTTATCACAATGCTCTGGGTTGATACACTCTTTATTATTATCTTCTCATTAATAATTTTACTCCATCTCATTAACATTACTTTTTTATATAATTTATCAGAGTCGTAATTTGAATTATTCTGTGAAAGCCACTTATGTATATTAAATGATGCCGTATAAAAATACATGAAAAAATAAATGTGAAAGGTAGATATACATTTAGACAAAAAATATAGATTTAATTACATTAACAGAGAAGATGCTTAAAAAGAATTTACATAAAAGTTTACATTGACTTCAATATATAGAAGATACCAGTATAGATTCAGTTGAAGACATGCAAGAGTAAAACTAATTCATTTAAGACTTGTCCAATTAATAACATGAAATAAATGTTTTAACTAAAGAAAAATTGTATTTTTCTCTTTCCACAAAACACAGTGACTATACTACCCCCAGATCTGTTAACGATTATGCGCCATGTAAAATACCATCTATGCTTCACTGGTATTAAATTTGGGTCTATGACTTAGTTTTTAGTAAGTTTGGAGGATATATTTTACAATCGGTATTTATCCATATACAATTTCTTGAAGACTTCTGCAGCTAAGACATGAGAAGATGATATAGTCAAGGAATTCCAATCACTCTGAGAATAATGGTAAGCCAGATGAAGACAAATGTTTTTCACAAAGTTTTTTTCTTTCATAATCAATTTTGGATTAAGATTTGGTATCAATTAATCTTCTTCATCTCTACTTTTGTCTCTGGAAAAGTACGACAAAAAAGTTTGCATCTTGAAGTTCAAACTTGGAAAACACACCTCCACTACTGCACTGAAAGAGAAGAGTTGAAGTCTTCATCTTGGCTTAGGTTTCTTTGTTTAATAGCATATCAACCTTTGCTGGTTATTTAATGCCAAAGCTATCTTTGTAGAAGAATGGTAGTAATAGTATTTAACCCATAAAGTTGGCAACTGTATTTGAGGGCGACTCAAGGGCTCCCTTTTCAATATCTATTACACTGAGGTGTAGGAGAGGGTGCTACTTCTTTCCCTGAATTGCTTTACTTTACTCTTGATACATACCTTTTAATGCCTAGTGTTAAGCGAGAGGGTATCAAGTACCATTTTTTTTGAGTCTTTGGTATGACTTGACCTGGGATCAAACCCCAATCTCCAGGGCCATTGGTGAACAATGAGGGTTTATACCTTTCCCAAGGGTTTTAGTCTGAAAATGAACGTAATAGTGTGTCTGGAATTTAAGCTCTCTTATTATGATGTCACAGTCTAAAATCTTTTGCTACTACACCACAGAGACTTCCTCTCATATTTGCATAGGTTTTATTGTCACGTACTACACAAGGGAATATTCAATATTGATATTGCAGTGATAGAAGAGAAAAGATGCTGGCCTCAAGATTGGTGGAGGGGCATACACTGTCCTGTCTTAGTGTATTGATTATCATCTTAAGAAATGGAATTGATGACCCAGGTTCAAATCCTGAACAGAGCAGTTTGTATTCCATTTAGTTCTAATTCCCTGGGGAAAGGTATGAATCCATTTGTTCTTCTCCCAACTATCAGTAAATTGGGCAGAGTTGGTTCTTTAGACTTGGTTTGGCAACCAGTCACAGAGAAAAAAAAAATCTGAATTCAAACCAGTTTTACTCCACTTAAAAATTGACTTTGTATCACATTCAGCCTGTGGTGGAGGGGCTGGGTAAATACATCATCCCTCACAAAATACAAGTTTGAGCACGTTTTACTTATTTTTTTATATATCTTCATATCTAGTGTAATTCTTCATTAACAAAGAAATTACAAAATTCATTAGGATATTTGTTTACATTCTCAAGCAAGTTATTAGTGATCTGAAGTTATTTTTTTTTATGTCTGATATGTTCATTGCTGTTCAGAGAAAAGGGAGGCAATGGTTTTATGTGAATGAGGTGTCTTTCTCTTCTGTTTCTTTTTTCTTCTGAGATATATATATCGGCAGCGTTTTCTTTTAAATATGTTTGATTAAATAAGACAGACACTTTGTTTCTACCTATTTTAAAGTTGATTGATTCAAATATTTATATGAATTGTTCGACATCTGAATGGAATGAACTCAAAAAGAAACATTTTTTCCCAAGTACATTTGGCCTCAGCTGGAGCCATCTTTAGGGGAACAAATAATGAAATGACATACACAATGATGAGTTGTATGCAATTATATAAAGAGTTGGATGAAGAACAAGTGAGAAAGGAATGTATGGCAGAAAAGAATTTGACTGGAGATAAGAGGAAAAGGTGGTGGGAAAAGTGTTAAAGGCTTTTCTGAGTGTGACTGCTACATTCAAAGTTGATCTTGTTTAATAAAGGAATGTTAATCATTACTCTTTATACAGGGTGAACCTATATATTTTTGTAGAAGTAAAATGGGTTCTGTTTTTTAGGGTCACCCTGTATTAATGAATATGACTCATCTTTGTGTTTGTGATTTCACTGTTCATTCCCTTTAAGATGATTCCAACTGGGAGCCAAAAGTACTTGGAGGAAAAATATAGTTCCTTTCTGAATTTATTCCATGTACACATATATATATGTAAGTGAACAGGCACTCTACTCATGTTAGCAACACTCTGCTTTTGACGTCTTAGATGCATCTTTTTTATACATTTTGTATCACCCATGCATTTTCACTATCCATATTTACCAACCCCCTCTGCTCGGGCAGGATATGACACAAGGTCAATTTTTAAGCAAAGTTTAACAGATTTGAATTCAGAGTTTTTCCTTCTCCAAGAAGAACCTAGTCTACCCTGCTATTTACCCATAGCTGTTGGGAGAATATTTGGATTCATACCTTTCCCAAGGGTATTAGTGCTATGTGAAATGCAATCAGTTTCGTCCAGGATTTGAACTCGTGTCGCCGTTTCCATTTCCTATGACAATAACCATTACATCACGGGCACCTCCATGCATTTTCACTATCTGAACATGTTTTCCACTCTTAAAGGAGGAGTTTCCCTGTAATTTGATTGTTAACATGTTGGATTGTGCCATTGTGGAAATCAAGTTCAAAGTCTCTTCATGCTATTACATTCACTTTCAGACTAATACTCTAAGGAAAGGTATGAATCCCTTATTTTCCCCGGCAATGGGTTAAATAGTACCAATATTATTCTTCTACACGGATGGATTTGGCATTAAATAAATTCATGTTTGTTGATATGCCATTCAAACAAAGAAACCAAGCCAAAACATTCTCAAAGTTTATATGTCTGTCTCTAAAAAACCTGTTTTTTCCTCCTATTCCATGGCTTCAGGTTCAAGAGGCCTCTTCATCCATCCTTAGAGGTTTTAAAATTCTTCATTCCAATGAGTGTTGATAGCCTTTTTTCCCATATGTAATATATAACGTACAAGAGCATTCATCCCCCTGTTGACAGGTCTTGTTTTTTATTCTGCAAGGTGTTTAGCCAACTTCCTCATCAGGTCAAAGACTTGGTTTAGTTGCTTATCACTCAAACATATAGCAGTAGAACTGAGTTACATGATACCTATAACACTCTTTAAGCAACTTGACAACAATAGATCATCAAACTGTACAAATCGTATTGTTTTGTTCCTCATAGAAAATATATCAAATCTATTCTAAACTTTCACTTTTTTTTATATGTCTTATTTTTCATGCTATCTGGTCACTCTTCTCATCAAATTTGGAAGTTAAGTTACCAACCACACAACCAGAAGCTTAAGCAACCTGACAGCATTAGATCTAATGTGAAAATCTTATTATTCTGTACTTAATGGAAATGTGTGTAAAATCTTATCAAAAATTGAAAATTAGATTTTAGTCACTATGAAGCGAGTAGTCAGTGTGATCGAAAGTATAAGTATTCATTAAAAAGCTGATATAGAGTGAGGTTCAGGCAGTGAAACGAGCCAATCAAATGTTCTGTTCTATATAAACTATATTTCCTTTCTGATAAACTGCATTTGAGGGAAATGTCAGTACTAGTGTCCACATGGAGCACTTGATTCTGAAACCGGCTGAGAAGTAACTTATTTAGAGGCTACTAATTGGCAGGTGCAAATGTATGATGGCAAGGGAAAAACGATCATCACCATGGTTACTAATTGTATCTCAAATATCAAATTTATATGTGATCTGATTATCAAATTATTTAGTTGAAAAGGTGAAAATTGTCGGAGGTGGTCTGATTGTCATGACAGGATCAATAGTCACATGACTAGCTTTTCCGTAGTGTCCATGGGGACACATTTTCCATGCCCAGTTGGATTGTGTCCCAGAAGATTGGATTTGTAATGTATCATGTTTCTTCTTTCCTTCTTCAAGCATTTGGGAAATAATTATGAATAACTTACAGATTGACGTCTGAGGTAATGAGTCGGCTGTTTAGAGGTTTATTTATACTATCATCAGATTGGGATCAGAACACTGAATAAGCATCAATAATTTAGGTTGTGCTTGCATTGATTTTACTAGACTGTAAATGGAATGGCGGCAAAAAGGTTCTTTACGGTTGGTCTATTCACATTTAATAAAAAAACTTAGAAACAAAATATTGAGCTATTCAAAGAATTTCTATCAAGTAATTTTAAGGCAGGTGATTTGGAAACTTGTCGGGTTCTCATCATAACAGTAATCTTGATATTAATGCTTCTATTTAGGAAGGAGAAAAGAATATTAATTAGGAATTTCATAGTTATTTCTGCTATATCCAGAATTTGGATGATTAAAAAATAATATCCAGTATGTTGTTTGTAGAAGGAGCCATACTACTAATACTTGAAGGTTGTCTTCATACATTTGTCATAGTTGAGTAGCATAACTCAAGCTAACACGAAAAGAGTGAGAGGTAAGAATTCAGACCACTTGTAGTGGTTGGTTGATTGGTTTATGACATATCAACCCTTTTTGGGTCATTTAATGCTGAATTGAATTTTAAACAATTCAGTTTAGTATTAGTATAGTTTTTGTTTACACACAGTTAAATGTCAAAACAGTTCTAGTTCAAACAATTCAGTTTAGCATAAGTACATGGTTTAATTGTCGAAAACAGTTCTATTTCAAGCAATTCATTCTAGCATAAGTACACAATTTAGTTCTATTTGACCTATAGTGGACCTGGGAGCGATGACAATGACGGAGTACTCCATATTCCCTAAAGCTCCAGCATTACTGGAACATTACCATCAGATTGTTTAGTGTCATATCCTGGACACTCATTGGAGGTGGAATCTTACCCAACTGCAGAGAACCAGTCGTTGCATTCTACAGCCCCAGCTGACTGGACAAACTAGCCGTGTTGGAAATGCATATAATTTAATATTTTCTAATACAGAATAAATCTAAGAACTCATCATGAATTAACAACATATTTTATTGCCTGAACAAATTTAATAGAATGAATACGAGGAGGACATGAGATACAAGAAAAAGCAGAGTTTATGAAGAGTTGTATAAAGGAATGTCTTAATATGGTTGACAAGTTTTAAGTATACATATTTAAGAGAGAAATTGAAATTTTGTGTGAAGACTTACATTTTTAAGAAATATATTTGTCTATGCTATCAATGTTCTATGTGACATAAGGTTGTTAGGAGCAAAACTTCCCGTCCATATAGACAGGAGTTTGTACATGCATATGAATTTGCTGTTGAGATTTAAAAGAGACCTTGAGTTTATTCACTTGCATTTATAACAGGTTGACCATATCACCTAGGGGCCATGAGTAAAACTATTTAGCAGACAAGGGAATTAAGATCCTTTTGCAACATTTAAGGTTTAGTCATAGGTAAGGGGTGTAATTCCCATATGTCCTGTTCATGGAATCTCGAATATGCTGACTTTATACCCTACAGATGAGTAAGACCCTCTCAAAAGAAGTACCTTGTGTATGACACTAAACTGCTTCTTGTAGTGAGGCTCCAGTTCTGGAGATCTGAGAAGTGTGGAATACTCCTTCATTACTATCACTCCCAGGACCACTTTGATCTGGAGTGGTTGTATCTCATCAATGGGTCAAAACATCTGTTTAAAAATTCTTTATATTCAATAGAACCTTATATAAAAAAATCTCCCAAAAAGCTAGTACATTCAGATGTACATATGGATGTACAATGAATGCAATTATCCAACCTATAGGTATGAAATAATACTAGAGGGATTAATATGCTATTTAAATCACTCAATCACATTCAGATAGCTTCAGCCTCATCACCTTAACACAAATTTCTCCATCCTCCTTCACTCTTTTTCTCCCTCTTTTTTCTCTCTTTCCTTCTTTTTTCTCTCTTTCTCTTATATGCAAATGTATTTGAATTTATTCTAAAATTGTTTTTAAATCTCTTGACGAATTAACTTTTACTCAAAGATTTAAAAAGAAAAGTATAAATAGAGAGAAAGTAGACATGTAGTAAATGGAAAGAAAGAAAAAATAAATGAAAGAATGTAGAAAAAGAAAAAGGTCACTAAAAACAGAAAAAGGTTGTACAGGAAAAAATGTAGTAAATAAATAATCCAAAGGAAAAGAAGGAGTAAAAGAATGTAGAAAAAGAAAAAGGTCACTAAAAACAGAAAAAGGTTGTACAGGAAAAAATGTAGTAAATAAATAATCCAAAGGAAAAGAAGGAGTAAAAGAATGTAGAAAATAAATGGAAAGAAATACAAATTAAAGAAGGAAAATAGAATAAGCTGAAAAATCCTGCCTATAACAAAAGCTACAAAATGAGTTGGATAGTCAGGACAATTCTTCAAAAGCTAATAACTCATCTCAAAATGTACTAGAATGTACTAGAAAATAATATATACTACATTACCTATAAATAAGTGACTAAACACTATAAATACAGTATTACCCACAAATAATTACACCTTTGAAATTTTATTATAAATTAAATATAATAATAAGAATGATAATTAGAAATTGTCTTCTAAACCAAAGATCCTTGGATTTTATCATTTCTAGAGGAATGTTACATGATCAAAACAGATATTATTAGGTATTTTTTATTACAAAATTCTTCAGTATTGAAACTCGGTAAAAAAATAAAATTGCAGAAATATAGATACTTTTTTTATTGCTGCATATACATATTTTTTTAATAGATACAGTTTTACAGATTACATGAAAAGTGAACTCTTGCAAAGAGTTTGAAAATGTTTTAATTGATTAGTTTCTTAATTGTAGTAAATGGTAGTATTTACTGAAGATTAAGTAAGTTGATACAATACGCCAATATTTTGCATCATATTAGTGCTTATTTTAATAATTATGTCATCTGAATGGTTTCACATCAAGTATCCAAGATACTTCGGCTCTCTTCTAATTATTCTTGCCTTTTCTATGTCATCTTGTGCATAATATCAACAGTTTGTCTTCTGAAAAGTCCATACAGTTGTTTTACTTCTAGTTTTTCTTTTCTTGATGAAATAATCCTTGTTTTCTGATTGGTCCTTGCATTATTTTTGTACTTTCTGTTATTGGCTGCTGTTATTACATCTCTCGTTACACTTTTTTGAATATTTAAATTGTTGAATTCACCCAATCTTCCAAGCTGGTGTGTCTTTTTCCTTCTTCTTGTGTTTGTATCATCTTTTGGTGTAAGACCTTGTGTATTGCCATTATTTTTCTTACTGTGAGAGTGATGTTTCTAAGTTCCTCTCTTGTCCAGTTTAAGAAGTATCCAGAATATCTTACTGGGGAAACTGAGCAGATATTTATTCTTTTAAGTTCTTGCAGCATAGTGTAACTTCTTTGTCCTTCAGAAGAACTCCTTTCTAACTTTTTTTTCTTCATTTCTGTTTTTTGATAGTAAGTTTTTCTATTATCATTATTATTGTTATTTAATATCATTGCATGTTTGCACCAGATAGGTATCAGTCATCTCCGGAGATTGAATGACAGCAAGTACTCTTAAGTCTTAAACAACTTTCTTAGTATTCTCACTGACCTCAACAATAGCATTATCATGATTATTTTCACTGAGTGAGTTTTCCACAGCACTTTAAGTGACAGTAAGTCTCCTCAGATCTTCTGAACTCTTCTAACTATTGTAGCCGATTTTAGCAGTGCTGTAGTCAGGATGGTATCAATTCTACCTCTGGTTTCAAATTCCTCCAGTTTCCTTTCAAAACCCTTGAGGATCATTCCAAGTGCACCAACTGCAACTGGTATTACCATCACCCTAATGTTTCACGGTTTTTTCAGCTCTTTGACAGGGTCCAATAACTTATCAATCTTTTTGATTTCTTTTATTTTCACTCCATTGTCTGTTGTAATAGTAAAATCTACAATGAGCTGATCTTTTTCTTGTTAATTAACACTGGAATTGGGTGATTCATTTGTATCTCAAAAAAGATTCTGGTTTTTGCATATACCATTTGTCAGTTATTATCATTATTATTAGTCTAGGAGAAGGAAAACTCTGAATTCAAACCTATCAAACTCCACTTAAAAATTAACCTTGTGTCATATCCTGCCCAAGTGGAGGGGTTGGGTAAATAGGATTATTATTATTGGTATATTTCATATTTTAATGTTTACACAACATTTTTGCTATTTTTATATCAGCTGCTAGTCTTTTAAAAATTTCCTCACCTTTCTCAGTATTTTTACAAACCCTAGCAAATCTTGTAAAAATCTCTAATTCAAGTTTTTCCCTCCAGTAATATTAACACTGTTCCAAGTGTGCTAAATAATACTAGTGATAGAATCTTATGGTCCATATAATTGTTATTATTGCTCACTTAGATTTAGAGGCCATTATATTGAATATTGAGTCATATAATCTTTATAAAATTTATATTATAATTAATTGTAACTATATAAGGGGAAATGCCGAATAGTTAGAAGATAATAGTTATCTCCCTAGAGAATCCCTAATGATTGGATTGAGCTTGAATGCAAACTTCCCATCATCATCATCATTATTATTATGTTGTTCAAAATAAGATTCGAAATTGCTCTAAGCTCTAAATTAGAAAGGTCATTAAGAAAAGCCTCACCAAGAAAGAAGAATGATTGCTGAACATTTTTGTTATGGCAACACATTACTGCTTATGAAATTAGAAAAATCTGATTTAGTTTTTCTTTTACATGTTCAGCTATGTTCTTCTTTCTGGGTAAACATTTTTTGAATGATCTTTGTAGACCATTTTAATGCTACTGTGCTAACAAAATTCTTGCTGCAATATGCCATTTTTTTTATATGTTATGGTAACATAAAAAGTAGTTCCTCATATTATTAGGATGAGTATGAACATTTTAACACTATTGAGCTATCGAAACTCTTCCTATACTGTGCTATTCTTAATGTGTTATGATAATATGAAAACATAGAAAATTCAGATCATTACGATCTAGAAGTACATGACCTGTGAATCTGTTGTTTCTCCATGATGATATCAATGGTTTTATTTCGGAAGGAATGACATATTTTCTGAGTTATTTCTATATTATTGAGGATTTGAATGATTAAAAAAAACAATTTTTCACTGCGAACCCAAACCACAGAAGATTATCATTCTTTAGCAAATTGGACAGGAAATTACTTTATTCTGTGAGTAAGCGTATTGCTCGAAAAAATGTCACTATGATGTATTGTTTTTGCTGGATTAAAGTTCGATACATAGGTTTGTGGAATGATGTTCATCATCAGAGGAAATGAACTCGGTGAGTCGAGTTCAAATCCTGGTTGAGGTTGTTTGCATTTTTCTTCTTGCTAATGCCATCAAGAAAGGCATGAATCAATCTCTTCTCTCTCCAGCTATGGGTAAAAAATAAGTCAGACTAGGCTCTTTAGTCTTGGTATGGCAACCAGTATAGGAGAAGAAAAACTGAATTTAAACCATCTGTACTCTACTTACAAATTGTCCTTGTGTCACATCCTACCTGATAAGGGAAGGGTTAAATAAATACATACATATACATGTTAGTAATAATTAAATTTTAAACAGGACTTTTTAAGAACTTATTTACACAAATAAAATACTCCTTCTATTGGTTATTTTTTATTCTTCTTTTATCATAGACATGATCTGTCTGAGATAGATAATATAGGGAGATAGAATGAATATTGATTAATAAGATGAATTTAGATTAAAAGCTAAAAAAGAATTGTTCATGGTATATATTTTTAACAAATAAAAATTTGAATTGAAATATATACACTTAAATACATACACACACACACACACACACACACACACACACACGCGCGTATATTTATGAGGAAATTTTTTACCTTGATATCAAAAGAAAGATAAAAAAAAATTTAATTGAAAAATTTCATCTCAAACCAGACAAGTTTGTCAATTGATCTTGTTGAATGAAATTGTTGAAGCATGACGAAAGTATAAATGGTAATGTCTGGAAAGCATCAAAGAAAATGTTTAATTCAATCATATTTGTCTGATGAAAGAATAAGAAAAAAAATGACTTGAATTGTTGAATTCATTTAATTTTACAAGGACTCGGCTAACCTACCACAAAAATACTTTATCTAATTATAGGCTAATTCTTTTAAAATTCTTTCTGTATTTTCATTATATATATTCTCAAATGAAAGTAATGAACTTCAGAAGAAAGGTAGGTGGTAATTTAAGATTTAGGTACAATAAAATAATAGTAGTCTTCACACCTCCATCTTCTTTACCCTCTCCTCATGCTGCTTCTTTTACAAATACTAATAAGAATAATAATGATGGTGAGTTCATTAAAAAAAAATTATTTTATAATTGCTAAAACTTTAAAAAATTGTCTTTAATTTCCGATTTTCTTGTTACATTGTTAAGAAAAGTTATCAGAATTGGATAATATTTTTTTATTAAATCAAACTTTTAAGAATCTCATTTTTGGTACATTTTCTTGAACAAAGGTAGGAACTATGAAGAAAATATCTGAGCCAAAAGAATGAAAGGAATGAGACAAATTTGGCACCAGACAACATTCTTAAAGCATTGAGAAGTAACCTGCTGAAAACCAGGCCTCTTTTTAATATTTTAAACTTGAAGGAAGTTAACAGACATTACTGTGAGTTGAACATTATGTCTGCCTGGTGGTCAGTGCTCATATTTCAGATGTAAATGGTGCCATTTCAGAGATGGGGCTTAAGATTTGCAGAGAGTATAACCTGTAGAGGAGTAAAACTTTCCCGAAAAAGGGGTTGTTCTGAATATTTCTCATGACTCTTTTTCTTGACTTTTTCTGGTCACCAAGAAATAAAGATTAAAAAAAAAAGAGATTATGTTGTATTTACATCTAATGGATTGACTTAAAAAGTATATTTGTTGCTGCCTCCCACCAGACAGGACTCGACACAAGGTCAATGACCTGAAGGCCAATTATAGTGGGGATTTAGGGGAGGGAAAGGTTAGGTATGAGCTGAGGCTTGAACCCTGCTGGTCTGAGCTGCTCATCGACCCACTTAGTGCAATGTGGGCCTAATGAGCCAAGCTGTTTCCTGGACCCAAATCTGGGTCCAGGCACTGATGCCGGGTTATAGCTTGAACTAGACAGCAAGGTCTAGTGCTATACATAGGGGACAAAGATGTCAATGTTACAGCTCGCCCACCTGAAGCTGGGGGCCTTTCGGCCTCAAATCTGCCATTGATTTCAATACCCCATCCGGCACGAATGCCAGATGGCCCAGCCAAGACCAGGGAAGTATGACTTAGTGTGTCAATTTTTAACTAAGAGGTTAGAGAATCCCATGCACTGTATGTTCAAATTTAAATTTTTCGTGCAACTGTTTCTTAAGAGCATTTGTGCACATGATCCTATTAAAGACAAATAACTTTTAAATTTCAACTTGATCCTAACAGGTACTACTACTCTGGATCAGAGTGGACATGGCAGTAATAGCAATGAAAGAGTACTCCACATTCCCAAGAGCTCCAGAACTGGAGCCTCACCATCAGGTGTAGTTTAGTGTCAAACCCAGTATGTTCAATTGTGGAGGGTTCTTATCCCTCTGCAGGGCATACAGTCAGCATATTCTAAGCCTCACCAACAGGGTGAGGTAGTATAAGAAGATGGCGTGTAAAATTATTAGGGTGATAATTAATTATATTTATTATTTTATTGTTTAATTTGATAAAATTGAAGATTGATTAGAGATCTTTTAGTGGAAGTGTACTTATCAATAAAGTCAACACATGCACACTGGCATAACTATCTCCTCTTGTCATAATAAAGTTTCAGGGCAGGAGACAAAAACTAAACAAAGTTCAAGTGATGTTGTGTGATAAGTTTGATTGGAATTAAATAAGAATATGATGCAATGTGATGACATCACACCAAGAACTTTGGATGATGAAACATTTAATTTTAGAATACATAGAAATCTGGTAATTTGAAAATTGGGTCAATTGAGATCCTGGGAGCAGTTGTGTTCGGGAGTGAGTTGAGATGGGATGTTGAGACAAATTGATCAGAGTTTGGAGTGTGGTGTCTGCCAAAAGGGATTTATTTATAGACCCTTTTACAATCTCTTCCTCTCCCTTGTGTTATGTTGACTGCTAAATAAAATGTTGCAGTTCAGAATAAAGTCTTTTTGTATTCTGAGACAACTAAGTTGCCTATTGTTTTTGAAGAAGAATATGACGTTACAATATTTATGATGGCTCTGTAATGTTACATGAGGTGGAGGTAGAGAGACTGCTGGTATTGTACTTAAGTCATAATGAAGCATATGTGGTGTAATGGTAAGACTGGTTATCTAACCAAGGCTGAAGAACCCAGTCTGTCCTATTATTCTTTCCATAGCTGAGAGAAGAGATGGATTCAGGCTTTTCCTGAGAGCATTAGTATGAAGTGAAATGCAAACAGTAACATCCAGAATTTGGACTAGGGTCACTGTTTCTATTTTCTACAATGATAACCATTTTCTTAAGCATCCTAGTTGAGTATTAGTCTAAGAACTCCACACCATCAAAATTGGTCAAGAAAAGTAAGGAAAACAGCAGATTGCTGACTGCATCTCCCCATTAGAAGTGGGAAGAGGAAACAAACAAATAACTAAAACCACCTAAATCTAAAATTACCACTTACTTTTCTTCTTAATAAAAATTAATTTTTTAAAAGTTTCTTTGAGCAATCCTAATTTTAAAACAATACTGTAAGCTAATAAATGTCATCAAGAGGTTAAAATTTTATGGCCTTTCGCAGCTGTTCTTACTTGTAAACACAAGAACATAATTTCTGATCACTATATCTTTCTAAGTGGTCATCCATTTAATTACTGACCTGGTTAACTTAATTTTACTTGGGTAGGGTTGGTTGGGTTTTATGGCATATCAACCTTTGTAGGTTATTTAATGCCAAATCCATTTTTATGTAAATAATCAGTTCTATTTAAAACAATTCAGTTTAGAATGAGTACACAGTTTAATTGTCAAAAACATTTCTATTTCAAACTATTCAGTTTATTCAAACAGTTATATATAACAATTCAGTTTAGTTTCAGCACGCAGTTTAAATTTAAGTATGGTTTAATTGTCAAAAACATTTGTATTTCAAGCTATTCAGTTTAGCATAAGTATGTCATTAGTTCTATTTAACCCATATATAGGGCCCTATCAGGTACTACCATGCCGGGCCAGAGTTGACCTGGGAGCAATGGCAATGAAGGGGTGCTCCATATTCCCCAAAGCCCCAGCAATACTGGAACCTTACCATCAGACTGTTTAGTGTCATATCCAGGACACTCATTGGGAGGGTATTACTCCTCTGCAGAGGTGCAGTCAGTGTATTCTACAGCCTCAGCTGACTGGACAACTCATTGGTTATCAGACAAAAACAGGTGGTTTTATACTTGAAAACAGTTTATAGAAATCCCCTAAGATTATTTTTTAATAAAAGATTATTTTTTAATGAAAAAATCTTTCCACCACAAGAACTCTCACTCCACATCTAATGTCTTCTTGCCCTGCCCATATGAATGCTTTTCCTATCTAATAATTCCCAGAAATTACTCCAGTCACTATTCTGATTTCTTAAATCTGTGTGGATTATCCCTGTTAATCCAATTCACCATGTACAAAAATTTCTGTCAGAATTTCTAAAACAATTGTCATTATAGTAAATTTCTGGTCATATATCTTCAGACTATTGTCCTCATCTTGAATGTAAGTGTAATCATGACATTTCAGCTTTTCCAACTTCTTTAAATTAATAATGATAGACATTTGAAGAAGGCAAGATAATTTTTTTAAAGTCTTCATTTTCCAATGTGTGGAAAATTAATAACAGAGGTTTCTGATGAGGAAAATTTGACTAGATATCTAAGTAAAGCTGGTAACCTTAGTCAAGGGTGACCCAAAGGCTCCCTTTTAAATAGCTACTACACCAAGGTGTAGGGGAGGTCACTGCTCCTTTCCTGGATTGCTCCACTTTACCCTTGATCCTTACCTTATAATGGTGAGTGTTAAGCAATATGGCATCAAGTACCATTTTTTGAGTCTTTGGTATGACTCGAATGGTGATTGAACCCCGGTCTCCCAGACCATTAGCGAACACTCTACTCATCTACTTGAGTCAGTTAAGCAAAAAGATGATATATTATTGTTACTAGCTACAAGGTGGGGGTGTGTCCTCGTGGTGTAAAGGTTAAAGCGATGGACTGTGGAATCATAGTACGCGAGTTCGTACTCCAGTCACGCTATTACGTTCACTTTCGGGTAAATACCCTTGGGAAAGGTATGAACCCCCTTATCCTCCCAGCTATGGGTTAAATAGTACCACTACTGTTCTTCTAGGATAATAGATTTGGCATTAAATAACCTACAAAGGTTGATATGCCATGAAACAAAGAAACCAAACCAAACCATAGCTACAAGGCATCCTTACACAGAGTTTTAAGTTCAAAATGGCAAGAAATGACTACATGTTTGCATTCCAACCTTCTCCACCTGATACCCCACTCTCTTAAAGGTTTTACTTCACCACTCACTGCTATCACTTTCACTCAGTTTCTACAGTTTTGACAAAAGGAAAAATTACAAATCTATTTCTCTTTGATTAGATTGACTTATAAAACCTATGTACTTGCAAAATCATCAATATCTGCTGGGTGTCATTATTACTTCGGTGAATCAAAAGTTTTGTAATATTTTGGTAATGTGAGGCATAATTTAATAGCTTCAGATGCTTTATCTTACCTCATGAAAAGTTTGAGCAACACTGGATTTTGAGATGCCAGGATCACCTTATACTGTCCAAGTTTATTTCCATGGCTTAGAACAATACTGTAATACTTAGAATCCACAGTTTTCGGCCTACCCAACCTTGCATGATTATTGAGGTTCTTGAAAACTGAGCAGAATTTCTGGTTATTGTATCCACTGTACCTTCACATTTTGCACAATAAATATTTTTGGTAGGCAAAATGACTAATTTGAACTTGTAAAGTATAATTTCCTAAAATAGATTACATTGCTCATTCATTGGTGCAGCTTTCAAATCACATATGGAATCAAACAATGCACAATGTGTCAGTACACCAACTACCAGAGGTATCTTCCAGAGTTTGGACAGCTTCAGTTATATGATATATGTGCTGCAAACTCGCATGTACCAAGATAATGCATTACTTTTGACTCACCTTTGTAATTCTTGCAGATTATTATTGAACAAGTAAAGACCAGAAAATGAATTTTCCTGAGATTTCTTGTTTATTTCCAGTCACAATGTCTTTAGATAGGAATTGCTTAACTAAATAACATCATAAATCTCTTTCCAATAATTGTGGAATGCCAGCAAAGATGAGATGCTTATTTTCTTAGCTATGAATTTGAAGAGTTTGGTTGTAGATGAAGTGCCAGGAAGACATATTTACAAGAATAGTAAAAAAAATAGAAAAATAAAAGTCATTCAAACTGTCTGGCAGCATTTCAAGACTACTTAAACTTTTTTTTCCTTCTTCATGGCAAAAAGCTTTCAAAACTTGAGAGTTTCCAATCTATCGTTTCAAAGCTTTTCAAGAAAATTTTTGGTTATTTTTTACTGTGCATCATATTGCTAGTTAGCTTTATTGAAAACTTATGACAGCATGAGTACTTATCATGGGTAATTACCATATCTGTTGACATATAAAAACTACCATCACCACTAGGCATTTACAATTAATATTAGAGCATTATGGAAGTAGGCTTGATGCATTACCAGTCAGATACCTAAATTCCTTATCGAAGGTCCAAGAGATATCTTTGAGACATTATTTGGGGAAAAATATTTTAGCAGGGAAGAACCATATATGCCATTAAGTATGTTAGAAAATTTGTCTTATTAATTATCAAAAACCTTCAAGCCCGGTCAGTTGGGGTTAAAATAGGCTGACTGTATCACTTGTAGAGGAGTGAGACCCCCCCCCCCATCAAAAAGGGGTGTTCTGAGTATTACACTACTCTGCATCTGGAGGTGAGACTCTTGTTCTGGAGATCTGGGAAATATGAAGTAGTTGTACCTATTAGGGTCCCATTTATGGATAAAAAAAATCTGTTCAAAACTTATCAGTAAATGATCGAAATATATGCAAAAAAATACTGTAAAGAAAAAAATATACAAAAGATGTAAATATTAATATACACCGAACACAACCCTTGGCATAAAATAATTCTGGGTGGTTGACGTGATTAAAATCTATCAATCAGTTTAAATCTTTCAATTATAAGACCAGAAAGTATCTTTAAAAATTAACCTGATTGATTTTTATTCTCACATTTCTTGTCTCTATATATTAAGCAATGTCTCTTTCACTGCTTACATCTCTCTTTCTCTCAATATGTATACCCCAGTCAGCTGGGGCTACAGAATACACTATTTCTCTACAGAGGGGTAAGACTCCCCCAATGTGTCCTGAATTTGACACTAAACATTCTGATGGTAAGACTTCAGTAATGCTGAGTACCCCATTATTGCCATCACTCTCAGGTCCACTCTGGTCTGGAGTGTTAGCTTCAAATAGGGTCCTATCTATGGGTCAAATATAACTAAACTGTGTAATTACACTAAACTGAATTGTTTGAAATTAACTGATTTTGACATTCAAACTGTGTATTTATGCTAAACTGAATTGTTTGAAATAGAACTCTTTTTATATTTAACTCGGTGTAAATAAAAAAACTATACTAAACTGAATCGTTTGAAACTTTTATCAAAATGGCTTAATTTGGTGTTAAATGGCTTGAAAAGTGTTGATATGCCATAAAACAGAACAACCAAACAACCACCTCTCTTAATATATGTATATGTGGAAAGATAAATGAATTAGATAAAATTAAGAATTAATTTTTTTTAGTACTTATTACATCAAATATATTTTGAAACAGAACATCATTAATGATAATTATATACCAATAATTTTCTCATTTTTTTCATTTCCTTTTTCAATTCGAAAAGATTTTGGGGATGAGACAACATCACATAATAACATCATCCTGAATACAGTTTGATAAAAAGGTGAATCATTTAATGTTATTAATATATAGATAAATATATATATATATATATATATATATATATATATATAGATATTCATATATAGATAAATATATATATATATATATATATAAAAATACATCCACTGAATACCTTGTTTTTCATATTTGCATATCAACAGATTTATTTTCATTTTTCTCTTTTTCTATATAAAAATATATAATGTCTTTGTGTGTGCATGTTCTTTTGGTCACAGTACCTCTAAAACTCATCTTTTCATATTGTATCATCATATTTCTTTGATTCTCTTTTAGGTCAATTACCATACCAAAAGGTTTGAGAGTACAATCTGCCCTGAGTTATGGGAGAAAAGAAATAGATTCATGCCTTTCTTAATGTTTGGTCCATTCTTTGTGAAATAACATATCAATCTTTATGGGTTATTTAATGCCAAAGCCATTCTTGTAGAACAACAGCAGTGATACTATTTAACCAATAGTTAGGGAATAAGTGGGTTCATACCTTTCCAAAGACTATTAGTCCAAATGGGAAAGGAAATACAAAGAGCCTCATCCAGAATCTACTTTTACAAAATCCATTTCTTTTTTATTACACATTATTTGAAAGAAAATGATAGTTTGGTAAATCCTATTGATATTTTGATAGAGTTCTAGTGTCACTAGAATGTGAACGAAATTTCCAAACTGTCTTATTCTTTCTAGAGTGTCCCTCCCAACTTCAGTCAACTTGTGTCAACATGATAAAAACAATGCAATTTTTGGTAATGAATTAATTTGTACACTGATAATTCTCAATCTCTCACAAAAACATGTCAATCTCATTTTCTGAGCTCTCTTTTTCTTTCTCATACCATCAGATTTCATTCCAACATTTAATCTCACACACACACACACACACACACACATATATATATATATATAACCTCATCATCAAGTCATGCTGATGGCACAGATTCCCTTGAATCTCTCTTGCCATCCATCCCTATAAGGCATTGCTCATGGCAAGTCCTCTCCACAGCATCCAGTGTCCACACAGAGCTAATGTAAGTATTTGCTAGACTACCTACACAAGTGTGTCCATGTGTAGAAGTCCACGGGAGAATGTTGGTTATGAGTTCGTCCTTACATCCCAGCAGTGGCCATTATGTTTTGTTCAACTTATTTGGATGGTTTTTGAGATGAGATAAGTGGCTCTATAGCTGTTGTTTTATTGGGTACTGCTTCTTGGATTTTTCCAAATCAGCATACAATATCCTTCTGTAGTTCAAATCTAGCCTTTTCTCTAAACATTTTGCTAAAGTTGGGTCCACCATATAGTTCTACTCACATAACTACATCTTGAAATAATCCCCATTTTATTTTATCAGAGATATCAAATTTCCATTACCTTTTAATAGCAGTCTATGCTTTACCTATGTGTCTATTGACATCACTTTCTGTAGATGAGATAGTGCTACTTGGAGTGTGAACTGGTTGACTAATTTCAGAGGCTAGCCATTTAATGTGGAGATGGCTCCATTTTGTTTAAAACACATAAATTCTGTTTTCACAGAGAGGCTAATTTTTCTTACTGCCTGCTTCAGGCTATACAGCAGAAAATTTGCTTCAGCAGGTGTATTTGCAAGAAGTGCTAGATCATCTGTGTAGTTTGCATGGAATATTATCTGCTTCTTGTCTGTTTTTTCTTTTTTGTATGAAACAATTTTCTTTCATTAAATCTATTGATGTTCATAATACATAATCTAAGTCTACTTAAAAGAACAAACAAGAATAAATCCAAGGCTTGCAAATACACCTACCCAAGCCAAATACCTGTTGCATAATCTGGAGCAGGCAACAGGTAGCATTGGCCTCTATGTGAATGCAGACAAAATAGAGTACATGTTTTTTAATCAAAAAGAAGATATCTTCATTCTAAATGGTAGTTCTCTGAAATTAGTGGACAAGTTCATGTACCTCAGTAGCAATGTCTCATCTACTGAAACAGAAATCAATATACACCTAGGAAAGGCATGGACAGCTATCAATAATTTATCGATCATACAGAATTCTGACCTATCCGATAAAATAAAATGCAATTTTTCCCAAGCAGTGGTTGTGTCATTTCTGCTACATGGATGTACCATATGGACACTGACGAAGAATATAGAGAAAAAGCTAGATGGGAAATGCACAAGAATGCAATGAGCTATATTGAACAAATCCTGGAAGCAACATCCCACAAAAAAGCAGCTGTGCAGCCACCCAACTCCTATCTCTAAAACCATCTAGATAAGACAAATAAGATATGCAAGACACTGCTGGAAACAAACTGATAAGTGCCCATGGTATAATGGTTATCGTTGTAGGAAATGGACACGGCGACACGAGTTCAAATCCTGGACAAGACTGATTGCATTTCACATAGCACTAATACCCTTGGGAAAGGTATGAATCCAATTATTCTCCCTTCAGTGATGGGTAAATAGTAGGGCAGACTGGGTTCTTCAGCCTTGATGAGGAAACGAGTCTAGGAGAAGGAAAACTCTGAATTCAGACGTTAAACTCCGCTTAAAAAAATTGACCTTGTGTCATATCCTGCCTGAGCAGAGGGGTTGATAAATATGGATATGGATCTTTTATGGATCCCTTCACACAGATGTGCAAATGTTGGCCAATCAACAAGAACTTATCTACAACAGCTATGTATGGACACAGTATGTAGTCTAGAAGACCTACTAGGAGTGATGGATGATAGACGAATGGCAAGAGAGAGTCAAGGAAATCTGTGCAAGCAGTACAACAGGATGATAATGATATATAATGTGTGTGTTAAAAAACTAATGAACCCTTAAACTGTTTGTTAATGAAATATTTTAGAATGCTGACAACTGAAATGTTATTGCAGTAAGCTTGAAATCTGGTATAAGAAAACTTGTATCCTACCATACTGTTTAGTATTAAGCCATATGTTCTATTACTTCGACATTGTAGCAGTAGTACTACAAGGGGACACGCTGGCTCCGTACCTCTTTATCATTTGTCTAGACTACGTACTTAGAACATCGATTGACAAAATCAGAGAGAACGGCTTCGAGCTGACAAAGAAAAGAAGCAGAAGGTACCCTGCAAAAACAATTACCGACGCCGACTACGCCGATGACATAGTGATACTGGCAAATACACCCAACGAAGCCGAAACACTACTGCATAGTTTGGAACTAGCAGCCGCAGGCATAGGCCTCTATGTCAATGCACACAAAACGGAATATATGTGCTATAATCAAACGGGTGACAAATTCACTTACCTAGGAAGCAGCGTTGCATCAACCGAAAAGGACATCGACACGGGGTTAACGAAAGCATGGACAGCTATCAATAGGCTATCGATTATATGGAAATCAGACCTAACCGATAAAATGAAACGCAGTTTCTTCCAGGCAGTGGTCGCATAGATATTGCTATATGGATGCACTACATGGACTCTAACAAAACGGCTAGAGAAGAAGCTTGACGGCAATTACACAAGAATACTGCAAGCAATCTTGAACAAGTCCTGGTGACAACACCCCACAAGACACCAACTGTATGGCCACCTGCCTCCTATCATGAAAACTATTCAAGTTAGGCGAACCAGACATGCAGGACACTGCTGGAGAAGCAGGGACGAACTCATAAGTGATGTACTCTTATGGACCCCCACACATGGCCGTGCAAAAGCAGGAAGACCAGCACGAACATACATTCAGCAACTATGTGAGGATACGGGATGTTGTCCAGAAGACCTGCCTGAGGCGATGAACGATAGGGAAAAGTGGCAAGAGAGGGTCAGGGATATCCATGCTACCAGCATGACATGATGATGATGATGATATGTTCTATACTGCCCTGTTATTTGAGCTTAAAATATGCTGTATCCCCTGAGGAGGGGTAAGATCACCCCCACTAAAAAAAGGTTATCTTGGGTATTACCCTAAACTGCATCTGATGGTGAAGCTCAAGTCTGGAGACTGTGGAGTATCCATTGATTGCCATTACTCCTTGTTCTACCCTGACCCTGACTGGTAGTACCTTTTAGGATCCCATTGATGGGACAAATAGATATGTTTAAAAATTATTTATATTAAATAGGACCATGTGTTAGCAAAAAAACTCTCTTAAGAAACAACTACACAGAAAATATAAATATGAATGTACAAAGAGTGCAATTCCCTTACATCTTAGCAAGAAATAACCCTAGATGGGCTGACATTCCATTACAATCAATCAATCAATCAATCAATCAAATATGTGCTCAAGTAAATGCGTAGTGCACTTTCTTCTTTTCTTTTTGTTTTCAGGTGGAAAAACAATAACTTTCTGAACAATGTAATTTACAGGTGATGAAACCAAGGTGTATAGCTATAGTTAAAACATTATTGCCACCAGTAAATCAGCACATCAGACACCCTAAAATCTGAATGGGACACTGTTTTGTCTATTTAGATTGTTAGTGCACTGTTCATTATGAGCCTGTACTGTGCAATTGTCAATAAAGTGTTTTACTTGGAGGTTCTGAGACATTTCAGAATACATTGCAAAGGATGAGACCTGATACTGCACAAAAAAAATTCACTTGCTTAAACGTCACTTTTCATTTGTAAATTTTTGTCTCCTAACCCAACTATTCCCTTGATTTCACCATTACAATCTTTTTATTTCCAAAGCTGAAATCCACTCTCAAATATCTTCAATGATTGATTTTAATGGTATGTCCACCCATCTGAGATTTTTTTTGCCTAGAGGTTAGAGAATTAAGTACATTTCTTTATGGCTTTTTGCCCACAGTTATATGATATCAAGTATTTCTATCTCAAG
Source organism: Sepioteuthis lessoniana (assembly GCA_963585895.1). NCBI lineage: Eukaryota > Metazoa > Mollusca > Cephalopoda > Myopsida > Loliginidae > Sepioteuthis > Sepioteuthis lessoniana. The sequence continues at coordinate 73,038,025 of OY757914.1, forward strand.
TGAATAGTTTGCTAATAGATTAATTTGACCCATAAATGGGACTCTAAAAGTACTGCCACCCAGAGCCAGTGGACCTGGGAGTAATGGCTATGAAGAAGTATTCTACACTCTCCAGAGCAGGAGCCTCAACACTAGATGCAGTTTAATGTCATGCCTAGTACACCTCTTTTGGGGGGTGGAGGGTGTTACTCCTCTGCAGGGAATTCAGTGACTGTATTCTTCAATTTCAAATGATATAAGAAATAAAGAAAATATGTTCTGAAACTTTTATACTACCCCTCAACTCTGCTCCCACAATAAATTCCAGAATTAGAAAAAAATACTTTATCAACAGTGGAGTGGACTATTTTGAAAGATATATATTTCATTTATAATATAATGCAGAAAATAAAGATGTTAGTTGTACCCATGGTAATTGGAACACTTGGAACAGCCCAAAAGATCTTTGCTAAAGAACTGGAAGAATCTATATTTTCAGTTTCATTTTGGAGAGACTCTGTAAAAGAGGAAGAATGCTTAGCATAAGAAATAAGATCAGTCATCCAAGATTAAATCCTGAATGAAGCTGTTTGTGTTTGCTTTAGTGGTAATACCCTTGCGAAAGTCATGAAACAGTTTGTTTTCCCCTCATCTATAGGTAAATAGTAGGGGAGGCTGGGCTCTTACCTTTGGTTGGTCAACCTGTCTAGGAGAAGGAAAACTCAGAATTCAAGCCAGCTTTACTATACTTAAAACTTAACCTTGTCACATCATGGTTGAGAGGTTGGGTATATATGTACATTGTAAAAGAGGCCCGAATATTGAACTTATTTTTTCATATGTTAAGAATATTCTTTATATCTAATTTCCTATGATCCTGTCAAAAGTTTCAAAAAAGATATATTCACAGTGTGACACAGGACAACAATTTCTTTCTTTCTTTTTCACTTTCTGAATTGGGATTATTTACACAGGCAAATTGTTCAAACCATTTAACTCTTATTTCTGACAGAGAAGAATTTTACATGAGTGTTTGTGTTCAGTGCATCTCATCTTTGATAAGTAGATTTGGCGAGCATTCTGATGTTAGAATAAAAGAAAAAAACCACCTGCCAAAATTGAAAATAAAAAAACAAAATTGAAGCATTGCTAAGCAAAAAGGTTGGGGGAAGTGTATGAGAACTGATGCTTAGGACAGACTGTGGGGTAAAAATGAGGTATAAAATTCACTTTGTAAATGACACAGAATGAAGTATATGTTGTTGTGAGACTTTTATTAATACCTGGACCTTTTGATGCAGATACTATTTACCAACCCCTCCGCTTGGGCAGGATATGACACAAGGTCAATTTTTAAGCAAAGTTTAACAGGTTTGAATTCAGAGTTTTCCGTCTCCTAGACTAGTTGCCTCACCAAGGTTGAAGAACCTAGTCTGTCTTACTATTTACCCATAGCTGGAGGGAGAATAATTGGATTCATACCTTTCCCAAGGGTATTAGTGCTATGTGAAATGCAATCAGTCTCGTCCAGGGTTTGAACTTGTGTTGCCGTGTCCATTTCCTATGACAATAACCTTTTGATGCAGATAGAGGGAACAAAGGTCATTTTTTGGCCTTGTTCATGCATAACGTATCCCATACTATGGGTTATTTAATTGAATACTGCATTATACAGGGTTGAGTCAAAAGTTTTACAATATTTTAGTACATACTAATTTCGGCAAGTATATCACATGATCAATGCTGTTTAAGCAGTGGTAGGTACCATTGTAGTAATTGGTGTGCTGACACATTGTGCATTGCTTTACTCTCAGTGAAGTTTGTTCACAGATGAACATGCAATGTAATCTATTTTGGGAACTTATGCTTTATAAGTTCAATCATCATCGTCATCATGTCACACTACCAGCACAGATCTCTCTGACCCTCTCCTGCTACCCGTCTCTATCATCCATCACTCCCGATAGGTCTTCAAGGCTATATCCTGTATCGGCACAGAGCTGTTGAATGTAGGTTCTAGCTGGTCATCCTGCCTTTACTTGTCTGGGCTATAATACCACGGAAACAGCCAAAGGTACTAAAGGTGCAGTTGATCACAATACAGTAACCAGATGGTTAAAACGTTTTTGCTGGTATTTAAACAACCTATACAAACAGTCAAGGTCAGATAGGTCTTAAACTGTAAATCAAAAGGTCATGCTTCAAGCCATAGAGACAAACCTATCATATAGCACAGGGAGAGTATGAGATGAGATTAGCATTTCAAAGTCCAGTATGGTTCATAAACTCAGATGAGTTGACATACCATTAAAATCAATCATAATTTATTATTGAGATTTTATTAAAAGTAATGAGCCTTATCAATTCAACTCATTAACACCTTTAGTCAGTTAGTCTATTGAATTACAACTACCAAGTATTATTATCAGATTTTGATTTCACAATTGTAGAGTTTTACAGTTATTAAACTGACTTATAATAGAAGAGACTTGAGGTTTAAATTTGAAGTTTCTGAGGTTGTAGCTAAGTGCATAACAATAGATTCTGCAACTTAACACTTGAAAACAATATACCTCCATATACATCAATCCTTTATTAATACAACAGTAGCATAGAATTAAAATACATCAAATTATTAATACCAAAATAAAGAAAATGAATCCCGTTTGCAAAAGAATTTTTAACCAGACATTTTTTTCCTTATAATGAAAGTCAACAATCTTTTTTCATTCTTTTTTTTTTTTTAAGCATAGACCATTACATCAGTGGACCAGATGGCTCTCTTATTCTTGCATTAAAACAGATATATATATATATATATATATATATATATATATATATATATATATACTATTTCTCTGTGCAAATTTAGGTCAAATATTTAGCAATTTATGAATCTCTTCAAGAGTCGATTATATTTATTCCAGGATATCGAATTAGCTATCTTATGGCTGTTATTATCTTTTACCATTATTTTTTTCCCCCCCCAAACAAGAACTGAAGCAAAGGAAATTGTCCATGCCCTTCTCAACTACAGAGACCATTAATTGGCATATCAGGTTTTCTAATCTTTTTATAGGCTTACTCTTTTAGTGCCATGGTGTCTCCATTTAGTTTTGACTTCTTGACTCCGTTCCTCAATGTTTCTTCTTTTTACTGATTGTTTGGTTGTCTTTTGAGTATGCCAACTTTAAATTCTTCATGTTCTGGCTTCTGAGAGGATATTTTTTTTATTTTGTTTATTTGTTTTTGTTTAAATAATTTTATAGAGATTCTTTTATTTTTATGTATTTATTTTTAAAAGTATTTTCTGTGGCAAACAAATGTTATTTCATGTAATTTTTATTTTTCTGTTTTTGTTAACATTTTGTATTTTGTTTCACTCAGGTTTTGTCTTTCTTATCAAACATTCCTTTCCTTCAATTTGTTTTTTTCATTTCCCATAATTCTTTTCTCTTCTTTCATGTTTACCTGTTTTATTTAATATACGTTTTTGGTAGAAATTTTGATTAAATGTAACAAATTCATGCATGTTTATAAAATAATTTCTTTGTTTTTCTTCCCTGAATATTTATATATCTAATGACCATATAAAATCTTATATATTCTGAAATGCAACAGAATTCAAACATATGAGAGTGGATCAGTAAGTCCATAACTTTTTCATCATTAGGTTACAGACTTACGGATGTACCTAGGACTGAATTAAAAACACTTGATGCGTTAAGCACAGCCCAACAATGATAGCTTTCTGTCACTCTCTAGACAATTAGACATAAAGCTATTGCTTTAATTCAGGGTCAAATATTTAAGATAATTACTCCTTTATGTTATAGATATGTAAATAGTCCAATGATCAATACAGGAATATCCTTGTTATTTTGCACAATCTACATCATAACATACATTAAAACAATCATAATTTTCTTGATACTGCATGTGACTGAGTATCATAGGAATGAATTTCAACAATTTCAGATATTCTGGAGATCACTTAAATGTGTATAAAATAAAAGGGCCATCAATTGGGCAACCTATCTAAAGAATATTGAAAAGTTTTTTTTCCCAGTCGGCTGGGGCTGCTTCTCTGCTGAGGAGTAAGACCCCACCCCCAATGAGTGTCCTGGATATGACACTAAACAGTCTAATGGTGAGGCTCCAGTAATGCCGAAGCTTTGGGGAATACGGAGAACCTCTTCACTGCCATAGCTCCCAGGTCTACTCAGGCCCAGAGTGGTAGCATTTGATAGGGTCCTATCTATGGGTCACATAGAACTAAACTGCGTACTTATGCTAAATTGAATTGCTTGAAATAGAACTGTTTTGACATAAAGCTATGGACATGCTAAACTGAATTGTTTGAAATTGAACAGTTTTGACATTTAACTATGTGTAAGCAAAAACTATACTTATACTAAACTGAATTGTTTAAATTAGAACTATTTGACTAAAGTGAATAGCTTGAAATAGAAAGGTCTTGACAATTACAATGTGTACTTATGCTAAACTGAATTGTTTGAAATAGAACTGTTTATTTGAAAAAATGGACTTGGCATTAAATAACCTACAAAGGTTGATATTCCACAAAACGCAAACAAACTAACGTAAACATTAAAAATTTTTTTAACTCTCTTGAGAAATAGTTAACTAAACAAATAGGATGAATATTTTTCATCCATTTAATGTTGTTTTGTTTTTTTACATTAGCCTATAAGGGTTTTATCACTACAAAGTATAATATCTACCAATGGCCTTTTGAGTAGAGTGTTTGCCAATGGTCTGGGAGACTGGGGTTTCATTCCCAGTCAAGTCATACCAAAGACTCCAAAAATGGTGCTTGATGCTGCTTTGCTTAACACTCAGTATTATAAAGTAAGGATCAAGGGTAAAATGGAGCAATCCTGGGAATGGAGTAGCACCAACACCTTGGTGTAGTAGCTTTTGAAAAGGGAGCTTTTGGCTCACCCTTGACTAAGGTCACTAATTTTACTTACTTTTACTACTTAGTTGCTTGAAATTATATTGGCATAATGGTTAGAGTGTTCGCCAATGGCCCGGGATACCTGGGTTCAATCCCAGGTCGATTCATACCAAAGACTCAAAAAATGGTACTTGATGCTACCTTGCTTAACACTCAGCATTACAAAGTAAGGATCAAGGATAAAGTGGAGCAATCCTGGGAAAGGAGTAGTGCCCTACCCTACACCTTGGTGTCATAGCTATGAAAAAGGGAGCCCTCAGGTCACCCTTGACTACAGTCGCCAACTTTACTTATATAACAGTGTGCAAATAATGATCATTATAAGATAGAAATAATTACTTAAAACCATATAATTATCAATAAAAGATAGGAAAACTTGAAATTATAAAGCTATGTGCAAATTATATGTATAAGGAATACTTGATATCATATAACAGTGTGGAAGAAAATTCTTCAGAACAGCTATATAAATGTACAATGAATGCAATTCCCTAACCTCTAGGCATAAAAGAACCCTAGACAAGTACACATGCCATTAATATCAATCAATCAATTACAATAATTATGACTGTGCGGGAAAAGTGATCCTCTGGGAACAATGTAAATGATTTAGTTTGGTTCGTTGGCATATCAACCATTATAGATTATTTAATGCCAAATCCATTTTTATACTATAAATTCTTCTATTTTGAACAACTCAGTTTAGCATAAGTACAGTTTTTTGTTTACACACAATTGAATGTAAAAACAGTTCTATTTCAAACAATTCAGTTTAGCATAATTACACAGAACTGTTTTTACATTTAAACTGTGTACTTATACAAAGTTGAATTGTTTGAAAAAGAACTGTATTTACATTTAGACTATTTCAAACAATTCAGTATAGCATAAGTACACAGTTTAAATGCCAAACAGTTCTATTTGGCCTACAGATAGGATCCTATCTGGTGCGACCCCTCCGGGCCAGATTGGACCTGGGAGCAATGGTAGTGAAAGTGTACGGTACTCCATGTTCCTGGAGCCTCAGTTTAGTGTCATATTTAGGATATTCATCAGGGGAGTCTTATCCCTCTGAAGAAATGCAGTCGGTGTATTTTGTAGCCCCAGCCAACTGGGCCAAACTTATAAGTCAATGCTATGTGCGTGAGCCAGAATTTTTCTTATGAAAAGAAATGAACTTTTTGGCGAATACACTCACAACATCTCTACAGAGGAGTAAGACCCCCACCCCCATGAGTATCCTGGATATGACATGAAACAATCTGATGGTGAGGATCCAGTAATGCTGGAGCTTAAGAGAGTGCAGAGTACCCCTTTGTTGTATTGTGATAAGGAAGAGATACACAGTTAAATAAAGAGTTAATTATCTATTAACTGAAGTAGTACAGTCCAACAAATATTATAAGTCTTGTGCTGTGGGTGTTATGTCCGAAGTTGGTCTTACTACTGACCGAGATCTTGCAGAAATCTCATGCTTAAGAAACACGTCTTTTATACCTCTGCGATCCTGGAAGTCATGTGGTACGAGCCACTATACAACACTATTCATTGCCATTGCTTCCAGGTCCACTCTGGCCCTGAGTGTTAGCAGCTGATAGGGCTCTATCAATAGGTTAAATAGAACTGGTTAACATTTAAACTGAGTACGAACAAATGACATGTTAAACTGAAGTGCTTGAAATAGAACTGTTTGATCATTTAACTGAGGGTAAACAAATGACTGATGTTTAATTGAATTGTTAGTGTGAAATAGCAATACTTGAAAGCATTTTAACTGTGTGCAAGCAAATGATTAATAGTAAATAGTATTATTTGTATTAGATGGAAAAAAATGAAACCATTTAACTGCATGCAAGATAAGTGGCCCAAGCTTGTTTAAAAATATTATCAAGAAAATATGTTAAAAAATCATCTCATTGGCCTAGTGGGTAGAGTGTTCGTCAATGGTCCAGGAGACTTGGGTTCAATCATAGGTCGCTTCATACCAAAGACTTTAAAAATGGTACTTGGTACCTCCTTGCTTAACACTCAGCAATATAAGGTATGTATCGAGGGTAAAGTGGAGCAATCCAAGGAAAGGAGTAGAGCCCTCCCCTATACATCAGTGTAGTAGCTATTGAAAAGGGAGCCTTCTGGTTGCCCTCGACTACAGTCGCCAACTTACTATATATATATATATATATATATATATATATATATATAGTAAGTTGGCGACTTATATATATAAAGGATTTGGCATTAAATAATCTGCAATGATTGATATGCAATAAAACCCAACCAATCAATCAAATTATAACTGATTATCCAATCCTGAATTTTAAAAAAATGAATATCCCTGATAAAAATAAAATCATTCAGACAAAAGTCTTACAAAATTCAACTAAATTACTTATATGCTGAACTATTGAACTGATTTGCACTTTTCTACTGTTATTTTGCAGCTGTGTCAGCATTTGTTTATTACAAAGAAAATCAAAAAAACATTTCCACAAGAGAGCTTCTTCAGTAAAAATCAACACATAAAACATAAAATGCTTTTTAGTGTGTTAATCTCACAAAATGTTATTCAATTTATCTTGTATATATTCATAAAGTAATCTACATTTAGGCCTTATCAGTGCAAGCCAGTTAAAGATGTACACAAAATCTATAAATAAAATAGTAAAATATTTGTTATATCATACTGGTTTATGTTTTGTCTTCAGTCTAATAAAGAAACATCAAAATGCCTGGAGACATTTTATTCAAGAATAACATCATGAGTCACATAATGTGATGTCAATTCCTTTCCAGACTTGACAGATTACATAAGTATTTTTAGTTAGCCTTATTTATCTGTTTAGCATTATTATCCAGCTTCATATATTATTTCTCTATTTAATTTATATGTGTAGATTAGAAATGGATATTAAATCTTTATAAATCTAGAACATATCCATTTCTTTTTTTCACTTGGTATAAGCCTGGATTAATTGTTCATGGTTAATCTATAGGTAGACTACACAATTTAGTTTATATATCTTTCTTTCTTCTTTCACAATAACTTTCTATATTTCAGTCTTCCCCTTTTTTGCATCCCTTTGTGTAATTTTCTTTTTTCTTTTTCATTTTTCTCTCCTTCTAACCTCTTCACATCTTGTTTCTTTTTACTCATACTTTCTTTCTTTCTTTTTTCTTAAACTGAAGTATTTTTAGTTAGCCTTATTTATCTGTTTAGCATTATTATCCCGTTTCATATATAATTTCTTTATTTAATTTATATGTGTAGATCAGGAATGGATATTGAATCTTTATAAATCTAGAACATATTCATTTCTTTTTCACTTGGAATGAGGCTGGATCAATGTCTATAGCTTGACTTAGTTATTAGGTAAATTTTGAACTGAAATTTTTTATTGTATAACATCCAATTTATGTAAATGATATCTACTTTTTCATTAATAGATTACAGTTTATTGATTATTGATGGGCTTAATATGAGAGAGGATCAATATCAGTATCCTGAGACAGTTATTACCTGAATTTTGATCCAAAACCTTTACTGTATAATGTTCAATCTAATAAATATTCACCACTGAATTCAGCATACATTCATAAATATACTCATAGTAGATACATGTATATTTGTATGTATCTGTTCCTACCTAGGTTTATGATTGTATATGGTTTATATATATATATATATATATATATATATATATAATATCACCTATGGTTGGTATGCATATCATCACATGATAAGATATAGACATGTTTTACAATTCATGTTTTTCCATTGATTTAATGACTACCATGAACTAAGCCAATGTTTTGTAAATTAATTCCTTTTGTTTATAGCAATGAAGATTCAAAAAATGGTACTTGATACCTCCTTGCTTAGCACTCAGCATTCTAAGGTAGGTACTAAGGGTAAAGTGGAGCAATCCAGGGAAAGAAGTAGTGCCCTCTGTTACACCTCGGTGTAGCAGCAATTGAAAAGGGACCTTTTGGGTCGCTGTCAACTATGGTCACCAACTTAATATAATTTTTTGTTGTAGGCCCAAAGAGCGAAAGAAATGATTTAAAATGAATTGGTCCACGAAGAAATTTGTATTTTTTAGGATTTATTTATCCATTTTGTTCTTACATACGTGTATGTTTACAGCTTGTTGCTTTTAACAGAGAACACATATGGCACAAGGCCTTATTAATGGGGTACTTGATGAGACTTGAACTCACTCTTGTTTGCAGTTTGAATGGTTTTAGTTGGTATAGGTTTTTATCGAGGTCACTCCTCTCTTTTTCTAAGAGTGTGTTTACCTTAATCTGCTTTACTCCTCATTTGCTCTTGAGATTTTTTTGTGCGTATGTGTGTGTGGTAATGTGGTTTGAAATATACAAGTGATTATTTTTACTAATAATTTTTGTGTGTATGTGTGTGTGTATATATATATATATATATTTGTGTCCATTTGTGTGTGTATGATTCATGTTTTATTCAACTTTGGATTAGATTTAACTATAAATTTCTTTTCCTTTATTTAAAATAGTGGGTAGTTGTTAGTTCGGTATATGGGCATTATTTTAAATTAACCTTGACTACATTCATATTGGTGTATCAATACATTTAATTTTCTGTTTTTTGTTATTCCAATATTGCTCCTGGGAAGTGATGTCCTAGTATTAAGGGCCTATATATTTCTTTACACTTGCAACATTTAATTATGTAGACTATGATTTTTGAGTTGCAACTTAAGTCTTTATTTTTTTTAAATTTTGTTTCAGGGCTTTTAAAGGTATAGGATTTCCCTTCTATAATTACATCACACATTTGACATCATTTATTATAGCATTTAGTAACCCCTTGAGTTGTGTTTTCTCCAAATGTTGAAGAGATGAGTATTCTTTAAAGATTTTTGGGTTGTCTCTGGTTTTTAATGATTTTTGTTGTGTCTAGTATTTCTTTGATTTTGTCATTGTTTTTAAGTTCTAGGTTTTTTTTAATTATATCTGTGAATAGTTCTGGGTTTTTTGTTGTTGTTTGCATCGTATTCTTGGGGTTTCTCATTATACTGTATCATCTATCTGTTGTTTATGTATATTCATATATATATATATATATATATATATATCGTATTATGTATTTGTTGTTTATGTATATACATATATATACTGTATCATATTCATATGTATATATATATATATATATATATATATATATATTTATATATGCACATGGTATCATCTGTTTATATATCTACACAGTATCATCTATCTGTCAATTATATATATATATATATACACACACAGTATCATCTGTGATTTTTATACATACAGGGTGGAACGATAAAATTGTCATCATAAAGAAAACAACACTACAGCTTTATTTTAAAACTTTTATTGAAAAAATCAATTCAGATAACTTGATTATGTAGTAGAGTTGACATCTATTCAATGTAGCCACCTTCAGCCTCAATCACCACTTCGATACGGATCTGGAACTGGGAGCATAATTTTTCCACAAGTGCCGACGGGAGCTCGGTGAATACTCGGCGGATGGCTGTGATGAGGATAACTTTGGTGTTGTGGGAGGTCATGTTGGTGATGTTCTTGACATATGACCAAATGAAGTAGTTCAGCGTGTTCAGGTCAGAGGAGGCGGGGGCATTAAGAGAAGGGTACAAAGTTGTAGCACTCCTTCTGAAGCCAAGCCTGGGTCTCTTTGGACTTGTGAGCTGGTGCCAATTCCTGCTGCCACACCCAGGGTCTGCCACCAGCCACCTGATTGCACCAGGGAATCACCACACTCTTCAGCACATCCAGGTACACTTTGGTGTTGACTTTTAAGCCGACTTCAAAGATGTGAGGTGGTATGATGTGGCCCTCACTTGAAAGCACACCAAAGACCATGAGCATAGCCGGAAAGTTTGTTTTCATCACCCTGGGCATGTCCCTGTTATTTGTGGCAATCCAGATTTGCATTTTGAGGGTGCTGGCAATGGTCCTGCTGTCATATTTTGGATTGATAGAGAGCATGTGTTGTACTGCAGTGCATCTCCAATCTCACTCGTTGAACATTGCTCTTGGGATTTATACAAAACTGGCCAACAAGTAGATAGTCTGCAACAAAAAAAGAAAACTGGTTTTCATTAAACGGAAATAGAATCATGTCGTCTTTTCTAGAGCGACAATTTTATTGTTCCACCCTGTAAGTAAAGTAAAGTTGGCGACCATAGTCGAGGGTAACCCGAAGGCTCCCTTTTCGATAGCTACTACATACATGTAGGGGAGGGCGCTACTCCTTCCCTGGATTGCTCTACTTTACCCTTGATCCGTACCTTATAATGCTGAGTGTTAAGCAAGGAGGCATCAAGTACCATTTTTTGAGTCATTGGCGAACACTCTAACAGCTAGGCCAATGTCCGGTATTAAATCATAAATAATGAGTTATAGTCATATTATGCAATTCATATATATGAACAAATACATTTTAATGATTTATGATTATATGGTAAAAAATGATTCATAATAGAAGATCTTTTAAGTGACTAGTTTGCACTTCTGCAGCTATATTAGAGAGTGGGGAAATAGAGAGAGAGAGACTTTGATATATACAAAGTGTAATGAAAAATATTTGAATCTAGATTTTTCATTATTTTTATTTCAAAATTTAAAGCAACTCGTGCAATAATATAATGTCTAGATTGTAGTTGTTTTATTTTGGTTATGATTTTTGGACTGTAATCCTCATCTTTATTGTAGTGAGTTAAAACACAACGTTTCAGCTGTTGTATCTTCCAGCATTCCTCAGGTGTCCCTTGATTATCTGGGCATAGAAATGATTCAACCTGGGAAATCAATTTTTAGCATATAAGCATAGTCCAACATATGTGACATCTTCTTTTCCAATGAACATTGGAGAAGAAGACATCTCAAAGAAGTGGCACATATGTTGGGCTTCGTTGACCTCTTGAGTAAATCAAGTATAGAACTGAACACAATCTAGGAACCAATAAGTGAAAAGGCCAAATCAAATTATTTTTAAAGTAAATTACTTTAAAAATATCAAGAATAACTGATGCCATTGGATTTTACATTTTGAATTCATCTAGCTTAACATGAAACTTCTCAAGTTGATAGGTGTGAAAAACAATATTATTTGAAAAAGATCTTCATAGTTCTTGAACACCTTGTTTGATCATCACTCAAACTTTAAAAAGGATTTCCTAGGTTGAATAATTTCTCTGCCCAGATAAACAAGGAACACCTGAGCTTGGCTGGAAGATGCAGCAGCTGAAACATTGTGTTATAACTAACAGCAATAGAGATGAGGACAACAGTCTGAAAAATCACAACCAAAAAATACACATAAAGGCGCATCTCAAAAATTCTGGCCGATAGTATTTGTTTTAATCAGCAGGTTTTTGGTGAAGAAAAAATTGTGTAAGAGCAGCCACCTCCTTACTCATCTGATCTAGTTGTGTGTGATATTTTATTGTTTAATGAAATAAAGAGGTGTCTCACAGGTAACATTTTAGGACATCAAGAGCATTTGAAGAAATATAACACAACTACATGCCATATACCAGACATTGGCATAATGGTTAGAGTGTTCGCCAAAGGCCTGGGAGACCTGGGTTCAATCCCACCTCGAGTCATACCAAAGACTTTAAAAATGGTACTTGATGCCTCCTTACTTAACACTCAGCATTATAAGGTACAGATTAAGGGTAAAGTGGAGAAATCCTGGGAAAAGAGTAGCGCCCTTCCCTACACCTTGGTGTAGAAGCTATTGAAAAGGGAGCCTTCGGGTCACCCTCGACTATGATCGCCAACTTTACTTACTTATATACCATATGAAAAGATGATTTTTAGAAGGGCTTTGACAGAAAACTCATTGGAATAATCATGCCGAGATGACTGTCTTAAAGAAAATTAATATTTTCATTTATTGTTTATTTCTGTATTGGTATATACTGCTTTAGTCTCAATATTTTTTAGCATATCATGTATATTTACTTTTCAGGTATTTCTTTAGATATATTTTTAGCATGCAATATAATCAAGCCTACATAACAAGAAATTTGTCAGTTCGAAAAATTTGTTATTTATCTTCATGTATGTAGATAACAAACATTTCCATACATTGGAAAACTTAATATTCACCACTGGGTGAATAAGGGAGATTATGTCAAAAAATAAATATTTTTTGTGGTTTCTTTCTTCATTACATTATGGATTTAATGATGTAATTACATATAAGGTGTGCTCAAAGAGCATTTTGACTGAGACATAAAAATACTTTTCATTTGAAAATTTGAAATTTACATGAAGATGTATGCTTAGGAGAGTAAATAAAATAAGCACATGTTGAAGTCTTGATGAATCAGAACCAGTTTTGGAACAAAAAAAAAAGAACCCAGTCTTGATAGTTATTAAACAAAATATTTCTGGCTAAACTCAGGATTATACTAGTGTCATATCTTCCAGCCTCATAAGAAATAGCCCTGTGTGACTTGTTTCCTCAAGAGTAATAGATATTATGGTACAAATACACGTCATATTAAAAGTAGAGTTTGAGAGGTGCTTCAACCAAAGGGAAACTTGTTAGAATTAGTGTATTTGAATGTCAAGGTGACAATTTAAAAAAAAATATCATTTCATTGATTGTTCATTTCTTTTGGTAAATACATCTCTAATCGTGATACCATTTGAAAACTCCATATATATATATATATATATATATATATATATATATATATATATATATAGCCTGTCTAGCCACACTGAAGAGTTCTGATAGAACAAAACAGTCTGTCTGTGGATGACAAAATAAATATATATATATATATATATATATATATAAATACTTAGTTTTATGATTTAAATATAAAATTGAGTTATACTCAGTGTATCAGTTATCATTTTTGAAAGGGGAAATGGTAACCAGAGTTCAAATCCTGAACAAGGCTGTTTGCTTTTCCCTTCATGCAAATGGCCTTACAAAAAAAAGCATTAATCTCTCTCATCTATCCCCCAGTTATGGGTAATTAGTATGGCAGACTGGGTTCTCTAGCCTTAGTTAGGCAACTAGTCAAGAAGATAAACTTTGAATTAAACCTACTGTACTTTGCTTAAAAATTGACTTTGTGTTACTTCCTGCCCATAGCAGAGTGGTTGGGTAAATATATATATGTAGAAGTGTATGTGAGGGTGTGTAATGTGTAATATATGTGTATGTGAGCATTTGTATGTTATATATATCTTTATGTGTACTTTATACATGTGTATGTGTGCATAATTTATTTATGTATGTGTATAATATATTTATATTTTTGCATGTCATATATATCTATATATATGAGCATGTAGTAAATGTGGTGTTTGTGTAATATATATGCATGTTTGTGTGTATATCTGTGTGTAATATAACTGTGTGGGTGTTATTCATGTAGATATGAGGTGTATATCATGAATGTATGTATACATAAATATATATGTTTGTGTGTGTTGTGTAATATACATATATGTACATGTATATGGGTGTGTGTTTGTCATATATATGATTATATGTAAATGGATTAATGAATAGAATGTATTCATTCAGCTATCTGCTAAAATAATATTAGTTTGGGAAATAATGGCCAGTTTTACAATAGAATTATCTAATATGTACAGCCTTTATTTTACAAACAATTTGAAACATCATAAATAAATAATAATTACTATTTCCAATTCTTATTCTTCCTTGATTTAAGTCCTTTTATTCTTAATACTCTTATTAAATGTTTATATATGATGTGTATTAGTTCTTTTTGGGCAAGTAACCAAAAGGACAGAATTATAAACAAATCTTCATCTAGATTAGAATCATCGGATCACAATCTTTTTGGTTGCTAGGCTCATTTTGAGATTTTATATTTAATCAGCTGACAGCGTATTTTTCCATCTATACTGCTGCACCTAGTGATAAGTTTAACACTAAATCCCAATTTACTTTCAACAAAACTGTCATAATCAATATATTATTAAAATTATCATTATGTTTGTATGTGTGAATATATATATATGAGTGTCCTGGATATGACATTAAACAATCTGATGGTGAGGTTCCAGTAATGCTGAGGCTTTAGGGAATGCAGAGCACCCCTACATTGCCATTGCTCCCAGGTCTACTCTGGCCTGGAATGGTAGCACCACATTTGATGGGTTAGATAGAACTAAACTGCATACTCATGCTAAACTGAATTGTTTGAATTAGAACTGTTTGACAAAACTGAATTGCTTGAAATAGACTGCATACTTATGCTAAACTGAATTGTTTGAAATGGAACTGTTTTTGACATTGAAACTGTACTTACACTAAGCTGAATTGTTTAATATAGAACTGTTTTGACATTTAATTGTGTGTAAACAAAATCTATACTTATACTAAACTGAATTATCTGAATTAGAACTACTTGAATAAATTGAATTGCCTGAAATAGAAATGCTTTTGAGAATGAAACTGTGTACTCATGCTAAACTGAATTGTTTGCAATAAAACTGATTATTTGTATAAAAATGGATTTGGCATTAAAATAACCTACAAAGGTTGATATGCCATAAAACCCAAATGACAACAACAACCATCCTTAACAGCCATTGCTCTTGGTAAGTCCTCTAGATGCCATTCAGTATCTGCACAGAGCTGGTAAATGTAACTTTTTGCTGATTGGCCAACACTGTTATGTCCATGTGAGTCCATCCTTACTTCACCAGCAGTGCCCAACATGTCTTGCTCACCTTGGATGGTTCTTATTTAAAGATCTATATCTTCTACTTAATAAAGATGATTCTATCTATGTCTGAAGCCTATGAACATTCAAACAGCAAGGCATAGAAAGCTACAATTTGGTGTAAAAGAATATTTGTCAATCTATACTCTTCTCATATCGTAAATTTATAGCCAAGCAATGATTGACCAAATGAAATTAGACCAGTGGACAAATTATTCTGAGTTACTTTTTCTCTGTAAAGGGGATTTACTTCAGCTTCTCCTCTCAGGCATCAGCATCTTTTTACTTCTGAAGCTATTTCATTAGAATAGTACTTTATGAATTTAATTTTTGATAAAACATTATTGAATGAAACTTAATCTTATGTGATTCTTAAAGTATAGTACTACATTTTTGTGGAATTATTTTAACATTTTTTTCATTTTCATTTAAAAAATTATTTTTGCATGAACACATTTTTTTCACTAATGATAAAAACAAATTTCACCTGAAAAAAAATCCAAATGACTTTTTTTTTTTAATAATCAGTGGCAAAAAATTGAATTGGGTAAAATAAAAATGAATTTTTTAATTGCAATAGTAAATTATAAAAAAAAAAAAAATTAGTTAAACTGGATTTTTACATAGTTGTTCATTTACTTTTATATATGGGAATCATTTTTAAAAAATACAAACATTCTTTTGTGAAAGAAATTTTTCTTTTGTTTCTTACTTAAAAAAACAAATTTTATCTTTTTATCCAGTTAAATGATTTTAAGTATAAAATACTTTTATAAAAATGAAAAATTACTGGTACATTATGATGTTAATTTTTTTAAAATGTTAATTTAATGAGTAGCCAAATCATGGAGCAAATAAGAAATGTAGTCTCACATTTTAAAGGTTTTTTTGTTTTTAGTGAATGAATATTTTAAAAACTTTCTTATTCTTTTTTTTCTTTTAATGGTAATTTCAGAGTGACGAAGTTGAATTAAAATCAATGAAAAAATGGTTGTTAAACAGACTTTTTATCCATTTGAACTTTTGATTATTCTCCAATTATTATTTTCTGATTTAAAAAAATAAAGAAAGAATTGTATATTGATGGTTTTGATATATTATAATACTTAGGAAATGCTTGGTATCCCTAATAAAGTGTGTCTATGTGCAATATATATATAACCCATCAAAAACAACGCATGATAGATATACTACACAACATAACAATATACTTACAGTGCTTTGATTTAAAGAAAAAAAAACAATTCCCAGTTTACTTTTCAACTGAATTATATCATTTTGCAGGGTCTGAATTTGCATTAGATAACATATTTTAAGCATTCAAACTCTTGATATAATGGAAATAACCATGAAATGCCAGTCAGAACTCTTCACTTCTTCTTAAATAGAAGCATAATTATCATTATTAGATACTTTTAAAGTATCAAAATACTTATAAGAATCCTTCACTCTTTCCTAAACGGAAGCATCAATATCATGATGAAAAGTTAACTATGAAAATGTTAATTGGAATCCTTCATTCTTTATTAGATATAAGCTTAGCATCATTAAGGACTGGTGTGACTGCAAGAACCTAATGGGCTCCCAGGTCATCCAATATAATATATAAAAGTAAAGTTGGCGACCTTAGTCGAGGGTGACCCGAAGGCTCACTTTTCAATAGTTACTTCACCAATGTGTATGAGAGGGTGCTACTCCATTTCTTGGATTACTCAACTTTACCCTTGATACGTACCTCATAATGCTGAGTTTTAAGCAAGGCGGCATCAAGTACCATTTTTGTTAGTCTTTGGTATGACTCAACCTGGGATTGAACACCGATCTCCCACACAGTTGGTGAACAAGGAAGTGTAGAATCTATATATTACTAAAAGAAATATCCAGAACAATTTACAAATGAATGATAATTTGATGGAGTCTGAATTTAAGCTGAATATAATCATCAAATATTTCAATCCGATGAAGATAATTATAAAATATAAATTAGACTCTTTCTCTCATTCCTAAATAGAAGCATCAGTATCATCATGGACCTCTGCTAAAATTGAAACTTAATAGATTCATGAGTCATATAGTATTAACTATGAATGTCATCATAAATTAATCTTAACATCAGTTTAACCCATGAATTAATCACAAACCTCAACTTAATGGAAAATCAAAACAAAATTGGAAAAAATAGATGCAATCACAACATTAATGTCAATGAATTATCAAATATCATAAAATGAAATCTATTTAGAAGAATCGTGATTTTTATCAGTTATTCCCTTCGTTTATTCTTTTAATTTAAGGAAGCTCCTCCCTTTTCTCTTAACCATAATGGACATATCAGAATCAATGAATTTACTTCAGTTCACCAATAACTGGCTTGAGAAAGTAAAAAAAAAATGTCTTTTAGATAATTTTGTGATTTCTTTGTACATGAAAAATTACACATTCATCAATGATTGCTTGTACCAAAGATAACTAAAATGTGTTCAAATTTGCATTTCATGAAGAGTGATATGATGAATGGGAATTTATCCAACCCCTCCACCACAGGCATGAGGTGATACAAAGTCAATTTTTAAGTGGAGTAAAGCTGGTTTGAATTCAGTTTTCCTTATCTTCAACTGGTTGCCTAAACAAGGCTAAAGAATCCAGTCTGCCCTTTTATTTACTCATGGCTTGGTGAAAAACATGTTTTTCCTGGGGCATTAGTATAAAATGAAAAATGATATAAGTAGCAGGGTAAGCTTAATAAAACTTGTACTTTTATGAAATATAAAAGATATACAAGCACAGTACTTCATGCTAGTTTTGATTTACTTGTCATATATGGGGTAAGGGTAATCATCATAATAAATGGACTCAGCTACCCAAGTTCAAATCCTAAATGACATTTGAATTTCACACAGCGCTAATGTCCTTGAAAAATGTGTGAATTCAGTTATACCCCACCACCCAGTAGCTATGAGTAAAATAGAAGTGCAGACTGGATTCTTTAACCTTTGGTATGACAATCAGTCTGTAAGTAAAAACACTGAATTCAAATACACTATACCCTTCTCAAAATGGCCCAGTCAGCTGGGGTTTCAGAATTCAACAACTGCATCTCTGAAGAGGCATAAGATCTCCCCAACGAGTGTCTTCGATATGACACGAAACAATCTGATAGTGAGGTTCTAGTAATGCTGGTGCTTTGAGGAATGCAGAGCACTTCCAGGATTTGTTCAATATAGCTCACAGCATTCTTGCGCAGTTCCCATCTAGGTTTTTCTCTATATGTTTTGTCAGTGTCCATGTGGTGCATCCATACAGTAGTATTAACGCAACTGCTGCTTAGAAGAAATGTGAGACACTGCTGGAGAAGTAAGTACAAACTCATAAGTGATGTTCTCCTATAGAAACCTCCATACTGACGTGACATTGTTGGCCGACCAACAAGAACGTGCCTACAAAAGCTCTTTGCAGACACAGGATGTAGTCAGGAAACCTGCCGGGAGTGCTGGATCATAGGTATGAATGGAGAGAGACAGAGAGCCAGGGAAATCTATGCTAGTAGTGTGACTTGATGATTATAGTTTTACACTCGAAAAAATAAAATCCTAGTATCTTTGTTTCATAAGAAAATTACCTTTGTATAAAAAAATTGTTTGGGATATACTGATTTATTTGATATTATACATATGAGGGATTCTCCTATTGATCTCGACATAAAAGGGCCTAACAGTTCAGTTAAAAGTGTGAATGATTGGACTATCTATACAGGATTTTTGTTTATAAAGGTGAAGGCAAATGTTTTGGATGAGATGATAACAGAAGAATGGTATACCAATGTGTCACAGATTCTTCCAAACAATATTCCTCAGATTCTGAAAAAAGATATTTTCTTTCTCTTACACCAGTTGCCATATCAAAACTAGAGCTCAGTATATCCAGCTATTTTATCCATAGCAGGGGATAAAATAGATAGTTTCATGCCTTTCTTCAGGGCTTTAGCCTAATGTGAAATATAGATATATCTGTACTAAAAATCATACTGATATGTATAAATTCAAGCTTTATTGCATAACTGTACACATTATATATGTAGGAATATCGTGAAGCATATATACACATACATATCAATACTTATGTATACATGTGTACGTTTTTGAATATACTCACACACAAATGTCTAAATTCATACACACAATATACAAATTAGCTTTTATTAAGATCTAAGAAATGGAAACACTTCAAGACATCAAAAACATTGTATGTAATTATATATATGTGAATATGCATACATATATTTGCATATCCATATATATATATATATATATATGTAGTTTGCTAGCCTTGTTAGAAATTAAAATATATGTGCTCAAACATTTATACGCTGGAGAGGGATTCCCAGAGAAATAGATGATATACCTAAACAGCTATAGGTATACAATAAACATACAAATACACCAGATAAGTATACAAAACACACAATGTGATTACACAAAGTAAGTTACTGTTTGTTCTGCAAAGATAAATTTCCAAACTGCCCGGACCTTGGCATGACAGCAGCTCCCTCTGGTGCCAAACTCTGGACCTCAAACTCATTGATCTAACTTTGGCTCAATTCAGTCAAGAGGTAATTCTTACCTTGTCAAACAAATAGCAGTGGTATTGATGGTGATTTGATGAAGATAAGGGTCAGTTTCATGGACAGTAGTTATTTATAACACTTGGATATTATAGATTTTACAGGTTTGAGATTGACCATCAAGAGTATGGGCTTTAAAAATATCCCAGTTCAATACTTTAGCAATACTTTTTTTTTCTTTTTTTAGAAAATATTCTCCATAGAGATTCAAAGTAATTCTGTGCATAAAAAGATTGTATGTTATGGATATACTTATTTGTTTGATATTGTACATATGATAGATGATCTCAACATGCAAGGGTCTGACAGTTAAAAAAAAGAAAAGCTTGATATACAGGGCATCTAAAAACTTAATAACTCACATTGCAGAAGTGATAGAATTATTTAATAAACATGTATGAAAGTTCAACTCTTAGAATTTTATTCTTGCCATACTTTTTGATTATCACACTTTAATATGATCACCATCTTTATACATATTAAAACAGTTACAGGACCTTATGAACACCTTGTATATGCTGGGTTTTTGAATAAGAATTGGTCAAGTTTTTAGATTACAAAATGATATCAATTTTTCTAAAACACCCAGTTCATCTGAAATGATAAAATTTTTTGAAACAGTGTATTTGTAAGATAAATAATTGGAAATAATTAAAGTTTTAGTATTGAATTTTTTTTACTTAAATTACATTTTTTTATTCATATGTTAATGAAAAGTTAAAAAGCTATATAAGAAAGAAGTTTGTTGTAATGCTTTATATTCATAAATAACAGAAGAATTATAATACTTTTAGAATAGTTCCCATCATAAATGACAAGATTATTTCTAAATGGATTTGCATTTAATATCTCTCACTTTCTCTCTCTCTCTCTCAGGATGATCATAAAGTCCTGAAACAGATGTAAAATTGAATATTTCATGTTGTTGAAATAAAAGAATCATTTAGTAAAAATCACATGAAAGTTCAACTCATGATATTTTATTCTTCATGTACTTTTTGATTATCACAGTTTAACATAACAGCCATCATTGTTGATTGAAGACTTAAGGAACACCCTGTATATGTATGTGTGTATATATACATATATATATATATATATACAGAGAAAGAGATAGTATGCATGGATTTGTATTTTAAGTAGAAGACTGTATTACAATTCTTGAACACCCTGCATGTATATATATATATACACTAATGCAGGTCTTTTAGAACATCATGTACATATATATATATATATATGTGTGTGTGTATATAATGTGTGTGTGAGTGTAGCTGGCCAGCAGTCTTTCATTTAAGCATGTTTGATTAAATAATAAAGACACATTTTGTCTATATAATTATAAGATCTTTTAAAGTTTCCTGATAATTGTCTTGGTTTCAGGTTGAAATTGGTGGATGAATTTACCAAAATTGTCTTGGAAATAATTAGGTTGGAGGTTTTAAATTTGTTATAGTAAATGATTAATCTTCTTTTTTTGCTGGATAAGGTTTTCTTTGTATTTTGAGTTAATCTTAAAAATGATTTTTTTTAAATTATGTATGACAGTTTGTGTTGAGAGAGAATTTTTTTAATTTGTTACTTTATTTGCTTCAGTATTTAGGGTGTTTATTTTTTCTTTTTTGTTGTTAATTTGTCTTCTTACAAGACTACAATGATACTTTTGGGTGTCAGTATTGTGGTGAGCTGCAGGATCATATATTTCAAATATGTGTAGTTGGGCATATATATATATATATATATAGAAAGAGAGAGGCAGGCAGGCAGATTGACAGAGACTTTGTGTCTGTGCTTTTTAAGTATGATTATATATCATCATGTATGTCTAAGAATGAAAATTAAAAATAATGCTTTAATTGATTTGTATTTGAAAATACTCAGTGGACATGATTGATTGTATATTAACAAGTATTTTTATATCAAAATAAGTCCCATCATAAATTATGTGATTATTTATGTACAGATTCGAACTTTCTCTGTTTCTCTTACATCTTTGTTTCTTCTCTCTCTATAACCTAATCCCTCTCTCTGTTACTTTGTATTCTTTCTCTCTTTTTTCCATTCTCTGGTTCATTTCATATCTTTTCTCTCTTTTTCAAGACTGTTGAAATGATAGAATCATTTAATAATGAAAGTTCAACTCATGAAGTCTTATTCTCAATATATGTTTGGATTAATAACTTTAACATGACTGCCATCAATACGGATATATTCTAAAACTGTTGTAAGACTTGCCCAGTCAGTTGGGGCTGTAGAATACATCGACTGCTTCTCTGCAGAGGGGTAAGACCTCCCCAACGAGTGTCTTGGATATGACACTAAACAATGTTATGGTAAGGTTCCAGTAATGCTGGAGCTTTGGGGAATGTGGAGTACCCCTTCAATGCCATCACTCCCAGGTCCACTCTGGCCCAGAGTGGTAGTACCTGAGAGGGTCTTATCTATGGGTCAAATAGAACTAAAATGTATACTTATGCTAAACTGAATTGCTTGTAATAGAACTGATCTGTATAAAAATGGATTTGTCATTAAATAACCAACAAAGGTTGACATGCCATAAACCCAAACAATCAACCATATATCCAAATTATGTATAAACCAGATTCGGCAATTAAATAACCTGCAATGGTTGATATACCATAAAACTAAATAACAGATAAATCTGTTGCAAGACTTTATGAACACCCCGTATATAAAGGTGGATCACCAACTTTATGACCCTTATAAGCTGAAATTTGATCTGAAATTTTCACTATATAATGTTCAAACAATGAGATTAAGATTTACTACTTAAGTGCATTGATAAAGAGGTTGTCTATGCTAAAAAAGATAAATATTTATGTACAAAATTATGTTTTCATTAAGTTAGATTTTTATATACCTACATAACAAGATGTATTAAAAAAGTACAATATTGCCGATAAGTAAGTACTCCTCTTACAATATTTTTTCTAAAACAAAGATACTAGGATTTATAGCTTCTAGCAGAATATTGTACTATCAAAATGGATATTAGAAGTTATTGCTTATTCCTAAACACTATCATTTAAACTTGATTAACAAAAACAAAGTTGCAAAACTTATCAAACCAAAAATAACCCAAATATGGCAAGTTTACTTATTTTTGGAATGCTTCATATTCTTATTTTTGGTGATGGTATTTCAATGCCATAAAGTTTGGTAATAAATTATACTGAATAATATATTTTGATTGAATAATGTCCCACTAGAAATAATAAAATATTGTTATCTTTGGTTTAAAAGAAAATTGATTTCATAAAAATGTTGTTGTGTGTGTACTTATTTTTTGTGTGGTGAGCATTTCCACACAAATATATATAATCTACATTCTTGAGGGTAAATTAAGTTTCAGATGAGTCTCTGTGACATAGGGGCTAATAAGCTGAACTGTAACATTGTAATAAGTAAGATTGAACTGCAGTTGTGCTTTTATGTTCTCTTTCAGACTAATACTCTTGAGAAAGGTATGAACCCACTTATCTCCCTAGATATGGGTTGAATGGTACACTGATTATTCTTCTACAAGGATGGCTTTGGCATTAAATAAGCTACAATGGTTGATATGCCATTAAACAAAGAAAGAGAAGAAACCAAAATTAAGTTTCGTATCAGGGGTTACTCATAACAAGCATACTTCTTAAGTTTAGACTGAGAAATTAAGGGGGGTGTCCTCGTGGTGTAATGGTTAAAGTGATGGACTGCGGAATCGTAGTAAGTGAGTTCATACTCCAGTCGCGCTATTACGTTCACTTTCGGGCAAATACCATTGGGAAAGGTATGAACCCCCTTATTCCCCCAGCTATGGGTTAAATAGCACCACTACTGTTCTTCTAGGAGAATGGTTTTGGCATTAAATAACCTACAAAGGTTGATTTGCCATTAAACAAAGAAACCAAAACCGAACCGAAACTTAGAAATTAAGTTTTTAATGAATTAAATACATACTACATAATTTTTCTTTTCAATTAATAAAACTGTTTTTAATTTTTTGGAAATTACAATAAAATGCAAAATTATATCTACTATATATATATATATATATAATGGAGGTGCCTGTGGTGTAATGGTTCTTCAGCCTTGGTGAGGCAACTAGTCTCGGAGAAGGAAAACTGAATTCAAACCTGTTAAACTCCACTTAAAAATTGACCTTGTGTCATATCCTGCCCGAGTGGAGGGGTTGGTAAATATATATATATATATATATATATATATATATATAAATGGAGGTGCACTTGGATAATGGTTATCATCACAGGTACTATTTACCAACCCCTCCACTTGGGCAGGATATGACACAAGGTCAATTTTTAAGCGGAGTTTAACAGGTTTGAATTCAGAGTTTTCCTTCTCCTAGACTAGTTGCCTAACCAAGGCTGAAGAACCTAGTCTGTCCTATTATTTACCCATAGCTGGAGGGAGAATAATTGGATTCATACCTTCCCCAAGGGTATTAGTGCTATGTGAAATGCAATCAGTCTTGTCCAGGATTTGAACTCGAGTCGCCGTGTTCATTTCCTACGACGATAGCGACTACACCACAGGCACCTCCATTATCATCACAGGTAATTGTTGAATTGGCAACTCAAGTTCAAATATTGGATAAAGCAGTTTGCTTTTCACTTCTTGCTAATGCCATTTGGAAAGGCATAGATACATTGGTTCTTCTGTTATGAGTAAATAGTATGAAAGCCTGGACTCTTTACCTTAGGGAAAGCAACCAGTTTAGGAGAAACAAAACTCTACATTCAAGCTAGCTTTATTCTGCTTAAAAATTTGCCCTGTGTCACATCTTGTCCATGGCGGTGGGTTCAGGTGTGTGTGTGTATATATATATATATATATAATGGAAATGACCAGGACACTAAGATGTAAAGATTTTGAAATTTCGTCTCGTATAAAATATGCATATATTGGGAGACAAATGTCCAGGATAAATAAAATTGATGCAAATATCTCTGGAGACAAATGACCAAGAAACGATTTCCCTGTTATTATTTGTTACAGAATTTGGGTTGGGTATAATAAAAGAGTTTTCACTAATTTTATATAATTTCATTATTGACCTTTTTTACATCACTTTTATACAAAAACGTATAAATTTTTAATTTTTATGAGATGACTCACAAATGTCGATAATGATACTGATGGTTCTCTTTAAGAGTGAGTGAGCATTTCTAATTAGCATTTTACAGTCATCTCCATTTTATCAAACACCAGATTCCTATAGTAGAATTCTGATAAGAATTGTTTGTTCATAGATCTACACTTACTGGTCAATAGATTACCTTTTGAGACATTTTCTAGTTTATTTCTATTAATATTCTCATTTCATCTATTGTTCTGATTTTGTTTTGATTTTCCATTAAGTTGAGGTTTGTGATTAATTCATGGGTTAAACTGATGTTAAGATTAATTTATGATGACATTCATAGTTAATACTATATGACTCATGAATCTATTTAGTTTCAATTTTAGCAGAGGTCCATGATGATACTGATGCTTCTATTTAGGAATGAGAGAAAGATTCTAGTTCACATTTTATTGTTATCTTTATTGTATTGAAATATTTGATGATTATATTCAGCTTAAATTCAGACTCCATCAAATTATCATTCATTTGTAAAATTATATTTCTTTTTCATTAATTCATTTTCCCTTCTTCTTTACTTCTCACTGTGTAAACACACACACACACACACACACAGATATATATATATATATATATAAAGAGAGAGATAGAGGTTGACTGGGAACCCATTGGGCTCCTCCTATAACACCAGTCCATGATGATATTGATGCTTCTATTTAGGAAGCATTTCATAGTCATTTCCATTACATTAAGAGCTGTAACAGCAGTTCATGATGATATCAATGCTTCTATTTAAGAAGGAGTGAATGATTCTAATTAGATTTTCATTGTTATCTCAGTTATATCAAGAATTTGGAGGATAAAAAAATTATCAGCACAATGCAGATCATATAAAATTATCATTCAGTTACAATCTGAACAAGAAGTTACTTTATTTAGAGCATTTTAAATATATTACTCCTATATTAATTTCACTGATATGCTGTTTCGCATATATATATATATATATATATATGTTTGTGTGTGCTTGATGAAATAGGATAGACACTTGTTGTTTGCCTATTCTATCTTTGAACTATTCAAGTCTTCTTATAAATTGTTTGATTTCTGGATGAAATGAATTCAGGAAGGCACTGTGTTTTTACCAAATTCTTGAAGTTATATAAAAGTAAAGTAGGCGACCATAGTCGAGGGTGACCCGAAGGCTCCCTTTTCGATAGCTTACTACACCAAGGTGTAGGGGAGGGCGCTACTCCTTTCCCTGGATTGCTCCACTTTACCCTTGATCCGTACCTTATAATGCTGAGTGTTAAGCAAGGAGGCATCAAGTACCATTTTTTGAGTCTTTGGTATGACTCGACCTGGGATTGAACCCAGGTCTCCCGGGCGATTGGCAAACACTCTAACCACGCTAGGCCAATGTCCGGTATTAAAGTTATATATATATTGAAGTTATATATATATATACATATATAAGATTAACAAACTTTCCTTAAACAAGATCAACTTTGAATATAGCAGCCACATAAGAAAATGTCTTTAACACTTTTCCTGTCATTTCTTCCTCTTATATCTTATAAAATTGTTTCTTCCATAAATTCCTCTACCATTTGTTCTTCCTCCTATTCTTTATATAAATGTATATGACGTGTCATTGTGTTTGTCATTTCATTGTTTGTTCCCTTGAAAATGTTAGGGCTGAAAATACTTGGGGAAAAATACACCACCTTCCTAAATTCATTTCATCCAGAAATCAAACAACTCATACAAAGAGACTTATATGGATCAAAGATAAAATTGGCAGACACAAAGTACTTCTCCCATTTATTCAAACATGTTTAAAAGAGAAAATGCTGTATTAATACAAGCTGTCAAAATTATTAGAGTTTGAGACAGTGATACTTGTATTCATTTATAATTATGTTTAATTTATTGAAGATAGTCTTATAGCATGAAACTCTGGGTAATCATCTGTTTTATTGGTTTAGAATATGCTGACCATATCAACTGCAGACAAGTGAGATCCCTCCCCCTTTAAAAATTGGAATATTCTGTTTATGACGCTAAACTGTATCTGATAGTAAGGCTCCTGTTCAGGGGAGTTTGTTGTACTTATTCATTGCCATTACTCCCAGTTCTATTCTGATTTGAAAGAGTAGTTCTTCTTTGGGTCTTATGTATTGGTGAAAGAGATCTGTTTGAAAATTATTCATATTTGATTCGATTGTATGCTTGAAATAAAACTCTTTAACAACTTGATGAAAAAACGTAAATATGAACATACAATAAAAACGATTCACTAATCTCTAGGCGTAAAATAATACTAGATGGGTTGACATGCCGTTAAAATCAAGTGATCACTCATTTGAATTTTGATACTTTATGTAAACAGACATTAGATAAAACTATCAGCATTGGATAACAATACTTGAAACATCTAACTGTATGCAAACAAATGAGATCTGGCTTGTTTAAAATGTTACCTAGTATCATACTGCTCACCTATATATATATATATATATATAAGTTGGCGACCATAGTCGAGGGTGACCAGAAGGCTCCCTTTTCAATAGCTACTACACTGAGGTGTAAGGGAGGGTGCTACTCATTTCCTTGGATTGCTCCACTTCACCCTTGATACGTACCTTATATAGCTGAGTGTTAAGCAAGGAGCTATCAAGTACCATTTTTAAAGTCTTCGGTAGTGACGCAACCTGGAATTGAACCTCGGTCTCCCGGACCATTGGCAAACACTCTATCCACTAGGCCAATGATGTGTGTGTGTGTGTGTATGTGTAAACATGATTAGGCATTAAATAACCAACAAAGGTTGATATGCCATAAAACACAACCAACCTACTAACCAACATGATTATATAAGCAAGATCTGGGATCTTTGAATACCTATTAACTTGAAAAATATAGTAAAACATATCTTTTAATATATCTTCTCTCAAAATCAATTGGAAATATATCACTTCAAAGATCAACTATGAACAAAGCAAGGTTACATTAAGCAAAAAAAAAAAACCAAAATCAAGATAAAAATATATTTTTAATGTACTGGTGCCTATGAATATATCACTGAGTGCATAATTTGATAAGATAAAAAAAAAAGCAAAGGCTTCTGGGTAATCCAATGCACTTAACAAATGATATCTCTGAGTGTAAAGTGATATTATAATGAAATTAATAAGAGCTAACAGTCTACTAGTGCCCATTGGCTAAGGGTGGAAAACAGAAGTGGGTAGGTGTGTCAGAAGGACAAAACTAAAGGAAAATGATCTTTTACACTATCACAAGAGATGCAGAAATGTATTGTTAAAACTGTGGAAACTAGTCACGAAGAACTATTTATCTCTCATAAATAGACAGACGCCAATGCTTTATAATTCATTTGAATAATGACAATGATACATATGAAAAAAAGATATGGATTGAAAGATTGCAAATTGAATAGTGCTAAAGGCTAAATTTATATACATTCCTCACCAGATTTGAAACTTAAAGATTTATGTAGTGGTTAGATATATGAAATATAATAAAAATGTATTGAATCTCAAACTTCAAATTTCTTTAATTTAAAAATTTGAAATTGAAATAATGTACATAGCTGATTACATGTCAGTCTGTCTAGTGTTATTTTATACCTAGAGGTTAGGGAATTGCATTTATCATACATTTATATTTACATTTTTATGTAGTTGTCATGAGTATTTTTTGCACATGCACCTATCATATATGAATAATTTTAAAACAGATCTATTTGACATATAGATGGGACCCTAACAAGTACTACCACTCCAGGTCAGAGTTGACTTAGGAGTCAGGGTAATGAAGGGATGAAGGGATACTCTATACTCTGTGAAACTCTACAACTGCAGTTTCACTATCAGATTCAGTTTAGTGTCATATTTACAACACCGTTTTTTGTAGGGGAAGGTTGGATCTTACCTTTTTTCTGGGGATACAGTTAGCATATTCTAAGCCTCACCAACTGGGTGTGTACATTATTATATTTATTATATAATAAATAGATATCTAGATGAGTCATTGACAAATTGAAAAAAAAAATAATGAAGTACCTAAATATCTTTGCAAAATTTTCTGTCTATTTAATTTTCTTGTTGATACTGTTTATAACTCACTGACTAATGTGAATGAAGTGATTTCAGAAATTGTTCACATTATACTGTCTTTTTTTATTAAATTTATTATGAGTAATATTTGAAAAAGAATGCCCAAGTGAATTAGGATAAGATATCAGTAATTGCTTGTTATATTTTCTGCAACTTCAAATGTATAATTTTCCATCTGGTTTGAACAATTTGAATAACAGAAACTTATTCCCAACATAATTAATTTCAATGTACCATTTAGGTCTTATTCATTAACAGCCGTATTTAACTTCGCAAACACCAGATAGAATTTCAAATCATTTAATTAATTCATAGTTTAAATAAGTCATGAGCACAGTTTCAATAGTTTTTCATTTCCAGATTTTTAAAGTTTCATTAGCATTCCTAATTACATTGCTTTGACAACCTCATTGACAGTTGTAATGTTTTCCAATATTTTCTCTAGAATTTGAAATTTCATTGTCAGTGAGCCTTAAAATACACTGATTCTGTATCCTCAGTTGAGGGGTAAAATCCCAGCTCCTAACCGGAGCATCCCGAATATGACAGAAAATTGTATCTGATGATGAGGCTGCAGTTTTGGAGGTCTGAGAAGTGTAGAGTACTGCTTCATTGCCATTATTCCAAGGTCCACTCTGACTTGGAGTGGTAATACTTGTTAGGGTCCCATCTATGGGTCAAATAGATTTGTTTGAAAACTATTTGTATTAGGAATACTTGATATATAAATGCGTGCTAAAAAAATCCTAAGAAAACCACGTAATATAAATACTAACATATGATGTAAACAATTGCCCAACCTCTAGGCATAAAATAATCTCAGACAGGTTGCTATGCCTTTCAGATCAATTAATCTAAAATTTTAAAGTTCATCCAAATCATCCTCAAATGAAATTCACACAAAACAAAGTGTCATAATAAATATATAATCACTCAATGATATTGATTTTCACATCTTGATTCTTCTCCCTTCTCTCAGATATTTTATCCAAATATTTATTCATAAAGTCTTTCTGTTTAATTATACAACATAGATCTCTAATTGTTATCTGAAATATTTTCTCTTTAAAACAATTATTGATGGTGATAAGATTATTCCATTGGAACTAGAACAGATAAACTATATAAGAATTCATTGGGAAATAGTGAGAAGAAGTGAATAGACAAGGATAAATAAATGGACAGATAATTATGGGTGAGGGTTGAAAAGATCTCAGACAAACCAAGAAAAAGAATGTCTTAGAGTTATGTAATTGTTATAATATATACTCTGTTAAACAAGAAATAAAAGTAGTTTTCTTGGTAAACAATCAGACACAATGTTGGAATTTGTTCATAATGCTCATTAGCAGTGACTAAATATTCATTTGCATAAAAAGCAATGCTATGACTTGAGACAAGATTATATGGACATTGGGGCGTTCCATTGCTCTTAAGTGGCAAAGTCCATTCTCTGGTCGATGATTGGTTGCTGCTCCAGTGAATGGGTATATTAGTATGTGTATACACTGGCGTGCTTCATGTTACAAGTTCAGTATTAGGTTACAGCGCATTTTACTTTTTGTCTGTCAGCTTGTTATTTATTTTTCCCGTTAGAGTAGTGACTTCTACTCACAAAAGGCAGTTAGGTTGTATTCGATAAATGGTGTCAGTCTTTTCCTCCACCCTTCATAATTTATTAACTATATATACTTATTAGAATATCACATTTTAATACAACAGGAGATACAGGTTTACATCCACAACTGTAAAGTACATGCTATTTTTTATATTCATCTTGCAGTTCTACTCACTTAACACATTATTTCTCAAGTTTCTTTAACTCTTCCAAAAAATTCAGTATATATATATATATATATATATATATATATATATATATATATATACATATATATATATATATATATACATATATATATATATATACATATATATATATATATACATATATATATATATATATATATATATATATATATATATATATATATATATATATACTCATATTTGTAGTAAGCATCATTTTTTTAATCATCGAAATTCTTAACATAATTGAGATAAATATGCAATGCTAATTAGAATCTTTCCCTTCTTCCTAAACAGACGTATCAATATTTTTATGGACTTATGGTATGTTTAGTGTAATGGTTGTTTTCTTAGGAAATGGAATCTATGACTGGATTTAAAATACTGAATGAAGGAGTTGGTGTGTCATTCACACTAATTCCTATGGAAAAGGCATGAATATATATATATATATATAGAGAGAGAGAGAGAGAGAGAATAGCATGCACCAATGATATCATCTGGGCATTCAAAGTCATATGAATCTACCACTGAAGAACACATGTTAAATGCAAATACATGCCAAATCAATTTTTCAGAAGTGTTTTCTTTTCTGCACAGAGCTCTAAGAACCTATTTAACATCTTAGAAGTTGTTGTGATTAATACACCATGTCTGACTCTGAAGCCCAGTTGGCATCTCTGCAGAGAGGTAAAACCCTACCAACGAGTATCCTGATTCTGACTCAAAACCATCAGATGGTGAGAATTCACTCTTGAAGCTCTGTTGAACTTGAAGTATACCTTCGTTGCCTTTACTCCCATGTCCACCCTGACCTAGAGAGGTAGTACCTGTTTGGGTCCCATTTATGGGTCAAATAGATGTATTTAACCATTTAACTATGTGCACACGAATGCCTAATGCTGAATTAAATTGGTAGTGTTACATAGCAATACTTGAAACTATTTAACTGTGTGCAAACAAATGATTAATACTAAAAAGAACTTTTCATATTAGATAAGAATACTTCAAACCATTTAACTGTGTGCAAAAAATGTCCTCTGGTTTGTTTAAAATGTTACCTACAAACTATTCATTTACAAATCATATATTTTACATATATATGTATATATAGACAAGATTTAGCATTAAATAATCTACAAGGATTGATATGCCATAAAACCCTACCAACCGACTGAATGTGTAAACAGAGAGAACTGAAACATGAAATCAGAAATATTTGGTGAGTTATTGACTTGATCTGGAGTACAATGAATTTTTTTTCTCTTGTCTCCCCCAAATTTAATGATCATTTCCTTTTAAAATCTCATTCCCTTTATTAGTGTTATATACCCTACCTATTAATGAATGGGTATGTCCCATTCCTCATACTGTTATGTACTCTACCTATGAACATTAATGGGTATGTCCCATTCCTCATACTATTATGTACTCTACCTATGAACATTAATGGGTATGTCCCATTCCTCATTCTGTTATGTACTCTACCTATGAATATTAATGGATATATCTCATTCCACATGAAATACATTGGACACTGTTGTGAGGTGGTGAAAATATACTAAGTAGTCACTACTAGCTGTGGTTAACTTCTTGCCACTGGCAAGTTTTTTTTTGTTAATCTTACAAAGATTTCCATTTCATTTCAAACTTCTGTTTTGGTTATTTCTTATTGAATAACCTTTTGTTAGGTTACAATCAGTAAATACCAATGATTGACTTATGAAGACGTGTTGGTCAAAAGGCGCTGAAATTTTATATTTGATTTGAATTATTTTAATCATTATTAAAATCATGTTTCCCATTTACAATTCATTTTACTATGATGTTGTACAAGAAATCTGTTTATATATATATATATATATATATATATATATATATATATATATATATAACTCAGCAAAGACACACCATAGCCAGATTTTTGTTATATTTAAAATATTCAAAGGAAATAAAGCTATTTCCAATTTTGAATTGAATGATAATTTTGTAGGACTCATATTTGTAGTAAGCATCATTTTTTTAATCATCGAAATTCTTAATATAATTGAGATAAATATGCAATGCTAATTAGAATCTTTCCCTTCTTCCTAAACAGACGTATCAATATTTTTATGGACTTATGGTGTGTTTAGTGTAATGGTTGTTTTCTTAGGAAATGGAATCTATGACTGGATTTAAAATACTGAATGAAGGAGTTGGTGTGTCATTCACACTAATTCCTATGGAAAAGGCATGAATACACCTGTTCTCCCTCCAGCTATGGGTAAATAGTAGGGCAGATTATGTTCTTTAGTCTGGTAAAAACGACCGCTCTAGAAGGAAAACTATGAATTCAAACCAGCCTTGCTCTGCTTAGAAATTAACCTTGTATCATATCCTTGCAGAGAAAAGTTTGGTAAGTATATACAGTGGGGATCCATGAGTCAAGTGAGATTGTTGGTAAATTCACATGGTAAATTTATCGCCAATAAATTCATCATATCATATGTAAAACATATGTAAAACATTAAGGATTTCTCAAACCCTTTAGTTCTTATTAATAAATTCTGAATTTAGCCTTAAATAATTTACCAATGATAAAATAACCATATGATTAATCTACTGACAATAGATTTACCATATGCTGAATTTGACAGACAATTAATTTACAAGACATAGTCTACTGATTTTTAAATTAGGAATAATACAATAGTAGTTCTTAAAAATATTCTTTAGAAAAAAAGTTGTTCTTTAAAGTATTCTAAAAGAATGAAGCTATTTCCAGTTCAATTTACAAATGAATAATAATTGTGTAACGTTCATGTTTGCACTGAATGTCATTTTTTTTTAATCATCCGAATTCTCAATATTGTGGAAATGAAATGCTCTTTCATTCTTTCCTAAAAAGAAGCATCAATATCATCATGGACCGCTGTTACACTCTTAATCCACCAATATAGAGATTCTTCAAATTATGAAGGGAGGTTCTGCAGATCTCTTAACAAGAGATTTTTTTTCATCTGTGTGTGAAAATGTGTATATTCAAGATTGGTAGGTAAAGGGTTAAATCAGTTATAGAAAAAAAAGTAAGTTTTAATGGGGAAAGTATACACTGTAGATAAATCTTAATGTAAAAACAAAAGATTATTTGCTTGCTGCCTTGTCTTCTAAAATGTAAAGCTTCAAATCAGAATGCCCCATTAGTTTGGCAGATGCCCAACATCTACACTAGCTTGCTAATCAAGACATGAAAATAACAGGTAAGCAGTTTGCTTGCTCCTATCAATTAGGATTGATACGAGCACTTCACTACAAGCAGGTGTAAAATTAAAGTCACCCGGGGACTGGAGCCAGCTTGCCAACCCGGGACATGATACAAATAACAAAATTTCACGCAGTAACTTGTGAGTTGGCCAGCAGTGGCGAATTCCTTATGGCTACCGTCCGTGTCATTGTACAAGAAATACTGATGCATTGAATTGAGTAATGAGATCTTTGAGTGTACAGCCGGCAACCTGAAAGATTTCGAAGGAGAAAAAAATAGCAGAAACAAGAGGCTTATGAGATAGAAGTCTCTAATATGAAATAATTTCTTCGGTGTGGGGGGGAACCAATTGTTATTTTGTATCTGTGTAATTATCTTAATCATTATACCGTTAAGTGACCTACCTATTTATCTATCACTTTATATTATATACATATATATATATATATATATATATATAGAGAGAGAGAAACTTAGTAACGTTTCTGAGATTCTGTTGCCTAGTCGACTGGGACTACAGAATACACCGACTGCATCTCTGCTGAGGTGTAAGACTCCTCCATTTAACAGATTGATGGAAGTGGGAGTGATTATCTTGTTGTCAAGAGAAGAAAATCAATGTCAGTAATGATGATTGGTTCTTAAAACTTTATATATATATACTAAAAATTCAAGTTTCAAGTGGTGTTCACAATTATCAAACTGAAAATTGAAAAAAAGTGGTCAATCAATCATGATATGCAGTGGTATAATGTCACTTGTTTAAATGGAAGCATACATGATGCTTACATGCAAGAAAAAACTGTAAGGTTGTCCAAAAAGCCAAATTAGTCAGGTTGTGAATGACATATGAGAAATTTATTTATGTCTCCATTTTGATATCAATTCACTTTTGATCAGTAATATCTTGGATGCATAATTTTTCCTCTAGACTCAATCTGAAGCTGTTATTACTTCTTTCATAAACTTATGCTTTTTTATAATATATCATTTTATCTTTTAATTATATATATATATATATATATATATATATATATATAAAGATAAAATGGGCAAATGTCTTATAGTATATATGTGTGTATGTGCATGTGTAGTTAGGCAATAGTCGTTCATTTAAGCATATTTCATTAAATAATAAAGACAAATTTTGTCTGTATAATTTATTTAAGATCCTTTCAAGTTTCCTGATAAGTTTCTGGTTGGAATTGGTTGATGAATTTCCCAAAATTCTACCGAGCGTTTTTTGAACCCTTCATAGGAGATCATCAGGGGGTGCTTGCTTGTGTAAGGTGTGTTGTTTTTTTTAAAATGAGTTTTGAAAGTTTTTGATAACAAAAATATGCGAACTCAGAGTTGGACAAAAACAGGGTACCTGATGTATTTAAAAAAGGGAACGCTATTAACGGAGATATAATACTATCAAGGAATATAGGGAAAAAATACTAAAAG
Organism: Sepioteuthis lessoniana; assembly: GCA_963585895.1. Lineage (NCBI taxonomy): Eukaryota > Metazoa > Mollusca > Cephalopoda > Myopsida > Loliginidae > Sepioteuthis > Sepioteuthis lessoniana. The sequence goes on from OY757914.1 coordinate 73,074,114, forward strand.
CATTTCAAAACATTGTCGCTATTTTCAAAATTAATTCTATTGATTTTAGGATTTTGTTTTTATATGTAGGCTTCTAGGATTTGTAGTTGGAGTTTATCAATTTCGTGAGTGATTATAGTGGTGTTTTCAACTAGAATTTTTAGAAACTTAGATTTGGGAATAAAATGGTTCTTAAGATGTAAGACTTTGGAACTGGAGTCATTAAGGTGCATTGTAAGTTGTCTGGAAAGAGTTGTAATGGTAAAACCAACATACGCACTATTTGTTTTGGAGACACAGTCTCCCAGGGGACATTTAAACATATATACATAGGTCCTATATATACATATATATATATATATATATATATATATATATATATATGCCTACATCTTTAAGAAAAAGACTAAAAGGAGTTTAATCAATTGGGTAGTCAGTCCTGAAGAAGCAGATGGAATCAGGCCTTGATCAGAAGTTTAACAGTTGAAGGACAGACCAGAGAATCAGAGAAGGACGCCAAAGTAACAAACACCTAAAGTTACAAAGACAAAGTCTATCTTCATCACACCATGTTAGATATTAATTCATACTGTCAACACAACTGACTTGTAACTCTTAAATTACTCCCCACTTATATAATATCAAATCTTGACTGTGCTTATGATTTATTTAAGCTTTAAATTAAAAGATTTGAAAATATTACTAATTAAATAAAATATTCTTACTTATAAATAAGGATTCAATAGTAAATTAAAATTAGTATAAGTTGAAGATAATTTTTTGTCATTTGAACCATTTGAATTTATGTCCAATTAAGTGGAATATTGTTTTAATACCAATTTAACCAAAAAAGTTGATGAAATAAAATGTTTTCATTTGATACTAGGAGTTTACAGCAAGTTCTGTAAGTTATAGATATAATTCTCATCTATGAGTCAAATAGATCTTATTGATGAAAATTAATATTATATAAGCCTAAATGGAAAATGATGGAATGTATATTTGTGAATGCAAAGATGTGACACTTCTCATTTAAGTATTGTTTTTAAATGTCAGCTTCAGGATAAAGAGTGATGAAAATCAGAACCTTTGCCTTGGTGAATTTTCAAATGCCAACTTAATCCAATAAAGATGAAGTCAATAGTCCAAAAACCTTTAATGATAAAAATCAAGCTTCATCTCAGAAATTTAGACAATTAATCAATCCACTTGTATCCTTCTTTTTTAAAATTTTCTATGAATTACTGATATACCAATCAAGTTCCAAGATGTTTCTTCCCATATTTTCCTTCCATTTTTGTATGCATTATTTTAATGGCACCATTTTAATTAGTGTTATCTTGACTTCTTTCTGGGGATGTGAGTGTCTCTTAGCATCAACTGTTTGGTTGTAACTTTTAGCTTATAGCACTCTTATTTTTTCTTTTCTTTTTTTTTTTTTGTTGTCACCTTGAATGTTGTGAACTTCTTTATCTAAGTCTGTGTAAAGAGCACTTAATAAATAAATGCAAAAGAATCTCCATGGGGCTATGACAACTGCTGCCTGCTTAACCTTGGGTCACGTGTATTTATTGTTTACACAGAAATAATCTTCCACAATGTTTAATGACCTGTGAAATCTCCCATGAATATAGACACTCTGTGGTGATATCATGTCAATATTTGACTGTTGTTCCTGAGGTAAATTTATGTTTTTGAGAAAGTGTGTGTGTATATATATATATATATATATACACACATGTTTGTGTGTATAAAAGTGAGAAAGAAACAGTGTGTTTGTGTGTGTGTGTGTGTGTATATATATATATAGAGAGAGAGATGATGTAAAAAAAAAAGTAATATTCTAAGAAAGAATAGAAGATATGCCATTCTGTGTGCCTAACTTTATATTCAATATGTGAAAAAGTTCCCAACACCCTGTCAGAATGGCTTAGATTACACTAACTGTATCCACTGCTCAGGGATCGAATTACCCTGCCTAAATAGGTGTCCTGATTATGACATGAAAGAGTATCTGATAATGAGGCTCTATTTCTTGAGATCTGGGGAGTGTGGAGTATCTTTTTATTAACATTACTTCCAGGACCACTCTAACCAGACTGGTAGAACCTGTGAGGATACCAGTTATGCATCAAATAGATCTTAAAAAATTTCCCTCTTTGATTGGATCCAATCCAAAAAAGACTTAAAAAACAACTACACAAAAAATGTAAATATGAATGTACAATGAAAAAGATAAGTCTACACAGGTTGACATGCCATTAAAAATCAACCAATCAATCTTTCTAAATAAACAAGAGATTGAATATACACATGAAAATCAGTTTTTAGCTGAGAACTTTTACACACACCAAACAGATCAATACAAAATTCCTGAGTTAACCAAATTTCCGCAAGTTTAAATTTCTTTATCTTTAAGCTTTCTTTGGTTGTTTAAAAAAACTTTGCTTAATCTGGCACACAGGTCTCAATCTGCTTACAGTGCCTGTTGGAGGCACTCATGGTGTTATAGTTATTGTCATAGAAAATGGATACTGTGACCAAAGTTCAAAACCTTGACAAGGCTGTTTGCATTTCCCATGGCATTAATACCTTTGGAAATGGTATACATCAAACTATTCTCCTTCCAGTTTTGAGTAAATAGTAGGGCAGACTCGGCTATTTAGCTATGGAAAGGAAGCCTGTCCAAGAGAAGGAAAAATTGAATTCAGACCTGTTATAAGTAAAGTTTGCAACCTTAGTCAATGGTGACCTGAAGGCTCCCTTTTCAATAGCTACAACAATAGGGGAGGGCACTACACCATTCTCTGGATTGCAGCACTTTACCCTTGATCTTTACCTTATAATGCTGAGTGTTTATCAGGGAGGCATCAAGTACCATTTTTTTGAGTCATTGGTATGATTTGACCTGGGATTGAACCTCACTCTCACCATTCAGCAAATACTGTACTCATTAGGCCAATAGCCCGGTGTTATACTGCACCTAAAAAACTGATGTTGTGTCACAAGAGTTGAGTAAATGCTTACGGTGCCTTCAGATACCTTGACCATAAGCTATCTTGAAAATTTCTTATGTGACCTTGTTTTAACTTGTCTTAGCATGAAAACATTTTTTTAAATTTTTAGTAGAAATATATTATATAAAGATAAGTAAGCCAACATTTCAGGGTATTTATCATGACAACATCAAAAGATTTTGGGGACTGTTTTGTTTTTTGTTTTTGTTTTTTGTTTAATCAAATATAATTTAGAATCTTTTAATGTCAATGAAATCAAAGAAAGAACTTTTTCATAATTTCTCTTTCTTTCTATTTTTTTGGCAATTTTGCTTGGAACCAGAACATTATTCCACCCTTTTTTTTTTTTTTTACCTTCAGCAGGTTTTATTCATTTATTTATTTTTAATTTTTTTTTTTTTTGATTCATTTGAAAAATGTCAAGTTTTCACTTTTCAGCTTATGTAGGAAATGGTGCCAAAAATGAATTGAACATAAATTAAAACAAAAATTACAACTGACGCCCGTGGGACTTTCATTACTGTAACATGTTCTTATAAAAGACACATCCTGGGAAAAAAAAAATCATTCTTTCCTCCTTGTGATACAATATAACTATCACATTTACGTGGGCTCAGAAGTCCACTAAAAGTCCATCTGTAGGAAAGTAAAGTAAGTAAAGTTGGCGACCTTAGTCAAGGGTGACCCAAAGGATCCCTTTTTAATAGCTACCACACCGAGGTGTAAGGGAGAGCGCTACTCCTTTCCCTGGATTGTTCCACTTTACCCTTGATCCATAACTTATAATGCTGAGCATTAAGCAAGGCAGCATCAAATACCATTTTTTTGAGTCTTTGGTATGACTTAACCAGGGATTGAACCCCGGTCTCCCAGACCATTGGCAAACACTAAGCCAATTACCAACAGCTCCAATGAAAACTGAAAATAAGTCCCTTTTTTTTTTCTTCTATCCAGTATGCCACACAAAATAGCCTTAAGTGATGAAAACGCCACTTCAGAACACTCGCCAAATACCAAAACAAAATGCCAATGATATTCTTACAACAAAATAGACATTTCAGTGTATTCTATACTTCCCATCAAAGACACTGGTAAAAACTTGTTAAGAACATTTCTCAGAACAATGAAATGTATGCTACCTAAAAACTTCTTAAATGAAACATGCTAAAAGGATTCTTTTTTATAAAAAAAAAATGAATCCTTTCATGGAAAATAAAACAGCACTTTGAAAAAAAAAATAAAGGAAAAGATAAAAAGACAAATGTGACTTGTGCGTACAACTAAGAACTATTAATTACTAAGCAACTAAAAATATATAAAAAAGGAGTTACAAAGTTTTGAAGAAAAACTCTAGTTGCTAAAATTAATTGCTATTTTAGCGACTAATCAAAAAACTGAAGTGGGGTGTCCTCGTGGTGTAATGGTTAAAGTGATGGACTGCGGAATCGTAGTACGTGAGTTCGTACTCCAGTCACGCTATTACATTCACTTTCGGGCAAATACCCTTTGGAAAGGTATGAACCCCCTTATCCTCCCAGCTATGGGTTAAATAGTAGCACTACTATTCTTCTAGGAGAATGGCTTTGGCATTAAATAACCTACAGAGGTTGATATGCCATTAAACAAAGAAACCAAACAAAAAAACTGAATCAAGTAGCAATGATACAAATTGTTTCAAAAAAACACTTGGTCACTCATGAATTACAAGGAACTGATATGTCTTCAACAAACAAAGGTGCTAGTACTTACAACTGAAAAAAAGGGGTGTTGTATGAATGGAAAAAAAAAAAGATTTGGAAGTATCTCTTAAGTAAAAAACATCTCTGGGGAAAACCAGTTCACCTTTCTTTCAAGTATATAGTGAATAATGCAGACACATGGGGGGTTCATACAGCAGTTCTTTCAGCACTTGTAGGACAGCAAATTCAATTGTACACTTTATGGTCTGAGTCAAGACAGCACAAATTCACAGATATAGGTAACAGCATATTTTGCTAGGAGAGGTCCAGCACAGCAACAAAATTCTCTGAGGGATTTACTCCCTATTCATTATTTTCCCTTAACTGTAAGGAACGGCAAGGTTTGAAAACCAGCACATCCTGCGAAAATTCACAGGACTACTCAAATTGATATCTTGACTGCCTTGTGGCTTGAACCTAAAACAGTAATTCTCTCAGCATTACTAGGAAAGTTTTTTGATAAAAAAAAATAGGTTTTTTAAAAAAGTAAGACTGAAAATGTATAACTATATGATTCATTTTTTTTCTTTTATTTTTCTATTATTTCTTTTTAAATAAAGCAATTCTTTTGTTGATAGCTTTTATAATTATTTAACTTTAGTTATCAACCTTGAGCTTCTTACAAATGACAATATTGTTCTTATCTTAAATCAAGTCACATTGATAAGGATTTATCTTGGAATGTTGGCACGACTCATCCAGACATTCCTTTGTTGCTTAACTGGACAAATGTCTTCATTTAAATTTCAAATGTTGATGATTTTTAAAAGTCAATACTTCAGTCTTGATACTTTTTAATCATACCTCATAGCAAGAGCTGGATCTTGTGTTTTACCAAAAACTGCTGATCAAAAAATATTGAGAATTGGCAATGATCTTTTGAGATGGCAGTCTAGATGGTGCCCGTGGTGTAATAGTTATCGTCGTAGGAAATGGACACAGCAACATGAGTTCAAATCCTGGACGAGACTGATTGCATTTCACATAGCACTAATACCCTTGGGAAAGGTATGAATCCAATTATTCTCCCTCCAGCTATGCGTAAATAGTAGGGCAGACTGGGTTCTTCAGCCTTGGTGAGGCAACTAGTCTAGGAGAAGGAAAACTCTGAATTCAAACCTGCTAAACTCCAATTAAAAATTGACCTTATGTCATATCCTGCCCAAGCAGAGGGGTTGGTTAATATGGAGATGGCAGTCTAGATGTCAAGATGTTTATCCCTTTATTTATGAAATGTTCAGCAGTGGAAGTGTTCATTTACATAAAGAATTTTAGAATTTAAGAAATATAAAACTTCAATTTTTGAACTTTTCATCATACCTCGTAGAATATAAATAGTAGAGCAGACTGAACTCTTATCTTGGTAAGACAACCATTCTAGAAAGAAAACTCTGAATTCAAACCAGCTGTACTCAGCTTAAGAATTGACCTTGTGTCATATCTGATCAGCAGCAGAAAGTTGAGGTAAATACATGTTTTGTATATATGACTATAGATTTATATTATACTGAGTCAGTATGAGACTCCCTGATGAGCCGTTAAGGTGAAACTTTAGTTGGAGAATTCTGACTCGTGATTTAAGTTAATTTTGTAATTGGCTCCACTTGTGTTGAGCACTCTTGTAATTGTGGCATTGCAGCATTTACGACAGGTTTTAGTTTTCTTTTGACCAACTGACTGCACATCTCTTGATTTTTTTCGACTGGTTTGACGGGGTTGGCCTTTTTTTTCCTTTTGTCCTATGACATTTCTTTTTTCCCCTGGGTGGTAATTCGAGATATTTTTGTCTCTTGTTCCTGACGGGGTTTTTTTTCTTTGGTAACCGTGAATGCTGGTAGATAGTAGATTAGTAAATATATATATATACATGTCTATCAGTTCAAATATAGTCACACCAAGATATTACATTACAGTGTTCTTTGCATAAAATTACATAGCAATATTACAATATTTTCGTGTATAAATAGAATCAAAAAAGGATAAAATTTCACAAATTAAACTTAGGTCAGCCAATATTGGCATATCTTTGAGATGTGCAAAAATGTTGATACTGACTTACCTGAGGATTGACAACATGAAATTTAGTTGTGAGTTTTTATTTGCTTTTTATTCTATTTTATAGTTGAAAATATTGTGTTGTGTGTGTGTGTAAGATATATATATATATATATATATATATATATATATATATATATATATACACACACATACACATTTCTATGTATCTATACAGTTCAGACAGACCAAGATATTAATTCAAATCATTACATATTGAAACAGTAATATCTGATGATTGCTATCTGCCAAACCGCTTCTTGAAATTCCCAACAGCAATTTTCAGATTCCCCAAACGCAATCAAAGTGTATACTCATAAAATTTTGTAAATCCCCTTTCTTGGTTATTTTTATTTCCTCTCACTATAACTATGTAGACTTATCTATCCATGTATGTATGAGTACACCTAGTTGTATGTATGTATGTGTGTATATGAGTACACCTAGCTGTATGTATGTATATGTGTATATATACAAATACAAATGTGGACTTTGGTAGCTTTGTAAACCCATCCGCTATAGTAGATCTAAATTTTTGGCAAAGTCCACACTCCTGTGACATTTCTTCTGTATGCTCAGTTGGCACGCTTGCCCTATTATAGAGATCTCATGATTCACTAATTTGGCAAAGCATTTACAATCATTGGGATGTGGATACACACAAGCTTGGCAAGTGTTGTACTATCAGTGATATCTTGTGGCATATAAAATTTGGTATTTGAGAGATTAAACATCAGTAATCTTTTTAATTTCTTTCTTTCTTTTTAATTTTGAGAGTGGGTTAGACAAGGTGTGATCAAAAAGTTTCAAGACTGAAGGTTTTCATTTTTAAAATTTAACAATTAAAAATTAAAATTAGCACATATGCACAGCTGAACACCTTATATATAATTCAGGGGTGATATCTAGATGTTTAGACTTCAATCTAGACACCATCATCCTCAAGTTTTACTGACAGCATGGATTTCCTTGACTCTCTATCTCCATCTATCCCTGTCATCCATCAGTCCTGGCAGGTCCACCAAACACATTCATTGTCGGCACAAAGCTGATGTGAGTAATTTCTTGCTGGTCAGCCAGCTCTGGTATGCCCACATGTAGGGTTCCATCGAAGAATGTTGCTTATGAGTTCATCTTTGGTTTTAAAGCAGTGTTCTGTATGTCTTTTTTGTCTTAATTGAATGGTTTTTGAGATGGGAGATAAGTAGCCATATCGCTGCTGTTGTGTAGGGAGTTGGTCACAGGATTTATTCAAGACAGAACTCTAGACTATTCTCATAACCTTTTTGATTTGTAGTTTTCAATGAAATACAATATTTAGCAACAGCATATATGAGGTATGATCAAAAATTATTTAGACTGAAGAATTAATTTTTAAAAACTTTTGATAATCAAGATCTGAATGAAAATATTTGCACAGTAGAGCAAATTCTATAATAAAGTAATGTTTAGATAAGCCAATGCCAATTTGGAAAAAAATGATGAAACCAGTCTCAGTACCTTTTGAACAAAAGGTTTTTGGTGAAACACAGCATTATGCAAGTGCTGGACCCTCTATACACACCCATTCTACTTCTGTATGAGTTTTTAATTTCTTAAAGTATAAATTCACCGCAGGGGTAAGATTTGAGAATATGAAGGCTCTTGAAATATGATGGTGCCTCTACACACCATATAAAAAGAGAGATTTCAGGAATTCTTCAACCTATGGAAAACTCACTGGAAAAAGGAATGCTGAATACCACAGGGACTATTGTGAAGAAAACATTTTATTCCTGTTTTATTTCTATAATGTTGAATACAGCTTCAATCTCAATACTTTTTGAACCCACCTCAAATCACACATTATTTCTGATCATCACTTCTAGAGTTTTAAAATTTTGATTATCCTAATTTAGAGATATGTTTTTACTTTGCATTTGAATAAAGACAAATAATTATGTCACAAACATGATAAAAATTACACTCGTGATTTTTCTTCAACAATCTATTTACTCAAATATACATAAAAAAGATAAATTTATACAACTGCTACCACAAAGACAGCAGCAGCATTATCACCCATAATGCCTTCATCAGATGATGACCATGGGATCAGACATGATTTAGGAGATAAAACATCATTATCACTGACCCAGGATGCCCCAGCAGTTCCTTACAATACCACCAGGTTTTGTTGGTTTTACACCACAGTGCAGAAGTATCAGATCCATCCAGATGCCATTTCTTCCCGATCTTGGAACCTATTGATATATTTCTGTTTTTTCTGCCGATGACAAGCTGAGTTTAGTCAGATATGCAGAGGTTAAATTAGCTATAAAACCTTGGCATCTGACTTCAATGGAAAATATATTGGTAGACCAGCCATTTTTTACACCTTGTTCTTGCTGATTTTGATATTTTTCCTGCTTTCATTGATGTACCCTGTCAATATTTTCCTCAATAGGAACCATTAGCTCAATAACATAATTTTTTTTTTTTAAATCAACTGACCAGATCTTATCAATACATTAATTTACCTATTTATCATATTTCTTTGGGCGTAAATAATTTATGAAAATATTTACTAATTTTATCAGATTCAGCAATCACATTTGAATTGTTCTAAATAATATAATAATGTGTGAATCAGTACCACTTCAAAAAATATGTAGCGATTCAAAACTAAGTACAAAACCGGTAACCATAATGACAATTACCCTTGAAAAATGAATTTTTTTTCTGTGTGTTTGTGTATGTGAGGGTTTTAATTGTTTTATGTGTATTTGTGTATGTGTGAGAGAGAATTTAATTTTTGGCTGGTTCTTTGTGTAAGTGTAAATCTGAGTGTTTCAGTTTTTGATTTTTTTAGTGTTAGTGTATGCATGAGAGAGATTTTCAATTTTTGTAGCTTTTTCTGTGAGTGTTTGTGTATGCGTGAGAAAATTTCAGTTTTTTTTCGGGGGTGGGGTATATGTGAGAGTTTCAGAGTTTTTAATAAGTTCCTTATTAAATTTTTCAATTTCATGTTTAAAAATTATGGCCCATTTTTAAACGTGGCTTGGAGCAGAATCTACTGCAAAAAGTAAAAGTACATAATTTTGTATATTGCAATTTATCTCTACAAACTACATTGTTTTCGAGGACTCTAGAGACAAACTTACACTGATTTTCTCCTGGATGTGGATAATCAAACAGAAAAAAACATCCTCCAAACCCATGCTCCACTTACCATTATCGCTCACTCAAATGAAGGTGAGGCTCAAGTTCTGAAGATCAAAGGAATGAGGAGTACCCCTTCATCAACATTTTATGATATGTTACTCTGCAATGTTACTTCCCTGTCAACAGGGATTTGGATTTGCTGTGTATCTCCATCAGAGGGGATTAAGATCCCTCACCCAGCTCCAAAAAACAGGAGTGCCCGAGATATGACACTAAACTGCATCTAATGGTGAGGCTCTAAATCAGGGAAATTTGGAGTACCTTTATATTGCCATTACTCTCAAGTCCACTCTGGTTCAGAGTCCCACCAATGAGTTAAATAGATCTGTTTAAAAATTAATCATATTTAATAAGACCATGTGCAAAAAAAAAAAATTAAGGACCAACTACACAAAAAATGTAAATATGAATGTACAATGAGTGCAATTGTTTAACTTATAGGCACAAAATGACCCTAGACAAGTTGTCATGCCATTAAAATCAATGATACATACCTAACCCACAATAAGGCCCTCCTAACTAAATCTTTACTTTTTTAATGAATTATATTATTACAGTCACACACTCAAAGAGTGTGTGGGATCGCCTCGTCAGTGATGTTCTTGGGGTCCTTACAAGTTTCAGGTCTTCCAACATCATACTTGCTCTCCCAAGCGACCCTACAGAAACTATAATTCTGTCAGGCAATCCTACAGTGAAAAAGTTCAACAAGCATGTGAAACAGCACAGCACACACCTTAAAAAAAAGTTAAAATGCTACAATTATTAAGCTTTTAAACTGGAAGTGGCCAATGAGAAACGACATACATCACTTCCCACCCAGTCACAACGAGTTAAAAATGGTAAACAATCACTTGCTTGTCTTCTTTTGGATCTTGCATGTGTATACTCTCATGCACTGAGCAAGGTTTGGTTCAAGATAACAGGTAAGCAAATTCCTCTTCATACGTATTCGGTCGGTAATATTTATATTCACGCAATCTTTACTTTTTTAATAAATTATATTAAGAGTTTATTAAACCTGAATACTATTTTGTCACTAAATGCTTAAATTAATACCTGACCACTTCTTTGCCTCATTGGCTGGGGCTGTAGAATACACCAAATGCTTCTTGGCAGATGGGTAAAACCCTGCCAACGAGTGTCATGGTTATGACACTAAACAATCTGATGGTGAGGTTCCAGTAATGCAGGAGCTTCATTGCCATTTCTCCCAGGTTCACTGTGGCCTAGAGTGGTAGCACCTGATAGGGTCCTATCTATGGGTCAAATAGAACTAAACTGTGTCCTTATGCTAAACGGAATTGTTTGAAATAGAATTGTTTTTGACATTGAAACTGTACTTACGCTAAACTGAATTGTTTGAAAAAAACTGTTTATTTGTATAAAAATGGATTTGGCATTAAATGATCTACAAAGGTTTATGTGCCATAAAACAAAACCAAAAATCTGACCACTTCTAAATTTTTTAATGCACAACCTATAATTAAAATGCTGTATAAAATTTTAGATTAAAGAAAATTAAGATTCCCGAATATTCCCATGAATGGGAGGCATGTTTTTTGTGAAGAAGAAGAAGCTAAAACTTACTCGTAATATCCTTTAGATCGGCTCATGAAATTTATATTTTGCATAATATTTCATGTAGAAGATATCATCATAATCAGGTCATGCTGATAGCACAGATTCCTTCGACTCTCTTTTGCTATCCATCCCTTATGTCAGATCTTCTCCACAGCAGCCAGTATCTTTGAAATATATTTATATCTATCTACTGTCTGTCTGTCTCAATATATATGATTGTGTAAAGCACTCGGAAGAAAATTTTTGATAATTTTCACATGATAGACTCAAATTTAAGAAATCTTGAAAGACAGGAGAAATCAGTTATAAATGCATATAATACATGTGTGTGTATGTATATCATATATATATATATATATATATATATATATAAATCATTTTTCCAGCCCAGTCAGCTGGGGTTATAGAATACACCAACTGCATCTCTGCAGAGAGGTAAGAGCCCTGTCAATGAATGTCCTGTTTATGACACTAAACAATCTTCTGGTGAGGCTCCAGTCCTGCAGTTCAGGGGAATGTGGAATATCCCTTCATTGTCATTACTATCAGGTCCACTCTGACCCAGACTGGTAGCACCTGATAGGGTCCTATCTATGAGTCAAGTCAAACAGTTTGATATTTAAACTGTGTGCAAACAAATGGCTGATGTTAAATCAAATAGTTAGTATTACATAGCAATACTTAAAATCATCTAAACAATAATTGATAGTAAACAGACTTATTCTAGTTAGAAATACTTGAAACCATTTAACTGTCCCAAAAAATGAACTCAGGTTCTGTTAAAAATGCTATCAACAAAATGTGTTTACAAATTAAATATATTCAATATATATGTATAAACAGGATCTAGCATTAAATAACCTTCAATGGTTGATATGCCATAAAACCCAAATAAACCAAACAAATCATGTTTCTTTTAAAACATGGACAAGATTCTTTTTAACAGTTTTTTTCTTGTTTTACAAGTTGGAACACTTCATCAATGATAGTGGAAAGTTCTAAGAAAATTAGTGAACTACTTTATCTAAAATTGAACCAAATTTTTAAAAAATCCAAGACCATACCAAAATTATAAAACACAATAACAATGAAATTAACCTTGTCTATTTTTTAACCAAATGTGTTTAAGAGAAAGATTGCTGTCTGATATATACATACCAAGGTATTCACTCATTAGGAACCTGCTGTGTTTAAGGAATGACATTTTTTTTTATATTTTAAAGTAAAAACAATGGAAAAATTTGTTTTTATGGTCTCTTATCAAATGTGGCTTGGAGCATCATCCATGGCATGTGGATGAGACATCATGACATATATTATGTATAGTAAGGTTGAAAGACAGAGGGGAATTATGCCTGAAAATAATGATCATAATGGCAAATACATTTGAGGAAATAAAAACTGTTACGTGTGTGAGTGTATTTACTTAATTGCTTATGAAAAATTTCAATTTCATAAATTATGGTCCATTATTAAATGTGGTTTGGAGCAACTTCCATGGCATGTGGACAAGATATCATGACACATATATGTATGAATTGAAATGTTCAAGAGAATTATGCCGATCGAAATATAAAAATGATTTATTGGATTTAATTTAATATTTATAATGAATTGAAAACCATTTAATTCTTATATTTAATAATAAAGCTTTATAGTTTTAACCAGGATGGGCACTGCCTACCCAGATGATACATCTCTGACATTTACATACATAGTTTTATAAGTACGTATTAGCAAGAGGGTGTGATCCAAGTTCATCCATCTTATCTAATTGAAGACCCAGTTATACATAATAACACATCTTTGTATTCATGTGCTTCATTGTGAAACTATTTTCAAAGCTTGGCATTCTCACAGAAACACCTTCCTTCAGATTCCATGTAATGTAGCAGACAGACTTCTTTTGACAACATATTTATTTTTGTGGTCAAACACCTTTTATAATCGCCAACTATAATAGAGATCCATTATTAGTTAAAGATAACCAACATTGTGTCGTCCTGATGCCGTTCTTTCTGAGCACTGGTCACAATGGTCAAATGTCTTGGAGCAATGCACCCATTATTTGTGGGTAAAGCATATCCTCTCTGGATGACATACGAATTGTATTTGCCCCAATGATTCTTCAGTTGGAGTCAATGACAGGAATCTGTATGCTGAAGTCAATAATATCCGTCTTGGTGGCCAAACTCTCATAAAGACAGGAAGGGGGAAGGAAATGGAAATAAGAAAGGAAGAAAGAAAAAGTTGAACTACACAGGCATGTGACAATGTTAATATCTGTCCGCCTATCGATATTCACTCACATATACACGCTCACAATGTACATGTTACTAGAGAACTTCCTTTATTAAATATCTATACACAACGAATCTCATTTCTCACTCTTACTCTTTTTTCTAACACACTCTCTCTTTCTCTCTCACACTTTCTTTCTCTCTTTCTATCACTCTTAGCCTCTCTCTCTAACTCTTTCTCTCTTTAATTTCTTTCCTTCACTCCCACCCTCTACTTCTCTCTCTTTTCTCCTTCTCTCTTACCTTACTCTAGCTCTCTATTTCTTTCCTCTATCTCTCACTCACCTGCACTATCTTTCTATCTTTTCCTTCTACCTCTCTCATTTTCTCCCCCGTTTTCTCTCTTCCTTCTTCTTTCTCATTTTCTCTCTTCTCTCTGAAAACAGCAATGTCTATCACACTGGATTGGTTAAGAAGATTATAAAGAAATTGTAGTTTCTTGCAATCTACAATGGAAAAGTGCCTATTTCTACTCAAGATTTCATCTATAAAATTAATTCTGCATTATTGTGGTCAATAAACAAGGTGAGTTAAAAAAGTATAAAAAAGTTGTATTTACCAAGACAGAAATGAACAATGAAAGAAACATTGGTTTTCTTTGAAATATTTCCCTTAGTATTTAACACAATTAATTGGAGAAGCAATACTTGTTAGGGTCCCATTTATGGGTCAAATAGAGCTTTTAAAACTTATTTGTATTTTATAGAACTATGTGCGAAAAAAGACTCTTAAAAACTAACAGCACAAAAAATATAAATATGAAAGTATGATGAACATGATTCCCTTACTCTAGTCACAAAATAACCCTTTATGAGTTGACATGCCATTAAAATCAATCATTTAATCTGTAACTCCTCATAAAGCTATACGATCGTATTTCTCTTAGCACTCTCCATATGTTCATATGCCCGTGGTGTAGTCGTTATCGCCGTAGGAAATGAACACGGCGATACGAGTTCAAATCCTGGACGAGACTGATTGCATTTCACATAGCACTAATACCCTTGGGAAAGGTATGAATCCAATTATTCTTCCTCCAGCTATAGGTAAATAGTAGGACAGACTAGGTTCTTCAGCCTTGGTGAGGTACTATTTACCAACCCCTCCGCTCGGGCAGGATATGACACAAGGTCAGTTTTTAAGCGGAGTTTAACAGGTTTGAATTCAGAGTTTTCCTTCTCCTAGACTAGTTGCCTCACCAAGGCTGAAGAACCTAGTCCGTCCTACTATTTACCCATAGCTGGAGGGAGAATAAGGGGGTTTATACCTTTCCCAAGGGTATTTGCCCGAAAGTGAACGTAATAGCGCGACTGGAGTACGAACTCGCGTACTACGATTCCGCAGTTCATCGCTTTAACCATTACACCACGAGGACACCCTCAGCCTTGGTGAGGTAACTAGTCTAGGAGAAGGAAAACTCTGATTTCAAACCTGTTAAACTCCGCTTAAAAATTGACCTTGTGTCATATCCTGCCCGAGCGGAGGGGTTGGTAAATAGTTCCATATGTTCAAATCTCTTACCCTTAAGATGAATTTTCACTTTAGGAAACAAGAAAAAGTTATATTGAGCTAGACCTGATGATAACCAAGACAATGGCACTTTCACAATTCATTGTTTTACCAAAAACTGCTGGTCAAAAATATCAAGAATAAGTGCTGATTCAACTTCTTAAAATGGTTCATTTAGATTTCTGGGGTGGATAAAATCTTTGCTGGGTGAATAATAGCCCAGGGTGAATTCACTAATTTGCATATATAAACCCTTTTATAACTGAATAAAAATTGCTGGATCATGTACTTTTGTTAGTAGATATCAAAAAATGTTACAAAATATATTGCACTTTATACAACTGTTGAGCCCATTTTATTTGATTTTTCATGTTCATATATGGTACACACTAGGTCCCCATACTTTTGACCTTGTACCACAACAGAGCAGTTTGGACGAATACCCTTGGGAAAAGTATGAATCCCCTTATCTTCCTGGCCATGGGTGAAATTGTACCACTATTGTTCTTCAACAAAGAAGGCTGTGGCATTAAATAACCCACAAAGGTTGATATGCCATTAAACAAAAAAAAACTAAACCAAACTAAGCAAAGCTTAGTAACTAAATACAGGGTAAACAAATATGAAATGTTTATATATAGTGAAAATTGAGTTTAGTCATGTGCATTATCTATTAAGCAAACAGAGAAGCACTTAAAGAATAGAACATGGTGATTTGTGGCTTAAATTCAAAACCTGCGGCCAAATATTTATGATCCCGTTGGAGCCCACCAAACCCATTGTTCCCATTAAAAAATAATTCAAGAATTAAAGGTGTGTTTGTATTTATAATTTGCTGATTCTTTTCGCGTGTAAATTGAATGAAACACTGGTAATTGTTTTGTCATTTTATATTTAATCAATGTCTTTGGGGTAAATGGAAATTAAATTTGGTTATAAGGGGTACATTATGTAAAATGTTTGAGAAGCCTTGATTGAGACTTTCAAAAAGTATAATCAGCAGTATAATTGAGATAACTGTGAAATTGCAATCAAGACTGAAAAACAGACTGTGGCTCAAACTCACAAACCTACTACAGGAAAACAGAAATTTCTGGATCATGTAGACTTGTTGCTAGATATTGAAAACTGCTGCAAAATAATTTCTCTCTTCTTTCTCAATAATAGAAGTATTGTTATCAACATGGACTGCTATTATACCTGGGATCAAACCAGTTCATAGATCATGTAGTATTAGAATTGCAACAATATGAAGATTTTGTATCCCAATTATTGTAATCAAAATTAACATTATCATCAGGGCATGCTAATGGAGAAGATTTCTTTCACTCTCATCATCTGTTCCTATCAGTCCTTGCATTGGGTAAGTCTTCTAGATGGCATCCAGTGTCTGCACAAAGCTAACAAATGTTAGTTTTTGCTTGTTGACCAGAACTGGTGTGTCCACATGTAGGAGTTCATAGGACAATATTGCTAATGAGTTTGTTCTCGTTACTCCAACAATGTCCAGTGTGTCTTGCTTATCTTTCTTGGAAGATTTGCAAGATGGGAGGTAAGTGGCTATACAGCAGCAGTTTTTTTAAATGCTGCTTCCAGGATTTGTTCAAAGAATTATCATGGTTAATAGTTATTATTAAGGCATTTGTGAAAGCTGCTGATAATGTTAGAAAAGTATTATGTAAGGCACAAGAATGTGTTTTTTTTGGGGGGGGGTAAGTATGAATCAAAGGATTGTTTTATCATTCCAACACTACATCAAAAGATTCATCTACCAAAAAATAACCACTGAATGCCTGAGAATACAAGGAGAAATCCAGTATTTAAGGAGCTATTTCCTGGTGTGGCCAAGGTTACAAATGATCCATATGGAATCTTCACTGAGACACAAAATTCAACTGTTTTGGATCGCCAAATGTTTAGGATTTTTGTCAAAGAATACCTCACAAAATTACCGCTCCCTAACTTAGTCTGGCCCAGTTGGCTGGGGCTGTAGAATATACCAACTGCTTCTCTGCAGAGAACTAAGACTTCCCTAAATGAATGTCTTAGATATGACACTAAACAATCTGATGGTAAGGCTCCAGTAATGCTGAAGCTTTGGAGATTGTGGAGCACCTCTTCATTGCCATCACTCCCAGGTCAACTCTGGTCTGGAGTGGTAGCACTTGATAGGGTCCTATCTATGGGTTAAATAGAACTAAACTTATACTAAACTGAATTGTTTGAAATAGAACTGTTTATATGCATAAAAATGGATTTGGCATTTAATAACCTATAATGGTTGATATGCCATAAAACCAAAGCAAAACCAACTTAATCAACAAATTCATATGGATAGTCTGCAAACTAATCACAAAACAATGCTGTTGGCCTTTTAATAGTTTCCACACTCAAAAATATGGTTTACTTGCCACTGCTCCACCCAAACTGCATTTTAATCTACCTCTTTATAAAATTCTTAGAATCTTAGCCATTCCAAAGCATCATGAACAAAAACTTTAAATACTTCTGTTAAATAGATGACAAACTACTAATATACCCTTGGAAAACTAAATTACGAATGACATCTCACAACTAAATAAAATTGAACCCACTAATAAAGATTTTAAAATGAAACTTTCATAGACATTTTACTAATTCAAATCAGTTACTGCATAAAATTCAAAGTCTGCTGAAAAATATACTAATAAAAATGGCCACATAATGTTTTTTTATTCATATCATAACGAAAGAAAATCTATAATAATCATAGACTTTTATCAAAGTGTCCTCAGGATTTGAAAACCAAAATACCTTCCAAAATGAACATTAAAAACACTGTTTAAACCCTATATTATCCTAATCTCTTCATATACAATACAAAAAGAAGAGCATACAAAATAAACAGAACCAAAAAGAAAAATATATTATTATGCTTAGTTCTGTCCTCGGATAATATGAAATAATAGATAAAGTAGTAAATCCGATCTTAATATTATTCTAACATCTTTAAACAGGATTTCCACTCACACATTTATCCCTTTGTACTTCATTGGCCTTCCTAAAAAGAAAGAAAGATTAATTAGCTTGTGGTAGAAGTTTGAAAAAAACTCATGCGAGACAAAAATGTTAGGAAAAGGAATAAGTTTTAACCTTGAATTTTTTAAAATATTTTGTCACCAGTAATGACAATAACACATGATCACAGCATACTAAAAACAGAAGTTCCAGTGAGCCATACACATTGCAAATTCATGGACAACAGGTGCCCCCTTCCAGTTGTTGAGTGGTATCCAAGAGACTGGAAACGACCAATCAAAAGATCTCTACAATAATGCTGAGATGAGTTTGTCAAATGTTTCAGGCTAATATGGAGAAGGGTGAGATCAAAAATGGAATGGAAGTGCACTGTGCCAAACAATGTTGAAATATAAAAATGTCTGGCCAATCAGAAAAAATGATTGAAATGATAAATTTCAAAACAAGATTTTAAAAAATGATCAGGAATTGTATTCTGTATTATTACAAAACCTGTAATTGCTGCATCTCTAAGATACATACATATATATATATATATATATATATATATATATATGTGTATGTGTGTGTGTGTACATGATAGTTTTAGAATATGATAAGAATAATAGGAATAATATTGATGATAAAATTTTTAATATTTGTATCTATTATGGTGTAAAAGCTGTTGGTGGGAGAATCATATATTCTACAGAAATTCCAATAGAGGGAAAATGGACCTTCAGTTCATCCAATTTCACTGACTGATGTGAAAGAAGAAAAAAAGTTGAAAAAAAAAAGCCAGATGAAAGACGAGTGTGTCAATGACAGATTAACACAATTGCATAGAAAGAGTCAAAGAATTGTAATGGAAATTAAGAATAGCTGGACAGAAAGATTGACAAAGAAGTTCTGTGTTTGGTGATTCTTCAAGAAAAAATGTGGACAAAGACGAAAGAGAATGTTAAGTGAGATGAGGAATTGTAAAAAAAGAAAAAAGAACAAGGAAAATAAGAAAATATAAAGGAATACGAATATTAAGGAGCCGGGAATTAAAAGGTGAGTAAAAGAAAAAGAATGATGAATAAGGGACAAAAAAGGTAGTTAAAAAGTGATTGGCCAAGGGTGAGAAGCAATAGAAGGAAAGGAATAAAAATGATGAAAAATAATAAAATAATGAATAAGAAATAAATAAGCTATTATGAATAGATATAAAAAAGAGAGAGGAAGATAGAATAATTTAGAAAGGTTGGAAGTAACAAACAGAAAGATATGAAATGATAA
Source organism: Sepioteuthis lessoniana (assembly GCA_963585895.1). Lineage (NCBI taxonomy): Eukaryota > Metazoa > Mollusca > Cephalopoda > Myopsida > Loliginidae > Sepioteuthis > Sepioteuthis lessoniana. The sequence continues at coordinate 73,093,779 of OY757914.1, forward strand.
ACAAGATGAGTAAATGAGTTAAAAAGGGAAAAGAAGAATCATATGATGAAGAAAGGGAAAATGAGGATACAGGGAAACTTTGCATTAGGAAAATTTATTGGTGAAACAAGATTTTTTTTAAAATGAGGGGAAAATGAAGAAAGCCTGAAAATAAAAGATGGCTCCAAAAAGTTAATAGGAATTTTTTTTTTTTAAGGAAAAAGTAGATGATAATGCAGCAAAAAGAAGATTATGAAAGATAAGAGAAAAAAAGAAGTACAAAATAAAGGGAAAATGAAGGTGAAAGAGAATAAGTACAAGATAATAAGAAATAGATATGAAAAAAAGAGGAAGAGAAGAAAAAAAGGCCAAAGTGTCAGAAAAGGGGAAATGAAAAAGAGGAAAAAGGGATAGAAAAAAGCAAAAGTGCAAGATGATAGAAAATAGTTGAAGTAAAATGGAAAAGTCCAAGATAAGGTAGAAATAGAAGAGAAAGATGAAAAGAACTTATACTTTGGTTATTTATTCTAAGGCTGGATCTCCAAATGTATTCAGTGTCTCTAAATGAATAGCAAGAATAAGAAAAAAGTTATTCCATTTTTTCAAGATTGTTTTGATGATAAAAAGAAATGGGAATAAAAAAAAAAAGGAACAAAAATGAATAGAAAATGGAAGACTAAAAGATGGAATAAAGGAGATAGACATGTTTTTAATAGAGGACAAAATAGTTGAAACAGCAAGTTGTTGAAGAAACTAACATCAGCTCTGCACAGACACAGAATATAGTTCGGAGGATATACTGGGAGCAATGTATGATAGAGATGAATGGAGAGAGAAAGAGATTGCCTGGTAAAACTAAGATACACTGATTAGTCAAAAATACAATGAGTAAGACTTATTTAATGGCAAGACTGGCATTAACGTATTATGATACTGAGAATGTCATTCACAAAGAGAATGTGTTATTATCTCATTATCTTTATCTCTTGATTTTAACAAGAAATTAGAAATCTTAAAATATCTATCAAAATTCTATGAATTGCTTGGTTTTCATGATTCTGTGATTGCTACGTTGAATGCTTTAAATAAACTGATAAACAAGAGGAATTAAGACTTTTTTTGTTAAAAATATTTGGTTAAAAAAATACTGTTCAACCTGTCAGCAGTGTCATGGGCATGATAGGTAACTGCATCAAATGGTGAGGCTCCTGTTCTGGAAATATAGGGAGTATTCCTTCATTTCAAAATAGCAATATTTAAATCACACATGTCAATATACTTGTGTAAGCCCAACATGAAAATGAATTGAAAAACGTAATAATATATATTTATCTCTCTCTCTCTCTCTCTCTCTATATATATATATATATAGTGTGTGTGTATATATATATATATATTTATATATATCATATTACATGGTACTGTCTGTGACCCTGGGTTTCATGCAATCAGCAGAGTAAAGATCTTTGTATATGTGTGTGCCTAAGTTTGTGTACTATTAAATGTTTGTATGCTTTTTATGTGCTCTGGATCCCGTGTATATATTGAGCACTCTTTAACAATACTGCAACACATGGTCCTCTATTAACTCACCAAGTGAGCTAGTAAGAACCATAAACTTCTTGTATGCATATATATATTTATATTTGCATATATATATATATATATATATATATATATATCAAGTATGAAGTAAGACAATGAAACAAAATAAAAACTCCTGACTCTATGTTTCACACAGTCGATCCTCAAATGAGCTGGTATATGACCTGCCAAAAACAATGAGTTTTTAACCTGTTTTAATCATCTTATTTTTATGTTTGAAATATATTTTATGTTGCAGTGCAATTTTATGCATAGAACACCATAAAGCTCTTACAGAGGCAAAATACTTTCAGTATTAAGTTATTTTATCACAATTATACATATATATATTTCCTAAAGAATACATTTGACATTTATATATATATATATATATATATATTTCACAAATACATTATATATATATATTTCTTAAAAATACATTTTACATAAATATATTTCTTAAAAATACCTTATGTGTGTGTGTATATATATATATATATATATATATATATATATATATTTCTTAAAAATTTGCCCAGTTGACTGGAGCTGTAGAATATACCGACTGCTTTACTGCAGAGAGTAAAATCCCCCCCGAATAAGTGTCCTGGATATGTCATTTACAATCTGATGGTAAGGTTCCAGTTATGCTGAATCTTTGGGGAATGTGGAGTACCCCTTCATTGCTATTGCTCCCAGGTCTACTCTGACTTGGAGTGGTAGCACTTGATAGAACTAAAATGTGTACTAATGCTAAACTGAATTGCTTGAAATAGGACTGTTTTGACATTTCAACTGTATACCTTGAAATAGAAACATTTTTGACAATTAAACAGTATACTTAAGCTAAACTGAATTGTTTGAAATAGAACTGTTTTTGTCATTGAAACTGTACTTATCCTAAATTGAGTTGTTTGAAATAGGACTGTTTTGACTTTTAAACTGTGTACTTATGCTAAACTGAATTGTTTGAAATAGAACTGTTTAGTATAAAAATAAATCTGGCATTAATAACCTTGAATGGTTGATATACTATAAAACCAAACCAAGCCAAGTTTCTAAAAAATAACTTTTACCAATACATATATATATGTATGTATATATTTCTTAAAAATTCATTTTACATATATGCAAAATTTCTGTGTCTCTCAATAGTTTTAATTAAATATGAGTTCCGATTGAAATAATGAAGTACTTACCTGTTTAAAATGATTGTGAAGTTCCTTTTCTGGACAGTAAATAAATTAGCAATCATAATTGTTAACCTCACTTTGGAATAAAATAACACAACAGGGTTCAACATACCCAAAAAAGACAAACCATCCAACCAAGCGAATGACAGCAAGATGTTTTGTTTTTAATTATATTTGTTTACATGTAGATTTTCAGGGATCATCTTCATTATTATTAGTATTATTATAATAAATAATTTCCACTCATATTTTTCTTCATTAAAACATTTCAAAAAATACCCCAAAATTCTAGATAAATTAATAATTATAATGGGAAATATGTTTGTTATTTTACTGTTTATTCTTACCCCCACATCTCTCTCTCCCTCTCCCTCTATATATATATATATATATATATATATATATATATAATATTCATTGATTTAATACAGACATTGTTTAAACAGACTATATCTATCTTAGTCTGTTCTGTGTAATTACACATTTTTCTTTTCTCCTCTTTTCATTGGAGATGATTTTGAATCTAGCATGCTAGTAGCCTCTGCTTACTATACTGTTGAATCACAACACCATCAACCTCACATTTCTTACCAACTCACAAAATCATACCTCAGGTTACCTCACATTGTATAATGGTTAGAAAGCTGGCTTAGTAAATGGGTTCAATTCTCTCAGGGCTTCCCATACTTTTGTCCTTGTGCCAAACTGAGTTAAGCTTAGTGAATTTGCTAAATTTTTGACTCATTTATATAGTACAGGGTCCAGCAGAATGATCCCTCTGGTTTGCAATATAAACAAAAAAAAGGCAACATAGATCCTCTCAGAATGAACAATGTAAGTCATTTTTTTGTTGTTATTGTCATCACTTTGTTTTAAAGATTATATTATCCAAGTATTTACATGCTATACACACCAGAAGTCTCAGCACACTCAGCTAGTCTTTGCCTCGGGTATTGCTGCAGTTTCATAACAAATAAAATCTTTCAATTTGTCAGTTGTTTGCAGCCAATGCTTAAAGACTTGAGCTAACAGGTATCTGCGGAGAAAGTAGTCACAAGGACTGGTGTGTGAGCCAACTATTGGATGTCACCATATAGTGACATGAGTTTCAATCAAAAATGTATGATAATCTCCATTACACACCATGATGGCAATTGAAATGGCATGGCTATTGTAGCTGTTTAAAGATCTACTTCCCACTGTAGCTGGACCCTGTATATCAGTTATGTCAAGATCTTAATGATGGAAAAACAACACTAATTTTACACAGGTGTTTATTTTTTAACATAATGATCTTCCTTGTCAATACACTTAAATATCAATCATGCAGATGAAACATCTATATATTACCCAATTCTTATTACATTTTGAAATTAAAACGAGTATTTTATTAGAGCTATACACATAAGTAAAGTTGGCAATCATAGTTGAGAGCAACACAAAAGCTCCCTTTTCAATAGCTACTATACCGAGGTTTAAGGGAGGGTGTTACTCCTTTCTCTGGAATACTCAACTTTATCCTTGATTTGTGCCTTATAATGCTGAGTGTTTAGCAAGGCAGCAGCAAGTATCCTTTTTGAGTCGTTGGTATGACTCAACCTGGGATTGAAACTGACTCTTTTAAATCTTCAAATTCAAAATCTAAATAAAGAGTTATTTATATGATATTGCCCATTCAGCTGGGGTTGCAGAATACACCAAATGCATCTCTGCAGAGGGGTAAGATCCCTCCCCAACGAGTGTCCTGGATATCATACTAAACAAACTGATGGTGAGGTTCCAGTAATGCTGGAGCTTTAGGGAATGCAGAGTACCCCTTCATTGCTATTGCTCCCAGGTCCACCTTGGCCTGGAGAGGTAGCACCTAATAGGGTCCTATCTATGGGTCAAATAGAACTAACCTTTGAACTTATGCTAAACTGAATTGTTTAAAATAGAACTGTTTTGACATTTAAACTGTGTACTTATGCTAAACTGAATTGTTTGAAATGTAACTGCTTTTTGTCTTAAACTGTACTTACACTAAACTGAATGGTTTGAAATAGAACTGTTTGGTCATTTAACTGTGTTTAAACAAAAAACTATACTGATACAAAACTGAATTGTTTGAAATGGAACGGTTTGACTAACTTGAATAGCTTGAAATAGAAATGTCTTTGACAATTAAACTGTGTACACATGCTAAACTGAATTGTTTGAAATAGAACTTTTTATTTGTATAAAAATGGATTTGGCATTAAATAACCATCACAGGTTGATATGCCATAAAACCCAAACAAACTTATATGATAAAGTGAGGGGACAGAGGCATTTATTGTTTAATGGTCATTGTTGTAGAAAGTAGACATGGAAAACTGAGATCAACTCCTAGACAAGGCTGTTTCATATAGCATTAATATCCTTCAGAAAAAAGGTATACATCCAATTATTATTTCTCCAAGAATAGGTAAATAGTTGGGCAGACAGGACTCTTTAACCTTGATAGAGCAACTGAATTCAAACCTGTTGAACCCCACTAAAAAACAACTGACCTTGTGTTACACCCTGGAGTGTTTGGGTAAATACATATGAAATATAGGGATGATGTCTAAAAAAAGTCTGTACCAACTCTCTTTACTTATTGATCTATTGTTTGATTGGAAGAGTTCAGCAACCTCCATACTCATCAGACCCTGTTCCTTGTGACTTTCTTTTTTCCTAAATTTAAAATTCATCCCAAGAAGATTTGAGGACATAGAGGACTGTAAAAGAAATACAGTAGATCAACTTTACATCATATCAATAACGAGTTATTGTGTTGAATAGCAAGGGATGGATTTTGAAAAAAAATTTCTTTCTTTCATTGTTTATTTCTGTCTTGGTAAATACAGCTTCATTTTCAATACACCATTTGCTATGAGATCATACAGAATGCTAAACTCATCCTTTTTGTCTATTTTGTTGATGGCATGAAATTTCAACCAATCCATTTAATGGCATTCTTCATGTGTATGGAAATAGTTTAGGGTCTCCAATTTTGAAGGTGGTTAGAGGGAGATAAGGCAAAACAAAACATTTTTGCAAACATAGAAGAAATAATCACCTGTATGCTGATCAGATAAACCCATAAAAAGAAACACATGTAACACAGGTCATTCCATATTAACTGATCTAATTCATTCAGAGTGATTTGAGTAACATGGGCAATGTATATATTTTTATATGATAAAATGTTGCTCTCTTAGCGTTCCTTTGCAAAGCAAAGAAATCCACATTGGCTTGACTCTACATTTAATCATTGAACTTTTGGGGTAAAGATGTAAATATATAATATTTCAGTAAAAGAGATTTGACATGTATATATAGCGAATCAAAGTGATGGGTAGTTTATAAGTATGATGCATAATTAGACACTGACTTTGTAAGTAATTTTATGATACTTGATATTCAATTTACAATATGAGTTTAATGTAAACAAGACTCTGATTGTTATCCATTATATATATATATATATATATAAAAGTAAATATAGATACAGAATCAATGGTGTTTGCTGATTGATAAGTCACCAAGCACCATTAAGTATGTATATGCTATTCTAACAGATGTACTTTTGCTCTATCAACAATATTGAGCATTCTTTATTTATGAATATAGTAAATAACAGTATTTACACACACACACACACACACACACACACACACACACACACACACACACACACACACACACACATATATATATATATATATATACATACATTGTCATATAAACTGAATTCTATTAAAAGTTTATCTATTTTACAAAAGTAATTAAAAATCATTTTTAATCATAGCAGATCTAAACATATAAGAAAACTGTTTGCTAAAAGAATTATTGCTTGTCAATTATTGAACTCTTAATCCTGATTCCTCTATTCTCCTTCATGGTTAAAACAGCCAGTTTGATAAACTGTTGGTAGGGGGGGAAAAAAACTATTTCTAAGTTTAAAGTTTTAAAAAAGTAGTATATATGTAAGGCTATCAGGCTGTAAAAATACCCATATTTTGAAGTATTTTACTGTTGATCAAGATGATGATGATGATGATGATTTATGCTTCTGGAACTTTCATGGTCAAATTTTCATTTTGCACAGAGATCCTCCATAAATGCCCTTTGCCAAAAAAAGAGAAAGAGTAGGGAAGGCTCGCCAAAAGTCTTCCCCACCCCAGCTCCTGATTTAGAAATTAAGGAAATGCTAGAGACTAAAAGAGATGCTAAGCCTGATTATAGCAAGGATGACTTCAGAATGGTTTTATGTGGGATTAAGCGTCATGAATAAACTATAAGTTCTTTGGTGTCTCTTTCGACTGATATGACTTTAGGACCAAGAGAGCATGGATGGAGAAGGGATGTGATGGTACAGGGGAAATATGAGGTATTTTCCTGATGTCCATCAAATGTAATATTCAAATATATAATAATAACAAACCTTATAGCTCAGTGCCATTTTTTTTTCTTCTTCTTTATGGAAATTTCCTAAATCAAAGAAAACTTACTTTTATTTGTTATCTGGAAGGGTAAAAGTTATAAGATCATTCTTTAGTAATTTCTAAAAGCACCAAAAATAGAGCCAATATTTATTAGGAGAGAAAAGACAATGTTTGTTTGCAGTAATAGAGTTATTATGTACAGTCTGTGATAAATACCGAACATGTCTTATCTGATTATTGTTGTTAAATATTACAGCTGGGGTTTCAGCTGAAATTACACGCTATTGTTTTTCACAGCGTGCATATCAGTTATAACATCTGTTAAAGCGAAACGGGCTTATAGCCAGTCATATCAAATTTAGGAAAAGCTGGTCCTCATCCAATCACATAGGTTAAGTGACAGTTAACATGGTCATCATTTGGATGAGTGAACATTTGAAAACACTTGCTTTTTATCTGATCAGAGTACAAGCATAATGCAGAGATTTAACAGGAGGCTCCCAATAAAGCAAATATCACAATAAAATTAGTCACACAAGATTTTGGATTCACAGTGCATAAAAATCCTATGTTTACAGTGTATTGTAAACAATTCAGAGTACAATAATGTTATTTTTATTATTATTTTAATATGGCATTTATGACTCTTAAGAATCAATCTCAATACAGTCCTGGAAAAGGTTTACCATGCAACAAGTTTCCTTTGTTCACAACACTGGTGTTGTCCAAGGAAAAAGCAAGGTGCTAAAGATTTCACATCAATATCGCTGCAGGAGTCAGTAGAATAAGCATGAAGACAATGTCGAACTGCTTTTGGGCCTACACTTCTTAGATTTGAATGCAGAGTAAATTCTTCTAGATCAGTGATCCTTACCAAGGCTAGAGAACCCAGTCAACCTAACTATTTTACCCATAGCTGGAGGAAAAAAAAGGTGGAAACATACCTTACAAACATCAGCTCTGTGTAGACACAAAATATAGTTTAGAGGACATACCAAGAGCAATGGATGATAGGGATGGATGGAGAGAGAGAGTCAGGGAAATCTGAGCCCTCAGTGCAAACTAATTATTATGATGATTTAATATATATGTTGAGAATTATCTATTATACATAAATATATACGCTCAGATATGTACATCTGTATTTACATTTATAAATGTATATGTGTTTATACATACATATACATCTACACATGTATATATATATATATATAAGTTGATAGAATCTCATATCTACATATTTATAGGTATTTGTGTATATATATATATATATATATATAAGTAAATATGTATAGGTATCTACACACACACACACATATATATATATATATATATATGTATATACTTATATATGTATATGTGTGTTTGTATATATATATATATATATATATATGTATATGTGTGTATTTGTATATATATGTATATACATATATATAGTAAGTTGGTGACTGTAGTCAAGGGTGAGCTGAATGTATTAGCTATTGAAAATCAATAGCTAATACATTAAGGTGTAGGAGAGGGTGTTACTCCTTTCCCTAGATTTATCCACTTTACCCTTGATACATACCTTATAATGCTGAGGTTAAGCAAGGGGTTATCAAGTACCATCTTTTGCATCTTTGGTATGACTCAACATAGTATTGAACCCTGCTCTCCAGGGTAAACACTCTACCCACTTGGCCAATGGGCTGGTATATATATTTAAATATATATAAAAGTATATCTAAATATACATATAAAGTTATATATGTATATCTATTTATGCATATATATATATATGTATATCAATTCATTTATATATATATATATATATATATATATATATATTCATATGAAAATATGTAAATATTTCTATTCATATATATATATATATATTTGTTTTATATATGTATATGCATGTACATATATATATACGTACTTATATAATTCTTTATGAATCTAGGTATATATGTATATATTGGTGAGTATATGTATATAATTTCTTATTTTAAAAGTGTTATTTCTGATGAAACAATTTAAGCATTATGATTTTGGTTATTATTCTAAATTCAAATCCTTCATAGTAACCTCAGCTTTATCTTTTGAAAAATATATTAGAAGTCGTTTTTCTTCTTCAGCACTGAAAATAAAAATTCCAACTACAGTGGGTTATACTGTTAGGAGATATCTGGAAACCGAGTAAAACAATACAAAAGATAGGGCTGGTAGACCAAAAGTAACAAGAGCAGAGGACAATTTCAGCAGTCGCCAGCAAGAGTGTCAGATAGCTGACTGCTCCAAACATCACTACATAACTGAACCAAGAATTTGAAAAAAATGTGTCAAAATTCACTGTGAGGAAATGGCTCTGTGAAACTGGCCTATATTGCAGAATTGCAGTCAAGAAACCACTGTTGAGGAAGCAAAACAATGTCAAAAGGCTCCAGTGGACAAAGGCACACAAAGACTGGACAACAGAGCTGTGGAATAATGTCCTTTGACTGATGAATCAAAGTTTGAAATCTTCAGGTCATATAGGAGGGTCTATGAATTGGTAAAAGAGTTACAAACCCTAGTATCACATCAACCATTAAATATGAAGGAGGCTCTGCTATGGTATGGGGATCTTTTGCCAATTGCAAAGTTGGGGATTTGCACCAGGTACGGGAAAATTGCATCCCGCAGCATCACATGATCCCATCTGTAATGCAGCCTGTGGGTCAAGGATTAATATTCATGCAAGATAATGACCAAAAGGATAAAAGTAAACTCTGTCAGAGATACATTAAAAACAAAGAGGAACAGCACGTCCTTCAACTGAGGACTTTGCAGGCAAAATCAGTGGGCATAAATCCCATTGAACTGGTGTAGGATGAACTTGACCGAAAAGTCAGAGCTACACAACTAACAAGTCTTTGGTGGAAAGATTGCTGAGAATCTGTGAAGCAGTGGTAGTGACCAAAGGAGGTCATTTTGATGAATCATAAGTTTCAGTTTTTGTGTTTTTTTTGCTTTAATTTGCATTTAATATCGGAAGACTTCTATTAAGTATAATAAATAAAACCATTGTGGTGCTTTATTGTTTCATTAAAATTAAAACTTTTAGGATGAAAAAAACTTTTCTGAGGGTGGCAAAATACTATTGACTTGTGGTATATGTATGTGTGTATATATGCATATATTTACTTATGTATATACTTTCATATGTATTTACATGAGAAAATAGTTATATAAGTTTAGATACATTCATATACGTGTGCATATTTATGTATTTGTGTTATTGTGTATATATATATATATATATATATATATATATATATATATAATTCTATAAGTATATATTTATGTATATATAGATCTACATATATTTACAAATATATATATGTAAATATGTGCATATATATATATATAAGAAAATATATCAATGCATAAAAATATAAATATATATTAGTTATATTCCTATACATGCATATATCAACTTTCATTTATATATATATTTGTCAATATTTACATAAATGGATTTATTCATTTGTGAACATGTACAATTTTTTTTTTATCTATGTTTACATGTGTGTATATATATATATATATTAATGTATGTTTATGTGTATACATATATTCATATATATATATATATATATATATATATATATATATATATATATATATATATATGCTAATTTTGATGTGTGTGCGTGTGTGTGTGTATATATGTATATATAGAGAGAGAGATAGAGATTTAAATGTATAAGTTTTTATATATGTGTATATATATATAGTGTGTTGTGTATATATAGTTAGTATATGTATATAGTGTGTATATATATAGTGTGTTTGTATGCATATTTGTACATGTAAATATATATATACATATATATATATAGAGAGAGAGAGAGAGAAATATTCTTATTTGGATGTATCTATATATGTGTATAAATTTGTATATATCTATGTATGTATGTATAATCATATATATCTATATATTCCCATATGTATACTTATATATATATATATATAGATAAGTGCATATATATTTGTATGTTTATATATGTTGAATGTAAGCATATATATATATAGCAAGAGAGATACATATAAACACACGAGTACATTTATATGTAAATATAAAGGAAGTTCAATGGTTATATATTTGTATTTATATATTCATATGTGTCTGTGTATGCATTCATGTGTGTTGATGTATATAATGATATATGTATGTATGTATGTATATACAGACGTGTAAAAATTTCCATGAGTAAATCAATATATTTACCTATGTATACGTTTCTGCATATATACATATACATCAAGATGTGTATATGAATATATATATATATATATATATTTCAATATATATATATGTTCATATATCTGTATGCAAGTAAAAGTGTTAATAGCATCATAAACACACACGCACATATATATATATATATCTTTTTATTTATGCACATTTATCATATGGATATATATGAAAATATATACATGTCCATATGGTCACACTCACACACATATATATACCTATATTTATGTACATGAATATATACATATATATCTTTATTGAAATTTAGGAAGAAATATATATATAAGGGAATATGTAGATGGACCATGTGAAGAAAACGCTATTATCCACGCTAATTCTTTTGGCATTTTTTTTTAATTAGTTATCTTCACCCATGTTTGCTTCCTCTGATGTTAACTTCATTGTTACTGACATAATTATTTGAAGAGAAATGAATGAAATACAGGGTCCCCTTTTGTGTATATATATATATATATATACGTGGTGCCTTTAATATGTTCCCAGACCTTTTTTGTACAGGCATTTAAAATTGTTTGTTTTTTTTTGTTATTGCTATACATCTTATGAGATGACTGACCAATTTTTATGATTTCAGATTCAAATGAACAGTTACAGTAGCAATTGGAATACACTCTACTAAAGCCTGATTGTCACAGCTGGGGAATTTCAAAAATGCAATCTGGACTTGAGGACATTTTAGAAGAACATTATGCAATAAAATTGTTTTAAACTTGGAAAAAATACCACAGAAATGTATGGAATGCTTCAGACTGCTTTTCAATCATCTTGCATGAATCGAGCATCAGTTTTTGAGTGGCATAAGAGATTCAAGGAAGGCAGGGAGTCTGTGAGGGATGATAAGAGTGGGAGGAGTAAGGAAGTCAGAACACCAGAGTTCATTGGCCTTAGGGTTACTGTTACTATGTTGAGGTTTTAAGGGAGTTCAGCAAGAGATTCCGTCGGGAGAGGCCAGCACTCTTCAAATTGGGTTAGTGGAATTTCCAGCAGGACAATGCACCAGTCCACAACTCCATCCTTGTCACAGACTATTTGACCAAGATAGGCATCAAGACAGTTCCTCAGCCTCCCTATAGTCCAGACGTTGTTTCCTGTGACTTTTGGTTATTCCCTAAGCTCAGAGGCTGTCGTTATTAGACAGTTGAGGAGATGAAAGAGGCTGTGATGAAGGTCATTGACATGCTAACACAAGAGGACTTACATGGGGCCTTCTAGAACTTGTTGGAATGGTACAACATGTGCATTGCAGCCGGAGTAGATTACTTTGAAGGGGACTAGAGTTTTACGTGTGTACTATCAATAATAGTGCCCATACAAAAAAAGTCTGCAAACTTATTTAATGATCCTCGTATATATATATATATATATAAGAAGACCATAGTCTAGGACAATCTGAAGACAACCTGAAGACTCCCTTTTTCAATAGCTACTATTCCAAGCTGTGGTAGAGGGTGCTACTTCTTTCCCTGGATTGCTCCACTTACCCTTGATCCATACCTTTTAATGCTTAGTGTTATGCAAGGATACATCAATAAGCATTTTTTTAGTTTTTGGTATGACTTGCCTAGGAATTGAACCCTGGTCACCGGGGCCATTATTTATGTATATATACGAGTATGTGTGAGTGTGTGTATATATATATATATATATATAAGTTTGTTGATGGGTTGTTTTACAGCATATCTATATCTGTTTTTTTTTCTTTTCATACATATAAATTAATTATATTTATTTTGTAAAAACATATATTTAATTTATATGTCCAAGACAGACAATCAAGATAGAGTGGGCACTGCTGGAGGAGTTAGGATGAACTCATAGGCAACATCCTTCTATGGACTCAGTAAGTGTTAATGAAAGTTACTGAGGATGCTGTCAATAGGACTTGCTTAAAGTGATATGCAATAGGGACTGATAGTGAGAGACAGAGTCAAGGGATCTATGCTCTCAGCACAATTTGAAGATAAATACAATATATAAGGATTGCTTAGACACAATGTTGTTTGGTGACTGTCACTTTCTTGCTAATACATTCATCAAACCAAGTGGTTCCTACATGGGGGGTGTTTCCCTTTATATACTGTTATGTGAGGCATGATGGGTAGAATGATTGAGTTTGTGGAGCATTCTGAGAAGGTTGATCTTGTTTATATCTTGGTTATCTACAGAGTGATATTGTATTAATTTTGTTACTTGTGTATTCATTTACTCAAAATGTTTAATCTACTATTTCCCAGGGTGTTTATTATTATTAATATTAAAATATTATTTTCATTGGCCTAGCGGTTAGAGTGTTCGCCAATGGCCCGGGAGACCTGGGTTCAGTCCCAGGTCGAGTCATACCAAAGACTCAAAAAATGGTACTTGATGCCTCCTTACTTAACACTCAGCATTATAAGGTACGGATCAAAGGTAAAGTAGAGCAATCCAGGGAAGGAGTAGCGCCCTCCCTACACCTTGGTGTAGTAGCTATCGAAAAGGAAGCCTTCGGGTTACCCTCGACTATGGTCGCCAACTTTACTTTACTTAACTAATGTCATTATTTTTTCTTTGTAAATAAGTAATTTCTTTCTAAAATGTTTTAGTTGATCCAGGACTAATTTGTTTCCCTCTAGTTAAATGATTTCAGTTCTTGCCCATACTAATAGTTTTATTTGCCAAATGGAAAAGGTTTCCATTACAGTAGATGATTAAACAGTTTTATTTGACTCATGGTAGAGACCCCTAACATATATTACCACACTGAATCAAAGTGGACCAGGGAGTAATGGCAATGAAGGGGTACTCCACATTTTCCAAAGATCCAGGACTGGCACCTCGCCATTAAAATTTTAGTGTCATATCCAGGATACTTGTTTGGGGATGGGTCTTACTCTATTGTAGAGATGAAATCAGTACATTCTACAGCTGTAACCAACTTCTCTCACTCCATATATATATATTTGTCTCTCTCTCTCTCTCCATATATCTATAAGGAGTAGCGCCCTCCCCTACACCTTGGTGTAGTAGCTATCGAAAAGGGAGCCTTCGGGTTACCCTCGACTATGGTCGCCAACTATATATATATATATATACACACACACACATACACATATATTTTTTTCCTTATGTTGTTGTGTATGTATATATATGTTCATGTCTTTACATATTGTTGTATCACGGTAAGGAAGAGATATACAGTGAAATAGAGTTACCTATTTATTAACTGAACTGGTACAGTCCAACAAATATTCTAGGTCTCGTGCTGTTGGTGTTAAATCCAAAGTTGATCTTACTACCGACCTGTGCTTAAGAAACACGATGTCTTTTATTCCTCCGAGATACTGGAAGTCACGTGGTACGAGCCACTATACCACATCTCCCCCGCCAAAAAAAATTAATTTATCATGTCCGTAGGACATCATATTTTTGTACTTTGGGATTTATTTCCATAGTTCCCGTTGGGGTACATTTTCGTTTGCTCGTACGATTTTGTTGTATTGATGAGGGCCTAGGTACCTCAAACATGTCATAAATGACGGACATAGGTTCTTCAACTCGTTCCTTTGTGTATGGGGTATTTTTTTTTTATTTGGTTAATATGTCTACGAACTTTCCATCTTGGATATTTTATTATGTACATCAATCATATTACCATTTTTTTCTTCAATAATGCCCTCTAACCAGGTTGCTTTACCTAAATGATAATTTAGGAAATAATTTTTTACCCTGGACTATTAGTCATATTAGACGTATTAATTTTTTTCTTATTTCCTTTTTTTGACGGAATCAATTTATCGAATACTGATCGAATTTTCCTAGCAAACACCAGTTCTGCTAGGAACATGTTTGCGTTAGTATTTGGATTAGGTCTTATTCGATAAATGGATAGGAATTCTTGTAATTCCTCATTTTCTGTTTCGATCCCATCGGCCTTTTTAATTACTCTTTTAAATACATCGATAAATCTCTCCATCAATCCATTTGATCTTGGATGGTAAGGTGCCAATTTTTGGTGATTTATCGAAAGCAATTCACTGAAATTTTCAAATTCTTTTGATGTCAATGGTGTGCCATTGTCAGATACAATGGTTTCTGGCAATCCGAATCTTGCAAACAGTTCCTGTAACACCTTTATTGTAGTTTTAGTCGTAGGCGTTTTGCATTTGAAAACTTCTGGCCATTTTGTAAAGCTGTCTATGACAAAAAAGTATGTTCCTTTTATTGGACCAGCATAGTCAATATGTAGACGAGACCACAGTTTGTTTGTCTTAGATCATAGACTGAATTTTATGGGAGGTGCTTTTGCTACCGATGCACAGCTTTTGCACGATTTCACCATGTTTTCAATGTCTTTATCCATACCCGGCCAGTACACGTAACTCCGCATGAGAGCCTTCATTCTACTCATTCCCGGGTGCCTGGTATAAAAATCTTTCAAAATTTTCTTCGTTAAAACTGCGGGTATGACCACCCGTTCTCTATACATCAATATGCCGTTGCACGTTAAAAATATATTATTTGTTTTAACTTTCTGGTTCATTAATTCTTTTTTGGTTTGATTAATGAACTTATCAAATTTTCTCTTAAATTTTATTTCTTTTAGCGTAACTGGAAGTTCTTTAACTGTATTGAAAAAAAAGTATTTTACGTCCATTTCGGACCTTAATGAAGCAATGACGGTCTCCTCTAGCGGTTATGTATTTTTTGGTATTAATCTGGATAATCACTCCGCATGTGCGATCTCTTTTGATGGTAAGAATTCCATTTTAAATAAATAATTTAACAGCATCGTAACCCATCTTTGTAAGCGGTTCGCAGTGTGTGTTGGTATTGCTAACAATAGACGATGATCCATTTGTAATATAAATTCTCTACTGTGTACGTATTTATGAAATTTCTTAATAGCAGATAGCTAAACCTTCCTTTTCTATCTGCGAATAGTTCATTTCCGCTGGAAGTAGCGTCCTCGATACATGTTGAATAGGTATTAGTTTGCCATCTTTTTTGTGTAGTATAACTGCTCCAAGCCAAAATTACCTGTGTCGCTGGCAACATATATTTGCTTATTAGCGTTGTAATGTGTCAAAGCTAAGTTTGACGTTAGTGCAGTTTTTAATTTCTCGAACGTTTTTTTTTTACGTTCCGTCCAATTCCATTTTACATCTTTTTTGAGTAAATGATTCAACGGAGCTCTTTGTATATGCATATTTGTCATATAGCTATTGTAGTGGTTAGCCGGCCTCAAAAATGATTGTAATGCTGCAACATTAGTCGGTACAGACATGTATTTTATCGCGTCCGCTCGGTTTGGATCAGGAGTCCTGCCTTTCTCATTGATTACTTGTCCCAGATAATTGATTTTTGGTAGAAAAAAATTCACATTTTTCCATACTTAATTTAAAACCAAATTCTTTTATTCTTTCAAACACTTCAATTACATGTTTCGCATGATCTTCTCGATTTTTGCTTTTTATTAGAATATCATCTGAATAAGCTGTTGCAAAGTCCAGATCTGCTGACATTGTATCCAATTTTTTTTAAATAATTGGAGCTACCTTTATTCCATATTGTAGCCTATTAATTTTGAAAAAGGCCTCTATGTGCGTTAATAGTAAATATTTCTGCACACTTTTCTTCCACTGGTATTTGTAAATAAGCTTCTGACAAATCTAACTTAGAAAATATGTGTCCGCCATTTAAATTTGTAAAAATTTCTTCTGCTGTTGGGAGGGGGTAATTTATTTCTTTAGACAATCATTAAGTCCGGTTTGAATAATCAACGTAGATGCTAATTTTATTATCATTTTTTCTTTACATACACTGTTGGAGCTGCCTATGGGCTGTATTGAGTTTTTTTTTTCTATTACTCCCAGTTTTTCTATTCTTCCTAATACTTTATCAATAATTTCAACTGACGCATAGGGTATTGGTCTTTTCGATCGAAAAACTGTCATTACATTTTCTTTTACTTCGAGTTTTGTCTTGACTTTAGAACAGAATCCAAGTCCTTCTGAAAATATTTCCGGAAATTTTATTTTTAGTTCATTTTTCTGTTTATCTGAACTTGTCATAGTGCCATCTATTTTATTGCAGAAAATATTTATTGGGACGTTAAATAGATCGAATTCTTCCATCCAATCCGTTCCAAATAAATTTTGGGCATTTCGCATGACAAATGCTTTTAATTTTCTTTCTTTTCCATTAAAGAAAACATTTACGAAGGGTTCTCCCATAAATTTTAATGTTTCTTCGGTAATACCTTTTACTATTTTTTCGAGTTATTCAAGGTTGGACATTTTATTTTTTTCCAAGTTTCAGCAATAATTATTGTTAAATAAGACCCCGTGTTTATCTGAAATTTTATCATTTTTTTTAGATAAACATTTATGCATTTTCTTTTAACTTTTTCAGTGGTTTCCTGTTCAGTAGTGTACTGTACCCTTTTTTATTTTTTGAATAATTTCGCTCTCCAAGTCTGCAGTGTGAGAATTTGTGTCCTTTGCGCCCGTAAGTATGGCATTTTTTGTTTAAATGGACAGTCTTTAAATAAATGAAATTCTCCACACACGTATCACGGATTTATTTTGAAAAACGGTTTATTTTTCTTACCTTGTGGTTTGTTCTTTATTCTATGAATATTTGAAATATCCTGTTCTTCAATTTTTGCTGTGTCAGCTCCCAAATTAAAAATACGCTGGCATTCTTCAGCTAGCCTTTGTAAAGTTATTTTTTGGTCTTGTTCCAGTTTAGTTAATAGCTTTGTACAAACTTCTTTTTCAAACAGTGAGGTTAATCTCTGAATGAAAATCAAGCATTCAAACATGTCTGGTGTTAACTGTACTGGCGAAAGTTGTGTAGTCTTCACAATCCTTTATCGTAAGGTTGAGACATTGCCAACAAGTATTAATCAGTGAACTTTGTTCCTCAAATATTTTTGTTAGTATTTAGATAGTTTCTCAGAACGTCACTTCACCGGGCTGCCTCGGCAGAATAGAATTTACGTATTTTTCATGTTCTGCCGCCCCAAATTTACCTTGTAAAAGTCTCACTTTTTCTCGTCGGACCATTTTTCACAATCTTTTTCAAAAATTGGTTCATACCTTCTGAAATATGCCTCAAATGTCACTTCTTCTGGTTTGTAAATGAATTCGCCAACTGAATTTATTACCGACTCTTGCAAGAATATATTTAAATTTCCCGGGTCTTTTTCTTTTGTCAAACATTTGAGTAGTTTCCACAATCTTTCTTCTTGTCGTTCAATGCTCTCATGGAGTCTTTTAAAATCTTCTTTTCGTCGTTTTTCTTGTTTTTTTAGGAATTCTGACATACACTTTTTAAAGTTTTTCATTGTATATCCTTGAACGTCACTTTGCGTATAGTTCGCTGTAAATTCGAATCTTTGAATCCTTCATCAACAGCTGTTGCTGCTTTTTTTGTTGTGAGTATGAAATATTGGAATCCATAGGCGCCAACTGTTGTATCATGGTAAGAAAGAGATACACAGTGAAATAGAGTTAACTATTTATTAACTGAAGTGATGCAGTACAACAAATATTATAGGCTGTTGGTGTTACGACTGAAGTTGGTGTTAATACTGCCCTGTGCTTAAGACACACGTCTTTTATTCCTCTGAGATACTGGAAGTCACGTGGTAAGAGCCACTTTACAACATATATATATATATATATATATATATATATATATATTCTTTGTTTACCGGCTCATTGGCCTAGTGAGTAGAGTGTTCACCAATGGTCCGGGAGACCTGGGTTCAATCCCTGGTCGCGTCATACCAAAGACTTTAAAAATGGTACTTGATACTTCCTTGCTTAACACTCAGCAATTTAACTCATAACTTGAGTGATAAAGCATTTCATACCTTTTTAAGAGTATTATTCTGAAATTGTTCATAACAGTGTGACTGGACTTCAAACTTACTTTCAACAATATCCCAGTCCCGTTCGTTAGCCACTACACTACTGTCCCCCATATATATATATATATATATATATATATATATATGTGCATTTAAAAACCCCTTCCAACTAGCAGTATCTGTCACTTGGGAATTTTCAAGCAAAGTTGAACTCTTTTAAAGTTAGAGTTTTTTCCTCTTAGACAAGTTACCATGCCACGGTTAAAGAGCCCAGTATGCCCTATTATTTATAAATTTTTTTTGTTTGTGTTTACATATATCTATGGGTCAAATGAGTAGGGGTTAGATCCCAGGTCGAGTCATAGCAAACAGGATCCAGTTTGAGATATTCTGCTTGAGTTTATTATTATACAATATGACTAGGTTTAAAAAAAAAACACAATGCACATAATTTAACCCTTTCCAGACTGATGGGCCAAACTGTGAATAATGTCAGTAAACCACAAAAGAGAATACACTGTTAATGTTTTACAATTCAGAATTAAATTTTGTTCCAAATCCATTCCATATATCTAATGTTCATTGTCTTCTTATTTATGTTGCTTTAGTAATATCACTTCTCTTTTCCCTAAAAAAAATTAATTAACCAACACAAAATATTCTAAAACAATGAACAATTGAATGTAAACACTCTACTTCATGAATTAAAGAGGTTGGTTCCAAATTCTTTCAAGATTATAACTATGACAAAAGAAGTTTACAGAAGACTGCACCAGAAACAGTGGCTGAAATGAGGTGAATATGACAACCAAGATGGGGATAATAGTCAGAATCATATAAATAATATATATATATACACAACCCCTCCACCACAGGCAGGGTGCCATGTCAGGTAAATTTCTTTTGCAGAGTACAGCTGGTTTGAATTAAGAGTTTTCCTTCTCCTAGCGGAGTTACCACACTAAGGCTAAAGAACCCAGTCTGCTCAAATATTTGCCAATAGCTGGATGGAAAAGAGATGAATTCATGTCTTTATCCAGTGTTAAATGAAATTCAGACAACCTCTTCCACAATTTGTTGTCTGGTTATCTAACAGTTTGTTCACATTCTTCCCTCTAATAATATAAAAATTATCTGTAAAATGACTACCACAGACCAAGGAAAGGTTGACCATCAACTGTCAATGCAACAGGTCTCCTCTGTTCATGACATTGAAAAAAAACAAGGTGCAATAAAAATTAAAATCAACATCACTACAGGAGTTGGTAGAATGAGTATGAAGATGATATTGAACTGCCTTTGAGCCTCCACCTCATGGTTTTGAACACAGTTTTAATTCTTCTCCATCAGTGGCCCTATCAAGACGAGAGAACCCAATCTGTTTTACTATTTTACTCATAGCTGGAGGAAGAAAAGGTAAATACATACCTTACTGACACAGAATATAGTTTGGAGGACATACTGGTTTGGTTTGTTTGGTTTTATGGCATATCAACCTTTGTAGGTTATTTAACACCAAATCCATTTTTATGTAAATAATCTGTTCTATTGAAAACAGTTCAGTTTAGCATAAGTACACAGTTTAATTGTCAAAAACATTTCCATTTCAAACTATTTAAGCAGTTATATGTAATAATTCAGTTAAGTGTAAATACAGTTTTAATGTCGAAAAACATTTCTATTTGAAATAATTCAGTTAAGCATAAGCACGCAGTTTAAGTGTAAGTACAGTTTAATTGTAAAAAACGTTTCTATTTCAAGCTATTCAGTTTACTCAATTCATTTTAGCATAAGTATGCTGTTATTTCTATTTAACCCATAGATAGGGCCCTATCAGGTGCTACCACTCCAGGCCAGAGTGGACCTGGGAGCGATGGCAATGAAGGGGTACTCTGCATTCCCCAAAGCTGGAACCTCACCATCAGATTGTTTAGTGTCATATCCAGGACACCCATTGGGGGGGTCTTACCCCTCAGCAGAGAAGCAGTCGGTGTATTCTACAGCCCCAGCCGACTGGGCAAGGACATACTGGGAATAATGGATGATAGGGATGGATGGAAAGAGAGAGAGTCAGGGAAAAGATTCATACATACCTTTCAAATAGCATTATTATAAAGTGATATAATTTCATCTAGAATTTGAATTTGTCCTACCAATTCCATTGCCTTAAACAGTAACCTTTATCCTCCTCACATCTGAATGAATACAGGTGGGTGCATTATCATTGTAGGAAATGGAATTGGCCAACTAAGTTCAAATTCCTTGACCAGGCTGTTTGTGTTTCATTTTATTCTAATACTCTAGGGAAAAACCTGAATCCATTTGTTCTCCTCCAATCTATGGGTAAATAGCAGGGTAGACTTGATTCTTTATCGTTGGTGTAGCAACCAGTCAAAGAAAAGAAAAACTCTGAATCCAAATAAGCTTTACTCTGTTAAAAACTTGATCTCATGTCACTGGGTTTGAGTAAATACATTTTTTTCATCATACAATGTGTGAAAGCACGTGGGATACCCTGCCCTCATCAGTTGCCAACCAGGGGTGATAACACACTTTCGGTAGCTCAAAGCAGTACTCCCACTCCTTGCACTACCACGCAGCTTTTGCCACTGGACAGAGTATTCAAAAGAATTATATAGTGTATTCAATAGGTTTCCAGAATTTTTTTGTACAGGCATTTAAAATTTTCATAGACTCTTGAAAATTCAGTATGTTGTTGCTATATATCTTATGAGATAACTGACCAATTTTAATGATTTCAGGTTCAAATGAACAGCTACAGCAGAAATTGGAATACACCCTACTAAAGCCTGATTGTCACAGCTGGGAATTTCAAAAATGCAATCTGGACGTCAGGACACTTTAGAAGAAGAATATGCAATAAAATTCTGTTTTAAACTTGAAAAAATGCCACAGAAACGTATGAAATGCTTCAGACTGCTTTTCGATCATCTTGCATGAATCGAGCGTCAGTTTTTGAGTGGCATAAGAGATTTAAGGAAGGCAGGGAATCCGTGAGGGATTTATAAGAGGTGTGGGAGGAGTAAGGAAGTCAATACACCACAGTTGGTTGGCCAAAATGTTAGGGTTAGAGTTACTCTGTTGAGGTTTTAAGGGAGTTCAGCAAGAGATTCCGTCGGGAGAGGCCAGCACTCTTCAAATTGGGTTAGTGGAATTTCCAGCAGGACAATGCACCAGTCCACAACTCCATCCTTGTCACAGACTATTTGACCAAGATAGGCATCAAGACAGTTCCTCAGCCTCCCTATAGTTTAGACCTTTCCTGTGACTTTTGGTTATTCCCTAAGCTCAGAGGCTGTCGTTATGAGACAGTTGAGGAGATGAAAGAGGCTGTGATGAAGGTCATTGACATGCTCACACAAGAGGACTTCCATGGGGCCTTCTAGAACTTGTTGGAATGGTACAACATGTGCATTGCAGCCGGAGTAGATTACTTTGAAGGGGACTTGAGTTTCATGAGTGTACTATCAATGAAAGTGCCCATACGAAAAAAGTCTGGAAACTTATTTAATGATCCTCGTATATATACACTAGGTCAACTAAAAGTAGAGATTACATTGTACGTTCTTCATTTTTAGTGCAGTTTGTGATTTTTAAAAACGTGTTTACTTTTGGTCATTGATGTCATTATGTGCTTGCAGAAACCATTTTTTGATGTTATGAAATCACAAAGGAATAGTGGTTCCACATGCATTTCCTTCATAGATAAATGAATGATGTATAGAACTCAATAAAAATTAATTGTGACTACCAAAATAAAAAACATGAAATGAGCAAAATGGTTTCAATCAATTTGCTCACTCCAGCCTTGCTAAAGATCTTCAGTTTGAAATAAAATTGAATTAAAATCTAAAATTATTTGTAATTATGTAAATAAGACCTTAGTAACAGCAGGGACTATATGTAACCTGAAGCCCATGTGCCTGATTAAGTGATGCCGTGTTAAAAACAAATCATGCTGAAAGCATTGGTTCCAGTCAGATCATTGAAATTAAGCAACAATGTCCAATACTTAAAACACTGACTACTTAGGAACTGCAAGGCAATGTATGTAACCAGTGGCTTGTGTACCAGACACTGCAAAGCTTAGTAAATAAGAAGGTTAATATCTGCAAAAATCAATCAATGAAAAATATTTCAACAGAAGTGAGCAATTTAAATAAATATGTAGAATTACTCTTGAAAAGTTTCAATTTTGCTTAATTATTAAAGTGTATTAAAATTATTTTCATTTCTTTTTTATCAAGCAGCTGTTCTGATTAAATAGATATAACTGATTTATGGGCAATTTTTTTTTTTGAAGTGTTCGAACACATGCAAAATCAGTGAATCTCTAAAGAATTGAAAGAAACTTTTAAGACAAATGTAAATCAGCCTTAAGAATGTCTTGAGGTATTTGTCTGGTGAGCAGTTGGAAATTAGTCATCAAAGAATTATGCCAACCATTTTTAGACTGTTTTAAATGATATTTTAGTAAAAAAAAAAAAATAAATAAATAAATAGATAAAATAAAAAATAAAAAATTATAGCCTTTTAGAATTTCCAGGGAATTAATTTAAACCAAACAAGAAGAAAAGAAAAAGAATTGAAAAGAAAATGGATATTGTCATAATGCCTCAAGTAATAATGCATTCCATTTCTAATTTGTAAGACTTTTCTTATTCTAAATATATATGTGTGAGTGTATATATATATATATATATATATATATATATATTGTGTGTATGTGTGTATATATATATATATATTATATATATCGCGTGTATAATATATATATTTATATATATTCTTTTGCCATCCTCTGACGGACATCACATCAACAGCCCAGTAGGAGGGAAAAAATAAAGAAAATAAATAAAGTAAATTTTTTTAAAAATAGTAATTTGGAATATTTCCATAATATGCTTATATATATATATATATATATATATATGTATATATATATATATACATTTTAAATTCTTTTATTTATTTTTTTTTACTTATATCAACTGTATTCACTTTTTCCAGTTTTATACTCTTATTATAGTACCAACATAATCTTCCTATTTAATTTTCTTCACTCCAACTGTATTTTAGTAAAAGAATTATCTTTTTTCATTCTTCATCTTGCTCTTTTTTCTCCTCTCACCCTAGAGACATTTCTATTGTATCTTGTATTCTATAATAGAGTTGCATTCTCTCTCTCTGCTTCCCTGTGGTTCCTGGTATTACCATTCTTGTTCTATTTGTTATTTCCCAAAAATTAGAAAACTTACAAAAATACGTAAAGTCTGCTAAATGACAATTTTATAATATAGCATTCATTCCATTGGCAGTAACATATTTGGGGAATTTGGTTCCCATTTATTATTAACTAAGATGGAGATGTTCTCCATGAACTTTCACAGAATTACAGAATGAAAATACTTTTGATACACCCTGATATATATATATATATATATATATATATATATATATAACATTTTGATTATGATTGTCTATGTGTAATGTCAGGAGTTTCAAGATTACATGCTTTCATTGTTTTATATATTTGATTTTTGCTAAAAAAAGTATATATAAATCAATGAAAATACATAATCTTGAAACTTCAAGATTATCATGTGTTTGGTATTAGATAGTATTAAGAGGGTTTAGTTTTAGAAAACTTTATTCAAGATTACTTCCAATTGTTTGGTGACATATATAATAGAATTGTCTATTTTTTTTTAAATAAAATTGCAAAAGTGAGATATCCTTGTTTATTGATTCTAACATCTGATGATAGAAGAAAATAATGTTTTTGTCATATTAGGCTTCTTTTTTTTTTAAGAAAGCTACAAATGTGACTAAAATTGTAAAATGGATTTGAATTGACTATTGAGAAGGCACAGAGAATGATTGTCATTATTCAGTATAATAATCAAAGAATATTTCATTTCATTGTTCAAAAAAAGCATCTCACTATAATTAAGCACATCTTTTTTTTGTTTCCATTTGTCTGCCATTGCTTAGTTTGAGTATGACTTCAACCATGGCCACTAAATTTTTTTTGTAGGGGTACCTGAAGATTATCTTTAGTAACATGATTTTTTGTCTATAACATGCACTCATTACTTTGGACCATAAACTGACCTTTTAGTTTTCATAGTAGCTAAATTTAATCAGAATCTAGTATTTATTCAACTTTTTATTGATGTTATATAATTGCAGAAGGATATTTTTTATATTATCAATTTTCGTTTTGTATATTTTATCTTTCCGTTTAGTTCGGCTGAGAACCTTTCGGCTTAGTGCATGTGTTAGTTAGGTGCATATATTGAGTGCAGGTGTTCACGCATGTGGGGAGGATGTGACAATCACAGATGTCACAATAAAAACCCCAGATAGGAAATGTGACTGGGGATGTGAATGATGTCATGCCCGGAAGCGATGGGCTGAGGATTTGGGGATTTGAAAAAAACGTGAGTTGAGATTTGGACTTCGATGGGTGAGTTGATTTTCGGAGCTTGCAAGGCGAGACCAGTTTGGGTCTACGGGATGCCCATGCGTTGGTTGAGTCAGTGAGTTGAGAACTGACGATATACGAACAGTAAGCATAGTAAGAAATTGTGTGTCTCTCTCCTCATGTCGGAAAACCTTAAAGTCAAAAAGGTAAATAAAAGTTTCGTACCTGAACCAAAAGAGAGTCGTCAAGTGTTTCAGGATTCCTATATGCGTATGAACATTATGAACATTTTATACATGTAAATATTTTGGCCGTATGTTACATTGATTCATACATGCTAAAAATAAAAACTTATATAGTTTACAATATGCTTTAAAACACAAAATTTACTCAGTATTTAGCGCAAACAAATAGACATGTTCACACAAAAATACAACTAGCTTACAGCAAGAATTAGCTTGTATTAGGAGAGACAAAACCATACACAAACCCACATTCCAGGGGATATTTCTCTGTAATGTTATAAAACAGATTAGTTTGGATTATGAATATACGAGTAATTTACTTTTAATCATTTCATGCTGAATATGATGAGGCATGTGGCTTAATAAAAAAAATTATTTATATAGACCTCAAGTATAATATGCAAACCTAACTTTTGGAGTGGAAAATTGGGAAAAATAGTGTACTTTATACTCAAATATTTATGGTGTATTAGTTTTTGATAATTCTATTATTTTTTAACTTTATAACAAGGGGTTTGATTTACAATTTAAAGATAATACAAAACTGCATCCTTATCTTGTTTCTAGCTGGCTACCTAAATCATATATTTACATTTTATTTAAAGTATAAAGCAGTCATCTAGCAGAAAGTTTCTTAACCAGTAAACTCAAGATATAACATTTTGTTAATCATTTTAACTCATAATGTTCTAAGACTATTGATGATTTGGTTTGCTGGTTATATAATATGCCAACACTTGTTGATTTACTTCTTGCTAAGGTTAGGCTTTTTCTCAAATCATCAGATTTTAAGTCAGAATTCACATTAAATTACAATCATTTCAGATCAATTTGACTCATTGATGAGACCCTAACAGATCATAGCAGTCTGGGTCAAAGTGAATCTGGGAGAAATAACAAAGGCCAAATTCCTCAGAGCTGGAACCTCACCAATAGATTTAGTATCATCATCTTCTCTATCTCTCTCTATGTTTCTCTTTGTCTCCTTCTCTATTTCTCTCTCAGTCCCTCTCTTTTCTTTCTCTCTCTTGCTTGCTCTTTTACTGTGTCTCTACTCTCTTTATATATATATTTGTCTCCTGTTTGTCTATAAATCTCACTATCTTACTTACACTCTTTTCTCCATTAGTCACTCTTAATGACTATCTCTAGATCTTTGAACTCTAACTCACTCTTTCTGTGTGTGTGTGTGTGTGTGTGTGTGTGTGTATATATATGGAGAGAGAGAGAGAGAGAGAGAGAGTGACACACACGCTTTGCATAACAGTTATTGTTGTAGGAAATGGAACTGGAAATTTTGTGACCCAAAATCAAATCCTTAATGAAGCTGTTTACATTCTACTTAGTGCTAATGCCCTTGGAAAAGGCATGAATCCATATCTTCTACTCTCTTCCAAGTATGAGTAAATAGTAAGACAGACTAGGTCCTATAACATTGGTAAGGCAACCAGTTTAAGAGAATGAAAACTCTAAATTCAAACTTGTAGTACTCCACTTAAAATTGATTTTTTTTTCATATCTGGTTCATTGCAGGAGGAGTTAAGTAAGAATATAACAAGAGTCATTATCTTAATCCTGCACAGTCAAGAAAGTTAGGAAGAAATATACAAAGACCAGTGCAAAATGTTTTTCTGATTGATTTTAATGGCATGTCAATCCATCTAGGGTTATTTTATAATCAGATGTTAGATAATTGTGTTTCTATCAAATGTAAATAATTTTCTGACATATCAATTTGATCTATAAATGTGAACTTAACCGGTACTACCACTCCAAGTCAGAATGGACCTGGGAGTAATGACAATGAAAGGGTACTCCATGCTCACAAGATTTCCAGAACTCAAACCTGATCATCAAATGCAGTTTAGAGTCATACTCATGAAACCCCTTTTTTTGGAATAACCCCTCTGCATGGAATACAGTTAGCACTTCCAACAGGGCAACATTTTTCAGAGTTGTGAAAGCTTGCCTATCTACAAAATCAGTGTTTAAATTTCTGACTTGACTTAGATTGCTAGATATTATAGTGCATTTGGGCCACCATCCTTCTGTAATGCATGTTTCATTAAAGATAAATAACAATGAGTGTATATATATATTTTCTTATATACATGCATAAGTAACAAAACCTTAACTCTAAACTGAAAATATGTTTTTTTATTGACATAACACCTTTTATTGTAGCTCAAAATCAAAAAGAAATCAAAAACCTGAAATCCACCTCCAAAAAAAGTCTGTTCTCAAATTTACCTATAAAGTTAGCAAAAATAATGTCTCATTTTTTTAACATTTTGGACGAATCCAGGAACAATACATTTACCATCTCACAATATTACGAAAACCTATCAACAAAATTCCTACCATCTAAATTACAATAGCAAATGTCCACAAAGATATAGTGTAGCAGTATTAAGTTTTTTCTCAATAGAGCATAATTGGTTTTACTTTTTCTCAAAAGTTATTCATTAAATAACTTGTAAAAATAGAATAAATAATAGTTAAGAAGAGCTTACATCACCATATTGTCCATCAAATTCGTTGATTTCTCACAAAAATAAGTAATATTAATACAGGTTAAAAGATAAAGTTAGGTTTGGCTTCTTTGTTTGATGGTATATGAACCTTCATAGGTTGATATACCATCAAAACTTCAAAACTGCAAGAAGACTGTGTGAAAGAACAATAATGGTTTTATTTAACTCATAGCTGAAGAAGATAAGGGGACTCATACCTATCTCAAGGGCATTAGTCTGAAAGTGAACATAATAGTATAACTGGAATTTTAACTCACATCCTATGATGTTGTAGTCCAACATGCCCCCCAACCTCTACAGAATTAAAAATAACTATATAAACCTATTTTATTGCAATCAAACATGTAAGAATTACAAACTGGATGAAACAGGGCCAGTGCATGCTGCACTATCCCCATCCTATTTCCTATCCAAGTGTGTGTGTGGGGTCACAAGCCTGCTTTAGGGCTAGAGAAGGGCTGGTTTCACATATTTTCTGTGTATACTACTTTGTGAAAATAGACATGTATTTGAGTGGAGATCTAGTATCATAGATTCAAGTTGGGCATGGGGAGATGATACCCTAACACTGAGCTTGGCCATCAGAAATATCATTATTGTTATTCATAATATCATAGAATCATGTTGGGTGGTGGGGTAGATGAGACCCTAGTACTGGCCTTGGCTATCAAAAATATCATTAAACAGTGTATCTCTCTATCTGCATCAACAAATAATTGTGAATTAATAATTTGCTATCAAAAATGGAAAAAAACTGCCAATTTCTTCATCAGCTATAACACCACACCACTAAAATCTAAAATTAACAAGACCAACATTGTTTATAAATTTACTTGTCCAGAAAGGAATTGTGTTACAAAAACAAAACTACAAACAACTACAATGAATATATGACCATTATCTTGAAAATTGAGCATCATCTCTCAGACCAAAGTACCATACAAAATCACCTAAGCTAACATAGAAAACTACCATCCTCTATTAAGAATAGACTGGATGACCATATATAAATATTACACAAATCCAGCTGTAAAAAAGAGACTGAAAATATTGTAAGCTTTAATTAAAAAGCTCAAAAACCTACACTTAACAATATCTCTTACGAACATAGCCAAAATGTTCTTGCAGTGTTTGGCAATTAAAACTTCTTTATAATTAGCATCAAAAACACACTTTCTGCACTTTAGCATAAATTTCTACAAAACAAACAATTTGTTATACTGAACACACCTTAAAAATTGCTCAAATGATTAGCCAAAAATAGTTTCAAACAATATCTGCGTATATTTTATCCTGAAAAGATTTTGCTTATATATACACAAGAAAAATTGAATAAAATACCTATGTGATAAAAAATAGAAATAAAAATATATATTCACTCATTAGTCGATAAATTTTGTAATATCACTGTTCTGGAGTTCTGGAGAGTGTAGAGTACCCATTAACTTCATTGCCATTACTCTCATGTCCACTTTGATCTGGAGTGATTGTCCCTGTTAGGATCCCATCTGTGGGTCAAATAGATCTGTTTAAAAGATATTCATATTTGATGGAACAGTGTGTAAAAAAAACAAAAAACAAATCATAAGGATCAACACAAAAAAAATGAATGTACAATGCATGTGATTCCCTAACCTCTTGACATGAAATAACTCAAGATAGGTCGACACACCATAAAATCCATCAATCAAATTATTATTAAGTATAATCATGTGATCATTAAAATTTTCAATTTTCTTCAATTCTCAAAGACAATTTTGTATGGTGAATGAATTAGTTTTTTAATGCAAACTTCACCTGATCTCTCTTTTATTGGCTCAATTAGTTGGCTTTCTAACTTTTGTCACAAGTGGATTTTCCAATATAAGAACGATGCTAAACTGGATTCTTTCTTTGTTTCCAATGGCTTAGCTTTATACGTTTTAACTATATAAAATAAGATATTTTGCTGAAAACTTGTGAATCATAAATCAAAATTATGACAATTTTTAAACCCCTTTTGTTCATGACATTCTCACTAGGTTTTTGTGAAACAAGAATGTCTTACTCTCAAGAGGAATTTTTTCAAAAGGGAATTATTGCTGTAGGTTTTTCATGAAGTACTTCCCAATGAATGTAATCACTCTATGCAAGTATCTGTCTGTTGACTGTTATTAACAATTCATCTTTTATAGAACTGAGTCAAGCTTAGCACATTAGTCAATCAGAATAAAGCTCAATACATTAGTCATTAGGAGTCAAGCTCAGTACATTAATCCATTAGAGTCAAGCTCAACTCATTAGTCAATTGGAGTCAAGCTTAACAGGTTAGTCAATCGCAGTCAAGCTCAGCACATTAGTGAATCGCTGTCAAGCTCAACATAAAAAACAAAAATATCAATATACTTCTTATATATAATTATACAATATATTTTTTGTTTACTGTGTTGCAATTTTATTTTTTGTTACAAAGTTTCCCTGCTGTAGAGTTTGGTAATAAATAATAAGTGACGATTGTATAATGTTTCAATAGAGATAATAACATCCTGGTATCTTTGATTTAGAAGAAAATTCTGTAAAAAACATTGGTCTTGCTGTACTTATTTATGAGTAATATTGTATATTATGCTTTTTTTTGTAAATGTCATTATCAGCAGAACTCTATTTGATTAAAGTTGGCTTTTTTTTATAAAAATATGTTTATAACAGTGAGCCTCACCAGTCTTGCTCAGGGAAGAAAACTAAGTGAGATTTTACCTGTTATGTTCTCAATAACTTTTGATATTATGCTGTTTCAGGAAATATTAAATGAAATTAATGTTAAAAGCCCAAATTCAACTTAAATATATCAAATAGACATTTCAGTTTGCAATAGCCCAGGGTAACCTCAAGAGGAATCAAATGGAATGAGTAATAAGCAAGGCAGGTAACCCTGGAATCTCAGGGGAGATAACTGCATCGTAATGAATCGGCCATAACTGATAATTGCAGTCAGGAGATTGGAGATCTTACCAAAGAGATGCAAAGAACACATGCTGATGAAAGACTCTATACCCCCTTCCATAAAGTTGCAACCACATTCCCTTTGACTGTTTAAGTTGTAGTCGGGTATCCACATGCAGGTTTAGTCTTCTCAATGCACGGACCTTTCTCTCTTTCAACTGCCCCATTTGAACAACTCTACAGAAGACAGGGTCAACAAGATAATGAAAGGATCCGTGACTATGATTTGATCAACATAATCGACCTGAGTGGTTGTACAAACGTTGAGATGCACACAGCATAAATTGCCCAGAGCTATTGGATGTTGAGATAAGCATCCACCAGTGGGGACAGTGGGGGTGCCAAGTTTAGAATGCTATTAGGTTGAAAGCCTTGAGCCTTGTCATTTTCATTGTTTGATTTGAACAAAAGAAAAGTTTATTTCTTTCATAATGAGGTGTCTCTTTGGGATAAGAAATAAAAAAAGGCTGTGAATGCTGGTTTCACATTGAATTTTTTGAAAACAAAAATCATTCAACTTTCTGTCTCTAAAGAATTTACAGATATTCAGTCTGTATTTGTAAGTCTATAAGATGGGGATGGGATCACTAAGTCTGTAACTAAACACATACTTGTTAATAAATTTTGATCTGAAATTTTTACTGTATAATGTTCAATCTGTGGAATTAATATTAACCACTGGATTAAGTGTATTTACAAATTAAAAGATTATGTTTAAGAAATATGTGGTAGGACCTGCTATGATCTCATTATTTATATCAATAGTTACTTGAATCTATAATTGATTTCTTAGGATTAATCGTTACTTAAAATCACATAATTATTATTAAATAGGAATATTTGTTGTTAACAATATATCTGTGTATAAATTATTAGTAATATACAGGAATTCTTTATATCATGAATGTGTGCAAATAAATGATTATAGAAAAAATACAATTTGAAAAAAGGCAAAGAACATAGAAAATATAGTTTTGAATATCATCAAACATTTAGAAATGAATCAAATTTTGGCATTAAGGAGTTGGCATGCTATTAGATAAATAAACTTAAATGTAAACTTGTACCTTTTCATGCATTGACTTGGTGTAATTCAAAAGTATTAAAATCAAGGCTTTTTAATTCAATACTTTTAAATTTAAATGAAGATGTGTGCAGAGTTGAACAATTTCTATGATAAAGTGATCGTATCTAGACATCAAGACAGCAGATAATAATATCTATCACCTGTTGATTTTTTTTTCTGCCCTCTTTGAATTCATCATTCCTTGTACTTCTTACTAATTTTATTTTATTAACTATTCAGTTAAAAAGAGTCTTCATGGTGTAGTGGTTAATATTCTGGGCTCATAGTAAATTAGATTGAACTCCAGTTCCACAATTTCATTCACTTTTGGACTAATACCCTTGGGAAAGGTATGAACTCCCATATCCTCCTCAGCTAAGGGTTAAATAGCACCACTACTGTTCTTCTACAAGGATAGCTTTAGCATTAAATAACCCATTAAGGTTTGTATGCCCTTAAAACAAAGAAACCAAACTAAACTATTCAATAAGTACGTGGTGTACCCTTGTGGTGTAAAAGTTAAAGCGCTGAACTGCGGAATTGTAGTAAGTTCGAACTCCAATAGCACTATTCACTTTCAGACAAATAACCTTGAGAAATCCTTATCCTCCCAGCTATGTGTTAAATAGTACCACTAATGTTCTTCTAGAAAGATGTCTTTGGCATTAAATAACCTACAAAGGTTGATATGCCATTAAACACAGAAAACCTAAACCTCAGTTAGTAAACTTGGAGCGGCACTACCAAGAAATTAAAACTATATAATATTTAAATGTGCAAGGCTTGAAAAATTAATTCTTGAACTTTATGCTCGATTCAAATGAAAAGTGAAAGTTTGATAACAGATGATTAACATTTTTATTTCAAATGATTACAAAAAATGTTGAGACAAGTCAGTGCAAATTTTCAATACTTTTTCATCAGCAGGTTTTGGTGAAACACAGTTTCGAAAATGCAACTGCTCCATACTAACCAGAGCAAGCTCCATATTCTTACTTATTTTCTAAACTGAAGTTTTATTGCTAGGTTAAGATTTGAGGATGTGATAGACATTGAGAGAAATACAATGGTGCAGCTTAACACTGTATCAAAGTGGGAGTTTGGTGCTTCAGCCGATGGAAAACTCACTGGAATAAGTATGTTGAATACCAAGGAAATATTTCCTTCATTGTTCATTTCTGTCTCAGCAAATATAGCTTCAGTCTTGATATTTTTTAGCACATCTCTTATAGTCTGTATTGATTTGGTATTCAGTGTATACTGTACAATACAACAAATTCTTTTGAAAAAGATTACTTTTTCTTTCCTTTTAAAATTTTAATGAAGATTTACATACTGTTTAGCAACTTATATAATAAAGGGATGATGTCTACGCATTGAGACTGCCACCTTGATCTGGGCTTCTTAAAATGATCCATATAGATCCTTGAAAAGTGAATAAAATTTTGGCAGGATGAATAAAAGCATGTAATGGAGAACAAAAAACCAGTGAATCATGTACACTAGTTGCAAAATATAAAAGATTGTAGCAAAATATCCCAAGTTTTTTTACTGTTAAGCCAATTCTACTAGCTTTTCCAAGTTTATATATGGTGGAATCTGATTTGGTTTGGTTTTATGACATATCGACCATTGTTGGTTATTTAATGACAAGTTCTGGTTTTACGTACATATCAAATATATATGGTTTGTAAATTCCTTTTGTAGATACATTTTTATACGAACCTGAGCTTATTTTTGTACACAGTTAAATGTTTTAAGTATTTCTATCTAACACGGATATTTCTATTTACTGTTAATCATTTGTTTGCACACAGTTAAATAGTTTCAAATATTGCTATGTAGCAGTAACAATGTAATATTAGTCATTTGTTTACACACTGTTAAATTATCAAACAGTTCTGTTTTAAGCAATTCAATTTAGCATAAGACATTTGTTTGCCCACAGTTTAAACATCAACCAGTTCTATTTGACCTATAGATAGGACCCTATCTGGTGCTATGACTCTGGGCGATGGTAATGAAGAGGTACTCTGCTTTCTCCAAAGCTCCACTATTACTGGAGTCTCACCATCAGATTGTTTAGTGTCATATCCAGGATATTCGTTGGTGGAGGTTGGGGGGTGTCTTACCTCCTCTACAAAGATGCAGTTAGTGTATTTTACAATTCCAGCTGACTGGGCTGTGGAATCTGGGTTTAGCTATGTGTGTCATTTACTTTGCAAACAGAGATTCAATTTGAACATAGAATGTGATGATTTGTGGCTCAAACTCACAAACATACAATGTAATGTTTGTGATCTTTTTAGAGCCCACTAAATCTATCCATCCCATTAAAAATAGTTAAATGATTAAAGATGTGTTTTCATTTATAGCATATTGATTCATTTCTTTTGTAATTTGTATTAAACACAGGTAAATTAATAACAATTTGTAATCTAATGTTCCATTAGTATATGTGAGTAAAGTTGGCGACTGTAGTCGAGGGCGACCAGAAGGCTCCCTTTTCAATAGCTTCTACACCAAGGTGTAGGGGAGGGTGCCACTCCTTTCCCTGGGTTGCTCTACTTTACCCTTGATATGTATCTTATATTACTGAGTGTTAAGCAACGAAGTATCAAGTACCATTTTTAAAGTCTTTGGTATGACTTGACCAGAGATTGAACCCAGGTCTCTCAGACCATTGGCAAACACTCTACCCACTAGGCCAATTCCAGGTCAAGTCATACCAAAGACTCAAAAAATGGTATTTGATCCCTCCTTGCTTAACACTCAGCATTATATAAGGTATGGATCAAGGGTAAAGTGGAGCAATCCAGGGAAAGGAGTAGCGCCTTTCCCTACACTTCGGTGTAGTAGCTATTGAAAAGGGAGCCTTCAGGTCACTCTCGATTATAGTTACCAACTTTACTTACTTTTAGAATATGTGAATGGAAATTAAATTTGGATACAAAGAGTGCATCAAGTAAAATATTTGATCATTATAAAGTCTAGACAAGTCAGTGATAATTCTTGATACTTTGTTGATAAAATATTGCCATATACATGTATAAAAGCTTTTATACTCAGTAAACATGGCTGTATGTGACATTTTTGTTTCTTAAACTGATAAATCATATACTTAACATATTTAAGATCTCATCATTCACTGTGCACGTGGAGTAATGGTTATCATCATAGGAATTGGACACGGCGACACGAGTTCAAATCCTGGACGAGACTGATTGCATTTCACATAGCACTAATACCCTTGGGAAAGGTATGAATCCAATTATTCTACCTCCAGCTATGGGTAAATAGTAGGACAGACTAGGTTCTTCAGCCTTGGTTAGGCAATTAGTCTAGGAGAAGGAAAACTCTGAATTCAAACCAGTTAAACTCCACTTAAAAATTGACCTTGTGTCATATCCTGCCCGAGCAGAGGGGTTGGGTAAATAGGATCATTCGCTGTGCTAATGATAACTGTTTTCTATACATTGGTCAGTGAAATTTTATTTACCATTTCAGATATTTATCTTTGATTTTTTTAAAATGAGGCTCATAGCACTAACAACTGCCGGATAACATCTGGTCAAAGGTTATAATTGCTGAAGCAAGTCAGGGAATCATGTGGCCATTCATTTATTGGTAATGGCATGGGATTTGAGATAATTAGATTTTAAAAGTTAATTGGAACCCAGAATCAAAAAGTAAATTTGAGAACTTTGGAATTAAAGTGAAACCACCTCTTATTGGGTGGGGTCGGAAAGAACAGCAACTTATAGTTTTCTTCCATCAACTGTTCAAAATCACTCCATATCTGCCTTTTGAAATTGGTCAGAAGAAGAAATATATGTGTTTTCTTAAGAGGAAGGGTGTCATTCCTTCTTTCCACCAGGATCACCAACATTTTTTGAGTCCCCCAGAAATATTATTATTATCATTTATATTTATTCATTCATACTTTTGAACTATCTACCTATAGTCATCCTCAGGATTTGGTAAAGTCACACAAAAAAGGTATCCTAGTTTTAGGGGGCTGTAGAATATGCCAATTGCATCTCTGAAGAGGAATAAGACTCCCCCTTCCTCAGCAAGTGTCCTGGATATAACCCTAAACCATGTGATTGTAAGGCTTCAGTCCTGAAGCTTTGGGAAATATGGAGTACCCTTTCACTGCCATTACTCCCAGGTCCACTCTGGCCTGGAGTGGTAGTATCTGTTAGGGTCCGATCTATAGATCAAATAAAACTGTTTAATCATTTACTATACTTGAAACTATTTAACTGTGTTCAAACAAATGATTGATATTAAATTGAATCAGTATTTGATACCAATGCTTGAAACCATTTTATTGTGTGCAAACAATGACCTCTGGTTCATTTAAAAATGTCACCTTCAAACTATTTGTTCTCAGATCATATATATATATATATATATATATATATATATATATATGTGTGTGTGTGTGTGTGTATGTGTGTGTGTGTGTGTGTGCTTAGACTGAAATACTACAAGTAAGATGAATTTTAAGCTAGTATAAAAATATAAAGATATCTTGTGTGCTCTAATCAATAAAAATAGAATCAGAATGTGTATCTATGTTTTTAAGTATAAGACAATTGATGTATGGAATTCAAGAAATGTGTGTTCACAAGTTAAAGGAAACAGAACATCTAATCACTGAAAGTGATGACAAGAAGCAGGAACACTTATCAAATTTATTTAAATAATAAATAATTTCTTGAGGCA
This sequence comes from Sepioteuthis lessoniana, assembly GCA_963585895.1. Taxonomy (NCBI): domain Eukaryota; kingdom Metazoa; phylum Mollusca; class Cephalopoda; order Myopsida; family Loliginidae; genus Sepioteuthis; species Sepioteuthis lessoniana. The sequence goes on from OY757914.1 coordinate 73,131,147, forward strand.
ACACTTGAGTCTTAATTCTCTATTCTAAATGCCATATTCTGAAAATAGTTTATTGATAGACGTATTTATATATGTCTATATACACATACATATATGTAGGAAACCTATGAAAAGACAAGTAGTTTATGTGTGTATGCGTGTATGTATATAGATATATACACACACATACATGCATAAATTATATAGTTTTCATATTTATATATCTCTAGACTCTTGCTTCTTCAGTAGCAAATAACCAATATATATAAATATACACACATACACATTTTAAACAATTTTTTTATAAAAGTGAGTAAAGTAAAGTTGGCAACCTTAGTCAAAGGCGACCCGAAGGCTCCCTTTCGATAGCTACTACACCAAGGTTTAGGGGAGGGCACTTCTCCTTTACTTGGATTGCTCCGCTTTACCCTTGATCCTTACCTTATAATGCTGAGTGTTAAGCAAGGATGAATCAAGTACCATTTTTTTGAGTCTTTGGTATAACGCGACCTGGGATTGAACCTAATTCTCTCGGCCATGGGCGAACTCTCAAACGATAATAATTAAATTTCTTCAAAACCAAAGGTACAAGAAAAATATTATTTCTAGTGGAACATCATATAATCAAAACCAATATTACTTGGTATTATTTATTGCCAAACTCAACAACTCTGAAACCAAAAATGCAAATGTATTGCAGTCCAAAATTAAGTAAATTTCTTCAATGTATTCATAGTTTTATGTTTGATTATAGTTTCAAAGCTATAGAGTTTGGTAACGAATAATCCATTTTGTTTGTATAATGTTCCACTACAAATAATAAAAATCTGATATATTAAGTTTAGAAGGAAATAAACTTTTTTATTGAAAATTGGAAGTGGTTTACTTATTATGAGGTGATATAGTGTTTCTCTCTCTCTCTCTCTCTCTCTCTCTCTATATATATATATATATATATATATATATATATATATATGTGTTTGTGTGTATGTATGTCTATGTGAACTGCAAGAAGAAAAGGAAGACTGTGTAAGAGTGACTATTTATGCTTTTTTCTTTATGAACTGCTCAACAATACAAAGCTGTTGGAAAGCAAAAAGAGAATGGCGTTTTTTAAAAATTTTACTGAATATTTTGGTGACAGTAGGATGAATGTAGGAAATAACATTATACATTGCTTTATTCTAGTCTATTTTCCTTTTGGTTTGGCTGAGAACTTTTCAATCCCTTCTCATGGAATAAATAATAATGTTCATCCCTCAGTATTAATCATGACCATTAACTTAGCAAATGAATTATAGAAGTGATTCGTTTATAGCAGGATAAGTTGGTCTTAAACCTGCTATACTTTTTGAGGAGCTGATAACCTAAGAATCTTTTACCAGTGTGCCACAGATTCACTAAAAAGCACTCATATTCTTCAGTCCCAGCAAACAGGGCTGCTTCTCTTTAGAAAGGAATAACGGGTTCCAAGTAGCATTTCATAGTTATTGCCATTATATCTGGAATTCAAATAATTAAAAAATCACCTTCAATTTAAATGCAGACTCTCCAAAATCACCATTCAATTTTAAATTGGACTGGAAACTGCTTTATTCTCTAAGTTGGATTATTTTCAGTTAATTGTTCAATTGAATGTCATTATGAGATGCTGTTTTTATAGTGTGATGATTACATAAAAAATCATGTGCATATTTTTGTAATGTATAGAAATCTATCATTGATATCATATAGTATTGATCTATCATTATTATACAGTGATTTACTAAAGAAATTGTCTCATCATCTTGATTGCTATTGCAACCTTTTTTCTGCAGATGCTTGTTGCATTTTTTCATAGCACCTTATACTCTCACAAAATTCATTGTAATTTTGATCTTTATTTTGCAATGAATTTGTGCTGGAAATGACATGAGAAAATATCTGGTAGGAAGACTGTACTTAGGTAATTCTTAAAATAAGTACAGCCCAACTATTTTGAAAATTTTCAGTAGCTTATTGCTTGGCTTGAACCTGAGTTATTAGAACAAGTAGAAATGATTTATGCAGCTAACTTTTTCACATTATTTTGCTATAAAATATGGATTCTGTTTGCGGTAGGGATCGTTTCATTTATCATGGAAGAAAATGAACTTGTAAAATTTCAGATTTTAGACAGAGCTATTTGCATTTGATGCTAATACACTTGAGAGAGGGATTTATGTATTTTCCCATCCCCTCTGACACTTGCATGATGTAATACAAAGTAAATTTTTAAGTTTTCCTTCTTTTAAACTGGTTGCCACACTAAGGTTATAGAATGCAGTCTGTTGTATTATTTACTCATAGCTGGATATAAAATAGTTAGATTCAAACTTTTCTCAAGAGCATTAGTGCTATGTGGAACAGTCTTGTCCAAGATTTGAAATTGAGTTACCAAATCCATTTCCTGCATCAATTACTATTACTTTACACTCTCTTCCTAAAAAGCCATGTATCCATCTCTTGTCTCATCTGTAACAGGTAAAATAGTTGGACAGAATAGCACCTCTAGCCTTGTAGGGTAATCAGTCCAAGAGGTAGAAAATCTCTGTGTTCAAAACTGGAGGGTTATCTTCAACCTTATTTTAGCAACATCTGTGGTGACACAGATGTCAAGTTGTATAGCACCTTTCCCTTTCTTAGATAAAGTGTGTTGTGAAAATAGGAGATCTGTGATATGGTTGACAACTGTCTATCTTCTATACAACTTTTTCCAGGCCTGTGTTGTGCTCTGACTGCAGATTCATAGTCTCACCAGACTGATTGATGCCATGACATAAGTTCTATAAGAGGCACATATATTCACTAATATGAGCTCAAGTCTTTATGAAAAAAGGATAAATAAATATATCCTAATCTGATCAGCTTTTTCCACAGTCTCCTGCAGAATGCAGATCTTCCTCACAAAGTTTGTAAGACACAGAGAATAAGGTCTTACTCTACACATGATGTGTTGGCAAAGGGTGAAAATTCAGCATTTTCCTTAGAGTTGTCAACTCATGGCTAGAGTGTCCAGTCTTCTTGACTATTTTACGTACCTTTCTTTAATATAGTGTGTATATTTACACTTACAGTGTAGATATATACACAATATTGTCTCAAAATAAGTACATTCCTACCAATTGATCATAAAAAGATATAGCCCAGTTGGCTGTTGAACACACCAACTGCACCTCTGCAGAGGGGTAAGACCCTGTCCCAATAAGTGTCCAGGGATATGAAACTAAATAATCTGATGGTAAGTTTCCAGTAATACTGGAGATTTGGGGAATGCAGAGTACCCCTTCATTGCATCACTCCCAGATCCACTCTGGCTCAAAGCAGTAGCACCTGATAGTGTCCTATTTATGGGTCAAATAGAACAAAACTGCATACATATGCTGAATTGTTTGAAACAGAAATGTTTTTTTGCTAAACAGAATCATTTGAAATAGAACTGTTTTGACATTTAACTGTGTGTGGACAAAAACTATACTTATACTAAAGTGAATTGTTTAAATTAGAACTGTTTGACTAAACTAGATAACTCAAAATAGAAAGTTTTTTGACAATTAAACTGTGTACTTAGGCTAAACTAATTTGTTTGAAATAGAACTGTTTATTTGTATAAAAATGGATTAGCATTAAATAACTTTCAAAGGTTGATATGCCATAAAAAACGAACAACCATGCATAAAAAGATAACTTTTTTCAATACCAAAAACACCAGGATTTTATTATTACTGAGAGAGCATTATACAATTTTGGTATAAAAATATATTAATCATATATAATTCTGCTTAGGTGTATACTGTACTTATTTTTGGACTGGTATGTATTCCTGTTTTTTTTTTTATTAAAAACAATACCAGATATCATATATTTTGCTTGTATAATATTTCATAGGAAATTATGAATTCCTGGTATCTTTGGAATATAAGATTAATTTGTTGCAAAAATTTGTATTTATTTATAGATGATATTATGTGTGTATATATATATATATATATATATATATATATATATATATATATATATATATATATATACACAAAATGAGAATTTTAGTAATATATAAATGTTTACCTTACTCTAATGATGATGGCAATTTGTCTCTTCAGAATTATTTGCACGTTTTGAGTTTTTTAAAATCAATTAACAAATATGACATATTTTTCTTAAAAATGATATTACAGCTTGAAATATGTATATTAAATCAATCAGGTTTACTTTATTGGAAAAGAAAGATGTGAGAGAAAACAGTTAAGAAGTATCATTCAAGTGGAACACAATATACAATCAACTTAGTTTTTATATGAATAAGTATGAGTTAGCACTTTGTACATATTAGGAAACTATTTTGAATTAAATTAATTCAATGAATGATTTTAAAATCTTTTTTGTCTCTGATTCCCCACCCCCATCCCATTTCATTAACAATTTTGAGATTTCCGTTTCTAAATATGTTTTTTTTTTCTCTGAGTTATGTGTTGCCTTTTCATATCCTTCCTTGATAAATTCATTTCATTGTCATATTTTCTACTTTTCTTTGTGATTTTATTGCTTCATTCTTTCTATACATAGATTTTTATCACCTTTCTTCTTGACCTTTTTAATGTTCTTTAATCTTTTTATTCTTTCTTAGATTTGACTTGTTCTTCTTATTTTGCTTATTTCTTTTTATCTAATGAACCTCCATAATTTTTTCTTCAGAGTTTCTCTATTTTTCTTTAATATTTTTCCTACCATCTTTCCTCTCTTTTTCTTTTCTAAAACTTCTTGTTCTTTATTTCCTCTTCATTCAATTACCATTTCTTTTTATTTATTTGTCTTCTTTATTCTCTTTTTTTTTGTATGTTTTCTTTTATTTCATTTTATGATATTTTCTCTTTTTTTCCTTTGCAATTTCTCTATTTAAATAATTTCTTCAATTTTCATTTCTTTTCTGTACTCTTTTACTTTTCACTCCATTTTTCAAAAATATTCTTTGTTTCTTTCTTTTTCTTCCTTTTTACTTTTTTTCAAATTTCTTTGTTTTTCTTTTTTTTTCTTTTTAATTCCTAGTTTCTTTTCTTATTTCTCATTTTCTTTCATTTTTTTCTTCCATTTTTTAATTCCTTGTTTCTTCTGTTCTTTACTTTTTTTTACTTTCTTTTTCTTTGACTTCCTTCTTTATGTTCTCTTTTTTCCTTCCCATTTATTTTTTAATTTGTTGTTTTTTTCCTATTTTTGTATTTTTTTCTATCTCACCTTTTTTCTTATTCTTTTCTTTTTATTTTTTTTATTTTTCTTTTAGTTTTTCTTCTTTATTTTTTATTTTCTTTTTTTATATATCTTCCCATTTTTCATACCCTTCCATTTTTTTTCTTAATTCTTTATTATTCATTCCTTTTCCTTTCTCACTTTCATTTCTTTCATTTCTTCCTTTTTTAATTTTTGCCCCATTTTCTTTTCTCAATTTTGGATTAATCTATACACTTATTTAAATGAGGACATTCTTTCTGACTCCACTAGTGGAAAAAAAAAAAAAAAAAAAAAAACACAACTCTTTATTCTTGCATTATTTCTTCTGTTGTTCCTGTTTGTTGTCTTTTTTTTTTTTTTTTTTTTTTCTGTTATTCTTTTTTTTTTTTTGCTGATCATATATGAGATGTTTATTAGATTTACATAAAGAAACTTGATGAATGCCAAATCCTGATTAAGTCCACAGATACGGATCTTCAACGAATAATGAGATGAGTTGAATCATCAGAGTGAAATCCTTCCTTCCTGTGCAAGAGCTTGCGTCTCTCACACTAATGATCAAATAATGGAGACATATATTTTTTTTGTTTTTCACTTTACCTTCCATTTTGTTTTGTTGTTTGTTAATTCTATTTTTCTAATCTTCATTTCTATTTTCTTTATGTATAAAATTGTTTGTTTTTACTTTTCTAATTTTTTTTTCATTTATTTTTACCCACACCCATCCTAAAATAGTAATCTCCCTTGAATTTTCTTGCATATTGCATCCCTTCTAAAATGGGTGAAGACAATTAAGATGGTTGCTGTTGCCTATACAGCAACTGCAGTGGTCAGAGTCTAAAATAAAAATATCTCTTCCTTTACCCTTCATTTTCTCTATTGTGAATTATGATACTCCCCCTCATTTTTTGTTTGTTTTTGTTTAAACATTTTTATAGTTATCCTTCCAAACTTCTCAAAGTATTACCTCACACCTGATTTGCGTGGTGGTTGTAATTGATATAATTCATCATATCCCCTCTCACTTTCTTAATACATGAACATGCTTATCTCTCTATCCACTTCTTTACTATTTCTTTTTTCTCCCTTCTATTTTCATAGTCTTTTTGCTTTTTATTTTTTTGTTTGCTTTTTCTTATTGGTCCTTCAGTTTCTTTCTATCTTTTTTTACCATTTTTTAATCTTAGTTAAACACATTCATATTACATAAGATAATCCCTGGGCAGAAATTATGTGCACAGATGACCCTCACCAACAAAAATCAGCCGTATATAATTATGTTTCATTGCACAAAACACTGTAAATATAAACAGGTCTGGTCAAATTTAGAATGGTAGAGAATGTTATAAAAAATGGCTCACAGTACGTATATGTATATATATATATATATATATATATGTTCCATGATTTATTGTTTGTGTTACTTTCATGTGTTTAAACTTAGGTCTATAACTACAATGTTGTTTATGTGCTTTCTTAGTAAAATATCTAAAAAAAAAATGTAAGTAGGTTTTCTTGAAATTTTTAAGATTTACGATTATTTAAAAATCCTGCTTAAATCAAAGTAAATGTTTCTTCAATAAAATATGAAAGCATATCTTCACTCATGTTTTCATGTTCTTTAACCTTTTCTTGCTTTCTTTCTCTCTTTCTTTTGATTTGTTCTTTTTATTTGCCCTATTTCTTTGTAATCGTCCTTCTATTGTTTTTCCTTCAATTCTTCTCCCAGTTTGGGAGAAGGTCAAAGTTGATTATATCACTATTGAAACTGAGAATGATTTTAAAACCAAATAACAAAACTATTGCTTATTAAAAACAATTGATAACTGAAAAAGACTGAAACTGGTTTGCAATTTTTTTTTTTTAAATTGGCACTTAATCATGATCTAGATGAAGTTTAAACCTCCTTGGGGAAGTCCCTGTGGCATAGAGGCAAATGTGCTGGACTGCAACATTCTAGTAAGCAACTTCAAGCTCCAGTTGAGCAATCACATTCACTTTCAGATATATCCTTGGGAAACATATAAGCCTACCACTACTCTTTTTCTTCAAGGACGGCTTTAGCGTTGAATAATCCATGAAGGTTAATACAACATTGAAAAAAAAGAAATCAAATTGAATCTAAACATCATTACTTTATTTTATATTGCCTGCTTGTTCACTTGAATTTTAAAAAATTTAAACTACAGCTTCTATATTTTCTTATCACACCTTGTAAAAAGCCACATTGCATATTTGTATAAATAAATGCCTTAAAGAAGATGTTAGTAAAGATTAGTATTTAGTATTCTATGCATGTCTTTTTTACTGGTATCAGAAGCATAATACTTTTTTTTATTTAATCTTTTTGTTATTTTCTCAAAATCACCGATAATCATTCTTCTTGTTTCCAACCTTTTGTTGTCAACCATACAATTTGGACTTTATCTAAAAGCTACGTTTATTTTGCCAACTTAGTGACAGGTTCTTTCACTATAGAAATACTATTATCTTTGTCATTTTTATCATAATGGCCATGTCTTATTGTCTCTACAAAGAATTTGTGCAGAGATTTCTTTTATTCCTGATTTGAGGAATCAGTATTTACCTATTATGAATATATAGCATCACAATATTCAATGCAATGTATTTAGGGCTAAAGCAGTGCTTCATATTTCTATATAAATATATTCTATTTTCCAGAAGAATCAGACTTGGGGCGGGCTACATAAAAAGAATTTTTTTTTTTTTTTTTTTTTTTGCAGCCAGCTAAAGAAGCCATATTTATATATTAGTACTAACAACAGGTGATGACCATACAGTATCGGCCATAAATATGTATCTCCTGATTTATAGTAAGAAGTTAATTCTCTTCTAACCCGAAGATACTGGGATTTTACAATTCCTAGTGGAGCATTGTATAATCAAAAATATGTAACTGCACAACTTCAAAAATATTTCAGCAATTTTATTTTCAGTTATAAAGGTGTTGCAATTTTATTTTTGATAACAAGTTTCAATGCTACAGAGTTTGGTTACAAATAATACCTAATTACATTCATTTTGGTTGTATTCTGTTCTGCTAGAAATGATAAAAAAAAGTAGTAGAGGACCTGTCAGGAGTAATGAAGAGAGAACTAGTCAAAGGATGCCACACTGTCAGCATAGCTTAATGATGGTCTTTGATTTAAAAGAAAATTAGCTTTTTATAATAAATTGGTTTAGTTTGGTTTCGTTGTGTAATGAAATATCAAACATCATGGGTTATTTAATGCCAAAGCCATCTTTGTAGAATGATAGTGTTACTATTTAGCTGCTGGGAATAAGGAGGATCATACCTATCCAAAGGATATTTGTCCAAAAATGAATGTAATAGTTCAAACTCACTTACTATGATGTTGTAGTCCAGCACATAAGCCACTACACCACAGAGTCTTCCCCTATAGTAAATTAATAGAGGTATCCTATTTATCAACCCCTCCGCTCGGGCAGGATATGACACAAGGTCAATTTTTAAGCGGAGTTTAACAGGTTTCAATTCAGAGTTTTCCTTCTCCTAGACTAGTTGCCTAACCAAGGCTGAAGAACCCAGTCTGTCCTACTATTTACCCATAGCTGGAGGGAGAATAATTGGATTCATACCTTTCCCAAGGGTATTAGAGCTATGTGAAATGCAATCAGTCTCGTCCAGGATTTGAACTTGTGTCGCCGTATCCATTTCCTACAATGATAACCATTGCACCATTAATAGAGGTATACTTATTTATAGCCGATACAGTATAGTTATCTTCTCTTAGGATACCGTCCTCAGTTCTGATCTTGCCCAGTCGGCTGAAGCTGTAGATCACACTGACTGGATCTCTGAAGAGGGTTAAAATACTCCCCCACCCCAATGAGTATCCTGGTAATGACACTAACCAATACTGGAGCTTTGGGAAATGTGGAGTACTCCTTCATTGACATCACTTACAGGTCCACTCTGGCCTGGAGTGGTAGCACCTGATAGGGTCCTATCTATAGGTCCAATAGAACTAAATTGCATACTTATGCTAAACTGAATGGCTTGAAATAGAACTGCTTTAACAGTTAAACTGTGTACTTATACTAAACTGAATTGTTTGGAATAGAACTGTTTTGACATTTAAGTGTGTGTAAAAAAAGTTTATTTATACTGAATTGAATGGTTTGAATTAGAACTGAATAGCTTGAAATAAACATATTTTTGACAATTAAACTGTGTATATATGGTAAACTGAATTATTTGAAATAGAACTGTGTATTTGATTAAAAATGGATTTGGCATTAGATGACCCACAAAAGTTGATATGCCATAGCAAACAAAGAAATACAACAATTCCAACTGAATCTTCAATTATTCCTTTCTGTCTAGATACTTTTCAAACACATCCTAAATACTAGCTGGACACCTAGAAATACCACAGGTGTTAACAGCAAAAATATAAGGGTGAGTCAAAACTTTTGCAATATTGTGATAACAATTTGGTAGCTTCGGATACTTTTGCCAAGGTCTTGAAGGAGACAAACCACACTGGACTGTGAGATGCCGAGCTCACCTGATACTCTCCTAGTGCTACTTGCCAAATTTACTTCTTTGGTTTGAAACATAACTTGAAATTTATGGTTTTAGGCCTACCTGACCTTGCAATGCAAGCCAAATTTATTGAACCATTTGATTACTGCACAAAAATGTTTTTGGCTGCTTCAGTGGCATTATGGCTCATTTCAAATTTGTAAAGCATAAGTTCCTGAATTATACTATGTTCATCTCTGTGGCTTTCAAATCACAGATGAAGTGAAACAATGCACAACATGTCAGTGCACCAACTACCACAATACTAATAACCACTCGGGATAACCTTCATGGCTTGAACTACTTTGGTCTCATGATATCACATGCTGCAAACTTATATTAAACAAAATATTGCAGAACTTTTAACTCACCCTTGAATCATCATTACCATAATATAATGTTGTCAACTACCACATCTATAAATATTGCTACATAACAGAAAACAATAGTGAACTTGTGTGATTGATAAATGGCATGATAAACAGATGTTTACATTTGTAAGAAAATTCAAAGTCAAAATTTTAATATAAATACATTCTCAGGTTTGTTATTAGATATAAATATCAATTCTACCAAGAATCACAAGAAAAAAAAGAATTATTATATTGTTTCTGAAAATCTAAATATTATAATTTCCTGCAGCAATTAACCATAATTCATGTAGCTTTTAAATGGTTACTGATGTTTATAAGCTGCATATTATGACTAAGGATGAACAGTCTGGATCAAAATAGTAAAAATAAAGAAAGTAAAGAGAAATCTCTTAAGGTTGTATCGATAAAAATTCATAATTTCTCAGAAACTTTGAAAATGATATCTGTTCTCTTTGAATCTCAACTGTCTTACTCTGTTACCTCCCTTTGTAAATCATGGCTACTTATTATTTAAGATTTAATTAGCTTTTTATAATAAATATAAATAGATATAATAAAATAGGTTCATAGAAATTGAATCGTCTTTGCTGAAGAAAGTTTAGTTTTTTTTTTTTTTACACAAGATCCAAACAATTTCTAAAAATCTGGTTGAAATCAAACTAAAAATGGTTGAGCTTTAGCTGCACTGACAGACAGACATTTGGCAAATTATAAGATTACTAATTGCCTATTAGTTTTTTTTTTCCATTTTTATTTAACTGGCTTAATTTTTTTTTAATTCAAAATATGTTGGTATTCTCTGATTCTTTTTATAATAATTTCAATGAAATATATCTAATTAACCTTAAAGGAAAATTGTTGAATTTGGGTTAACTTTTATCTGATAAATAGATTTGTGCTCCTGGCCAAACATTTTCAGTAGTGACAGTTGTGGGTATGGGATTAAAGTCTTACAGGGAGTAGTATGTCAAGTGGGGAGAGGCTGGAAGAAAGGCACATACTTGATCTTTCTTTCCTTCTCTTTTTCTTCTTATATATATATATAAATAAAATTGTATCCTTGTTGATACATAAAACTTTTAGTAATGAGATTGTTATTACAAGAGGTGAGATTTTAATTTATTTTAGGTTTTATCCAGCTCTGCTACCCAGCATTTAAGTACTTATTAATTTACCAAAGATTTTTTAAAAATTTGTTTATTCGCATTTGTTCACTACTTATATATGTATATATATACTCTCCATTCCTCTTACACTCCAAGTAGTAGTAGTAGTAGTAGTAGTTGGCGACCATAGTCGAGGGTGACCAGAAGGCTCCCTTTTCAGTAGCTACTACACTGAGGTGTAGGGGAGGGTGCTACTCTTTTCCCTGGATTGCTCCATTTTACCCTCGATACGTACCTTATATTGCTGAGTGTTAAGCAAGGAGGCATCAAGTACCATTTTTAAAGTCTTTGGTATGACTCGACCAGGGATTGGACTCAGATCTCCTGGACCATTGGTGAACACTCTACCCACTAGGTCACTCCAAAATAGAGAAAATTTATCATTTATACAATTTGGTCTCACTCCAGAATAATGAGAAATCATGATAAAAGGAACAAAGATTAACCATTTGCATGTTACATACACATTATATATATATTTACTTAACCCCTCTATCACTTGCAAGATGTGATACAAGGCCAATTCTTATGTAGAGTACCACTAGTTTGAATTCAGAGTTTTCCTTCTCCCAGACTGGTTGCCTTACCAAGACTAAAGAACCCAGTTTGACCAAATATTTACCCATAGCTGGAGGAGAAAAGAATGATTCATGTCTTTCCTGAAAGCATCAGTGCAAAGTGAAAGCTAAACAGCTTCAACCATATTTACCAACCCCTCTGCTCGGGCAGGATATGACACAAGGTCAATTTTTAAGTAGAGTTTAACAGGTTTGAATTCAGAGTTTACCTTCTCCTTGAATAGTTGCCTCACCAAGGTTGAAGAACCTAGTCTGCCCTACTATTTGTCCATAGCTGGAGGGAGAATAATTGGATTCATACCTTTCCCAAGGGTATTAATGCTATGTGAAATGCAATCAGTCTCGTCCAGGATTTGAACTCGTGTCGCCATGTCCATTTCCTATGACAATAACCATTACACCATGGACACCTCCTCTTTTTTTTTTATATGACACAAGGTCAATTTTTAAGAGGAGTTTAACAGGTTTGAATTCAGAGTTTTCCTTCTCCTAGACTAGTTGCCTCACCAAGGTTGAAGAACCTAGTCTGCCCTACTATTTGTCAATAGCTGGAGGTAGAATAATTGGATTCATACCTTTCCCAAGGGTATTAGTGCTATGTGAAATGCAATCAGTCTCGTCCAGGATTTGAACTCGTGTCGCCATGTCCATTTCCTATGACCATAACCATTACACCACGGGCACCTCCCAAAAATATTATTGAAATGATTAAGCATGTGAAATACTGAAAAACAATGTGCAAATATAATAAAAACAACTTCAAATAATTTTACTAATCTCTGACAGAATTTAATGTCAAAAGAAATATTATGCTGTTGTATTTTGGCCTTTTGACCTGGCCAAAAATGCCATTCCGAGGTGATGCACCGGAAGGAAGTGACACATTCTAATGGCAGTTATGAGAGGAAATCGTGTGGGCAGAAATTGGCTAACAAAATGGGACAAGCTAGAAAATTCCCATGATACTCTCATAGACTGATGCACCGGAAGAGAGTGACCTGTGAACTGCATGACAGTTATTTCCGCTTGATGACGATCAAACATGCGATTTCAAAGATTGAGTGGGCGATCGAGTGGGCGATGAACTATTATATAACTCAGTCAAGACAGAAGTCAAGACAGTTCCAGACTGAGTTATAGATGAGATGTGGTTGGGAAAGCCACACCCGGCCAAGGGGGCCCTCGGGAACCCCGAAGGAGTTTGGGGACCAGAGAAGTTGCTGATAAGATGCAGTAAAGAAAGCTAGCCCCCAGCAGAGTGGACCTCAGGGCCTCTGGTTGAGCATCAGGAGAACGAGAAAGACACAACGTTGATGGCCATAAGAGTGGGGGTCAAAATATTTCAGTTCTGTTCGGTCTCCAGCTCCCTCTCATACACAAACCTTGAGTAACCCTTTTCGAACCCTTGCAATAAAGTGAGAGGTAAATATTTTGTTAAAGAAGTCTTCCTGCGTTTTTATCATTGTGTCAGTATGATGCTGTAGATGACAATATAACAATGCTTTTTAAGTTTAACTGTGTGAATTTTGTCAATGACGTTGCTTTGTTAACTATTGCAAAGCAATATTTATCATTTTCAATTAAGGGAAAGTCAATATCAACAAAAAGTTAATTCTTCAAGAATTTACTTTAGATTTTGTCATCTTAATTGAATTTCAAAATATCCTGAACAGTTCCCTCCCCCTGTAAGATTTTCAAGTATCAATTCATTTCGAAAATATTTAATCAAATGATTTTTAAGGAATACTTCTCGCTATTTGTTCATAGATTTTTCAATCTCTTTTTAAAATCACCATTTTTTTAACACTTTTTTTTTTCTCTTTTGTATACATTTTTAGTGTATCTCTATTTTTCAATGCTATTTACTTTTCTAATCAACTATTTTTAATCACTTTTGGTTGGTTAATGAAGTTTGGCTTAAAATTTTACTTTTTGATATTTTTTCCTGATTTTCAAATTGCTTTTTTATTTTTTTGTTCTTTTGTTTTTTGTAGAAGATTGCTGTGAAGAAGTTAACCTTAAAATTTACAGACAGACAAACAGAATGATGCAGCAAGTAAAACCAGTGTGTATTTTTTTTTAGATTTTTCAATCATTTTCTTTTATCAGATAACTAACATTGTTTTCACTGACAGTTTCTCTGGACATTTGTTTGTATTTTTCTCCTATCAAATAAGGAAATTGATTATTAGCTGTTCTTTACTTGGCTTTGCTTAGTCTGCCACATCATTTTCCCTTTTGTTATGACCACAGTGTATTATGTTATTTCTAAAAGTGTATTGTTTGAAAGAACAAGCTGAATAATCTTATGGATATTTAATAAAACTTGTTGAGTAAAATAAAAGGTAAAATTTATATATATATCATCAACAAGTTGTGCTGATAGTACAGATTCTCTTGACTCTCCCTTATTATTCATCCTTATCATCCATCACTCTTGACAGGTTCTCTAGACAGCACCCAATACCTGCATAGAGCTAATGTATATAAGGATTTGTTAGTTGGCTAACACTGGTATGTATATGTGTGGAAGCCCACAGAACCTATTCAGTATTTTTATATTATTTATTGATTTAATTTTTTAAAACTAATAAAAAAAAAAGTTTTGATTTTGTCAGTTTTTTTTCTACTTAGCATAACAGGATTTTAAAAATCTTGATCAGTCAGTTATGATCTTATTTTATTTTTAATCAATTTTGTGAATTTTATATTTCTTTTTTAAATTAATTTCATGCAGTTTTGTATTGATTTTTCTTTGAATAAAGAAAGTTATCACAACACATAAGAGAAGAAAAGGGTATTTTTTTAACTTTCATTTTGTCATTTCTGTTTCATTTGGTAATTTTACTTTTTTGCTAGTTCAATTTTGAAATTTAAGGTAAGTGTATTATATGTCTAAACAATATATTTTTCATTTGAACATTGTGTCCCAAATTTTAACAGAAAAATAAGATGGTCCAAGATAAAACCTTGATTATCAAAATAAAATAATTTCATGATACAATAGGTGATCATTTTTTCTTTATGTGATTTTCTTTTCAGATTTTAACTACAAGATATTATGTGATGTTAATCTATTATGTTTTGAAATATAATTATCTATGTATGTGTATGCGTGTACATATATATATATGTATATATAACTAATAGTCATAGTGATTTGTCCTTGTATGAATCCATTTATGATATCTGAATCATTGTGTCTATAATTCATTTTTTTAATCTAGTGGCAACTTTTTGACTAAATTTGAAGGATCTCCAGATCAACTATACTGATTTTGGAAATTGATATATTATGAATAAGAATTTTAAAAATTAGGGATTTTAATTCAATATTTTTGTTAATTATCTTATTTGTGTGATAAATTGTGCACTAGCTAAAACTTTGAGTTTGTAGTTGCAGGTTTTTGATTTTTCAAGATCAGCTCTTACATAGAGCTTTTTTTGCATTCTCAAGTCACTCCTTTCAAATTAAAGCATCATAGGTTTGTTATAGAATCAAATGTAAGCCAAGTATATATAAAAATAAACACTTAGATACATATCAGCTGATATTTAGAATGATGTGGCACTAAAAAGTTTTAGTGATTACTTATGATTATATGATAAAGGCATTAGTCAAGAGAATAATTAGAAGAAAATATATAAGATGATTTCAAAGATGAAGAGTGAGTTGGAGAGTCACAGTCGGAAGAGCCAGAAGTTGGGGTCAGCTGGAGCCAATGGCACACATGCCCAGGTGGGGCCAAATTGGTTAAGAAGAATGTCTAAGTCTGTGGTTGTTTATTTTGTCTCCCACTCTTTGTTCTTTGAGTCAATCTAATGGGCTTAAGTAATTTCTTTAATCTCTCTCTCTCTCGTTTCACTACTACTAACAAAAAAATTAGCCTGAATAAACTTTCATTTCATGAAAATCAACAAAGTCATTTAGTATTACGTGCATGACAACTTTTGACATGGTGCCATAACGTTACAAAGATCATTCCTACTAACTTGTTTCCAGTTTCTGTTTGTACTCAGAAATTTCAGTTTTTATTGCAGCTTGAAAGTGTGAGCATTATTTAACTCAGATATTTCCATAAGGAGTTTCTCAGCTGTTTGATGGGACATCAGAATCTCTCTCTCTATATATATATATAAATATATATATACAAAGAGCATACAATAAGTTTCCAGACTTTTTTCGTATGGGCATTTAAAATTTTCTTAGACTCTTGAAAATGCAGCATGTCATTGCTATACATCGTATAAGATGACTGACCAATTTTTATGATTTAAGGTTCAAATGAACAGCTACCGCAGCAATTGGAATACACCCTACTAAATCCTGATTGTCACAGCTGGGGAATTTCAAAAATGCAATCTGACACTTTAGAAGAACGATATGCAATGAGATTCTATTTTAAACTTGGAAAAAATGCCACTGAAATGTATGGAATGCTTCAGACTACTTATCAACCATCTTGCACGAATTGAGCATCAGTTTTTGAGTGGCATAAGACATTCAAAGAAGACAGAGAGTCTGTGAGGGATGATGAGAAGTGTGGGAGGAAAAGGAAGTCAATACACCACAGTTGATTGGCCAAAGGGTTAGGGTTAGGGTTACTATGTTGAGGTTTTAAGGCAGTTCAGCAAGAGATTCCTAGGGAAGAGGCCAGCACTTCAAATCGGGTTAGTGGAATTTCCACCAGAACAATGCACCAGTCCACAACTCCATCCTTGTCACAGACTATTTGACCCAGATGGGCATCAACACAGTTCCTCACCCTCCCTATAGTCCAGACGTTGGTGCCTGTGACTTTTGGTTATTCCCAAAGCTCAGAGGCTGTCGTTATGAGACAATTGAGGGGATGAAAGAGGCTGTGATAAAGGTGATGGATACGCTCACACAAGAGGACTTCCATTGGGCCTTCCAGAAGGTGTTGGAATGGTACAACAAGTGCATTGCACCCAGAAGAGACTACTTCGAAGGGGACTAGAGTTTCATGTGTGTACTATCAATAAAAGTGCCCATATGAAAAAAGTCTGGAAACTTATTTAATGACCCTTGTATCTGATAAAGTCATATATCATCTAGTATGACAGTTTACCCATCACATTCTGTATATAGTGAGAGATAGATAATCACATATTTATATAAAATTATTTAATTATAATAGTATTTTAAAAGATTGGGTCTTTTGTTATTGGCACATATAAAATGTCACTTTGTACTCTTTGTAAATTGGACACAGCACATTGGCAAATGCAATTCCGAATCAAATGTAAACAAAATTGCTCTATTGTACCAAGTAGGTAAAATAGACAGGGTTTTATCTCACACACTTCCTTGTTGTATCTTCAGTTCTGTTTACTTATACATCAATAAAGTTGTTATGTTATTAAAATTGAGTATTATGAGTTTTAAATCACATAACCTCAACGTTTTTACAGTTTAAATGAGGTGACACTTGAGTATTTTAGCTGATATTTGCTTTTTTTTTAATATTTTGTGTATTGCAAGTGCTATTTTGTTTTCTATACTAAACATCAAACATATAAGTATTTAGAAAAAGTGTGTCACTATATTTAATGAAAGGTGGGCTAAAAGAGAGGTATGGTCAGGTGTAACCTTACTAAAGCTCAGTTATTCCCCACCACCCATGGTATTGGAATATAACATATGGTCAAATTAACATGGGGATCCCTGTATGAAGCATGTTTTCTGCGTTGTGAGTGCAAAAATTGCTAATGTTGTATCAACAACCCCCTTCAGGAGTGCCTCAGGAGTGCCATGCAATCAGTCCAGCCATCACACGTTCTTCTGGCTCTTGGAACTGAACTGTTATTTATATTACAAAGCAACACAGTTGTCTGAATTTCTGAGACGACGCTTGATGATTTTTATCATTAAGGGTTTTCAGACTATTGTCTTTATCTTTATCCACAATCCTTCTTGTGTGTCGAACTTGGGAACCTACACGGAACTTCAAATTACGTCCTTTATTGAATCCACTAGGATCGCCTGTTCTGATTCTGTTAACTGGTACAAGTGTTAAGTATTCCTGTATTGTTACTCACCTGCAGTCAGGATTGAACCTGCCACCTCCAGATAATGGTCTCCTTAGAGGTTTAGGGAACCAACGCCTATAACCGTTATACTATGTGTCCTGCTGGACAGTTTAGCGTGAACTTTTGGGACTTATAAACGTGATGTTCTTACTTGACTAGGATTACTACTATTATGTATGATTTTTTTTACCTGTGCTCATATTCAGATTTTTTTTTTATCAAACCTTTTTAATTATTGGTTCCCATATTGTATTCATCTCAATACTTTGTTTACTTAGCAGGTCATTGTAGCCCAACATATGTGCTGATTCCTTAAGGCATCTAATCCTCCAATGTTCAGCTCTATCTATTATTTCAACTTCATCCTATAAGATAGATGGTTTCCCTTTTCCTTCCATATATGGTCTGCAATACCCGACTTTTCAATTTCACTTCATGAGAAGGGCTCTTGGAACTGAAGACAATTGTCCAAAAACCCTTAATGATAAAAACCCAATATAGGGAAAATTGTTAAGCTAACATCAGATATTTAGGTAGGCCACTAACTTATTAAGCATCTCAAATGCCGTTGTATTTTAGGCCACAAAATTAGTAAGTAAGTTGGCTGACTGTAGTTGAGGATGACCCACAGGCTCCCTTTTCAATAGCTACTACACCAAGGTGTAGGAGAGGGCACTACTCCTTTCCCTGGATTGCTCCACTTACCCTCACTTCATACCTTATAATGCTGAGAGTTAAGCAAGGAGGCATCAAGTACCACTTTTTGAGTCTTTGGTATGACTTGACCTAGGATTGAACCCAGGTCTCCCAATCCATTGGTGAACATTCTAACCATTATGCCAATTTGCCAGTTTCTGTAAATACAATTTTAAAATGAATCATCTACTCTGGTTAATACTATTTACCAACCCCTCCGCTCGGGCAGGATATGACACAAGGTCAATTTTTAAGCAGAGTTTAACAGGTTTGAATTCAGAGTTTTCCTTCTCCTAGACTAGTTGCCTAACCAAGGCTGAAGAACCTAGTCTGTCCTACTATTTACCCATAGCTGGAGGGAGAATAAGTGGATTCATACCTTTCCCAAGGGTATTAGTGCTATGTGAAATGCAATCAGTCTCGTCCAGGATTTGAACTCGTGTCGCCGTGTTCATTTCCTATGACGATAACGACTACACCACGGGCACCTCCTACTCTGGTTAATGCAGAAGTTAATAGAAACCTGTATTTTTTAATTAGTTGGTTGATTGAAAAGTCTTGAAATGTTTTAATGATGTGTCGCAAAATTTTACAGCTCTGGATGTTTTTGCAGAAGTTATAAAGGTGACAAACCACACTGAACTATGAGATGCCATGTTCTCCTGATACTCCCTGAGTGTTACTCTCTAGATTTGCCTCTATGTCTTAAAGTATGGCTTCAAAATCCACCATTTTAGGCCTACCTGAGGTTGCCTGATTATTGAAGTACTTGCAACCCAAGCAAAATTTCTTGAACCCTCTAATTACTGTACTATGATCAACAGCACTTTCATCTTTTGCACAACAAATGTTTTTGGTTGCTTCTGTAGTATTATAACTCAGTTTAAACTTGTAAAGTGTAAGTTCTCACATTAGACTGTGATGCAGGATCATCTATGTGACTTTCAGACTACATGTGGAATCAAGCAATGCACAATATATCAGCACACCAACTATCAACCAAAGTAATGGTTATCGTCACAGGATATGGACACAGCGATACGAGTTCAATTCCTGGACAAGACTGATTGCATTTCACATAGCACTAATACCCTTGGGAAAGGTATGAATCCAATTATTCTCCCTCCAGCTATGGGTAAATAGTAGGGCAGACTAGGTTCTTCAGCCTTAGTAAGGCAACTAGTCTAGGAGAAAGAAAACTCTGATTTCAAACCTGCTAAACTCCGCTTTAAAAATTGACTTTGTGTCATATCCTGCCCGAGCGGAGGGGTTGGGTAAATAGGATCAACCAAAGTGGATACCTTCCATAATTTGAACTGCTTCAGTCACATGCTGTACACTCCACAAACAAACATGTGCCAAAATATTTCAAAACTTTTGACTCACCCTTGTATTTTAAACAAAGATTTATTTTTTTAATTTTTTTTTTTTGATTTTAAAGTATTTTTTGTTTGTTTGTTTGTTTTTTATGGAATCCATAGCTTTTGAATTGATGAAGCAATTGTCCCCTAAATTAATGCTGTTTGCACAGAGAAATTTGATTTGAAGACACTTTATCTCAACAAACATATCAGAAATAATCTTTTGTATTATGAATTCCTCTGACATAAACACAAACATTCCTTGAATGGAATTTAAAATATCTTGTCTTTCAATTTACTGATAATCAGTTTATTTTCAAAACAAGACAATTCTCAGATTTAATGTGTGGAGTCCTCATGGCATAATGGCCTTGAAGTTAGTGAGTTCAAACTCCAGTCATGCTAACATCTGGACTAATACCCTCGGGAAAGGCATGAACCCCCTTGTCCTCCAAACTATGGTTTAAATAGTATCACTGCTCTTCTTTTACAAGGATGGCTTTAGCATCAAGTAACCCAGTCATGCTAACTTTTGGACTAATACCCATGGGAAAGGCATGAACCCCCTTGTCCTCCAAACTGCGGTTTAAATAGTATCACTGCTCTTCTTTTATAAGGATGGTTTTAGCATTAAGTAACCCACAAAGGTTGATATTCCATTCAAACAAAGAAACTAATCAGATTTAATATTATATTGATGTACCCTCCACATATTCACACTCACAAACACCAACACCGACATATTTTTATACATCATAAACTTATATGAAAATTATTGAGTTTCATTTTCATTTACATAAACATTTTTGCACACATACATATGTTTACTAAAAGTATATACATATATGAATTTATTCAATGTCTGCTATGCAAAGTCAGAGGTAACCTCAATTATTTAACCAACCACCCTTATAGGATTGGGATGAAACATAAAGTCAGATTAACCACAGTTTTGCTTTCATCAGATAATGACTCTGGTATTAGGCATGGTTTCAGGGCTGACTCATCATTACCTCTAATCCAGAGTACCTCTGCAGTACCTCACAATACCACCAGGCTTTGTTGGTTTGTTATCATGCCATATCCATGCTGATGCAGTTAGGGCCTTATTCTGGATATCTTCAATATTTTCAATATATTTCCTTTTGGTTGATGGTAAAAGTCCAAGATTTGTTAGGTATGTCGTTGCTAATAAAATCGCAGTATCCAACCGTTATAGGAAATAAATTTGGGGTTTGCTCTGATACCCTTCACATACTCACACTTACACACACTACACATGTAAGGAAATGTAGGCTTTCATTATCATTCCTATTGGTACATTTCCTCACATAAATATAATTAGTGAAAGTATATAAATATATAACATGAACACATGTTAACCTTTTCCAAACTAAATTGATTTCTAGATTTTACCAATTTTTAATATTTGAACAGATAAGCCTTATATTTCAGAGTGAGTGGTGTTTTACTATGCACAATAAATCCCTTCCAGCTGAGCACTATTTCACTGTAAGCCTAATATTATCGCCTTGAGTAAGTTCTTGTCAGATATAAATAAAAAACACACAGTTCTAGGAAAATTCAATTGCAAAAAAAACTCTTTGAAGGATTCAACAGAAATGAGGGCTGATTGATAAGTTTATGACTTAAAGTTGACAGACATTGGAGTTGCTTCTTAAGTTTGTATCCTCAAATACAAAATCATTTAAGATACTTATTAAGTTAGTAGCCTAAAATACAAGAACATGAGTTATACAGTTCTACGAAAATTCACAAGCAGTTCAACTTTTTGAATGATTCTTGAGAAAAGTTCATAGCTTTTTCATTTCCAAAAAAAACAAAATTTAATAGCAATTGCACTATGTATATGACACAAATTTTGTCCCTGGATAGTACGTTTTATTTCTTAATTGTTTAGATTGTAAAATTATATAAAACAGTGATCATTCTCTTCAAACTTTGCTTTTGTGGCCTGAATAATGAAATTTAAAATTAACCTATTTACTAGGTAAAAATGTGAAATTTGATCATTTTTATTTGTACAAAGTCTGAATAAAGAAAGAAATATGAATTAAAATGTATATGTATTTATACTACAGTTATACGAAAATGTATAGAAGGAAATAGCTTTTTAGAATTTGCTCAAGGACATGGCTGAGCAGTCCAAGACTTGGTAGCCATAGTGGTCACATGATATACAACACTTCACTTTGGCCTTTACTGAGCTAGACAATCAGTTGGAAAAGCCAGGTCAGATCACTTGGCTGGTCATGTTAAGCTTTAACAATGATATGATAGTTCTGACTGTCTTCTTTGAATTGTTCTTTAGCAAAACTTTACCCAACCCTATTTTACCTTAAAGGTGGTGGCTGAGGATCAATTGTGTTAAGAAAAATAAATTTTGACCACTTTGACTTTAGGACATTAGATTTTGGTTAATGAAAGCCAATAAGTAACAGGGCTCCAAGTCCCACTTGATGCAAATGTACAGAGTGATATATCCCCGTCTCAACCAAGGGAAATTGCTATCCCCCTTGGTAAATTCCCAATCAAACTTGGACTCCATGGTGAGTGAAAAAACTGGACCAGTGAAAAAGCAAGCAACACTTTTAGAAGATAAAATCAAAAAGCCAAAACAAAATCTCTCTGAATCTGATTTAGAAAATGAAAAACAGAATTTCCAAGATTTATTGTAAATGAATCACTGGAGGAAACACCTTTGGCCATGCTATCACCTTTCTTGATTGAAAAAGTGATCTCCAGTAGAATGAACCTGTGAATTGGGAAAAAAAATTTAAAGTGATAATCCACTTAGAGAAAGGGATAAAAAAAAAAACGTTAAAAACTTAGAATAAAAGCTTTCCACAATTTGAAGTGAAGGTCTACCCATATGAAAGATTTGAACACCTCGAAGAAGCAGGGATTTATCCTTAGCTACATCAGAGGAAATAAAAACTGCCCTAGGAAAGCAAGAGGTAACAGACTACAAAAGGAAAACCATTCAAAAGTGTGAAGAAGAAATACAAATAAACAGATTGTAACATTTAATAAATCAATAATTCTAAAAGAAGTGAAAATTGTATATTGCCTCAAAAGGCTATAATCATATATTCATACACCCTTGAGGCACTTTACATGTGATTAATATAGACACCACTGGGGTCACTGTAGAGTATATCCGACTTGTAGAAGGTGTGACCAAAAGGACCCAGACTGCATAGAAAAAGATTGTCCCTATGAAATCAAATACCCAAACTGCAAAGAAAAACATCCTGCATTTTCAAGAACATGTGACAAATGCAAAAGAGAGGGAAATAATGAAAATCAAATATAAAAGAAACATTTTTTGAAGTTAGGTGTCCTACATGAAAGCGAACACTTATACCACGGTAGTACAGAGGTCAAACCTAATCAGCAGCAACAATCAACCTGACAATTACTGATCTCTCATCAAGAAACTAATTCAACTAGGACCAAACGATTGGCCCAAGTTTCAGGAGCAGCTAGAAACCCACACTCTACTGAAATCTATCTAACAGAACTACACACAAAACAAAAATAACTTACAACAAACACCCAGACAACTCACAAATAACTATAGATAAACTCAAAGCTTTATCCAAAATAAATAACCTAACAGAAAAATCACCAAGACTGCCAATCCATTTACCAATTACCAAAATAAATCCAGAACCAAATGATAATGCAGAATACATCCTAATCACCCTAACCAACCTTGAACCTTCCCCTCAATCCAAAGTAAGTTGTCGTCTACCCACAACTGAACCAAAATGACATAGTATCAAACCCATCATCATCTCAATCCAGATCACCCTCAATATCAAAATCACAAAAAAATCAAATGAACCAAATATTAAACAAGACTATTCTAGCAAAAACAGTATAACTCCCAAGGATTAAAACACAATAAAGCCCAAACTCTAAATGGATCCAAAAGTCTAAAAAGTATGGATATTGAAATTGAAACTGACAACATAGTTGCAAACCTCATATTAATAGATATGTATAAAAAAGATATAAGATACATCTATGAAGCAAGACAGTATACAAAGCCTATGCTTATGAAGCAAAGTTTGTCTAACCTTTGTCTTGGCACTCTATTAATTCATTTAGAAATGAAAATATTTACCTGCAAACTATTGGCTTACAAATCATATATATAAAATTAAAAACAAGATTTGGCATTAAATAACCTACAAAGGTTGATATAGCGTTAAACAATAATCAAACCAAACCACTGTAACAAAGCAGTCCTTTCTATTGGGCTTTTGGGGGGAATTCTGTGCATTCCACAATCTTCTTTATTTTTTGGTCCGAATAGGTAAATGTTAAACTTTGGGCATTTTCAAATGGGAAATAGCATTTTCTTCCCAGGAATTAATAAAAGTAAAGATTTTATTGCATAGTGTTATTGAGAAAACTGTGCAGTCCTATCAAGAAGGGATTATTACATAAGGAAAACCACAAGGACATAAAGGCAAAACAACAACAAAGTTAAAAATTGGACAACTCAGTGTATGGTGAAGAACATTGTCTATTTTCACAACAATTCCTGACTCTTAAATTTCAATTTTCAAAATAATGAGAAAATAGTTGATTTGGCTGGTTTTGCCATGAAAAATAAAATGGAAAACATGCCCAAACTATTGAAAAAATGTGTTTACTGTGTAAACATCAATATGGCTCCTGGAAAACATTTCCTTTTTCACTGTATTCTTTCCCTCATTTTGTGACCCCTAAACTAACAATTAATTGAAACCTGAGACTAGGGCTTGTCACTCAGTCTGAACATCAGTGTTGCAATAAGACCAGACCAAGACATATCTACTGCTGCTTATATAGAACTGCTTGCTCACACGGGGATTTAATCAATACATTCATCTATTCTAAAGAAACACCAAAATATGCCCTGCTGTCTGCAACTGTAGCCCAAGGAACTGAGTCATTTCCAAAATAACACACCAAAAAATATGACTTTCAGTCACTGTCTATAGTTTAGAGAATGGTCATTAACATTCAAAGAATTATTCAGAAAATTGAATTCTTTGCTTTTGTTGTTCACATGACATTTTGACTAGTTCATTTTTCAGCTTTCTTCAGAAGATAAGAGAATTTTGTATGGTTCTCAATAAAAAGGATATAAGATGAGTTCTGTGAAAAAATATGAGTTCTATGTAAAAAAAAAAGTTTTGGTACTGCTTTTGTTTGGCTCTCTTAAAGAAAGAAACTAGAAGAAGTGCCTATTTCCTTATGGAATTACATGACCTTGAGTTTTGTCTGAATAAAAAGTAAGGTCATCAACGTAGCACACTTACCTTGTATATAACAATGGATAATTCATTGGGAACATATGTCTACATATCAAGATCAAATAATAACACTGTTTATTTGTTTGGTAGGTTTTGCTACTCAAACAAAAATTAGAAACATACCCAAGTTCAGTTTACTGACTTTTAAACAGCCAATTTTGCCATGATTCTTCTCCAGAACCTCAACTTGTACAGCATTATTGGAAAATTTATCCTTTTGCTATTGTTTTCTTTCTCTTCTTTTTTGTGACCTCAAAAATGATAATTAATTGATACCTGGAACTTGGGTTTCTCCCCAGGAAAAATATAGTTTTGAGCAAACTATATTAAACTTATTATTTCTGTTTCCTGGCTCAAGAAAAATTTTAAAGTATCAGGGTAAAATAACACTGTTTAACATGTACAAATCAATAGATGATCTTGACAGTTTCTCTCAGCATTCATTCTGGAAGGGCATCACACACTGGGAAATCTGTAGTGTATATATATATATATATATATATATACACAAGGGAAGGAATAGAGTCCTCCCCTACACCTCAGTGTCGTAGCTATTGAAAAGGGAGCCTTTGGGCCGCCCTCGACTACAGTTGCCAACTTTACTTACTTTATTAATATATATATATATATATATATATATAGAGAGAGAGAGAGAGAGACAGAGGTTGCAGAGTTGTTGCAATTTTATTTTTGATTACAGAGTTTGAAACCTGTAGAGTTTGGTGATAAATAATAAATAATAATATCCATTTTCATTGCATAATATTCTACAAGAAATAATAAATCCTGTTATATTTGGTTTACAAAAACAACTTACTCTTTATTTTAAAAAGAATTTTAAGGATATGTACCAAACTATGCAGTAGTGTTTCAGCTTGGTTGGGTGTATTTGCCAGTATTGCTATGTCATCAGCGTAGTCGGCATCGGTAATTGTTTTTGTGGGGTATCTTCTGCTTCTTTTCTTTGTCAGCTCAAAGCCGTTTTCTCTGATTTTATCAATCGATGTTCTAAGCACATAGTCTAGACAGATGATAAAGAGGTATGGAGCTAGCGTGTCTCCTTGTAGTACTCCTGCTACAATGTCGAAGTATTCTGTGTCTCCATCTGGTGAACGTACTTTCACTTTGGTGTTTCTATAGAGAATCGTTATTGCTGCTATGGTTTCTTTTGGTAGGCCATATGCTAGAAGGATTTGTTCCATCTTTCCTCTGTGAATGGAATCGAAGGCCTTGGTAAAGTCGACAAATAGTAATGTTGCTTGTAGGTTTTTTGCCCATACACATTCAACTGAATTGTTTGAAATAGAACTGTTTATATGTATAAAAATGGATTTGGCATTTAATAACCTACAACGGTTGATATGCCATAAAACCAAACCAAAACAAAACAATATGTATGTACTACTACTGACACAAATTATAGAATTGGCATAACTAGATAATTTTCACTTCCTGCATCTTAAAAAGAAAAATTAAATGCAAAGAAAGATGTCTAACTGTTTCCTCTCTTGTAATTTTCTTGTGCTCTTGAAGGCCAGAAAATGTACAAGCTAAAATATTGTGTCAACATTAAAAACAAAAAAGAATTCAAATGACAATAATTTTTTGTATGACCTTTATTCATGAAACTATTATGAGTTCATTGACTACTTTACTTTTTTGTGGCACAAATAAATTGTATGTACTTCGGTGACAGACAAATAAATATCACTGAATTGAATTAATTATTTGTGTGAATGTGAGTGTTTGTGGTGGTGGTGGTGGTGGTGGTGGTGTAGAAATGGTTTGGTATACTGCGAAAGAACTGGAATGTCTTGACTCAATAAGAATGGATGAGAGAAAGTAAAATGAACTTAAAGATGGCATGGGATGACTGATCTAACTTTGAGAGATGACAGACAAGATTGTTTTATTTGACAAGCTGAAGTTAAATAAGATAAAATACAAGATAGATAGTGACCTCAGGGAAAAATAAATAATCACAATATAAGGTTAAGAGAAAAAAAAAAGAAATAGAAAAAAGTGTCACTCCAAAACAGTTGGTCTTAATTCTCTTAGAGTTAAAATAGTTAAGAAACAATCATGAGTGTTCATTACTATTTTTGCAGGGGTTTAAGCAAAATAATTATTTGGAATGTATATTACTGGGAAGCTAAATTCTATTCATGATATTTTGACCAATTTATTCTTTAGCTGCCTTCAGGTGTGCTATGCACCTTCATAAGGTCAGAATTTTTTTTTCAGTTCTCAAAAAGAAACAAAATATGTAAAATGCAATTCTGTATAATTCCATATTAAAAAAAATGGGACTGCATTGTCTATAATGACCCCTTGATCTCTGGTTTCTATATGGTTCCTAATCTCAAACTTCCTGCATATCAGTAAAAAGCAAAGCTCTGTTGGCAAGGCTTAGAATATACTGAAGGGAAAGACCCCCACTAACCAAAAGGGGTGTCTTGAGTATGATGCTAAACAGAATCTGATGATGAGGATCAAATTCTGAAGATCTCAGAAGTGGGAAGTATCACTTCATTGCCATTACTCCCATGTTGACTCTGACTTGGAGTAGTAATATCTGTTAGGTTCCCATCTACTGGTGAAATAGATTCCTTTAAAAATAATTCATATTCAATAGAACCATGTGCAAAATAAAATCTCTTGAGAAACAACTAGACAAAAGATTTAAATATGAATGTTCATTGAACACAATTTCCTAAACTCTAAGCAAAAAATAACCCTGAGCAGATTTACATGCTATTAAAATCTATCAATTAATCTTTAGCAGAAAGGAGCGATTCAAGTGGGAAGTGAAAATAAAACGTTTATTATGTGGGGGATCAAATTAACTGTTTGTTCTATGTTCTTTTGAACATCCCTGGAAACAATATATTAATTACAATAGTCAATGACATTAAAATGTTTTTTTTAAATCCAAGGAAAATTGAGGTTTGACTGGAGAGAAAATGCATGAATAATTATTTTTCAGATTTTTTTTTAGATTAATATTTTAATTGCTCGTATTTCAGTTATTGCAGCTTCTTTCATTGTTCTTTATATATATATATATATATATATATATATATATAT
Source organism: Sepioteuthis lessoniana (assembly GCA_963585895.1). Classification (NCBI taxonomy): domain Eukaryota; kingdom Metazoa; phylum Mollusca; class Cephalopoda; order Myopsida; family Loliginidae; genus Sepioteuthis; species Sepioteuthis lessoniana. The sequence goes on from OY757914.1 coordinate 73,159,586, forward strand.
ATATATATATACACGTATATTTACTATTCCTTCTAAGATAACTCTTTTAATGTTTAAGCCTCTAAACTGGGGAAGGAATGACCACTGAGTCAGCTTTTTCAATGATACTCAAGCCTTCAACTTCCACATGAGGAGATCAGACTAACAGTTATTTCATTCGGCAACCATAAGAGCTGAAGAGGAGGGTAGCTACCTTTAACACACATATATACAACTTTTTATTAATACAGATCATCTTCTGAAGCAATTTTATATCAGTCTGTCATTTTCATCCATAAGTAATCATTGAAGAAACATGAAGGTTAAAAACCTAACGGACAAGGGACATGAATAAAAAAAAGTATTAAACTGAGCAAAAGGAAAAAAATGGAGGAAATACGAAGAAATAAAAGAGGGAAATTTTGTAGGTTATGTTTAACGAAAGAAATAGAAAGAAATTTATAAAAATGAAAGCAGGGGACAAAGAAAGAAAGAAAGAAAAGAAAAAGAAACTTAGAAAAATGAAAAAGAACAAAAGAAAAGAAAAAAATCAAAAGAAAGAAGGTGGAAACTGTAAATGTAAGAAAGTGAAAGAAAGACAAAAGGAAAAAATACTTAGAAATAAAGATAAAAGGAAGAAGTTTAAAAGAATGAAGGAGGTAGCTCAGAAAGAAATCAGCAATGAATGTAAAAAAAAGCCAAAGAAAAAGAAAGAACCTGAAGAAAAAAGAAATTGAATATAGAAAAGAAAATTATAATAAAAGAATGCAAGAAACAGGTAAAGAAAGGAATAGAAAATAAAAAAAGAGGAAGATACCAACTGAAAGAAAGATATACCAACTGAAAGAAAGAAAGAAAAAATAATTCAGATTGTTTTGAATATCGCTGGCAGAACATTACAAAATAGAATAATCTCTTCAAAAAAGACAATCTTTTTCGGAACATTATATGAAGATAATTGCAGCCTTTGTAGTGGATAATATTATAACAGCAACATTAGACTTTCTTTTCCAAGAGACAAAAATCTTCAGTGATTGTTATGTTCCTCTTTTAAAACAGACCAGAAGAATAAAAGTGTACAAAGTCTTGTGACACATTTAACCTTCCCGAACCCAATGTAAGAAAGTTTTCTTTAAGAAAGATGAAAACAAAAAAGAATACGTTCCCCAGTTGGGGCAAATCTTAAGAACTACAATTATAATTATAAATATGGATAATGTCTCTTCCTTTTTCTATGTATGTCAGCATGTTGAGAACTGGTTATTTGCAAAATCAGAATTCATAAAACATTAACTCAATAGCCAATAATAAGAGTTATTCCTGGTTTCTTGTCAGATTCATTGTTGCTGTTTTGGTAAGCCACTGAGTCAAAGAAGATAGTTTCAGTATTGCAGTGTAACTTTTCAGCGTGTGGAGCGATAAAATAATCCATAAAAAACTGGAAAGATATTCATGAGATAATTCCAAAGAACAAACTTAATAATCATTTCTCAGCTTCTTTGCACCAATGTCTTATTATTATTATTATTATTATAGTATTTTGTTAAGCAAATTATCCGTGTAACCACTCAAGTCCTATAACATAGTGGATACTTCAACTGTCCTCTTATCAGTCTTACTAGCTGATAGCTTTTTTTCATAAACTATGTTCAGTGCTAATGCTTGTATATTGTCAGATTTTAAAGCCTGTGTATCATTCAATCCTTCTCTGGCAGAATTTTTCAGATATTGATAACCAAACAAAAGGTTTACCTAACATCAATGTTCACTTTTTATATAAAGTCAATTTTTTCATCACAAATTTTAAAAATTTACATCAGTTATAAATTGGTAAAAAAAAAAAAAAAAACAAGGTTTTATTTCACAAAATTATATATCATTATTTGAAAGAATAAAACCTTGATTATAAGCTTTGTGTTGTTCTTTTGTATGCAACATGATAGGTAGGTAATTTGTGTTCAAAAAGTGTTGAGAGTGAAGTTGTTTTTATCAAGACAGAAATGAACTATGGATGAAATTTTTTTTTTTTTTCAAAATAGTCTCTGCAGCATTCAAATCTCTTATTCTGTTGTTCAAAGTGCTTTTTAAACCCACCTTTTGATTTAGTCTTGAGCCGTGTTGTCATATTTCTTTTAATGTTCTCTGCATCTTGAAATCTTTCTGTTGAAATTAGTTTTTAGTTTAGGAAACAAAACAAAAAAAGTTGAATGGCACCAAGGTTTATTAAGAATAGAAGGTACTATACTTGTACAATCCTTTGTATTATATATATATGTATATATATATATATATGAGAATTTATATGAATATGTACAAGAGTGTGTGGCGAAAATGTATGTAAGAACATCTGTATGTATGTACATGTGTGTGTATATATATATAAAATAAAAGAAGATTAATACAAATAAGATAAGTGCATGAAAATTCATAATGCTACTATTATACAGGGTGGAACGATAAAATTGTTGTCCTAAAGAAAACAGCACTACAGCTTTATTTTAAAACTTTTATTGAAAAAATCAATTCAGGTAACTTGATTATGTAGTAGAGCTGACATCTATTCAATGTAGCTGCCTTCAGCTTCAATCACTGCCTCGATACAGATCCGGAACTGGGAGCATGCCTTTTTCACAAGCACTGGCGGGAGCTCGACGAATACTCGGCGGATGGCGGCGATCAGGCTGGCTTTGGTGTTGTGATAGGTCATGTTGGTGATGTTCTCGACGTATGACCAAATGAAGTAGTCCAGCGGGTTCAGGTCAGGGGAGGGGGGTAAAAAGTTGTAGCACTCCTTCTGAAGCCAAGCCTGGGTCTCTTTGGACTTGTGGGCCAGCACTTAGTCCTGCTGCCACACCTAGAGTCTGCCACCGGCCACCTGATTGCACCAAGGGATCACCACACTCTTCAGCACATTCAGGTACACTTTGGTGTTGACTTTCAAGCCGACTTCGAAGTTGTGAGGTGGCATGATGTGACCCTCACTTGAAACCACACCAAAGACCATAACCATAGCTGGAAAGTTTGTTTTCAGCACCCTGGGCATGTCCCTGTTATTTGTGGCAATCCAGATTCGCATTTTGAAAAAATGGCAATGTTCCTGTTGTCATAACTTGGAACGGTAGAGAGCATGAGTTGTACAGCGGTGCATCTCCGATCTTGCTCGTTGAACATTGTGTCACTTTCAGACATGATAGAAGGCACCTATCACTCTTGGGATTTGTACACAACCGGCCAACTAGTAGATGGTCTGCAACTAAAAAAGAAAACAGGTTTTCATTAATCAGAAATGGAATCATGTCGTCTTTTCTAGGGCGACAATTTTATCGTTCCACCCTGTAGAGCTAGTCTAACACATAAAATATATCCAAATTATATACTCTTAAAATCTATCACTGTTAATAAACTGAAAAAGAAGGTTGAGCATGTGTGAATATGTATATATGTACATGTGTTTATCCAAGAACATATGTATATGACAATATATGTATATGTACATATATATATATATAAATTATGTTGGTTGCTATATTTATAGATAAATTGTGCTCACTGTCAGTGATTGAGTATATATAGATTAAATATATAATGTGTACAGCATGATTAATAAATATGAGGTGTGTTGAAAAAGTATTGAGCCTGAAGCTGTATTTACCACAACAGAAATGAACAAGGAATGACACTTTAGCTTTCTTCAAAATAGTCTCCTGGTCATTTATCACACTCATTCTATTGTTTAAAGGACCTTTGAAACCTGTCTTTTTAATTTAGTGTAAATCTGGGTACTGTTGTATTTGTTTTAATGCTTTTTCCATCTTCAAATCTCATTGTTGAAATGAATTTTTAATTGAGAAAATAAAATGAAAAGAAAAGTTGTTTGAAGTTATGTTTGGTGAGGACTGTGTACTGCACTAACACAATCCTGTGCTTCTCCAAAAACACTTGATTAAAAGGTATCAAGAATTTGCTCTTTATGATATGTTGCTAAGCTGTGCAGACATTTTTTTTATTTAAATTTTGAAATTTAAAAAACCTAAAGATTCAGTTTCAGTATTTTTCAATGATTTGTATAATGCTGTAACGATAATAAACATATTGTATATACCAAAAAATCTTTTCACAAAACATCTTTTTAAAAAGACTGTAGAATTCATTTTTATATTCACACATATACACAGTCACTCACTCAGAATAGGGAGTGTCCTTATGGTGTAATGGTTAAAGCAAGGGACCGCGGAATCGTAGTAAGCAAGTTTGTACTCCAGCTGCGCTATTACATTCACTTTTGGACAAATAACTTTGGAAAGGTATGAACCCCCTTATCTTTTTAGTTCTGGGTTAAATAGTACCGCTACTGTTCTTCTAGGAGAATAGCTTTGATATGCATTTAAACAAAGAAACCAAACCAATCACTCAGAGTAATCTCCTTTGTAGAGGAATGGTGCAAGTCATCTTTATATTCCTGTACTAAGAAAGCACTGTTATTCCTGAATATTTATTTTTATTTATACTTAGACAACCAATATGTCCTTATCAGAATAATATATCAATAAATTATATCTAAGCTGTTTATGTTTCACTTTTTACCAATGTCCTTGATTAAGGCATTAATCTATCTCCTCCCTTTAAGTTATGGCAAACAATTTAGCAGATTGGGTTCTTGGTAAGCCAACTGGTTTAGGGGAGGAAATATTCTGAATTCAAAACTTAAAGACTGTTCTTTAAAAAATCTTTGGCACACTGTTGCACTATTCATTTGTTACACTGGTCAGCAACAACAACAAAAAATAAATTTCTTTAAACGTTGTCAAGGCACCAAACATCTTTTTACCTAATTTGAGGGTGCTGAATCTGAAAATGACCTTACTTTTTCTTGGTTAGCTACCATTTTTGCTGTACAGAAATGCCTCATTTTTGGAAAAAAGCATTTCTTCATTCATTTTCTGTATATATGTTATTGACCAATGGCAATATTTCTTGAGGTAAAATCATAGAAACCTCTCAATTCATATTTAAACTAATAGATATTGGTCTACTTATTGAAAAATACCATTTTTTGCAATAACAATCAGACCATAAGTCTTTAAAAATGAAAAGATTGAATATACCAAGACCAACAAATATCTTCATCAAATCATTTAATAAACTAACAGCAGAAATAAAACCTTCGTGAACATAAGAACTATGGTAAGAATTATCTCTTTCCTTATCATATTTACCCAACCCCTCCGCTCGGGCAGGATATGACACAAGGTCAATTTTTGAGCAGAGTTTGACAGGTTTGAATTCAGAGTTTTCCTTCTCCTAGACTAGTTGCCTCACCAAGGCTGAAGAACCCAGTCTGTCCTACTATTTACCCATAGCTGGAGGGAGAATAATTGGATTCATATCTTTCCCAAGAGTATTAGTGCTATGTGAAATGCAATCAATCTTGTCCAGGATTTGAACTCGTGTTGCCATGTCCATTTCCTACGACGATAACCATTACACCACGGGCACCTCTCTTTCCTTATCGTTTGTCTTGTACAATGTTATTTAAGTCTCTTTTGATACTCCAGCAGTCAGTCATCATTCATTTGTCCCATTGTCCCTGGTAGCGCACTTCTATTGTTTAGATATCCTGATGTAATCGTTCTCCTGGCTCATCACTCACATCGCCGCAGTTATCCAGAAATTTATCTTGATGGCTATGTAAAAATGAACCTTAATACCCATATTATACCTATGTCCTGTAGACTTTTCAACTGCTTTTTCACTGGCTCTTTGTAGTTTTTGGCCCAGTGATTGTCAAAGAAGTTTTTCACTATGTCAACAAATAATGGCCTAGCACGTAATTCCATGTCATTCATTGAATTAACAAATTCATTATTCTTAATGAGTTTCCTGATGTTATGGTAAAACCATTTTCATGATGTCCATCATGTACAATGGAATAGGAGCATTCATGGAATGTCTAGTTTGAGTTTCTTTCCAACTGTGAAAAAAAAGTTCTCAATATGTTTGGTTTCCTTCTGTAGTGAAGGGAGAAAAGTGATGGGATAAATTTATGAATATCAAATAGAAGATTTTAGGGTTTCCTTTTTTTATGTCACCTTAATCATGAGGTTTATTAAAGTGTATAATTGAAAAAGTTCATCAGTTGTTTTGAATTTTGACAAATTGGAAAAATTCTATGCTTCTGTTTAAAATTTTTTGATCTGAAAACACTTTATTTCTTATAAAAGTAGTTTATTTAAGGTATATGTCTGGCTCATTTGTCTAGTGGGAAGAGTGTTCGACAATGATCCGGGAGACCTGGGATTGAACCCAGGTCGAGTTATTGCAGAGACTTTAAAAATGGTACTTGACACCTCCTTGCTTAACACTCAGCAATATAAGGTATGTATCAAGGGTAAAATGGAGCAATCCAGAGAAAGTAGTGCCCTCCCCTACACCTCGATGTAGTAGCTATTGAAAAGGGAGCCTTCTGGTCACCAACTTACTTACTTACTTATTTCTGGTATCTGACATAAAATACTCAGCCTACTTGAAAATTGATGGGTTGTTACAACCTTTATTAACTAAATTTTGCAATCAGCCAAGATCGTAAACGGATCTTTTTTCCAAAAATGAGCAATTACAGTCCTGCAAAAACAGTTGCTAACCATGAAAAACTTAGGTCATTTTTGGAATTAGCACCATCTAACTACAAAATGTGTTTTGTTTCTGGGCACTAAAAATCATGTTGACCAGTGTTATCTACACATACAAATAGTGGGGCTGGTTGTAAACAGGACTTCATTACTATAAACAAATCACCTGCGTACTTCATACATTAACATAAAGCTTAATTAATTGATATCATTGATGCCAATGGATGATAATTATTATACCAGGTGTTTCAGAAAAATTGATATCATAATATAAAAACTTGAAAAATTCTTATTCAGATGATCTCAAATTTTAACAGAATGTGTTGAAGCAACTAAAAATTTTATGTTTGTTATAAAACAGAAATCAAAATCAATTAGATTCACAAATTCACTAACCAAATTCACTCACTCACCTGTAAAGCAAATTAAACACTTGTGAAGAGAATCCAACAAAAATATATTTAGTTGAAGGAAGCTAACATCAACTGTATCTTCACCCAAAAGTAGCCACCAACACAATGAATAAAACATGTGCTGCGCATGTTGGCCTCTGCAGCTTCTGGTTGAAAAACTTAATTAACAGACAATTTAAAAGTTCCTGTTTTGACCAATCATAAACTTTTACCGAAAATTTTTTCAGAGTCGATTTAAACAGTCAACAAGAAGTCACAAATGGCAGTTGACATTGAGACTGGTACCAGAGAGAGTCTTCCTGCATCACACTTAGTACAAGATCAAAGACTGCTGACACCCTACCAACCCACACCGCATCACCACGCCACATACAACCAAGTCATCTAGTCTAGAACAGACTTACATGCATTCACCTCCTCTGGTGAAAGAAGAAACCCTGTATCTTTTCTAAATCTACCAACTCTAGTTTGTTTAAAATAAACAAAATTAAATCCAATCCTCTCGTCCATTGTCTTTTGCAGCCATAAGCGTATCTATAACTTGTTTAATGTTTTGTCTTTTCAGTTATAAAAATGCTATTTATTCACAAAGAAAAGTTATTTAAACATTAAACAGCATTCTGAATTCTTTTTACACATATTCTTAAAATTTGAGATCATTTGACTGAACATTGTTCAAGTTAACAAATTTGTCTATTATATCATTTTTTTCTGAAATACCCTGAACATTTCAAGAGATAACTAATATTTTTAAAAACTCAGTGTATATCCATAGGAGGTATTCATGGTGTAATAGTTACCGTCTTAGGAAAAGAACATGATGAATCTGAGTTCAAGTCCTGAATGAGGCTATTTACATTTCACATAGCACTAATAGCCTTGGAAAAGGTATGAATCCAACTATTTTCCATCCAGCTATGAGTAAATAGTTGGGCAGACAAGGCTCTTTAACCTTGGTATGGTAACCAGTCTTGGAGAACTCTGAATTCAAACCTGTTAAACTCTGCTTCAAAACTAAGCTTGTTTTCCAGCCTGCTTGTTTGGAAGGGTTTGGTAAATATATATATGTGTATGTATGTGTGTGTGTGTGTGTGTGTGTGTGTGTGTGTGTGTGTGTGTGTATGTGAGTGTGTGTGTGTGTGTGCGCGCGCGCCTGAGAAAAGGAAGATAAAATGGAAAATTTAACTAAGATGGTTAAATATGCATATTTACCCAACCCCTCCGCTCGGGCAGGATATGACACAAGGTCAATTTTTAAGCAGAGTTTAACAGGTTTGAATTCAGAGTTTTCCTTCTCCTAGACTAGTTGCCTCACCAAGGCTGTAGAACCTAGTTTGCCCTGCTATTTACCCATAGCTGGAGGGAGAATAATTGGATTCATACCTTTCCCAAGGGTATTAGTGCTATGTGAAATGCAATTAGACTGGTCCAGGATTTGAACTCGTGTCGCCGTGCCCATTTCCTACGACGATAACCATTACACCACGGGCACCTCCTGAACACCACGGGCACCTCCTGATGGTTAAATATGAGAATAACTTCATGAGATTTGCAAAAAACAAAGTTTTCTTTTCATTCCAAACCTTTCCTTTATACATATATATAAGACTGCATATGAGAGTTGATCAATAAATTAATAGTTGAAATCAGTAGGAAAAAAAAAAAACACTTGCTTATATATGTCTAAAAGCATAAGCTATGAATCCATCTTTTCTTTTCCCCCAGATATGTTAAAAATAGTAGAACAGTGTTTATTTAGCCTTAGTAAGGATACAGTTTGGGAAAAGGATAAACTCTAAAGTAAAAACAGAAGGAATGTTAATTTTTTATTTATTGCGGACTTTTTGTCCTCATCTTGGTAGTTTTTTTTTTTTGTGTGTTGTTTCTTTTTTCACTACGTTTCGGCCAAATTTCACCTCTGGCCTTCTTCAGGTGATTTTACCGCGACCTCGGATAGGAATGAAGAGTCTTGTAACCGTATCCCCAGTAATTACTGCCTTCCATAGTTGTTGTCTATCGCACCACGTTTTTTTTGACCAAGTAAACCTCTGGCCGGCTTGGGTAGGATTTGAAACCACTATCTTCTGGAACCATAGAGACTCAACGCCTCTATCTGCTGTGCCACCGGCTCTGAAGTGAAAGAAGAAACAACACCAAAAAAAACCTACCAAGATGAGGACAAAATGTCCGCAATAAATAAAAGATTGATTCTCAGATTAAGAAGCCTGATCTCAAAAATGATTCCAATTAAAGACAATTATAAGGAGTGTTGTTCAGAGAATTTGTGGCACACTGGTTCACTGTTTTTCTGTTATTAGCTCATCCAAAAAGTTTGGCTTGTTCTACTCAAAACTTCACTACCATAACCACATCATCTATGTAGTTAATTATCTAAGCTTTAATTTGGTTAATGTTCATTATTTATTCTGGTGGATGAATATCGTTAAATCCAAGATAAGCAACCTCAGCTAAAACTTTTACTTGATTTACTGATTTCATTTTCTGAGCTGAGGTTCATGCATGTGGTTGTGGTGTAAGAATGTGTATTAGAGCATGTGTATAGGTGAGAACATATATGTATTTATATGCATACAAGTAAGACCAATAGTGTATGGGTATATGTATATATGAGAGAATATATATGTATTTATATGCATACAAGTAAGACCAATAGTGTATGGGTATATGTATATATGAGAGAATATATATGTATTTATAAGCATACAAGTAAGACCAATAGTGTATGGGTATATGAGTAAAATTGTGTAGGGAAAATGTAACATCTCTTTGTATATATGGGAGAACATGTGTGAATATATATATAGGTATATATATAATAAAAGAAGATAAATACAAATAAGATAAGAACATAAAAAGTACATAATGCTACTATTGTAGAGCTGGTATTACACCTAAAATATATCCAAATTATATATTCTTAAAATCCGTTGCTGATAATGAACTGAAAAAGGGGTTTAAGCATATGTGGATATAAGAACATGTATATATATATATATATATATATATATATATATTAATTAATAATGTTGGTTATGAATAAATTGTGCTCTCAATATCAGTGATTGAACACATGTAGACTATATATATATATATATATATATATATGTGTGAACTGTATGTCTGTGTGAAGCTGTATGTGCATATATGTATGTATGAGAAATTATGTGAGGATGATTGTGTGAATATAAGTGTTTGTGCGAGAACAAGAGTGACCAAGTGTGAATGTGTATCTAAGTGTGTGTACATAACCAGATATTTTAATACCAATTTTAAGTTGAAGGTCTCGAGATTTTGCTATCAGGGTTGAAAGTTATCATAGACAATCTCAACTTGTTGAAAAAGCTTATCTACTTAAAAAAATATTATTTATTTGAAAGATGCCTTTACCAAGTGAGCCACATAATTCTACATTCCTTTGTGACAATTTTGATTTTCTTTACACACAAGTAGCAATCATGCCGAACGCAGAGAATCTTAAGTAAATTATCATTTTATTCAAGCTAGGTAAGTGAGAGAAAGGTCCTTGTTGAAGTAAGTTAGCTCATTATCTGTGAAAATCACCTCATCAATAGAAATAGACTGTGTCTGCATTATGCACCTCACTAAAAATAGAATAAAATATAACTTAATCCACAAGGAGAAAAAAGAAGCAAGTAAACAACTTTTTTTTTATGACTAGTGTCCATTGGAATGTCTCCCTTTCTTTTCTTTTTTTCTTTTTTTTTTCATATTTTCTTTGTTGGTTAATGGGTCTAAAAACTAATGACAGTTTTTACAGCTTTTTTCAAATGTATTTTAGATCAATCCAGCTTACTGATTTCTTTGAGTAAAAGAAAAAAAAAATTTGTTGGATAAAGCACTAATATCCATTCTTTTAAAATCTTTCTTCAGCTTTTCAATAGAGTTAAGACCAAAAAGCTGTTGCAACAGACATTCTTATAGATTAGATTTACTTTTTAAATGGAAAAAACAGCAAGCTCATTTTTTTATTATTATTTGTTTGGGATGAGGAACATCGGGCTTCAGAATATTCTACAGAAAACCTGGAGACGCAGTAATTAGTTGCCTAAGAATCCAAGTTGGCAAATGGTTCCTTGGATTCTTTTTCTTTATTTAAAGACTGAAGCAATCAAGAAAAAAAATGTTATGCTTAATTTAATTTTAACTTTGCCTTACTTTGAGAATTCTTTGAGGCAATGAAATAAAATATGGTTTCTTTGAATGATCACAATTCAAAGATACAGTCATTTTCTTGATGAACTATTTTTAGAGACAGAGAAAAGTTTAAGTTAGTTCTTTTATATGCCGATTCCAAACTTAGTTACATTGGTACAACAGTTAATGAATATAAAGATGACTTAAATAGAAAGTATTATTTTTCCAAATCTGACGGGACATTTTTCTTTTTTTTTTTCTGGTTTATGTGATAATGAGCCTCTCCAAACCACCATCCTGTGTATTACGCTAAACAACATATAGTGGTGATGCTCCAGTTCCTGTGGTATTTTTACTATACACTGTAAACCTAATATTTCTGGATGATGCACTCAACGAACCCAATATTTTGAGTTGAGCATGTTTTACCCAAATCCTTTAACCATGGGCAGAGTAAAGCTGGTTAGAATTCAGTTTTCCTTCTCCTAAAGTAGATGCCTAACCAAGGTTAAAGAACCCAGTTTTCCCAACTATTTCCTTATAGCTGGAGGAAGAAGAGATCGATTAATGCCTCTTCAAAGGGTATTAGCATGAAGTGAAATGCAAACAGCCTCAATCCAGGATTTGAACTTGGATTGTTGATTTCATTTCCTATGACAATAACTGTCATGAAACTGCATTCCTAAGTTCAACCCCTTCCTCAAAAGCAGGACGCCACAAAAGATCAATTTTTAAGCAGAGTAAAGCTGGTTTGAATTTTGTTTCCCTTCTTCTAGACATGTTGCTTAACCAAGTTTAAAGAACTCAGTCTTTGGTATCATTTACCCATAGCTGAAAAGGGTGGAGAAGAACATTAAAACAAACAGCCTCATCCAGGATTTGAACTCTGGTCATTCATTTCATTTCCCATGACATGCCTTCTTTCTTGTTAGAATTCATTTGTGATGCTAGTTAGCTGAGTAAATACTCGTTTGCATCAAAAGCAATGCTACGACTTGAGGTGAGATTATATGGACATTAAGGTATTCCATTGCTCTCAAGTAGCTAAGTCCATTCTCTGGATAGTGATTGGTTACTCGTCCAGTAAATGGGTATATTAGTGCATATACACTGGTTTGCTTAAGATGGTACAGGCTCAGAATTGGGTTACAACCCATTTTATTTTTGTCTGCCAACTGGGGCTGTTGAACCGGTAAGTGTTGTTCTTGTTGTTTATTCTGCACGTTAGAGTAATGACTTCTACACTTTTGATAGTTATTATGATGCCACAAGCAATTATCAGTATACTTTTTTGAAATTATGTCTGTTAGATTGGTATACACATCAAAAATATTATGATATAAAACAGATTTAAATAGAAAGAACCCCAGTCGACTTGGACTGTAAAATACACTGACTGTATCTTGGCAGAGGGGTAACTGCTCCCCCATTGAGTTTCCTGGATAAGACACTAGACTATCAGATGTTGAAGCTTCAGTCCTAGAGATTTGGGGAGTACTTCTTCATTGCCATTACTCTCAGATCCACTCAAACAAAACATGATAGTACTTGTTAGGGTCCCAACTATGGGTCAACTAGAACTGTTTATTGATATTAAGTTGAATTATTAGTATTAGGTTGCTATACTTGAAATCATTTAACTTAGTGCAGATAGAATTATTTATGTTAGCAATACTTGAAACCAGTTAACTGTGTGCAAACAAATGAGCTTTAGCTCATTTAAAAAATGTTACCTAAAAACTATTTGCTTAAAAATCATTTGTATAAACAGGATTTGGCATTAAATAACCATCAAGGGATGATATTCTGTTAAAGCAAATAACCTAATCAAACATTAAATAGAAAGGATTTCTTTTTCCTACTTGAGCGTGTGATAATGAGCCTCTTCAAATAGCCTTTCAACACTAAGAAATAAATATTACACCAAGAAAGATTGAGTAAAGAATAGAGGAGGAGCTTAAAAGTTTAGATATGGGATTCTGCCAACTAATGCATTTGAGAACAACTGCTACATTTAACCTTGCTCCCTAAGGCAAAGGAGACATGAGCTCGAGTCTCACTGAGAGTTTATACTTGCTAATTTCTGATCCATGCCTTTTCTGTGTTGCTCTAAACTGACGGCTCGAGTGAGTTGCAATAAAAACAGAAGTAAAAAATGGAGATAAAGAATTAACTAATCAATATGAATAATATTATTGGTTTAGTACAAAGATGTTTTACTAACATGCATCAAGCATGCACTTACGTTGAGATGCACATTTGTAAATGAATTCAAAATTATTTTGATAATCTTATTGGTTAGATTTAAGGCTGTTAGCATAAGTGACTGAAATATTTACCTTATGATCTTTAATCCAATGTTCCAATCATTGAGCTGTTTCTTGTAACAGATAATAATGATAATAAAATAATAATAATAGTAACAGATTAATGATAATAACAATAACAACATTAAATAAGAGTGAATCCAATGTCTGTGACACTGGGAGTTTTATTCAGTTTTATTCAGAATGCTTGGCTGATCTGATATAGATAATCCTCAATTGAAGGAACAAAGCATCATGGGAGAATATGGAAGCCAGAAATCATAGAATTTAGATTTTAAAAGGATAGAAATATGTATATATATATATATATATATATATATATTGGGGAAAGTGGAAAGGGTAAAAGGATAGGGGTAGGGAAGGAAGATGTGGTGGAAAGAAAAGAAAGGAATTTTGACTATCTTAAATCTTTTTCTTAATACTCAAACTGCAGTTTGATCTTTCTCAAAGATGGAGATATTTCAAAAAGTGGCAAAGAAATATATAATCCCACTTCCATTTAGTTGATCCTTTAGGAAGAGCTGTGATCAAGCTGCAATTTTTGACAGGTTCAATCGCTTCATTGGCATGAAGGGATTAAATATTTGGTTGCATTTGCTTGCAAAAAAAAAAAGATCATCTCTTTGAAAGACCATGAAAGATATTTCATGGCTTTTCTCATTTGGCAGAATGGATGCTAATACTATCCGATGCTTTTCAAGAATTAAAACCACGGTGAATCTTTAAAGTCAGAATATACCAAATGAGACAATTTTTAATTTTATTGTTTGTTTGTTTATCTAAGTTTATACTTTTAGTGTCAAATCATTGGGTTTTCACATAATCCATCCTAATGATAGATTCATAGATATTTACTTGGCTTAGACAAATCTAACACAAAGACAAATTGAGATGTTTGGAAGATTGTGTTGTACAAGTCATCAAAAATGGCAAAGCTTGACTGCCTTGAAAATCAGCATTCAAAATCATCTATTATTTTTCTGTGACCAGTGAGAAATAAGAAAATTACATGAATTCAATTCAGTCATTTAATTGTGGGCTACAAAGTAATTCTAATGTGGATAACTGAACTATATTTCATAAACATAGAAAAGTTTCAGTTCTTTGATATGCTGATTCAAGACTTAGTTACATTAAAGTAACAGGTTATGAATATGAAGTTGACTTACAAAGAAAGAATTCTTTTTTTCCAAATCTGATGGAACGTTCTTTTTCTTACTTGTTTGTGTAATAATAAGCCTCTCCAAACCGGTGTTCTGGGAATTACATCAAACAGCATCTGGTGGTGATGCCCCAGTTCCAGTGCTATTTTTACTATACACCATAAGCCCAATATTTCTGAATGAGCCAAAATCTACTGAGCTCAATTAGAGTAATAATTTGGGCTGAGCATGTATTCAACTGTACTAGCCCAGTCAGTTTGTGCAGTAGAATATGCATCTCAGCAAAGGGATGAGACCCCTCCCACCAAACAAGTGTCCTGGATATGATACTAACCCTTCTCATGGCGAGACTCCAGTCCTGGAACTTTGTGAAATGTGGAATACCTCTTTATCGCCATTGCTCCCAAGTAGTACCTGTTAGGGTCCCATCTCTGAGTCAAATAAAACTAGTGTCTTGAGGTTTGTTTGGGTTTTATGGCATATTAACCACTGTTGGTAATCTAATGCCAAATCCTGTTTTTACGTATGTTTAAATATATAATTTGTAAACACATTTTATAGATACATACAGTTAAATGAACAAACAGTTCTATTTCTAACAATTCAACTTAGTATAAGTTAACAAAGTTAAATGATTCCAAGTATTGCTATGTATCACTAACAATTCAATTAAAGAGTCATTTGTTTGGACACAGTTTAAATGTCAAACAGTTGTATTTAACCCATAGATAGGACCCTATCAGGTGTTATCATTGCAGGCTAGACTGTACCTTGGAGTGATGGCAGTGAAGGAGTTCTCCACATTCCCCAAAGCTCCAGCATTACTGGAGCCTCACCATCAGATTGTTTAGTATCATATCTAGGACAGAGATCCAGTCAGTGTATTCTACAGCCCCAGCCAACTGGACTTAGTTTCCTGGGTGTGACACAAAATTGCCTGTTATGATGAGGCTCCAGTCATGGAAATTTGGGTAATGTGGAGTTCTTCTTCATTGCCATTACTCCCAGGTTCACTTTGACCCAGACAAGTAGTACTTGATTGGCATTAAATAACCTATGCCATAAAAACACAACCCAGCCAAATCAAACCAATTCTACTGTGCACAATAAACCCAATATGTTGCACTGAGTGTGTATTTCCCAAATTCCTCAATTATGGGCAAAAAAAAACGGATTAGAATTCAGTTTTTCTTTTCTCAGACTAGATGCCAAAGCCAAGGCTAAAAAAAAAGCCAGTCTTCCCTATTATTGACTGAGCAGAGATTCAAAGCCTTTCCAAGATAGAGATGTTTGGAAGATTATATTGTACAAGTCTTCAAAATGAACTGAGATAGATTGCCTTGAAAATTTGCATTCAAAATCATCACTTATTTTTCTGGGACCTGTGGGAAATGTACAATTACATCAACTGAATTCCATTTAGTTGTGGGTTAAAAAATAAATCTTTTGAGAATAATTGAAGGAATAATCCTTGTTCATATGTGTTATAAGTGTTTTATAACAACTTGCATGGGCTTATATTGTCTATATTAGGGTCAACGCAGAGATAAGTGTCTATCATATTAATGGTTTATTAATCTGTTCTCAAAGAGAAACTAACTACAACAGCAGCAAAAAGGGGCACAACTCCATGATACATGGATGTACCTGGGGCTGTAATTCTTATATATTACTGTTTATGATGCATTAAGCAAACACATATAAAAATAAAAAGTTAGCATTAATGCTTGTTTTTTTTTTTTAGATATCAAAAATAACCTCCAAAAGATATAATGCAAGGAAATACAATCAGAATTTGGAAGAAAGAAAAAGTCCCTTGGAGCTAGGGGGTCTAATGTTTGCTGTAGTTGCACAATCCCATCTTTTACTAAAAACACTTCATCCAAAAAGTATTCAGACTGGTTTCATTTTTTTTTTCTATTGGCATTGACTCATTTAGACTTTGTCTAAATGTCAAGATATCATCACTTAATTATTTAACTTATTCAGCTGTACACGCATCTCAACAATAATCTAGACAAGTAGACATCATCACTTTATAAGTTCCTCAACTATGCCCATACCTTCATTTAAATTTCAAAATTAAAATTGTAAAGATTCATTCTTGATTTTTTTTGATCATATAATAATATTAATAATATGGTAGAATCATAGTCATTAGACATGTATATAGAATTAGCTTTGGAGTATATCTCTGTAAAAAGAATTCTCTTGATATGCCTTAATGTATACATTATCTATTACAAATATTATGTAACAAACATATATAAAATATACAGTATAAGTAGATTTTATATATATATATATATATATATATATATATATATATATATATATGAGTGAGAGAGAGAGAGAGAGATGGGTGAAACAAGAGGTCCACTCTCAAGCATAAAGCTGAATTTTGATCTAAGAATTTCATAGTATAATGTTTGATGTATGTGATTATAACTTTAAATTTAAATGTTTGTTTAAAATCATTGTAGAGGAGTTCTTTATTAGGATCCTAATACATTTTTTCTCATAGGAAACAATCATCTGAATTCACTGTTCGTTAATTTGATAAGGCTGAGAACATGTTTATATTGCTTGTATAATTAAAGCAAAAACAGAGAAAAAAAGAAAGAGAACTACTGGCTCAAATTGAGCATTTTTTCTATTTTATTTGAACCTTTGAACTCCAAGCTGCTTGGCCTTCATATACACTGTAAGTGAGCTTACAAAAAAATTCAAACTTCACTCTATATAGCTCATTTGGCTGGGGCTATAGAGTAAACCGACTGTATCTCTGCAGAGGGGTAAACCTACCCCCAACTCAATGAATGTCCTGTATATGACACTAAACAATCTGATGGTGAGGCTCCAGTTATGCTGGAGCTCTAGGGAATGCGGTGTACCCCTTCACTGCCATCACTCCCAGATCCACTTTGGTCTGAGGTGGTAGCATCTGAAAGGGTCCTATCTATGGGTCAAATAGAACTTTTTGATATTTAAACTGAGTGCAAACAAATGACTAATGCTCAATTGAATTGTTAGATATAGAACTGTTTGATCATTTAGCTGTGTGTAAGCAAATGACTGATGTCTAATTGAATTGTTAGGGATATATAGCAATACTTGGAATCATTTAACTAATACTAAGTTGAATTGTTAGAAATAGAACTGTTTGTTCATTTTACAGTGTGTATCTACAGAAAGTGTTTACAGATCATATATTTAATATATATGTAAAAACAGGATTTGACATTTAATAATCAACTATGGTTAATATGCCAGAAAACCAAACCAAACCAATCTTCACTCTGTTGTGCTGTTATCCTTGTTAAGACAATCCTATCATTTCATTGAATGAAATACTGGGAATAGTTACTGTCAGCCTTTTATTATTAATATCTGGTGAGAACTCCCAGCTTTTGAAATATTGGCCAAATTATGCAAAGTAAAATATTGGGCAAATGAGGTTCAGTAAAATTTTAAACTTATGATTTCAGATCAAAGTTTTATATTGCTTGACAAGTAGTTTTGATCTGAATGGAATTATTTTAAGTAGTTTCTTGAAAGAGAAGGGGTGCCAGACTTGACTTTATAAAAGAAAATGATAGAAAACTGTTGCTTTAAATTTAGCATTTGCTTTCTATTTGATTTAAAATGTTTACATTACTTGATGAGTGGTTTTAATCCAAGAAGAATTCTTGAAGATATGCAATTTTCCCTCTAAATATCTGAGATGTTTTGGATTGTTATCATTTGGTCATTATATTCTCAACATTTCAGCACATATGCTTGGTTACTCATGACAAGCACACATGCCAATTCCTTTAGTTATCTGATCTACCAGAGTTGTGTCCTGGGTCTGCATCTGATTGTGAAACTAAAATCTTGGAGTTTGGGGAATGTGGAGTACTCCTTCATTACTATTACTCTTATGTCCACTTTGACCCAGAGAGGTAGTACATGTAAAGGTCCCATCTATGGCTCAAATAGAATCCTTCAATCTTTTACTAAAGATTTTTTGTAGTGAGAAAAATTACTTACCTCAGAGTTAGAAGCAAACATGGACATGTCTTGCGTGCATAGTGCCGACAAAAAGAAACATGGCCATTCTTAGAGGTACAATTTATAGGATACCTCTCTCATCTCTGGCAAGATGAGATTTGTAATGCATTCAAATTTCGGCCAGACAAAACTTGCATAAAAGAAGGAATGTCAGTTGCAGAAGGAGTTGCAATTTTACGGACTGCTGGTTTGACAGAAGAAACAAACAAATTGATGTTGCAAGTGAAGAGGAAAGTGATGGCCGGACTTGGTTTCTAAGATCACCTATTGTGACTCTACAAAGACCACTGAGAAAGCAAATACCTTGATCCATTCCTTTCAAATCAAACATTATTATTAATGTTAAATTGAATAATTAGTATTAAATAGCAATACTTAAAACCATTTAACTTTGTGCAAGCAGATGATACATTCTTTACCCTTACTGACCCTATCAGCAGGCCCAGAATATGCTAACAACATCTCCAACAGAAGGAAAAAATCCCTTTCTCCAAAAAGGTGTATTCTGAGTGGGACACTAAACTGAATTTGATGGCAAGGCTCCAGTTCTGGAGCTCAGAAAAGTGTAGATTACCTTTTCAATGCTATTACTCCCAGGTACACAGTGACTTGAAGTGGTAGTACTTATTTGGATCCCATCTATGAGCCAAATACATCAGTTTGAAAATTATTAGTATAGGATAGGACTACTTGAAATGATATAACTGTTTACAAAGAAATTATTATCATTATTTTAATTATATGGTAATAATTAAATGAAATTATAATCATGTATAAATTATTATAGGAATAAAAAAAAAAGTAAAGTCGGCGACTGTAGTCGAGGTTGACCCGAAGGCTTCCTTTTCGATAGCTACTTCACCAAGGTGTAGGGGAGGGCACTACTCCTTTCCCAGGATTGCTCCTCTTTACCCTTGATACGTACCTTATAATGCTGAATGTTAAGCAAGGTAGCATCAAGTACCATTTTTTGAGTCTTTGGTATGACTCAACCTGGTATTGAACCCAGGTGTCCCAAGCCATATATAACTGAATGCAAATTATTTGTATTAAAATTCATTGAAGCTATAATTGTTTACAAATGATAATAATCATTAGTTACTTAAAAATATACAATTGCTTACAAAACAAAGAGGCTGACTTCATGGGGTGTTATCACGCTGTAAAACCAGCCAACTTCACTCAAACTTTTACTTTCAGGAGGTAAGCAAGAGCAACCTGCTAAGTAGGTCAAGCACAGGAATGAACATAATATAGGAGGTGTTAATAAAAAAAGAGTATTTGACCAAAGAATCAGTATTAACACCAACTGATATCATAAAAAAATAGCATACATGCTCTGATTGAAAAGTCAGGAAAAAATAACATCCAGTATAAGGATTTTAATATGAGTCTCTGAATTGTCTCACAAGACAATGGGTGAGAGGATAAGAGCACTATTTGAGAACTTCTCTTTAAAATCTAACTGGAAGTTGTGAGTTCAATCTGTAGGCACAGTTTCAGCAAAAAAGGAAAAGTGATATTACAAGGACAAAATAAGTGAGATAAAATATTCTAAAACATCGACAGCAGAATGCTGAAGCAATTCCATCATTTCATCAAATGAAAGGCTGGAAATAGTTACTGTTATAATCTATGTCAATTTTTTCCTTGATTCATGACTCTACATCAAGGTATAAAATAAGATGGTAACCATCCAATAAATACTGGCTAACTTCTTACTGTACATATATCATGTGGGGGCAGGTTACATCACTCCCTTTAACCAATTAGAAGGTACCAAAAGAGTACCCCTGAAGCATATACAACATCAGCTCTTCTTTCTATTAACCCTTGGCAGCCAGCCAATTAACATGCATTTGGCAACTGGCCCAGCAATGTACAGCAAACCAGCAAACACTTATTGGTTTGGTTTCTCTGTTTAATGGCATGTCAACCTTTGCAATTTATTTAATATCAGAGCCATCCTTGTAGAAGAGCCGATATCAGTGGAGATAAGGGGCCTTATAACTTTTCCTAGGTTATTTGTCCAAAAGTGAACATAATTGCATGACTGGACACATTAGCCACTACACCATGAGAATTCCACCTAGCCATTGGCCTAATGGTTAGAGTGTTCACCAATAGTCTGGGAGACCGAGGTTCAATCCCAGGTATGAATCCAATTATTCTCCCTCCAGCTATGGATAAATAGTAGGGCAGACTAGGTTCTTCAGCCTTGGTGAGGCAACTAGTCTAGGAGAAGGAAAACTCTGAATTCAAACCTGTTAAACTCCGCTTAAAAAATTGACCTTGTGTCATATCCTGCCCGAGCGGAGGGGTTGTGTAAATAGGATCCCAGGTCATACCAAAGACTCAAAAAATGGTACTTTATGCTGCCTTGCTTAACACTCAGCATTATAAGGTATGGATCAAGGGTAAAGTGGAGTAATCCAAGGAATGGTGTAGCACCCTCCCCTACGCCTCAGTGTAGAAGCTATTGAAAGGGGAACCTTTGGGTCACCCTCGACTACAGTCGCCAACTTTACTTTTTCATGTGGCACAACATTTCGCAGACACAGCTATTCTCTCAATGACATGACATTTTCATAGATAGAGCCCTGCATAAATTCTGACTGTATAAATGTGCATACTCAGCAATTCTATTTGCATTTTACCGACTGCAATTAGATGCAGTGAAAGAACTCTTTCAGTGGTGCCTCTCTTCCCATGTATACCTGTGCAGTGCAAGAGACTACACAGTAATACCCTCTCTTCCCATATGCAGTGCAACAGACCTTACATCATTAGAGACCCCCTTCGTAGTTATCCAATAACAACCCTATCTACAAACAGGCCCAAAAAGAAAGCCATGGTATCCATCTACGACTTCCAGACTTCTGATCCATACCAAACTTAGTCAAACAACTCAGTCAGCTGAGATAGTAGAATATGCTGACAGCATCTCTGAGGTGGAATAAGACACCCCGCTCCCCCAAAAGAGTGTTCTGAGTATGACTCTAAACCTTCTAATGGTGTGGCTCCAGTCCTGGAGCTTTGTGGAATATGAACTACCTCTTCATTGCCATTACTACAAGGTCCGTTCTGTCTCAGAGTGGTAGTACATATTAGGGTCCTATCTATGGGTCAAATAGAACTGTTTAATCATTTACTGTACTTAAAACCATTTACCAGAGTGCAGACAAATGAGCGCTGGCTCATTTAAAAATTGCTTCCTACAAACTATTCATTGACAAATCATATACATTTAATATATATGTATAAACAGGATTTGGCATTAAATAACCTAGAAAGGTGGATATGCTGTAAAACACAACCAACCAGCCTTAGTCAAATGGACTTCCTACATTGTCTTTTTTATTACATTCGTGAATATATCTTTCTTTGTTTTTAAGCTTTGTTGTTCATTTCTTTACTCTTTAACAACTGCATTACCATGCACATATCTTTACATGACTTTGCGCCCTTCATTTTTAATATCTGATGTAATCTCTTAGTGTTTAAAATATTGGGCTAACAAAGTATTGTAAAATATTGGGATACTTTGTAGGTAGGGCTTAGAATATGCCGACTGTTTCCCTGCAATGAGATGAGATTTCCCAAAAAGAGGTGTCTTGAATATGATACTAAACCCCTTCATTGCCATTACTCCCTGGTCCACTCTGACTCAGAGTGGTAGTACCTGTTATGGTCCCATCTATGAGCTGAATAGATCACTTTTGTAAATAATTTGTACATATGATAGCTTCATATCATGTAACCATTCACAAAAAACTTAAGAAACTATACAATGTACTTGTAAAAGTACAATGTACATAATTCCCTAACCTCTTAGCATGAAATAATCTCAGATAGGTTAGCATGCTATTAAACTCAATCAATCATGAAATATTAAGATAATGATGTATAGCAAATTAATGTTTGTTTGTTTGGTTAGTTGGTTGTATGGCATATCAACCTTTGTAGGTTATTTAATACCAAATCCATTTTTATACAAATGAACAGTTCTATTTCAAACAATTCAGTTTAGCATAAGTACACAGTTTAATAGTCAAAAACATTTCAAGCTATTCAGTTTAGTCAAACAGTACTAATTGAAACAATTCAGTTTAGTATAAGTATAGTTTTTGTCCACACACAGTTAAATGTCAAAACAGTTCTATTTCGAACAATTCATTTGAGCATAGGTATGTAGTTTACATGTCTAAACAGTTCTATTTGAAGCAGTTCAGTTTAGCATAAGTATGCAATTTAGTTCTATTTGATGCATTGATTGGACCCTTTATCAGGTGCTACCACTCCAGGCCAGAGTGGATCTGGGAGCGATAGCAATGAAGGGGTCCTCTGCATTCCCCAAAGCTCCAGCATTACTGGAACCTCACCATCAGATTGTTTAGTGTCATATCTTGGAGGGAGTTTTACCCCTCTGCAGAGAGGCAGTCGGCGTATTCAACAGGCCTGGACGACTGTGCAGGTATAGCAAATTTCGTATTATAAGCAAACTAATGAGTAATAGTAGTATTAGCTGAATTTTGAATTATTTTTACCGTTGTATTGCAAAAGAAACCTGATGAAGACCAGAGGGTAAAGTTGCTGAAATGCTGAGAACATAACAATGAAGATGAAGACAATAGTCTCAGATCTATGACTAATATAAATAATGTATGACTTGTTCATAGAGACCAAGAGACATAATATTCACCATTTTTTATCTGACTTCAACATAGTAACCATACTTTAGATATTTTAAACTTTGTAGTTCTATGTTTTCCAGCTGAGCCATTACCTCAGAACTTGAAAAATCTAAAATTGTTCAATTTGTGGAAATAAATAACAACAAACCAAACAAACAATCCTTGCCCTCTCAACAGTTATATCTGATGGCACCATTCCTCTTTTTCAATCTCTCTTCACATTCAATTTCCACTGACACTGTATTTTCTTTTTCTAATATTTTTTTACTTCCCACCTAATTTTCTTTTTCACTTTTTAAATTTCTTCTCATCTCAACTCTCTCTTTCTCCCATATGTGTTTCTCTATTTTTCTTGCTTCCCCTCTATATATTTTATAATCCTTCACTTTCTTTTCTTCTTTCTTCTCTTCTGTGTTTCTCATTTCATGTTCCCTGCTTTTCAGGTTCAAAACTGTTTTCCTCTGATTTGATGTGCTTATCTCTCCTTGCAATAGATGCATCGACACAGCCCAACAAAATGTTTAATCATGCAACTGTAGATACTAATGCAGCAAAATAACTCAGGTAAATCCAGAAATATTCTTTCCATTCTTGTCTTCTCTTTTTTATCACTCCATCACACCCACTCTTACCCCCCATTATCCTGCACAGTTGCACTAAACTTACACTCAACTTTGGAGTCACTCACCATATCTCCTTACCCTTTCTCAGTAGATACACTCAACCTTTTCCTCTATTTTCAATCCCAGCATTCACCATTCTTTCATTTCTTCCATATCCCAGCATGCCTCATTTTCCTATTTCTTTCTCATCTTCCCATTAATGTTTTTGTTCTTACACATTTTTTATTTTAGTTTTGTCTAATAGATGAGGGAAAAACATCTATGTTGAATATATTTGGGATAAAAGCTTTTTTAATTTTTTTTTTTTTAATTCTCTAGAAGTCTTTACTATTGTCTTTTATTTTGCTGATTCTTTATTTACTTAGGCTTTTCCAAAGATCTTGTATATTATTCTATTTTTTGGAAGGCTCAGATAGTTTATATATATATATATATATATATGCTTATTTTTATTTTATTTTTATTTTTTTGCTGTGTGAGTGGGGATATTTTGGGTGAGGGTAGTGATAAAAAAAGCTGGAAGAAAAAGAAAATATCTACATTTTGTATGTAAAGACAAACACATGCATACACATGATCAAGCATAGATGCTTTCATAAATTTGTTTATACATGCATGCACATATGCAAAAACTAGTTATGTAAGCTTTTAGAAAGCTTAATACCTCTTCTTAAAAAAACACAAGAATGATCATCACTTGGCACTCAATGACAAACAGTCAGAGGGAACCTAGTCATTTGTTAGTTGCTATGGGCATGTTCTCTTCCTATTGTCTTCCCTTGATTTTACTGAGTATCAGGGCATTTCTTTTTATTCCATTCTTTTGGGTTTTCCCCTTCTTTTATCTCTTCTTTCTTTCTTTATTTTTTATTTTGTTTAATTTTTTGTCTTATTTGTTACTTTTGGAATATAAGTTTTGCATCTGTTCAGATATTTTAACGTCTTTTCTAGTCTGTTATTTCCACTAAGTCTCTTTTCCTTTATTCAAAAGCTCGGATATTAAAGGCAAAAGAAAGAAAAACTCTCTTGATGTGGTAATCCTTCTGACTGACTGATTACAAAACGGTAATTCTCTAGGAAATTCTCAGAATGTTAGAATTCTCTGAACAAAAAATTTGGAATACCAAACCTTTTTCACTGATTAACCACAATTTGTAACAAAACAATTCTGTCTTCTTTCAAGTTCAGATAATTTATCAGATGTGATGAAAAGCCATTTTTTAAAAGTCTTTTTTCTCATCTAAAGTTTTTCAAGCCCATCTATCTCAGAAATTCCAAACTTTGAGATTATCAAATTCAAGCTTTCTTGCTATTCAAGACTATTGGACTCGTGGTTTGTGTTATCCAGTGTAATGAGAACATTCTTTGTATTTTCTGACTGTTGAACTCATGGTTTGTGTTGTCCAGTGTATTGAGAATATTCTTTGTATTTTCAGACTTTTGAACACATGGTTTGTCTTATCCAGTGTATTGAGAACATTCGTTGTATTTTCAGACTGTTGAATTCATGGTTTGTCTTATCCAGAGTATTGAGAACATTCTTTGTATTTTCAGACTGTTGAATTCATTGTTTGTGTTGTCCAGTGTATTGAGAACATTCTTTGTATTTTCAGACTGTTGAATTCATGGTTTGTGTTGTCCAGTGTATTGAGAATATTCCTTGTATTTTCAGACTGTTGAACTCCTTGTTAGCACTTTCTAGTATAATAAACTCTTATTTGTTCTTGGTCAAATCACTGAAATCACCCTTTGTGTTGTTAAGATTATTAAACCTATTTTCTATCTAGTTCAGAGTATTTAATTTGTTCACTGTGCTAAGTTCCTTTGTGTTGTTTTGAGCTTGTCTCAAGGAAGTAGCTGAACAACTAACAAAACTGATAGGAAAGTAAAGAAAGATGAAACTTCCTCTCTCTGAAAAGAAAAAAAAAAGAAGGTTTATCTCTATGGGAACATGTTACTTTTTGCTGAGATGCTTTCACTGAGTTTTTCAGAAGATTTAATTCATTAAGGGAGACTACTCATTCATGTTATTTATGTTTTACTATATCATTTCAGACAGTATATATTCTACAGCATTCTTCAGGTGTTTAATCAAGTGGAATTACCTCCCTTTTTTTAATAGAAATGAATGGTTGGCTAATATCAAACATCATGTATAGTTACAATCATCCCCTACCACTAACTGCCAGTTGGCAGTCGTTATCGTCGTAGGAAATGGACACGGCGACACAAGTTCAAATCATTGAATTCAGAGTTTGAGTTTGAATTCAGAGTTTTCCTTCTCCTAGACTAGTTGCCTCACCAAGGCTGAAGTACCTAATCTGCCTTACTATTTTACCCATAGCTGGAGGGAGAATAATTGGATTCATACCTTTCCCAAGGATATTAGTGCAATGTGAAATGCAATCAGTCTCGTCCAGGATTTGAACTCGTGTCGCCGTGTCCATTTCCTATGACAATAAGCATTACACCACGGGCACCTCCACATTAAAGCATAATTATATGTTCGTGGTTTCTAATCTTAACTTTGACTGGTTCAAGGAAACAAGTTTTTAGGCTCCCATTGCAGATCAATATCACTGCTGTAGTAATAGATAGTGAGATTATCTTACTAACCATTGCTCTAAGATGTTTAAATTGTTTTTACTCACATTAACTAGGATCAGTCATAAGACCATAAATATCAGGTATATAGTGAGGATCAATATGACTGTAGTTGACATGGTCTTGAAGACTAGCTTGCTGACCATTATTCAACAGTGAAGTGTGTTTAATGATTTTATATCTTTTAGAAAAGTACAAATGATACTACATGAATATGATAAAAAAAAAGCAGATCAAATCCCAACAAATTTCAGTAATCCTCAATAAAAGGAGGGACATTTGTTAAGGTCTAAGACTCTTATTTTGCACAGCCATCTTTTCAGTGTATTGCCTGAAAGATCAGCTCCTTTGTATTGTCCTTTTTTCTGTCTTTAAAAGGGATACAATCAGACAAGGTTGTATTAAAGTGAAAGGAACTGTCAACATGTTTGTAAATGAAAGAATAAGGGTTTTATTGCAAGCGAGATACAATAAGACAGACTAGGAATTGTGGGGCATGCTACTAATCCCTGAAGCAAAGCCAGTTATAATGCCGTGCTCACTATGTATAGAGTCACCTATATAGCCAGTTCACATGAGTCAGAGAGAGAGAGAGAGTGTGTGGGATGTTCCACTACAACACCTCCCCCTGAGCTAATTTTCCCATGAAAATTTTGCTCAATACTTCCTCTTTTTGGGGTCAAGACATAATCGTTTGACTTTTTCTTCTCACTAATACTTTTCTGTCAGACCAATTTTTGTGCTGGTGGGATTTGTGGTATTAGTAGTTTTTAGGGAGCTGGTACTTCCAGCACTTGTAGGTTTGGAGATACTTCCATCTGTACTGGTAGAGATATGGGAACTGGCATTTCAAATGTGTCATATATTACTTCCATTGGCAATTCTTCACTATCTTTTTGCATGACATCTTTAATGTCTTGGCCTTAATTTATTTAAGTGTTTATAACAATTGAATCTTCTTCCTTTCAGAATATATATAACTCTGCCAAGTCTTTTAGTGATAATTCCATCTTCTCAGAAGCTTTTTCCACCTCTATAATTTCTAAAGAAAACTCTGTCTCCTGGTTTGTAAAATTTTGTCGCAAAGTTTTTTACAACTTTTTACATTTGACTTGGTAACCACTAGGCAAAAACTGAACAACTTTTTCTTGCAAACATCAATTCGACTGGTGAAAGGCCTGAATCTGTGTTTGGATTGGGGGTGGGGGTTAATCTGTAAATCACTAAAAACTTTTGTATACTCCTCTTATCAGTGTCCATGCCTTGAATCTTTCTTAGAGCTCTTTTGAAAGTGTCCACAAATCTCTCCACTTGCTCATTTGATTAAGTAAGGTAAACAGAGGTTGTAATGTGGTCTATTGACAAAGATGTACTAAAATTCTTAAATTCTCTGCCGGTAAATTGTGTCCCGTTGTCGCTAACCAAAATTTTTGGCACGCCGAAACTACTGAAATGCTCATTTTATACATTGATAGTATTTATGAATGTCAGATGTTTACACTTGAATATTTCCGGCCACTTGGAGAAACTGTCCGCTGTTATAAGGTAAGAGTGACAATTTAGAGGTCCATCATAGTAAATGTGTAATCTCATCCATAGAACATCCATTTTAGGCCATGGCTGAATTTTCATTAGTGGCACTTTTGCTGCAAGTTGACAACCACTACACTCTTTTACTATTTTTTCAATATTCTGGTCCATCCTAGGCCAGTACATAAAGCCAAGCATTAATGATTTCATTCAAGACATACCTGGATGACCTATATGAAATTCTCTCTGGATTTTCTTTTGCAGTGTATAGGACATTACTACTCTATCTGCATATAATAGTAATTGCTCGCAGATTGAAAAAGTAATACTTTTATCCTTTTTTTTCAGTCAGCCATTCCTGTTTCTTTATTTTTTTTTAATGAATTCTTCCTTCTCAGCTGCTTTTTTATATTTTAGAAGATATCACAGGTAACTCCCGAATTGTATGGCGTAGCAATATGGATAATTCCTTTTCATCCCTTAAGGCAGCTATTCCCATGTCTTCTAATGGTTCTGAAATTTTGGGATCAATCTCGACAAACCGTTGGTGAGTCCTAGTTTTTTCAGTGATTGGAATTCCATCTCAAAGCGTTGTAACCTGTTGGCAGTGTGCTTGTGTATATCCTTTTTTGATTTAAAAATTGTTAACAGCAGTCAATGATCCGTCTGTAATGTGAATTTCCTTCCATGGATGAACCTGTGAAATTTCTTAATCATGTAGAATATGGCCAGGCTTTCTTTCTCAATCTGGCTATAATTTCTTTCTGCAGGAAGAAGGGTTCTGGACGCATGGGCTATGGGCTATGTAGTCCCATCTTCAAACTTGTGGAGAATTACTGCTCCAATCCCATAATTGCTAGCGTCGGATGCTACAATTATTTCTTTTTAGGGTTAAAATGTTCTAACGATAAATCTGATAACAGATAGCTTTTTATTATCCGGAAAGCGTCTTCGTATTTTTTAGACCAAATCCATTTTGCACCCTTTTTCATTATATCATTCAATGGGGCTATAAGATCATACATGTAGATACTATAATAGTCAACCTAAAAACGTCAGCAGATTTGTGACGTTGTTTGGTGGTGGCATATTTTAATAGCTTCGGCCC
Source organism: Sepioteuthis lessoniana (assembly GCA_963585895.1). NCBI lineage: Eukaryota > Metazoa > Mollusca > Cephalopoda > Myopsida > Loliginidae > Sepioteuthis > Sepioteuthis lessoniana. Next base: position 73,188,885 of record OY757914.1, read on the forward strand.
TTTCTGGGCCCGGTCTTCTTCCGTTCTCGACAATTATTTCACCCAAATATTTTATCTGCTTAATGAAGGACTCACACTTCTCTGAACCTATCTTGAAGCCATATCTGTCAATCTTCTGAAACACTGCCTTGATATGTTTTTTTTGTGTAGTTCGTTATTTTCACTCCTTAGCAGGATGTCATCTATATATGCTGTGGCAAATTCTAGTCCTGTAATATGTTGTCCATTACTTGTTGGAACAAACTGGGGGCAACTTTTAACCCAAAAGGGAGACGATTTGTAGAGCCTTTGAGTGTGTTAATCATTAATAACTTTGAACACTCTTCGTCTAATTTCATTTGTAGCTATGCATCAGATAAATCTATCTTAGAAAACACCTTGCTACATTTTAGCTGAGAGAACATATTATCCAGTAAAGGTAACGGGTATGTGCGGTCTTTAAGACAGCCATTAAATCCAGTTGAAAAATCTGCTCATACTCGGATCTTTTTATTCTTTGTCTTTACATACACGATAGGTGATGCCCAATCTGAGTAGTCAACTTTAGAGATTACACTCATTAAAAGGATTTATTTATGTAAAAAACGAATCCTTTCAAGGAAAATAAATCAGCACTTTAAAAAAAAAGAAAGGAAAAAATAAAAAGACAAACGTGCCTCATGCGTACAACAAAGAACTATTTATTACCAAGTAAATAAAATAAATAAAAAGGAGTTTTGAAGAAAAGCGTTAGTTGCTAAAATTAATTGCTATTTTAGCAACCAGTCAAAAAAACTGAATCAAGTAACAATGATTAAATTGTTTCGAAAACACTGGGTCACTCACAATTTACAAGGAACTGACATGTCTTCAACAAAGGAGCTGGTACTGACAACTAAAAAAAAAATAAAACGGTGTTGTATGAATGGAAAAAAAGATTTGGAAGAGTCTCTTAAGCGAAAAAAAGCTCTTAGGAAAACCTGTTCACTTTTCTGTAAAGAATACAGCGAATAATACAGAAACATGGGGCTCATTTAGCAATTCTTTCAGCACTTGAATAGGACAGCAAATTCAATTATATACCTCATGGTCTGACTCTCGATAGCACAAATTCTCTGATATAGGCAAGAGCATATTTCTCTAAGAAGAATACAGCTAAGGAGGGTAGTTCTGATGGACACATTGTGGACAAAGTCGAGACAGCACAAATTCACAAATATAGGTAACAGCATATTGCTTTAGATGTCCAGCATAGCAGCAAAATTCTCTGAAGGATTTACTCCCTATTCACTATTTTTCCTCAACTGTAGAGAACAACAAGGTTTAAAAACCAGCACATCCTGCGAAAATTCACAGGACTTTTAAAAATGGCATTTTCTTTGAGTCGTGGCTTCAGCCGAAAAGAGTCATTCTCTCAACAGGCGGTATCCGTTTTTAGCGATAAGTTGGTTGTTCGCGAGAAAAGGAAAGTTTGTTGTTGTTGGCGAGGAAGAGTGTAACGTGTGTGTGTGTGTTTACGTTGTAGTGTGTCCTCGCTAGGTTTGTAATTGTTAATAAAAGAAAGGATGAAGAAGTAAGATGGCGATAGTCGAAATGTGTTTTTAGGAATAAGTTTTATTTGCAGCATGGAATATTGGGTTTGCTTTTGGTGCTGCAAGATTCGTGGAAAAGGTTGTGAGTATAGAGACGAAATGGAGTTATGAGGAAGTTGAGAAAGGCAGCGCGTGTCGTGGGACGTGCGAGAGATTGTGTTCGCCGTAGTTTAGCGAAAGTCATGTTGCCGTTGGAGGAATTGAACTTTGGAGTCACCGTGGGTTTTGTGCGTCTGGTGGAGAGGCGTGCATTGTCTCCATTAAAGTGGTCCAGAGGTGAATTGAGAGCTAGGTGTCGAGAGCGGAATAAAAGCATCGCGTTGACATAGCCGATTTTGGGGGTGACATAAAGTTGGGCCAGTGCGAGGCATGTTGAATGTATCTAATTTATATTCAACTGGGATTCCTTGCAAGGAATCCATAAATTAGATAGGTTCCCTCATGTGTCCATGCTGCTACTGCTGCTATTCTAGAGCCCCCAGTGAGGCGTCTTCACTGGGCGGCGTTGTCCAGCTAAAGAGGATGTGTTTGGCAGCTTACACAATTTACTGCTGCCCGTAAAGGAGACCCGGACTGAATAGGATACGTCATCTTGATTGGGTGAAATTATGCGTCGAATTAAATTGCGCGCCAAACCAAAATACGAAATTTTCCTTCCACTACAAGTTCTAAAACATCCCGTCATTTCCTTCCGGCGCCGACATCAATAAAAGTCCCTTCCAAGAAGATGTTCCCATTACAATAAAATAATTTCAACACCATTTACTCTAAACGTTCCAGTTCTTGGTTTACTGAATCCAAAGCTAAGAATGGTACATTCATTTTTGCTTTGAATACTGGTCTTATGTTGTCTTTAAGTTTGAAGCTGTCCTCAATTTTCGTACATTGACCTTCAGAAAACACGAGTGGAAATTCGTTTTTCAAGTCAGAAATAAATTTTTCTGTTTCTTCAGATTTTTCCATAACTATCACATCCACTTTTTTGCAATATGAATTTACTGGCAATTCCCATATATCAAATCTGTACCAAATGAATTTGACGTTCCTAGAAGAGCATAAACTCCTGATTTGAAAATTCTTTCCATAAATGATACGTTGCAACTAAATTCGCTCCTGAAATTTAGCTTTACTCCAGATACACCTCTAGCTATCTTTTGATAATCCTCGATGGTGGAAAACCTATTTTCTTCCATGTTTGTTCATTCACAATATAAATGTCCCTTCCAGTATCTAACTATAACTTCACTGTACGTCCGTTTATTTTTGTATTGCCGTATTTCCTTTTACAGCATTTTTTTTCATTTCTCTCTTGGATAAAACATCATTTACTTTTGTTTTGAATTTTTACTTCTTTCTTTTCAGTTCGTACCAATATTGAGAGCTTTACTGACAAACATAGCCCCATTTGAAGCAAACCTTATCCTTAGAAAAAAATCCTTTTTTAAATGAGACCCCTCCACACACAGGCATCGTACTGAGATGTTTTCGCCTTATTTTTTTGTAAATTTCGGTTGTTTTATCTTTTGAACTTCAGAAATGATCTTTTCTTTGATCCGTGTATGGTCTCTCTTTACATTTATCAGCCTCCTGTATTCCTCATTCACCTTCTGTGGCGTAATTTCAGGGTCTTGTTTCGTAATAGCCAAATCCTAGATCGGGTGTCTTTGTCCTTCGCCACTGTAAGTCGCTGGGTGAAGGTTTGTTGCGGAGCCGATAAGTATATCGACCCCGCAAATGAATTATGTGAATGAGAACAGCCAAAACAATAGGAAGGAACAAGGGCAAGGTAACAATAATAACAAGTGACAATTTATTTGTCGTATTTACAAGCGTGTATGTAAATGTCCGTGGCGGTTGTATGTCGTCTTCAGTTAGGATGGGTTATGTCGTTAGCTGGTATAGTAGCGTTGTAGATGTTCGCAGCTGGGCGTTCGACGAGGGTCGTTGGCGTAGGTCGAGTCGTGGAGATACAGCTGGACAGTCGTCGCGGGCAGTTGAGGTTGGTCGAGGTTGGTAGATCGATATCCCCGGTTATGACGGTATGTTGTGGTTAACCAAGGATGTATCGATCCGGTTGCTGGCTCGTACGGCAGGTCGTACGTGAGTCAGGTGTTGCAGTGGTAGAACAGTCCGTAACAGCGAGTCGTTACGTGGACTGCATTGTACCTTGCAAGAGCGTTGAGGTCGAGGAAAGGCTAGGGCCTTGCTGCCCCCCCCTAGCCGTGCGGACGTATCGGACGGGAGTGAAGGCTTTGTCTTGTCAAAGCCGTGCGGACGAGCGGACAAGAGCGAAGGCTTTGTCGGGTCAAAGCCGTGCGGACGAGCGGACGGGAACGAAGGCTTTGTCGGGTCAAAGCCGTGCGGACGAGCGGACGGGAACGAAGGCTTTGTCGGGTCAAAGCCGTGCGGACGAGCGGACGGGAACGAAGGCTTTGTCGGGTCAAAGCCGTGCGGACGAGCGGACAGGCCAGAAGGCCGCGGCTAAGATGGGCGTTATCTTAGCGCTACGCAGATAGCGAAGGAGTAGCTAAAGGCTGGACCGTGCCATTAGCGCTGCGCGGCTTATCGGACTATCGGAACCGAGTGAGAGTTAAAACCGGTTGGTCTTAGAATCCGTCTTCGTGTTTGCCGCCTGGCCGTCTACTTCGACTGGTCATTACTGACCGCCAGAGATGCTCTGACCCGCAGACAGAGGCCTCTTATGGTCCTAAAAAGGACCTTTGTGCATACCTATGTAGGTGGAAGAAAAGCAGATCTACCACGAGAAGTGGGATCAACGCTGGAAGTTAAGGTGAATGCAACCGCACAAAATGCAAGATTCAAAGAGCTTCGCCAAAAAGCGCGCCGACAAGCGTTGAAAAAGGGCTTGCTGATATTACGAAGGTGCTGTGACACACAGCTCCAGCCGCGTGAATATAAAATTCTTTGATAAAAAATGAGTGTAGCCATAAAGTATTTTTCTAACCTGCTATAGGCTGGCGACGACTATTAGTTCCAGTCTTATCAGGTTATTTTTGGCCGAAGTGCTTTGTAAATGTTATTAATTTTAATTCATCCTTTTCTTTTAGCTATAACGAGATGTCAAGGTCGTTAGAAAGAAAAAGGGCTTAGTCAGTTCCGGTCGTACTCGGATATAATTGTCCTAAAGCGGGCGTGTAACTTGATATGTTTATGTTTATCGGCAGGTCGCGGCAGGTTAAACATTTATACATGTTGATTGAAAGGTCGCCTAATCTAAACAATTCACATTGGGAATTTACATTGCCTTCATAAGTCACAAAATCTTCATTCTCTTGTTTTACAAAGTTTAAACATTTGTATTTAGTAAGGAACAAACTGTCCCTTGAAAATTCCTGACAAAATCTTTATTGTCTCCTCAAACGAGATTTCCTCTGGCTTTTTAGGCAAAATTAGGTTCGTGTATTTAGTGTTCTCTTCTGTGCCTAATTTTTGGAGTAACAATGATTTTTTCTTCATCAGACTGTACTGGGTTTAGTTGTTGGTAGCGAGTGAGAAGTTTGTTTGTGTTTAGCGAGGAAGATGGTTGTAAAGTATATGTGTTTACGTTGTGTCGTTTCCTCGCTAAGAGTGTAAGGTCTTTCGCTAATTGTTGTTAGGTATTAAAGGAAGGATGATGAAGAAGTAAGATGGCGATGGTCGAAATATGTTTAAGGATAAGGTTTTTATTTGCAGCATGGAATATTTGGGTTTGCTTTTGGTGCTGCAAGACTCGTGGTGTTTAAGCTTCTTAGTATTGAGACGAAATGGCGTTATGGTGTGTTGAGATGGCAGCGTGTGTCGTCGGACGTGTGAGGGATTGTTTTTTTAGAGTCACTATGGTTTTTGTCCGTCTGGTGGAGAGGCGTGTGTTGTCTCCATTAAGGTGGCCCAGGGGTGAAATGGGAGCTAGCGTGTCGAGAGCAGGATTACGCGTCAGATCGACATAGCCAATTTTGGGGTAACATAAAGTTGTGCCTGTGCGAGGCATGTTGAATGCATCTAATTTATATTCAACTGGGATTCCTTGTAAGGAATCCATAAATTAGATGGGTTCCCTCTTTGTGTCCATGCTGGTGCTGTTGCTATTCTAGAGCCGCAGTGAGACGTCTACACTGGGCAGCGTTGTCCAGCTAAAAAGCATCGCTATTGAAGAACGGCCAATGTGACGTCTGCACTGGTCGGCGTTCTCCAACTAAAAAGGGTGTGTTTGGCAGCTTACCCGATTTGCAGGCCGGAAATGAAAGGTCTGGGCTGAATAGGATAGGTCATCCTGATTGGGTGAAATTAAGTGTCGAATTAAATTGCGCACCAAACCAAAATACGAAATTTTTCCCTTCTCTACAAGACCATTGCTCGCATCTTTTCATTAAAATCATCTCTTATGTAGGAAAATAAGTGGGGAGAGTTATTCTATTGTTTGCGTTATACTTGAATTCTGATAGCGAATTCAGTATTCCTTTAGGTTTTTTCCTAAAGGAATACTGAATTCGCTATCAGAATTCTGGAGCCACGTTCTTCTGTTGTCTTAAACAATACGGTTTCACATAACAGTTTGGTGTCTATTGTTTGTTGTTTTCGTAATTGCATCTGCTCATCTGGAAAAATCTTTTCTTCTTCTCGTAGCAATTGTTGCTGTAACTGCATTCAAGTGTGTAACACTTTGGTCAATCCAACAAGTTCCTTTTTTTAGAGAAAAACAATACATATATATATATATATATATATATATATATATATATATATATATATTGTCATCCACAGACAGACTGTTTCGTTCTATCAGAACTCTTCAGTGTGGCTAGACATGTAGGACGCTCGAAGCCGGGATTGAAACCCATCCAACTTTTCGTTAGACTAAGTCTCAGACCGCTCGGCTAACAAGCGTACCACATTTGGCTAAGGGAATTTCCATCATAAGAAAAATTTAAGCACGACAAAGATACCGAGCTGATAAACCTTCAGCCAAAAAAAGCCTTTTAACTTTTCTTTAAAAATAAAAACCACCAGTTTTTTTTTAACCGGAAACATTAGAATAGAACAAAAGACTATAGTTCTCAAACAATCTTCATGCGAGAATACTTTTTTTTAGGAAAGACACAATTTTTCGTAATGTAGCGGCTCAAGTTCAAATCCCATGTTGAGTCAAGCAACATGATTTTTACTTTTCTTTCAGTTAACAGAAAATAAGAAAGAAAAATTCTTACCAACGTTATTCCTTTTCAAGAAAAAATACTTCTTTTTCTAAAAATAGTTCTTCATGGCTCATGGTAATAAGTGTTACCCACAATGACGGAAATCTTTTTCTTTGAGTGCTTTCATTGAGTATTTTGAATGTGAGTCTGTTCAATCCGTAATTACTACTGTTGTACGTCTTGCAAACAGTGTTGGGGTCTTTCTTGCTATGAGTTTGAATCAAATCAATCGTTGCCACTGTTGTGTCCTTTTTAAGGATACAATCTGACAAAGTTGTACTCGAGTGGAAGGAACAGTCAACACGTTCATAAATGAAAGAAGGTTTTATTGCAAGAGAGGTACAATAAGACAAACAAGGAATAGTGAGGCACACGACTAATCCCCAAAGCAAGGCCTGGTATAATGCCCTGCTTAATATATATATATATATATATATATATAGGTAAGAGAAAGTTTAGGATATTCCATTACAACATCCCTAAAATGCACTATTTTTTCCTGTGTTTCCCAGAGAACTATCCATTTATTTTAAAAGGCATGTATCACTCAAATGGTTTTCCTCTTCCTCCAGCATCGTAGTTCTCTTCTCTGGTAGAAAAGAGAAAAGGGAAGATTTGTGTTTGTCACAATTCTTTAAGGAAAACACTGAAAGAATAGATCAAAGAAAAGTAAAAGTATAAGACGTTGAAATATTTCTGCAATTTTTGTGACTTGAAACTAAAAGAATATTTCAACAGTGATTATCAAATGGATTGATCACCAAACATGATCCTGATGATAACTGAGTTGGGCATATAGAACAGTAACATATATCTAATGAAAAAGTTAATTTCACCCAAGGGATTACTGAGATAGTTTTGTGTAATTTCACATTACTTTTGTCTGATAACCTTTTAAAACAGGGATGAGGAAGCTTTTCATGTTTAAATGCCAAATTGAAATTTATCATCTACTGAATAGCTTGTACTCAATAAAGCTGTACTAAATTTACAACAAAATCTAGTACCTAAACTTTTAGCAAAGAAATTAGTCTGATTTCAATTAATAAAAACTACTAAAAGAATAACGAAAAATTTTAGTAACTTTTTAATGACTTTCTTGAAATTGCTTTTTGAGAGAAAGTATTTAGATATCACCTCTTTGATTAAATCACAGATCTCTGAAACTAGTAGACAAGTTCACCTACCTAGGAAGAAGTGCCCCATCAACTGAAACAGACATCAACACATGACTGATAAAGGTGTGGACAGCTATCAATAGGCTATCAGACATATGGAAGTCAGACCTGACCGATAAAATAAAACGCAGATTGTTCCAAGCAGCAGTCGGGTCGATACTGCTGTATAGATGCACTACATGGACGCTAACTAAACATATGGAGAACTACACAAGAATGCTGCGAGCAATATTGAACAATTCATGGAGACAGTATCCCACAAAGCAGCAGCTGTACAGCCACCTACCACCCATCACAAAAACTATCCAAGTTAGATGAGCCAGACATGTTGGACACTGCTGGAGAAGTAAGGACGAACTCATAAGTGATGTACTCCTGTGTATCCCTCCACAGACAGGATGACCAGCTAGAACCTACATACAGCAACTCTGTGCCAATTCGGGATGTAGCTCTGAGGACCTGCCGGAAGCAATGGATGATAGAAAAAGGTAGTGAGAGAGGGTCAGGGATATTTGTGCTGATGGCACAACATGATGATTTAGATATCAGATTCGAAAATAGAATTGTGCAATTTTAATTGGTCTTTTAAAAAAGTGGCAAAAGGCTGCATTAATGGTATAGAACAGGGCTTCTTAAACTTTTTACTTGCAACCAAATATCATTTCCATTCACTGCTTAATGAATTATTAGAATATCAAATTACAAAAGAACTAATTCATCAGTTTTTATTATTAAAGTTTTTAGGACTATTGTCTTCATTCAGACTATTGTCTTCATTCAGACAATAGTCTGAAAAACCTTAATGATAAAAATCAACAAGCTTCGTCTCAGAAATTTAGACAGCTAATTCATCAGTGTTTGATATAATTTATGTGAGAAAAGAATCCGTAAACTATAAATCAAAACATACCTTTAATTCTTGAATCATTTTATAATGGGAATGATGGGTTTGGTGGGCACTGAGGAGATAATGAATATTTGGTAGTCGGTTTGTGAGTTTGAGCCACAAATCACCACATTCTATGTTCAAAGTGCTTCTCAGCTTGCTTAGCAAATAATGCATATGGTTAAACTCAGATTTCACTATATACAAACTGGGAAAAGCTAATAAAGTGGACTCAACAGTTGCACAAAGCTTGAGAGATTTTGCTACAGTTTTTGATATCTGTCAACTAGTCTACATGATCCAGTGATGTTTGTTATTCTGGTATAAAAGGAGTTATAAATTTAGACTAGAACATTCACTCCCAATGGACCGCTATGCTTTTATTCACTCTGCCAAAAAAGAAAAAAAAGAAAAAGGAAAACATTCATTATATATTATTATGCATCAAAGGAAACTTTTAAAGCTCCAAGTTAAATGCATGATTACAACAACAGAAGGAAAAAAAAATTATTATTTATATTGCAGTCTATTTTTATTCTTAACACTGAAATGCATGTAATTATAAAACACATAATGCTTTTTAAATAGAATACAATATATCAGATAATAAGAAGAAGAAGAGAAAGAAGAAGAATTTACCAAGAAAAAAAAAAAAGAACTAGAAATCCTTATACAAAATTTTTGAATCTGCAGCATAGATAAGGAAACGAAATTTAGTACTGAAAAATAAGCACTGTACTTAGAATGAAAAAAAGGAAAAGAGAAACAAGTTCCCAATCAGGAAAGTTGTAGAACATTTAGAGAAAAATAAAATGACAAATACTTGGGAATATCAGAAGCAGATATTATCAAGCAAACTTATGCCGTGAACTTTTATCTAGTGCAATAATCTGTTAATATTATATCTAGGGCCATAATATGTTTATATTATAACTGGTACCATAACATGTTTATATTAGATCTGGTTTTACAACCAGTTTGCATTACACTTTAATATTAGCAATATTTGGATGTTTATTAAAAGGATAATCTTCAAACTGTATAAAATGACTTGTTATTCACACAAGTATGCATGTTTCATCATGCTGGTGACTGGGGAAGATTTAAAGTCTATGCAAGTTTATTGGAAGATATAATGGAAAGGAGATTATATTAGTTGAGAGTGATCAACAAGGGACATTTTGACACCCTATAATTTCATTAAAAGTAATTAAAAAAACCACAAACTATATAACGTTTTCTTTTCATCAAAGACCCACCATAATTCTTAAATGTTGCATGATTACGATTCCATACCAGAACTTATAAACAGGAGTATCTGCGGATGTTCTTGCATGAACTGTTTGGTTTGTTAGGGTACCAACCATGACAAATAATTCTCCTTCATGTCATCTTTCAGGACAATGAAATAATTTGACAGTGTTTATATCCTGTTCAAGTAATATGACTGATTGCACTGGATTATGTGGTACCAATAAGAAGAAACCATACCTGATTTACTATTGAATGTTCAAAAAGAATTCCTTTTACAAAGCTACAGGCTTGAATCACAGCTGAAGGGAAAAGAGCATTCATGCCTTTTTGAACAGTATTGATGTCATAGCATGATGCCTTTGCACACCCATTTTAAAGTTTTTTTCAACTAAGCTTTCATAATAAGGCTATCATCATGCTCAATAAATCCTGTTGATTGCCCTGATTTATTTAACTCTCTCTCTCTCTCTCGCTATCTCTTCTTATTGTGCATCAATCTTTGTAGTGTCTGCACAGAGTTGATCAATGTAAGTCTTGGCTGGTTGGCCAATGCTGGTGTATCCATGTATTGAAGCTGAGTGGAAAACCTCAATTATTGGTTTTCCCTGGTTTTCCAGCTATGCCCAGTATATCTTGTTGGTCTTACTTGGATGGTTTATAAGATGGAAATCAAGTGACCATACAACTGCTGTTTTGTAGAGTATTGCTTCAAGGATTTATTCAAAATATCATGTAGCATTCTTTTGTAGTTCATATCTAGCTTTTTCTCAAAGCACTTCATTAAAGTCTACATAGAGTAGCAATACAATAGTACTGACATTTCCCCAACTTAGAAGAAATTCCATTTTATTTTTATCAGGGAGATTAGATTTCCATATGGTCAATAACCTGTTAATAGTGGCTCATGCCTTTCCATGTTGACATGGCTTTCAACAGATATTGCTACTGAGATATATGACATGGTCTACTAACTTTAGAAGTTTGTCATTTAATATGGAGATAGCATCAGCTTGATTGAAATATATGAACTCTATTTCATCTGAATTCATGCAGAGGACAATGCCTCTAGCTGCATGTTCCAGGCTAAGCAGCCGACATTTGCTTTGCATAATGTATTTGCAAGAAACACTAGATCATCTATATAGTCTGCATCTGTGGTAGTTTGTGTGGCATTTGTCTGCTTCTTGCTTTTTTTGTGTGTGAGACCATTTTCTTTTATTAGATCTATTGATCTAGGCAGATTAGGAATAAAAAAAATGCTGCTATTTTATCTTTTTCCAAAACTCCAGTGACAAAGTCAAAGAAGTCAGCATCACCCTTGAGTGAGAGATACATCACTTTCATACTTTTGTAGATCATCAAATTGTGGTAAGTGTTTGTTTTGGGAGGCCATATGCTTGAAATATCTGCTCCATCTTTCCACAAATCAGAATACACTGACTGTATCTTTGCAGAGACACCCCCCACTCAATGAATGTCTTGGATATGACACTAAACAATCTGATAGTGAGAATTTAGTAATGCTAGAGCTTTGGGGAATGCAGAGTACCTTTTCATTACCATCACTTCCAGGTCCACTCTAGCCAGAGTGGTGGCACCTGATAGGGTCCTTTCTATGAGTCAAGTTGAACTAAATTGTGTAATTACACTAAACTGAATTGTTTGAAATAAACTGTTTTTACATTTAACTGTGTGTTTAAACTACATACTTATGCTTAACTGAATTGTTTGAAATAGAATTGTTTTAACATTTAACTGTGTGTAGGCAAAAAACTATACTTATAATAAACTGATTTGTTTGAAACTTTTATCAAAATGACTTAATTTTGTATTAGATGACCCAAAAAGGGTTGATACACCATAAAACAAAACAAAACAACCAACCAACCATTCAACCTTACTTTAGATATAAATGAGAAGCAGGACATTATAAATCTTAGCAGCTATAGCAGTAAGAGTAATGCTTCTGTAGTTCTTAGTGTTTAAAAGGTTGAACTTCTTTGGGTAGGGGAGGATGTAGCCTTTTGTCTATTTCTCTGTTGTGTTTTGTTTATACACAGCATTGCATAATCGAAGCAGTATGTCATCAAATTTGTTTCTCTTCCTTACTTCAGGAGATATTTCATCATGACACTTTTCCAGTTTTTAGTTTTTCAGAACTGTGTCAGGTTTTTCCTCCATAAACTGATCAAGTTTAATGTCTAGTTGTCATTGATAATTTTTTTCAGTTGGTTTATTTGTGATATCAAGAGAGTTTACAAGCAAATACTTGAAATGTTCTTTCCACTTCTGAAAACTTTCTTCTTGGATGGAATCTCTTAGTTTTGCTCTCAAGGTGATTTTCCTTCTACTTACTTCATATAATGTCTACAATACTAATTGTGATTCTTCTTCAGAGTTTCTGATTTTATTGATTTGACCTTTGATATATTTTAGTTGTTCTCTTTGGTATGTTTTAGTTAGTTTTACTATATGTTCAACAATAAAATGCTTTTATTTTGTTGTTAGATATTTTCAATTTATTAAATTATTTATTTTAGATTGATAGTTTATAAGATTTAGCAGTAAATCTTATATATATATATATATTTATATATTTGTTTGTGTTTTAAATATTTTCTATTTGCTGCATTACAAAATAATCTATGGCAATGAGCATTAATGTCAATATTTATGTAATTTAGGTATGGTATATTATGAGAGGATGCTGAAATGTTATAGACTTGACCAAGAAGACCATGACCTGGAACCTTGAAACATATATGTATAACATATTCAACCCACTGTATAAACAAGATTTGGTATGGAATAACCTGTAAGGGTTTATATGTTATAAACCCAACCAACCACAATTCAACACATTTGCTACATTGTTTCTCATGTTTTTTAAAGGTGAATATAAACTGCCCTAACCATAATTTGATTTTGATTCAGAGATGATAGTTTCTGCATTGTTAACAGTTTTGTCACATCAACTCAATTAGCACATTCAAATCATTACAAATAATCAGTTTCTTGTAAAAAAAACTTGCTATACGGTAAACTGTCTCCATTGTCAAATGCACATAATGCTCTAAGCATATACAGTTCATAGACAAATACATATAATACTCTTAACATAAATATAGTTGTTATATTCTAAACTTTCTGTTGTGAGATATTTATGTTCCATTTTGATTCTTAGATCTGTTTATGTTGTTAAATACTTTTTTCTATTGCTGTGGTCACCAATCAGTTATACTCTAAACTATAACAATTGTCCAATACTTGTTAGAGTCTAAACAAACATTTTTCATGATGGCTAATTTCTTTACAGATGATTATTTTTCACTTTGTCAGAAGTGCCAAGGCCCAGAAAACCTTTAAAATTATGTTGTAACCCAATAAATCCCAACAAAAAAGAATGCTGATAGTTTTTGAATACTTAGACTTTTATTTAGAAAAGGTAAAGAAAAAAATTGAAATGGCATAGATGGCTTGGGCAAAACAATACATAAAAATCCAGGAAGTGGAAAAAAAGGAAAATAAAGACAAAATACTTTTAATTTTGTTTTTAATTTGGTAAGTGGATCAAATTGCTCAAGATATCATGTGAAATGTGCCTGAAATTATGTGAAAGTTAAGGATTGCAACTGTGAAAAAAATTAGATATTATTTTGTTCGTATAATATCTAATATATTTCTTCATAGGTGTGTATATATGAGTAATCATGTATGGATAAACAGAAAGAAAGATTACCTCTTTTCCAAAATGGCTGGAAGTAGAATTTCCAAAGACTTATCAACAGTATTGATTACACAGCATGAAGAGTTTGCAAGTCAATTGTAAAGACTTGCTCAGCTTAGCTTCTATAATTATGTATTATATATAATATCAGAGACCGATTTTTTCATAAAAAGTTCATTCTCTGATAATTCAGTATTTTGATATTTCTAGTTGAATATTTTAAAATCAAAATGGATGTTATTAGATATTATCATATTTACCAACCCCTCCGCTCAGGCAGGATATGACACAAGGTCAATTATTTAAGTGGAGTTTAACAGGTTTGAATTCAGAGTTTTCCTTCTCCTAGACTAGATGCCTCACCAACGCTGAAGAACTTAGTCTGCCCAACTATTTACCCCTAGCTGGAGGGAGAATAATTGGATTCATACCTTTCCCAAGGGTATTAGTGCTATGTGAAATGCAATCAGTTTCGTCCAGGATTTGAACTTATGTCACCGTGTCCATTTCCTGTGACGATAGCCATTACACCATGGGCACCTCCACAGTTATTTGACCTTATTGAGCATTAAACTCAATAAAATAGTACATGTATAGTTGTTATATTTTAAACTTTCTGTTGTGAGATATTTATGTTCCATTTTGATTGTTAGATACTTGTTATACTCTAATCTGTTTATGTTGGTAAATACTTTTTTCTATTGCTTTGGTCACCTATCAGTTATACTCTAAACTATAATTGTTGTCCAATACTTGTTAGAGTCTAAACAAACATTTTTCATGATGGCTAATTTCCTTACAGTTATTAGATATCATTGAGCACTAAACTCAATGTTGTAACTCTGTCTCTAAGAACATGACTGTGCAGCATTTCAAAAATAAGTATATTTCTCATATGTATCTATCCAATTTTAATTTTGGTTACGTGGGTAATTTTATTTTTGGTCATATAGCGTGTTTGCCAATAATCTGGGAGATATGGGTTCAATCCCAGGTCGAGTCATATCAAAGACTTTAAAAATGGTACTTGATACCTTCTTGCTTAACACTCAGCAATATAAGGTATGTATCAAGGGTAAAGTGGAGCAACCCAGGGAAAGGAGTAGTGCCCTCCCCTACACCTCGGTGTAATAGCAAGCAAAAAGGGAGCCTTCTGTTCGCCCTCAACTATGGTCGCCAATTTTTTCTTTTTTAGTTTGGCAATAAATGATACCTAAAACTGAAAACATTTTAAAAAATCAACCCATCTCATCATGGCATCAGTGATATTCAATTAATTTATTTGAAGGTAAATGAAAATAGAATTTGGTTTGAGAAATCCTGATCTAGAACCATGAAATGTACAAGGTATTTCACATATACATCCCACAAATCAACTCCCTAGGTACATTGTTTCTCATGTTTCTTCAACCTTTCTGAAACAAAATATCGTTCAATAGAATTTAGAAAAAATGTAAGGTCTTTCTATTCTTGGTTGCATTGAGAACTTTTCTGCACCTGCTTGTATTTATAAAATATTACAAACTCTATGTATTTATGCAATCCTTCAGGAAAAGTGGGATATTAATCAAGGTCAATTTTTTTTATCTTCAATATGTTTTAAATATTTAACTAAAGGCAGAAATAAGTAAAGATAACAATAGGATCATCTGCCTCATCTACTGACTATAAATGAAAATAGTCATAAGAATAATAATGATTTAAATTGAATTTTAAAAATGAAAAGACCAAATTGTCGAGGCAGGGGTTGTTATTCTGAGAGTGGAGAGCAGACATTGAGTTAAGAGGAGTTGGTGCTAGTTGCAGAGTCGTGTTATTCTGAGAGTGGAGAGCAGACATTGAGTTAAGAGGAGTTGGTGCTAGTTGCAGAGTCGTATTATTCTGAGAGTGGAGAGCAGACATTGAGTTAAGAGGAGTTGGTGCCAGTTGCAGAGTCGTGTTATTCTCAGAGTGGAGAGGAGACATTGAGTTAAGAGGAGTTGGTGCCAGTTGCAGAGTCGTGTTATTCTGAGAGTGGAGAGCAGACATTGAGTTAAGAGGAGTTGGTGCCAGTTGCAGAGTCGTGTTATTCTGAGAGTGGAGAGCAGACATTGAGTTAAGAGGAGTTGGTGCCAGTTGCAGAGTCGTGTTATTCTGAGAGTGGAGAGCAGACATTGAGTTAAGAGGAGTTGGTGCCAGTTGCAGAGTCATGTTATTCTGAGAGTGGAGAGCAGACATTGAGTTAAGAGGAGTTGGTGCCAGTTGCAGAGTCGTGTTATTCTGAGAGTGGAGAGCAGACATTGAGTTACGAGGAGTTGGTACTATTTACCAACCCCTCCGCTCGGGCAGGATATGACACAAGGTCAATTTTTAAGCGGAGTTTAACAGGTTTTGAATTCAGAGTTTTCCTTCTCCTAGACTAGTTGCCTAACCAAGGCTGAAGAACCTAGTCCGTCCTACTATTTACCCATAGCTGGAGGGAGAATAAGGGGGTTCATACCTTTCCCAAGGGTATTTGCCCGAAAGTGAACGTAATAGCGCGACTGGAGTACGAAAGAGTACGAGGAGTTGGTGCTAGTTGCAGAGTCGTGTTATTCAGAGAGTGGAGAGCAGACATTGAGTTAAGAGGAGTTGGTGTTAGTTGCAGAGTCGTGTTATTCTGAGAGTGGAGAGCAGACATTGAGTTAAGAGAAGTTGGTGTGAGTTGCAGAGTCGTGTTACTCTGAAAGTTGGTGCGAGCAGCATAGTTGGTGTGAAGGAGTTCTGACCCCTTTTTTCATTACAATAAATATATTTAAACTTATCTTTAAAAGTTTTCAAATCTACAAAGCCAATCACAATTTGAGTTCCTTTAGTAGTTGGCTTTTCAGATAAAAAAAAGTTTGAACTCTATTCTGTTCAGTTTAAAAACCAAAACTGTAAAAAAAGCAATCTATTATAATACGAAATATAGGAATATTATAATATAAAAATCTCTTGACAAGCCATTTTTGCTGTTTCATGGTAACACATTATTATCATCACCATCACATCAGACTGCTAGCTCAGATTTCCCTAACTCTCTCATGCCAATCGTCTCTATCATCCATTGCTTCGGGTAGGTCCTCAAGACTTGCATGTCTATGTGAAGGGATCCATCGGAGAACATCACTTATGAGTTCCTTCTTACTTCTTCAGCAGCGTCCCACATGTCTACAGTCTTATTCAGATAGTTTTGGAGATGGGAGGTAGGTGGCCATGCAGCTGCTGCTTTGTGGGATGTTGCTTCCAGGATTTGTTCAATATGACCCATAGCATTGTTGTGCAATCCCTGTTTAGCTTTTTCTTTATATGCTTTTCAGCATCCAAGTGGTGCATCCATTTAGCAGAATTGACACAACTGCCGCTTAGAAAAATCGGATATTTTTTATTGGATAGGTTTGACTTCCATATGACTGAGAACATATCAATAGCAGTCCATGCTTTTGCTAGTCACATACTGATGTCATCTTGAGTAGATCAGATGTTGTTTCTGAGGTAGCTGAACTTATCCACTAATTTCAGAGAGCCTCCATTTAGTGTGAAGATGTCTCCTTTTTAATTGAAACACATGTACTCCATTTTGTCTGCATTGACATAAAAGTCATTGCAACCTGCTGCCTGCTCCAGACTGTGCAGCATGGATTCGATTTGGGTAGGTGTAATTTCTAGAAGTGCTAAGTCATCTGCATAGTCTGTGTTTGTAATAGTTTGTACAGAGTATTGTCTGCCTCTTGCCTTCTTTTGAGTAAAACCATTTTCTTTTATTAAATCTATCGACATTCTAAGTACATAGTCTAGGCAGATTATGAACAGATATGAGGCTAATGTATCTCCTTGCAGAACACCAGCAACAATGTTAAAGGAGTCTGTGTCTCCATCTGGTGAGCAAACTTTTACTTTTGTGTTTTTATAGAGCATCATGATGGCTGTAACAGTTTCTTTAGGGAGACCATAGGCAAGAAGTATTTGTTCCATCTTCCTTCTGTGTATAGAGTCAAATGCCCTGAAGAAATTTACAAATACGTTTTGCCTCAATTTCTTTTTATGCAAACTCTTTCTAAGATTCAGCATCAGATTTTATGCTTTTGTGGAGCAGTTCCTCCAAAAACCATTTTGATTCTTCCTAAGAATTTTCTCAATTTCTGGTTTGATGCATTTGAGTAGCAGAGCATTATAAATCTTAGCAATTATGGAAGTAAGGGTTATACTCCTGTAGTTCTTAGCAATTCTGAGGTCACCTTTCTTGGGGTAAGGGAGGATGCAGCCTTTTGATCATCTCTCTATAGTGTTCTAGTTATATACGGCATTGCAATATCAGAGCAGTAGGTCACGGAATTTCCTTGTCTTCCATACTTCTGGTGGTATTTCATCAAGTCCAGCAGCTTTCCTATTTTTAATTTTTCTTTGTACCACATCAAGTTCTTCTTGAGTAAACAGTCCTAGTTTAATGTCTAGTTGATAATTAATATTTTTTGTGATAAGTTTATCTGTAACTTTAGGAGGCTTCCCAAGTTGATTTTTGAAATGTTCTTTCCACATGTATATTTGTTCTTGACTGGTAGCTTTTAATTTAGCTCTGGAGGTGCTCTTTCTTTTACTGACTTCATTTATTGTCTGCTAAATGATACTAGATTGTCTATCTCCTATGGAATTTCTAATTTTATTGATCTGACCTTGAAAATATTCTATTTGTTCTTTTTGGTATGTGTTACTTCATTTTGTGCCTTCTTAAGTTTCTGTGCATTAGCATAAGTTGGGTTCCTTTTATTAAATAAGGATGCTGTTTTCACATTTTCTTATTTTTTCTCAACTACTGTTTCCCAGAGAACTCTATGTTTGGCTCTTAGTTTGGTTGGTATGCATTCTGCTGCTGCTTTAATATGAACATTCACAAAGTTCTTATATTCGTCATTTGGAGTAAGTGCTATGGATATCTCTTAAAGAGCATCAAACTTATTTCTTAGCATTATCATATATTTATCACTCATCTCTTTATTGTTAAGCAAGAACCAACCATAGCGTGTGGTTTGAGTTGTTTGCATCATATTCCTGCGTAGGTTCAAACATATCTTTGCTGTGACAATTCGGTAGTCAAAAGACACAGCTTCAATAGAGGAATAAGCCTCACAATTCAAAACACTATTAATCCATTTTTTATTCATGAGAATGTAATCTAACTGTGTTTTTGTATTATTTGCATAAGTGTAGGGCCATAATTTTCCCTTCCTTTTCTGGAATCTGATATTAAGGCATGTTAGTCCATTTTCTGGTGAGAAAACTCTTAGGTGTTCCTCATTTCTGTTTGACGAATTGTGTTAGCTGAATTTGCTGTTTTCGTTTTTATCTATATGAGCATTCATTTCTCAACCAATGATGTGAACATTGTGTTTGGGGATGCTACAAACAAGGGAGGATAGCTCATAATAGAAGGGGATTAGGTCCGTTGAATCACTCACATTTTTAGGGCTGTATTATGAGATGATCATTGTGATGGAGTTACCGTAAAACATAGCTATCATTATTCTGGAATGTTTTTTTTTCAATTCTATTGAGTGATTTTACGATGTGAGGACTGAGAAGCATTCCTACTCCCCAAATGATGGTATTGACTGAGTTTTTCCATGCAGATGCTGTGATAAATATCCAATCTGTTGCCGGAATCATGGTATCTTATTACTACTTCACTATAATGATATCTATGTTCTTGTAAGCATACTATATCTATATTATTGTAGTTGGTTTCAGAAGTCTCGTCGAAGAAGAATCAACCTATTGGACGCTAGTCAACTCGCTTAACTTGCAAAAATGAACTGATGGATGTGCACCAATCAGACATCAGCAAAATGCTGCGGTATTCCACTTCAAACTTAGTCTCTTTTATCTTCATCAAATCTCGCCACTTCACATCAGCTTATCTCGTTCTCCTCCATAAAACAAGTCACACCTCTTGCTTCCTTTTCTTCTTCTGATTTCCGTGGGCCGGCAGCAGAGAGATCACATCTTCTGTTTCTTTGAGGTAAGATTGTTCGTGGCATTACTACTACAATTATGCTCAACTGTAGATGTTGTCAGTTCAAGTAGTTGGCCAATTCAATTTATGCCGGACACTGCTGGAGAAGCAAAGACGAGATCGTAAGTGATGTGCTCCTGTGGCCCCCCGCATATGGCCAATCAAAAGCAGGACGACCAGCTCAAACATTCATACAGCAGCTATGTGATGATACGGGATGTAACCCCGAAGACCTGCCGAAGGCGATGAATGATAGGGAGACGTGGAGAGAGAGGGTCGGGGATATCCGTGCTAGCCGCACGTCATGATGATGATGATGATGATGTATGTACCATGCTTTTACATTAAGTAATTTTTGTTTGTGTTTGAGTTCTGTAGCTGATTTTTCGAACACTGGTGCTAGAACTCCATCCTCAGCAGATTGCAACCCTTTTTTAGTCGTGTGAAGGGCAATGTGGTTTGGACATATAGTTTGAGTGGGAGTCATGGTAATCTTTTGATAGCTGTATTTTTCCTTATTAATAGATGCTACCCTTAAGGATGAGTAGCAGTAGTTTCCTGACTGAACTATGTGATCCTGGCCGTTGACCTGTGGAGTTCTGTTTGCTGTTGACTTGACATTAAATGCTTCTGCCTCACATCACATCCACTATGCTGCTTCCCATGGCTACTGATGTTTATCTGGTGAGTAAAAAAAAAATCCGACCTTCAATTCTTAAAGTTTTAACAAACTAGCTTTTTACTTCAAAATTGATTTTTGTCTCCTCTCTAGTCTGTCCTATAGACAGTTTCATTATCTTACAAATGTGTTTCATTAATTTGTTTCGATAGTTGTTGATGTGACTTTAAGAAGATTCAATTCCAAGAGCAAATATCTCAGTCAGAAACTCTTCAACCTTATAATGGTTTTGATTAAACACATACAACGGTTAGAATTTAAACACAATAATAATACCAATAAAATAAACAATACAAATTACTACACCAATATTTAAAAGTAAAAGTCAAGAGAAAGAAAAATACAAAATAAAGATTCTACAAAAAGTAAAACACTTAATGTGACTGCTTACAATGTTATACTGAAACCTGATCAAGTGTAGTTACAGTTTTAGACCAGTTTAATTGATTTCACTCATAAAAAAGTAAAGCTGTTTTTTATTTCCCTTCTAATTTCTTAGAATCAAAAGCAAACCATCTTTCATAGTTTTAAAATTTGATTTCAATTACACATGAACAAATAAACATTTCAACAGTGTCTTCATAGACAAACAGAAAAATTGTATTGTTTTATTGTGTATAATTTTGTCTTTTCTAAAGACAAAAACAGAATTACTAACTAAATAATCTTATTAAAATTCTGCAAATGTCCATTCAGCCATACAACTAATCCTTCATCAATTTTTGTCACATAATAACCAATCTTTCAAGAATTATTCAGGTCATTCTGGAAAAGATTTTGAACTGCATGCAGCAAAGATTATTTGATTTTTTACTGTCGAAAATGAAACTATTTCTAATGCCAAGAAAATGTTGTTGAGTAATCTCAAAAGTTCATGCCTTGATCTGCAATTTGACATTTGATATTTAAACAAAACTGATATAATTTTCAAAGCTCTAAGCAACAATTTTTTTTTACAAATATGACAGAAAATTGACTATATTTATTTTATAACATCCAGTCATAAACATGGATGCAAAATCAAGGTCTAGTTTAACATTATACATGAATTATAAAGTGAGCCTCCACTTTAGAACCATTTCACTCACTTTGACTTTTAAATTTAATTTTTCTTGTAAAGGAAAAATTTCCCTAAGAAATATCTGTCATTTCCAAACAGAACAGATAAAACTACATTGGAAAGAAATTTTTCATATATAACTCAGTGAACACAGACAATTAGATTTTTTATTTTTTATTTTATCAAATGAGGAGAGTGTTACAAACAATGTTGCATATACAGATTTTCTTTCATAATGAGAATAGAAGTATCATCTAATTTTGAAATTGTGATACATAAATAGAATATATTAACACAACATATTTGAAGAAGATCAATAACGAGTGTTCGCCAATGGTCAGGGAGATATGTGTTCAATCCCAGGTTGCGTCTTACCAAAGACATTAAAAAATGGTACTTGATGCAATATAAGGTACATATCGAGGGTAAAGTGGAGCAATCCAGGGAAAGGAGTAGTGCCCTCCCCTACACTTCGGTGTAGTAGCTATTGAAAAGGGAGCCTTCTGGTCGCCCTCAACTATGGTCGCCAACTTACTTACTTATAGATATGAAAACATTTGACCACAATGAATGCTATTGAGAGGGAATAAAAAATTGACCGTTATCCATTTTTTTTATTTGCTAAAGAATTATACAGATAACTTGCAGTATAAGTTCACAAAAAAGTAATAAAAAAAGACCATCATTACTTTCTTTTAGGATCAAAGATATACCATACATATATTTTATATTTATGGCATCTGTCATACTTGTGCAACAATGGATCCGTACCCAAATCTCAGCACAGGCATGGCAAGATAGTATGAAAGATCAGCAGTTAACTTTGCCACAGATCTCCCTTCTTTAGATATAAAAAGTGAATATCAGTCAATTTTTTCCCAGAATTGACTGATATTCACTTTTTATATCTACTAAAATAATCATAATTTAAGAGTTCCTTTCAGATAAAAAATGTTTGGAGTATATTCTATTCAGTTTCATTTGAGGTTCATAGAAGTTCATTCGCTTTTTTATTGGTAATAACTGTTAGATTACTATCTATAGTTCAAGAAGGTCTGTTTGAGTTAATGTGTAAAATGATTATGAACTACATTAATACATTGGCTGTTAAAAGCCTTTATATTGCAACTAAGTATGAAATATTTACCTGCTTAAAATGATAGTGAAATTTTATTTTTTTGTTCTGTATAAAATTGAAGACGATCATTGTTAAACTGAATTTGGTATAAAATAATCCAGCAAAGGTTGTCATACTACAAAACCAACCAACAAACCATTTAAATCAATTCATTGAATTTTCACTGGTTGTAGTTTAGCTCATCTATTTTATCTAATTTTGATGGAGATAACATATATATATCGGTAATATTCGGTCGGGTTAAAACAGAGTTTGGAGTAATTCCCTCAGGACAAGAAAACCATTCAAGAGCTGAACATTTAAATTTTCCTGGTAGAGAGCTCAATGTAATTTATTACAGAGCAATATTTCTTTAAGAAAAAAACCAAAGACCGGTTAATTCATAATTATAAATTTATTTCGATCCCGTATTTTCAGTTTCTGGTGTGAACCAAAAACATGAAGAAAAAATTAATACAGGACTTCTTCAGACCCAATGGATAATTAATTTAAATTTAAATTTAAATTCAAAACCAGAATAAACACGTGGGGTGTAGGGGGGATGAGATTTAGGAGTTACCTAAATCTCGTCCCCTCCTACACCCCATGTGTTTATTCTGGTTTTGAATTTAAATTTAAATTTAAATTTAAATTTAATTAATTATCCATTGGGTCTGAAGAAGTCCTGCATTAATTTTTTCTTCATGTTTTTGGTTCGCACCAGAAACTGAAAATATGGGATCGAAATAAATTTATAATCATGAATTAACCGGTCTTTGGTTTTTTTCTTAAAGATATATATATATATATATATATATATATATATATATATACATTTCTGTGCATGTTTCTGCATTCATGTTAAAATCAAAATAACCTATATCATATTAATTGTCAATATGTATTAAATAAAACAAACAAATGGCAATTATCACAGTCAGTGGATATCAAATTTGTAAAATGATTCTAAAAAGCAGGTTTTAATAAATATCTGTCCTGTGTTGTTCACTTGTAATTTTATTGTGGTATTTTCATATATATAAGCAATAGTTTTTTGTACAAGTTTTATAAGAAAGTCAAAGAATTATTTTAATTTCATTAATTCTTAATGGAAGGTATAATTTGCAATCTTCAATACTGTTCAGGCTTTTTCATTGCCTTTGAAAAATGCATTACCTATACAGAACAGAAATGAGAAATTAAAAATAAGTTATTTTGTGATAAGTAAAATAAATGCAAAAACATAAACACCCAAGTATATAGTAACAATCTTTATTTTCATATAGCATCATTTAGGTTCTATAGGAGGTGATATTTGCGCACAAAAGTCTGAGACCAAAATCAGACAATGTTATTTATTTATTCATTTTGTTCTTGGCATGATTACAAATTGAAGCCTTATCTTGAAAAAAAGATATTGCAAGGAAGTGCAAGTAATATGGCTGATAATAATATATATATCTATACAATTATTAATATGGTTGTATACAAATGAGAACATGGAATTTTCATAGGTTCACCAAGTAATTCTTAAATGTTGATTATCTAAGAAATGCATATATATTAACTTTTCATCTAATCTATAAAGACTGTGACAAGATGATTTACTCAAAGATAATTGGGCATAAATTTTGTGAATGTAGTAATGTAAAAAATATGTAATATTAAAATCAAAGATTGAACAAATTTCTTTCGCACTATAACATAAACAAAAAAAAACACTGGTTTTTACATTTGCAAAAAAGTAAAAATGGCTGACAAATCACTACCAACAGCTGCAACTTGAGTCAGTCTCCTTGCAGCTTATATGAATTGCGTGTACAGATTATTTAGGTCTTGGCTATTTTAGCTATTAATTAATCCTAAAGTGATCAGGAAAAACCTTTCATATATTCATTTATTATTCATTCTCTTATTTTGTGAATGAAAATATAGGACCAAGAAAAGGAAGGAAATAATTTTTACATTTATTCATAGCCAAACTATTAGTATATATTTCAATCTGACTTATCTTTGCTACTATTCCCGTTGTAATTGAGAGTGAGATAATTGTTTTGTTGATTATATATAGTTTAAACATGATATATCCTATTTAGAATTTTACAAGCTGCAAGTTTCAGAATGGTTGGTTGATATTAAAGCCCTACAATTATAATAAATAAGAGGAAAGAACAGAAAAAAAGACAAACTAAGAGAAAGAGTTAGGAAAAGAGAGAGAAAATATAGAGGAAAAATGAGAGTAGAAAAAAGAAAACAGCAAAAGAATATGTGAAAGTAAAAATTAAAAAAAAGAAAAGAAGATAAGATAAGGAAAAAGTGAAGTTATATATATATATATATATATATATATATATATATACCAATAATTGAAAAGAGGTCTATTTTCTACAGGTAGCTAAATGAATTGATGTAGTACTACCAAATTTCGTATAAATATTTAGTAGATGCTGATGAAGATTTAAATGGAAAAAATGTTTTGTTCTTCACGGGGAAAAGAGATAGCTCTTATTGAAAAGGGATTTCTAACAACAAATAGGAAATTATGTTGCTGCAAGATGTTACAAATCATAAAGAATATAAATTTCCAAAAGACAAAAGAAGGTACTATTTACCAACCCCTCCGCTCGGGCAGGATATGACACAAGGTCAATTTTTAAGCGGAGTTTAACAGGTTTGAATTCAGAGTTTTCCTTCTCCTAGACTAGTTGCCTCACCAAGGCTGAAGAACCTAGTCCGTCCTACTATTTTACCCATAGCTGGAGGGAGAATAAGGGGGTTCATACCTTTCCCAAGGGTATTTGCCCGAAAGTGAACGTAATAGCGCGACTGGAGTACGAACTCGCGTACTACGATTCCGCAGTGCATCGCTTTAACCATTACACCACGAGGACACCCCCAAAAGACAAAAGAAGGTAATTGATGAACTATGTGTCTATCAAAAATAATTAATCTCATTTAACGAAATATTACCAATTAAATCTATTATAATTCCCAGTGGAGATATAAGATAATAAGTATTATAACTTAGTGAGAATTAAGAAACTGAACAAAAATAAATATGTTTAATTCCATAAATATTCAATGTGTCACTAATGTAAATTAAAAATCTTTCTTTTATATAGTAATTACTAGAATTTTTCACAGCCTAGTTGACTGGGGCATAAAATATGCTGATTACATCTTTACAGAGGGGTAAGACTTCTCCCCAATGAGTGTCCTTGGGTATGACACCAAACCATCTGATTGTAAGGCTTCAGTCATGGAACATTAAAGAATGTGAAGTACGCCTTCATTGCCATTACTCCCACGTCCACCCTGACTTGAAGTGGTTGTATCTGTTGGGGCCTCATCTATGGTTTAAATGGAACTACAGTCCTCGCTATGACACATAACAATCTAATCCTGAGACTCCAGCCATGGAGATTTGGGGAATGGGAGTACTCTTTCATTGACATATTCCAGGTCAAATCTGACCCATTACTGGTCCAGAAAGACCTGTTTGACCATTTAATTGTGTGTTAGTAAATAATGGATGTTAAATTGAATTTTTTGTGTTAGATAGCAATATTTGGAACTATCTGACTGTATGCAAAAAAATTAGCTTAGTTCATTCACTCATTAGTGCGTAGCATCCCGAAACACAACATGTTAGTCATTGGCGGAGACATGAATGCCCAAATCGGGAAAAACGGAAACAACAAATACAGCCTCCACAACACGTCAAATAGGAATGGGCAACATCTAACAGATTTCATGATAGAAAATAGATTAGCATGCCTCAATACAAACTACCAAAAAAGAGAGGGCAAACTATGGACATACAGGTACGCAAACAATACTAAAGCAAAGATAGACTACGTTCTTATAAACAAGAAATGGAAGAATAGTGCATTGAATTGCGAGGCATACTCCTCTTTTGAGGGTGTGTCCACCGATCACCGAATAGTCACAGCGAAAATACGGTTAAGCCTACGAAAAAACGCCAAACAAACAGCGACCATCAAACAATATGACTGGGCCCTATTAAACAACAAAGATGTAAGAGATAAATACGTATTAGAATTAAGAAACAGATTCGAAACACTACAAGAAAAGACGGAAAAAAGTACACCAAGCGACGAATATTTCGTCAATGCACACCTCGAGGCAGCAGCAAAATACATTCCAACAAAAATTAAAACTAAATATAGAGTCCCATGGGAAACTTTAGCGGTGAGAGAAAAACGTGCACTAGTGAAAACAGCCTCCAAAAACTATCGAAAAAACCCAACAAACACAAATGCCTTAAAACTAAAAACGGCACAATATCAATTAGCAGGCATATATATAAAGGAACAGACAGAATACATTCAAAATCAGATAGATAAGATTAGAGACTCGGTGGAAGATAGACAATCTAGAATAGCCTGGCAAACAATAAATGAAGTGAGCAGAAGAAAGAACACAGCCAAAGCAAAACTGAAAGCAGCAAACCAACAAGAAAGAATAAAACTGTGGAAACAGCACTTCGAAAACTTACTTGGAAACCCACCAAAAATAACGCATGAACCAATCACCAGAATAATTAGCAAACAATTAGACATTAAACTAGGACCGTTCACACAAGAAGAACTCGACTCGGTTCTCAGAAAAATTAAAAATAGGAAAGCTGCAGGGCTGGACGAAATTCCCCCGGAAGTATGGAAGACCAGACAATTCAACGACATACTGCTCCGACACTGCAACACAGTATACAATCAAAATCCAATAGATAGATGGACGAAGGGATGCATACTCCCCTTCCCTAAAAAGGGGGACCTCGGATTAGCCAAAAACTACCGAGGCATAACACTTACATCCATAGCTGCCAAAATCTACAATGCCCTACTACGAAACCGAATAGAACCCAAAATCGACAACATACTTAGAAAAAACCAAAATGGCTTCCGAAGAAATAGATCCACGACCTCACAAATATTAACCATCCGCAGAATCCTTGAAGGTGTACGGGCAAAGAACCTACAAGCGACATTAATATTTGTCGACTTTACCAAGGCTTTCGACTCCATTCACAGAGGAAAGATGGAACAAATCCTACTAGCGTACGGCATACCTAAAGAAACCGTAGCGGCAATAACGATTCTCTATAGAAACACTAAAGTAAAAGTACGATCACCAGATGGAGACACAGAATACTTTGACATTGTAGCAGGAGTACTACAAGGGGACACACTGGCCCCGTACCTCTTTATCATTTGTCTAGACTACGTACTTAGAACATCGATTGACAAAATCAAAGAGAATGGCTTCGAACTGACGAAGAGAAGAAGCAGAAGATACCCCGCAACAACAATTACCGACGCCGACTACGCCGATGACATAGCGATACTGGCAAATACACCTGACCAAGCCGAAACACTTCTGCATAGTTTGGAACAAGCAGCAGCAAGCAGAGGCCTCCATGTTAATGCACACAAAACGGAATATATGTGCTATAACCAAACGGGGGACATCTCCACTCTAGAAGGAACCCCACTTAAACTAGTAGACAAATTCACGTACCTAGGAAGCAGCGTCGAATCAACCGAAAAGGACATCGAAACGAGGTTAACGAAAGCATGGACAGCTATCAATAGGCTATCGATTATATGGAAATCAGACCTAACCGATAAAATGAAACGCAGTTTCTTCCAGGCAGCAGTCACATCGATACTGCTATATGGATGCACTACATGGACTCTAACAAAACGGCTGGAGAAGAAACTAGATGGCAATTACACAAGAATGCTGTGTGCAATCCTGAACAAATCCTGGCAGCAACACCCCACAAGACACCAACTGTACGGCCACCTGCCCCCTATCACGAAAACTATTCAAGTTAGACGAACCAGACATGCAGGACACTGCTGGAGAAGCAGAGATGAACTCATAAGAGATGTACTCTTATGGATCCCCACACATGGCCGCGCAAAAGCAGGACGACCAGCTCGAACGTACATTCAGCAGCTATGTGAGGATACAGGTTGTTGTCCTGAAGACCTACCTAGGGCGATGAACGATAGGGAGGAATGGCGAGAGAGGGTCAGGGATATCCGTGCTGCCAGCACGATATGATGATGATGATGATGGATTTACATGTCAATGTATATTAAATGTATATGTGTTTGCGTATATATATATATATATATATTTATATGTTACATGTATATATATATATATATAAACATTGAGCACTCTAGCGAAGGAATTTATGGCTGCCACTCACATAATGCAAAGCTCTTTGAACAAATTCAGCACTCTGGTATCCGGTAAGGTATAAAGATGTAAACAAAGAAATCTACTACTTAATGCCTTATGATTCCCGAGCTGATGTGGTTTGCTTGTTGACTGAGCAGTATGATCTAACGTAAAGTCGGGCAGGTTTTGATCCCAGCTTTAAGCATCCTATATGTCTAGCCACACTGAAGAGTTGTGATACAATGAAACAGTCCATCTGTGGATGACAATATATATATATACATATATATGAATGTATTTTTCATATATATGCATTTTTTTTCTTTCTATATGTGTTTCTTGTTTATAGATGTACATATATATATATATATATATATATGGATATGATTTACATATGTATCTATGCGTATATAAATATGTATGTTATTTGTATATATATATATATATATATATGGACCATATATATATATCATATATACTATTGTCCTTGTGGTTAGAGTGTTCACCTATAGTCTGAGAGAACGGGGTTAAATCATACCAAAGACTCAAAAAATGGTACTTGATTTCTCCTTGTTTAACCCTCAGCATTATAAGGTATGTATCAAGGGTAAAGTGGATCAATCGACGGAAAGGAATAGTGCCCACCCTACACCTGATTGTTGTGGCTATTAAAAAGTAACCCTCCAAATTTACTACTTATATATATACATGTATGTATTCTATATATATATATATATATACACAATACATATATATATATATATATTTAACATCTCTAATATCATCCTTCATGGTCTCGATGATGGTTCACAAGAACCTAAACGCTATAGTGTCAACTTTGCTTCTCAATAAATCTCTCCTTTTACTTAGATTACCTTCTTATCAATTTTTTTTTTATACATTGTCGGTTTACACTCCATTATTTACTTCCATCCTGTCCTATTAACTAACAAGATCCAAACCCACTCTTCCACTCTGATATTTCATATGGATGACATCAAGACTATTCACAGATACAAATACTTATTTATTACTGCTCATCCCTTCAAAAACAGGAGGACTTTTTTAACCAACTGTATACTAGAAAAAGTTATACCTACCAGTTTATCTAGCGTTCTTCATCCTTCCCAACATATTTTCCCTGATTATATATGTCTACACCTTGAAACTTCTATTCATGATTTAAAATTTTCCTAAGGCACATACATTTGAAAAAGCCAGACTTATAGGATTTGAACTTCATCGAAAACAAGGAATGTTCCATAACATGGCCGAAAAACTTAGATCTGAGATCTCTTGGATAAACAGTAACCACATCTCTAAACTCAGATCTAAATTTATGTCTTTATGCAACAAAAGTTATTGGAAAGATTTAGGCAGGGCTGATCTTGTTAAAAAAAATTTCCAGCATCAATCTCAGCTCTGTTGAAATTGAAGCTCTCAGTTTTAGGTTAAAATTTACCACTGGCATCAAAAACCATGATATGGGAAAATTAATTAACATGAATTACAAACGCCATGACTCTGACTTCCACAAAGGATTCATACAAGGTATCCTCGCCACTTCCATTAATTGCCATTCCGATGAACTGACCCTACCTAACAGATACATAACTGCCTTGAAATCTCTCTCTTCTAACCACAACATCATCATTTCACCTTCTGACGAAGGTGGAGGTGTTGTTATCATGGATTCCATGCTCTATAACCAAAAACTTATGGATTTGCTTGGTGATAGCAGCACATATGAACAGATATCCCTACAAACTGTTTCAAATAATATTAATGACTTTAACAAATCCTACAGAAAATTATTCTCCAATAAGGATAAATCTTGGTCCTCATTAATCAATAATCACCCCATAATCCCTAAAATTTATGGTCTTCCTAAAACCCACAAACTTGACATTCCCCTAAGACCTATTATTTCTGGCATAGGATCTGCACCCCCATAATATTGCTAAACTTCTAGCCAAATTATTATCCCCTCTATTAGGTACCATCAGTGATACACACATAAAAAAATTCTGGATCACTCCTTAACAAATTAACTGACATTGATATGAACAACAAATATTTAGCTAGTTTAGATATCAAATCCCTACATACCAATATACCTGTTGATAGATGCATTGAACATCTACATAATCACCTTTGAAAATCTAATTCCACATTACCTCTACCCATCTCTTAACGGATTTAAATTTGTACCTTATGCACTTCACTCTGTTACTTTCAATACAACATATTTTATAAACAAAAATTTGATTTACCAGTGGGGTCTCCAGTTAGTGGAGTTCTTGCTTGCATTTATCTTGAATTCTTAGAATCTGACTCCTTTAAATATATCATACCCAATACTGCATGTTACTTCAGATACATAGATGGCATACTACTTATCTATCCACAAGATCTTGATTTACATAGTATCATTGACAGACTAAATAATGTAGAACCCTCTATAAAGTTCACATATGAACTTGAATCCAACAGCACCCTGCCTTTTCTAGACATCTTAGTTATTAGGAATATTAACAAACTAGAATTCAAGGTTTACCGTAAACCCACCTGTAAAAACTACCACATACATTTTTATTCCCACCACAGCAACAACACTAAAAGAGGTATATCATCATAGGTTTTTATCTCAGAGCTCTTCATATTTGTTCCTTGAAATATTTAAATGATGAATTCCACCATAGAGAAAACTCCTTTTTTAATCTTCTATACCCCAAATCTTTCATACATTTTGTTAAATTTAAAGCCTTGAAAATCCACAATAAGAATCAACCTCAAATTGGTGCCTACTCACAATCTTATACAACAAGTTTCCCCCATTTATAACTTTGCCAAACAATTCTTCTCACAGCATAATAAACGACTTAAATAAACTCGATATCACCACTACCTCTTTACCCTCTAAAACGATCCACAAATTAGAACACTCCAACCCTCAAGGCAACATATTTTCAGATGCCAAAGTTTATTGTATCCCTTGTATGAATTATAAACTAGAATATATTGGTGAAACATCTCAGAACCTTCACATTCGCTTGAAAGAACACAAAAGTGACATTAGAATTGGTAACTTAAACAATGCACTGTTTCAAAACATTTCTCAATCTAATCACAACTTCGATTTCAATTCTTCAAAGATACTTATTTACATTCATAATAAAAGACTAAGACGAATTTTCAAAGCTGCTGCTATTTCACTCTTTAATTCCCTGAATACTTGTCCAGGCTTTTACAATATTTTTCTTTACTTGAGCAAATCCATTTTAAATAGCTACAATTTATTCCATCTTTAGTTAATATATTCCACATATATCAGTCTTATACTTTCTCTTTTTCTTTTTGTCTTTCTTTTTCTTTCTCCTTTTGATTTGAAAACTTTCTCAATAAACAAACGGAATGTAAATTCTACACAAAATTTCTAATCAGACAAATTACGTAATTTAAAACAAACAAATCCTGATTCACTAATTAAACGGCCAACTTTTTCTTGTTATACAAATTTTCCTTTGTTTTTTTTTGTATTTTGCACTTTTAAACATCCATCATTGATTTAACATCACTAATATCTTCTGTCATAGTCCTGATGATGGTTCACAAGAACCGAAATGCTATTGTGTTGATTTGCTTCTCAATAAATCTATCCTTCTACATGGATTACCTTGTTATTAATTTTTCTTTATATTATCCATATATATAAATATATGTATTCTATGTGTGTGTGTATATATATATATATATATATATATATTGTATGTGTATACATATATATGTATTGCATGTATATATATGTATATATATATATATATATAGATATAGTTTAAAAACTGCCTAACTTTATGCCAGACATGGTATCTAACTACTCAGACATTTCAACGACATACATTAGCTCAGGAATTA
The DNA here is from genome assembly GCA_963585895.1 of Sepioteuthis lessoniana. Lineage (NCBI taxonomy): Eukaryota > Metazoa > Mollusca > Cephalopoda > Myopsida > Loliginidae > Sepioteuthis > Sepioteuthis lessoniana. Next base: position 73,221,690 of record OY757914.1, read on the forward strand.
TAACACGTGTTTTTTAGCTTTCGTTTGTTAACATTTTGTGCTATCAGATAATAGATTGCTCAATTCATTAGAAGAGTTTTGCATAATGTGGATGGCAGAAGTTATTGTATATATATATATATATATATATATATATATGTCTTGTGTATGTATATATATAAATATGAATTTTTGTTGTAGGTCCAAAGAGAGAAAGAAATATTGTAAGATGAGTAGGTCCACGAAGAGAATTGTATTTTTTAGGATTTATTTATTTTGTTCTTACATATGTGTATGTTTCCAGCTTGTTGCTTTCATCAGAGAACATGTATTGCTCAAAGTCTTGTTAATGGGATACCCAATGAGACTTGAACTTACTATTGTTTGCAGTTTGAATGACTTTCAGTTGATTATGTCTTTTTATGGTGGTTATTCCTCACTTTTTCTTAAAGTGTGTTTACCTTAGCCTGCTTTATCCCTCATTTGTTTTTGATATTTGATATGTAGTGTTTCTCTGTGGTTGTGTGATATGTGTCTTGAGATTTTTTTTATGTGTGTGTGATAGTGAGAACTAAAGTTTACTGGTAATAATTTTTACTTATAATTTTTGTGTTTGTATATAAATATATATATATATATATACATGTCATATGTGTGTATATATATATATATATATATATATATATATATATATATGTTTTGTGTGTGTGTGTGTGTATATATTTATAAGTATTGTGTGTATATATATATATATATGTTTTGTGTGTTTATATATATATATAGGGATTATTTGAATGTATAAATATATTATTATGCATTAATTGTATGTATAAATATACATATATATATATATATTTATTATTAATATTCATATATATATATACATACATCATATATTCATATGGAAATATTTTTTCGTTTATATAAGTATTTTATATATATATATATATATACATATAACATTCTATAAATATATATATATATGATTATATAATTTATATATATATGTATAATAAACATACATATGATATATATATATATATATATATATATATATATATATATATATATATATATGCAATTTTTTCTTTGTATATCTATCATTTTTATGTATTTACATGCATATATATTATATTTTTTCTAGTATACATGTATTATATATTTCATTTATTCATATATATATATATGTGTGTGTGTATATTATTTACATTTCTTTTTCTTTCATATATCGCAATGTATTTTCATATATATATATATTTTTTTTTTTTCAATTATGTAAATATATATTTTTTTATTTTATGAACATGTATATATATATATATATATATTTGCATTTATATTTTTTCATTTATATATATTCATATATCCATTATTTTTATATATACATATACATATACTTATATACTTATTCATGTATGTATATGTATTATAATTTTATATTGCTATATACATATTCTATACTCATTTTAGTCATAAAAATACATATATATATATATATATATATATACCTTAATTATTCTTATCTATACCAACATATACTCATTTCTTTGCCTCTTCATCTATGAGTATATACATATGTCCTTTTGTTTATCCAATAATGAAAATATTACTTTCTTAATTACAGTAATCATTTATTACCATAGCAAATCTCCTGGAGCTGATTCAAAATTGCAAGAAGACTTAACCTGTAATTACTTTCACTCTTTCTGAGCAAGACATTTGCACCCTATGCAGCAGTATTGAGGAATTTAAGCCAAGTCTTTTAAGAAACACTCTAAAGAAATTGTTTTTTCAAACAACAAACTTATTCTTTGCATTAGAACTTCACAGCTTTTCAGTTGGTAATTCTTAAGCCATTTTGAGGTCATATAGTTTGAAACCTTCATTTTGTATTCTTTATTATGTATATATGATCTTAAGTAATTACTTCAAAATTTCTTTACAGTTTAGGTGTGCGGTTATTTCGTGCATTCTTCTTTTAAATTGTTTAACCTTTGTTGGTTTCTTATTTTTAAATGCAGCCTGAAACATTTGATGAAGTCATTATCTTTCTGTCTGTACATGCTCTCTTTCTATCATATAACTAAACCTCCTGTTTTCCTGGGGGTGGTTAAAGGACATCTTCAGTCTTCAGTAAGTTTATTTTTGTCACCTTCTACTTGAGTAAGTCAAAAGTTTTGTAATAGTTTGGTACTCAAACATCTTGTGACCAAAGCAGTTCCAGTCATAGAAGATACCTGCTGTGATTGGTTGATTTATAGTAGTTAGTGCACTGACATGGTGTGCATTGCATCACACAGTGTATGATTTTAAAGCTGCATGGATGAATGTGTAACATAGTCTAATTCAGGAATGTATGCTTTACAAGTTCAAACTGGACCATATGCTGTAAAATTTACTAAAAACATTTGTTGAGTGAAAGATAAAGATGCAGTTTGTCACAATAAACTAAGCAAATGATTCAAGACTTTTCACTTGGTTTGCAAGTACCTGGACAATTAGATCAGGTCAAGTAGGCCTAAAACCCTGCATTTCAAGGCTGTGTTCTAAGCCATTGAGTCAAATGCAGTAAGTAGCACGAAGAGAGTATCAGGTAAGTTTGGTATCAAACAGTTCAGAGTGGTTTGTCATCTTCACTTCTTTGCCAAATGCTTCTAGATTGTATGAAACATTACTAAATCATTGCAGAACTTTAGTTTCACTCAAGGATTTGTAGAATGTATTCTATAAAAAATAGCGAGATGCTTGCAGTATAATGGTTATCTTGATAGGAAAGGGACACAGCGACCCACATTCAAATCCTAGATGAGACTGTTTGCATTTCAACTAGCGCTAATGCCTTTGGGAAAAGTAAGCATCTGACTATTCTCTCTGCAGCAAGGGATAAATAGTTGGACAGACTAGACTCTTTAATCTTTGTATGGTAACCAGTATAGGAGAAGTAAAACTCTAAATTCAAACCTGTTAAACTTCACTTGATATATTGACTTTGAGTCACATCCTGCTTGTGCACAAGGGTTGGTAAATACATATATTATTAATAATAGCAAATAAATAAGGGCCAGTGTTCTATGGTTAGCATTAAATTGTTATCTCTATAGAGAAGTTATAATGATCAGGGTGAGCACAAACATCTGCACCACTATGATTAAATTGTAAAATCAGTTGGGAATGGTATTATTTTTTAACTTATATATATATATATATATATATATATAATGAGATAATGGTTATTAATGTAGGAAATGGACTCAAAGATTGATGTTCAAACCTTGAAGAAGCTGTTTTAATTTTACTTAATTATATGCTTACTTGATTTGATTCTTTTTGGAAGAGCAGTCCATAATCCTATTGGTGCTTCTATTCTAGCTATTGGTGTTATGGTAATAATTTGGATGACTAAAAAAATGATGCTAACATTATACACACAAGTCTCTTACAGAAATGATTGAAAATTTCCTATTTTTTTTTTATATTAGAGAATTTTAGTATATTAGCCGAATAAAAATCTCTTTGATTTATATATATATATATATATATATATAGTTTATATAAAGTTTTTACAATTTTTATTTTTTATTTCTATTATTTTATACTGTGCTCAATATTTAAAAAAACTAGACATATGATAAATGATATGTATAATTTTTTGTGTTTTTTTTTTTTTTTGCATGATGCAATGCTCTGAAAAACTAGACTTATTTTAGTAATAACAATGAAGTATATATATATATATATATATATATATATATATATATATATATATATATATAAAATGAGAATTTTAGTAAAATATAGATTCTTCCATGGTATTGTCAGAATTACCGAGATAAACCATGATTGAAACTTGGTTGACTTCAATGTAATATTTTGGCTAATATAATAAAAAACAACAAAATTAAATAACTAATTCAAATAATTCATTTTATCATGTTATTCTTTACGAAAGAAATACTTTTTTTTTTTTTTGTGTACATCTCTTTTGCTATCCATTCCAGAGGATGATGATATTTCCTCAGAAGGAACAGCATATATATATGTATTGACAGAGATTAAGATTGCTTCAACCAGAAGGTTGATGCCAATTTTGACCTAGGTTCACTATGTGCATGCTAGTGGGTAGTAAATATTTGGATTAAATTTTTCAAAGTTTTAGTTATCTTGTGATGTAATGGAATTCATAACAGTGCAGATAAGATATGCATGCAAGATTATAGGCCTGTGTCAATATCTAAGGAGTATATACAGTGCATTAATATTGTATTTGATTACTGCTGATATATCCCTTATTTTGGAATGTGTGCACATATTGATCAGTGTATGTAATTATCTACTTTAATTCAGCTAGATTAACTCCACATTTTATATTGAGTAAATAAAACATATATTCAGGATGTCGCAATTTTGTTGCAATTTCATTTTCTATAAATTCATATATATATATATATATGTATATAAAATGAGAATTTTAGTAAAATATAGATTCTTCCATGGTATTGTCAGAATTACCGAGATAAACCATGATTGAAACTTGGTTGACTTCAATGTAATATTTGGCGTTAAATAACCTATAAAGGTTGATATGCCATAAAACCCAAACAACCGACCAACCAATATTATGAGATAATGGTTATTACTGTTGGAAATGGACTCAAAGATTGATGTTCAAACCTTGAAGAGGCTGTTTTAATTTTATTTAATTATATGCTAATATAGTTGAGAAAGGCATGAATCCATCTTTCCTCTTCCCAGCTATGAGTAAATTGTAGAGCACACAGGGCTCGTTAGCCTTAGTAAGGCCAATGGTCTTGAAGAAAGGAAAACTCTAAATTCAAAACCTGAAGGGTACTGTTTGAGGAATCTGTGACAGAGTTGTGCAATATTCTTGTTATCAGCTCATCCAAAAGTGTCTAGGGTGTCCCCATAGCATAATGGCTACAGTGTTGGGCCGTGGCCTCAAAGTTATTGAGTTTGAACTCCAATTGCGTTCCAGTAATACTGGAGCTTTGAGGAATCCGGAGCACCTCTTATTGCCATCACTCCCAGGTAGCACCTGACAAAGGTCCTATCTATGGGTTAAATAGAACTAAACCAGGCTTCCTTCACTATAATGATTTATGCAAACTGCGTACTTATGCTAAACTTGATTGCTCGAAATAGAACTGTTTTGACATCTAAACTGTGTACTTATGCTAAACTGAATTATCTAAAATAAAACTGTTTTGACATTTAACTATGTGTATTGCCCAGTCAGCTGGGGCTGTAGAATACACTGACTGCTTCTCTGCAGAGGTGTTCAACCCCACCCCCAACAAGTGTCCTAGATATGACACTAAACAATCTGGTGGTGAGGTTCCAGTGATGCTGGAGCTTTGGGGAATGCAGAGCATCCCTTCATTGCCATTGCTCCCAGATCCTCTCTGGCCTGGAATGGTAGCATCTGATAGAACCCAATCTATGGTTTAAATACAATTAACTTTATACTTATGCTAAACTAAATTGTTTGAATTAGAATTGTTTGATTAGACTGAATAGCTTGAAATAGAAATGTTTTTGACAATTAAACTGTACTTACATTTAAACAGTGTGCTTATGCTAAATTGAATTATTTGAAATGGAACTGTTTTTTGACATTGTGCTTACACTAAACTGAATTGTTTAATATAGAACTGTTTTATCATTTAACTGTAAGTAAACAAAATCTGAAACTGAATTAGCTAAATTAGAAGTGTTTGTCTCAACTGAATAGCCTGAAATAGAAATGTTTTTCACAATTAAACTGTACTTACATTTAAACTGTGTACTTAACCTAAACTGAATTGTTTGAAATAAAACTATTTGTATAAAAATGGATTTGACGTTAAATAACCTATAAAGGTTGATATACCATAAAACCCAAACAACCGACCAACCAACCAACCAATCAATTGTGTTATTATGTTCTCTTTTAGACTAATACCCTTGCAAAAGGTATTAACCCTCCCACCTTATTCCCTCAAGTTATGGCTTAAATGGTATCACTACTGTTCTTCTACAAAAATGGCTTTGGCATTAAATAATTCATGAAGTTTGATATGCCATTAAACAAAGAAATCAAACTGAACCAAACCTAAAAGTATTTCTGGTCCTACACAAGCCTTTACTACTACAAAACGAACCAACTGAGCAGTTAATTTGCTAAGGCTTGGCTTAACTAAATTACACCTATAAACCCATCCCTTACTTTGTCTCTCAATCTGTTGGCACCATGTTTTTCTTTATTTGTTTTTTTTTTTTCGGGGGGATGCTATTTTTGACATACTATAGTGTTAATAGCAAATTTTATCTTTATTTTTTTAGATAAAGCATTGCCTATCATTATTATTATTAATTTTGATTCATATTTTTAAAATATTTTAAATTTCTAATGAATATTACTCTAGTCATTATTTCTAAATAAAATAAGAGACAGTAATAAAGGATAAGCTCTTACTGAGATTTAAAGCCTGAACCGGGACATTGGCCCAGCGGTTAGAGTGTTCGCCAATGGCCCGGGAGACCTGGGTTCAATCCCAGGTCGAGTCATACCAAAGACTTTAAAAAAATGGAACTTGATACCACCTTGCTTAACACTCAGCATTATAAGGTACGGTTCAAGGGTAAAGTGGAGCAATCCAGGGAATGGAGTAGCGCCCTCCCCTACACCTTGGTGTAGTAGCTATCGAAAAGGGAGCCTTCGGGTCACCCTCGACTATGGTCGCTAACTTTACTTACTTATAATCTATGAGAGTGAAAGTCTAAATCATACCTATAAACTCATCTATTGTCTTATCTCTTAGTCTGCCGGTGCCATATTATTTTATGTACTCACAAGTAGTTTCAATAGTATATTTTAGTTTATTTTTATTTTTTTGATTTTTTTTTAACTAGTATTTTGCTTCATCTGTTATGTTTAGCTTTTTGAATAAAATTCACTTGGATCATAATTTCTGTGACAATGAGAAACTGCTTTTATCAGAAATAATGATAAAATATAATCTTGTAAAAGTAAGTTAAGTTGGCGACCTTAGTTGGGAGTGACCCAAAGGCTTCCATTTCAATAGCTACCACACTGAGGTGTAGTGAAGGGCACTACTCCATTCCCTGGATTGCTCCACTTTACCCTTGATCCTTACCTTATAATGTTGAGTGTTAAGCGAGGCGAAATCAAGTACCATTTTTTTGAGTCTTTGGTATGACTCTGCCTGGGATTGAACCCCTGTTTCCTGGACCATTAGTGAAGATTCTACTCATTAGGCCAATGGCCAGAATGAGACTTAAACTATTCTAGTAGATTATTCATATCAGTTCTTATAAACATTGATAATATTGCTGAAACCAAAATCATATCTATAAAACTATCCTTTATTTTCTCTCTTGATCTATCAGGACTGTGTGTTGTTATTTTATTTATACACAACTTAATTTTGTTTTTATTTTCTAGATGAAGAATTGTCAAATATTATTATTAGTAACTTTGATTACTATAAATGCTTTGTATAAAAAGGTAAAATGCTTCTTTTTGTTTTAAAAAGAAAAGCTCTTTTTTCAAATTCAGTTCTTTGTTGAAATTAGAATGCATGAAAATTCTGAAAGAAAGAAAAATATGGACCCTTATTTTTAATGGCTGTCATAAGAGAGATTACCTCATACGGAAGGAATTTTAGTCATTTTATCCATGGAGGATGTTGAGGTTTTATGGCTAAATTCATTGCAGAATCTATAGATTGGTCTATATGTCCAACATTTTGTCAGTCTATACACTTGCCACTTCTGGCTGACTGTCACTCACTCAGTTTTTGTCATCCATCAGCAATGTGTATTTCTTACTTTAGAAGATAGTATAATTCTTTTGTTATGATAGTATATTTCTTCATGGACACACATACAACACACACACACACATGTATGTATCTCCAGTGTAAACAGAAGAGCATAAACAATTGTTTTAAAAAGATGTTTCATAAATCAAAAAGTGCTCAAATGCTGGACAGCAGAGCAGTATAAAAACTATAAGTAATTAAAATCTCCCTTTTTTACTATCATATCATTACTGATGAAACTGATAGTCACCAAACTCTGTTAGCTCTGTGTCTATTCTATCCTAACTTAAAGATAAGGGAGAGATCACGCTTATATTTATAAAAAAGCACATACACATCAACACAAGGAGAACCTATCAAAAATCAAGCTGTACTGTAAGAGACCAATTTTTATTTAATCAATTAAATTATCTTTAAACATCAATATATATATATATATATATATATATATATATATATATATATAACATATATATGTAACATGTAACATATATATATATATATATATATATATATATATATGTATTTATGCATACACACATATATTGTAAGTAAAAATATGTTCATTTGCATAAGCATGGATACAGATTTATCAATAATCAAATATATATATATATATATATATATATATATATATATATATATATATATATATATATATATATATATATATATATACTTTAAGAAAAAACAACAAAGCCGGTCACATAGGATTATAAATTTATTTCAATCCTGTTACGCCTTTGTGAAATTTCCAAAAACGCGAAAAAATTAACAGGACTTCTTCAGATCTTTTTGATAGAATAATTTCTTGTCCTGATGGAATTACTCCCAACTCCGGTTTAACTGGACCAAGAATACTATATATATATATATATATATATATATATATATATATATATATATGCATGGCCTATAGTATGTGTAGGTGTGTATGCATACCTATATTTTCAATGTATATATATATATATATATATATATATATATACACACGATGTGTGTTTTAACATGGTTTGCATGTATATGAGCATATATATGTGTGTGAAATAAGTACTTGTGAACATTTTCTTATGTGTACACACATATGTTTTATGTCATATTTTTGTGTATGTGTAAGTGTGTATGATTCAATGTGTGTAGTCTTCATCATAGATGTGTCATTATATACATATATAATGTATACATTTGAATAATGAAATCATATTTTAACATAGATTTCTCCAAGTACATGTTTATATATGCTTGTGTGTATGATAGAATTGTAATCTATATGAGTAAATTTTTATTCATTTTGAAATGTTTAAAAGAATTTGTGCAAAACATTTTTAAGATAGTTAAATAGTAAGATTGTTTACTAAGTTTAGTTCATTCTGGCACAAGGCGACAAGAATAGAGTGCTCTGTGAAAATTTTCCCAGATTTCTAAACTGTGCAAAATTCAATTACTCACTGAATGTCTTTTAAAAGATTGCTAATTTTTTATTTTCAAATGACAAATTATTTAAGTTTGTTTTATTTAAATTGCTAAATTATTAAAAAAAATATCCAAAAAAATGTTTATGTATTTGTTTATTTTTGTTTATATTCATTAAAAATGTTTTTCATTTTTTAAATATCATTATGAAAATATACAATTGAAAAAAAATGTATTTAAATTTATAGTCAATATTTTTTCTTATATTTATATATTTCGTGTGAATAGAATGTATTTGCATCTTTAGTGTGTCTATTTGTTTTACTGTTTAGCAGCTCCATTTTTTAATGCCTATGTCCAACACATCATGTCCCAGTGTAAATGCCATCCTGTCAATTTTTATCCTTAGCTAAACTCATTTAGACACATCGTTTTTGTCTTCTCTCTTTTTTTCCTCTTGCCTTCTCCTTACTTTTTTTCTTTTTTTGCCTAGCTCCACTACTTTCCTCACCTTCAAATCCCCTTCTCTCTTTTTCTTCTTTATCTACTACTATCTCTACAAATTCATTCATTTCCTTTTCCTCACTTCTCTTGGAATCATTTTCCTCATCATTCTCACCCTTTTACAGAACACTTTCTTTGTCCCTCTGTTTCTTGCTTTTCTGTTTCTAGAGCTGTAAATAATTTGAATCTCTCTCTCTCTCTCTCCTCACAGCAGAAAGTTGTCATATTATAATTTCAAATTTGCCTTTGACTTTGCAGGTGAACATGCAGGTGTTTACAAGAATGTTACTATTCATGCAATGTATTAATCTTTTTGCAAACTGTGTGCACATATATATATATATATATATATATATATATATATATATATATATATATATATATATAAACAAACACATATGTGTGAAAAGATAGATTGCATTTAACTTTCTAAAGATAGGATTATATATGCTTTTAAGTAATACAATATTGTATTTTAATAAAAGTTTCTTTAGGAACCTTCTTGATCATGTATGCAGTTATTTATCAATCTAGTTATTTGGTGGTTTGCAAAATAATAGCCAATTTTATTACACATCTAAATATAATATTGGAAATTATTTTCCAAACAATTTCATCATTAAACTTAGCTTAGTTGTGGTACAAGGACAGAAATATAGGGCTTTCAGTGAGAATTGACTTGTCAATTACAATAACCATCACACAATGGGAAATACCTCTCACTCTCTCTCGCTCTCTCTCTCTCTCTCTATATATATATATATATGTATAGCTCCTGTAAGAAATGATGGGATGATTTAAATATAGATCAGCAATTATTACAATACATTTAATTAGATTTCTAAAAGTACAGGTATTACACTTTGATCCGAATCAGAATTGTTTGGAAGCAACATTTTTGATCTTAGGCAGAATCCATCAATATTACACCTTCATTCTAGTAGGAGTTTAAGATAAAGAGAGAAAAAAATACACAGAAAAAGTCATTGTGTTCTTCATATATATATATATATATATGTGTGTGTGTGTGTGTGTGTGTGTGTGTGTGTGTATGCATATTTACATCTAAGAAAATAGATATATTAACAATATACAAGTTTAGATGTGAATGTAAATATATTTCTGTTCACATGAAAGTAGGAATTTGACTTGAGAAAGATAGCCAAAGATAGAGAGAGAAATGTATGGAGAAAGAGATGAAGAAAGAAATAAGAAGAAAGGACCTATATGAAAAAAAAAACAAAAAAATCTAACACCCCCAAAAACTAATGCAAGAAGAACCAAGAAGAATGTCTTTCCCTACAACAGTCTGACGGATGATTGTGAGCATACAACACAGAGAGAGAGAGAGAGAGAGAGAGAGAGAGAGAGAGAGAAATCAGGCAGTGTGGGTGCTAAGGAAGGTGAGGAAGAGAGGGTTGTTTTTTGGTTAAGGTTGGGGTAGGAGGCTTTGAATGATGAAGAATGCTGAGATGAATGCAAAGGTGGTGGCAGTGGAGGCAACAAAGGCTAGAAGTGATTCCCTATTGTGTGTATGTGTATATATATTTATATATATATGATATTATATTCATGTAATATGAAAACATATACATGTATGTATATTATGTACATGTGCATATACACTGAAATTTATATAGGTAGATATGTTGGCAAATAGCATTACAAATGTCACTTTTTAGTCATATAAATGCAAAAAATATAATTTATGATATATATGTATACATGCATACAAATATTGGCATATCTATATACAAAAAAAAATATATATATATATATATGTATATATATGTATAACTATAGGCTTAAAGATGCACACACATTAATGTTTGCATATATATATATTCAAAAATGGGTCTATCATTGAATATGTATACATACGCCTATATGTATTAAAACATAGATGTATGTTTATAAAAATGTTATATATATATATATATATATATATATATATATATATATATGCTTTTATAAATACTGTTATAAAAATTCTTATTTAACGTGCATGCACACACACACACACACACACACACACACACACACACACACACACACACACACACATATATATAAGGTTCTTGGAATTCTTAGAATATAAGTCTTATATACACATATGCATGGGAACTTGTCTCTTTCCTTGTACTTTCCCCTTTCATTTCACATATATTCCCAAGACTTCCATCTTTTACTTTTCACTTTCATTTTTAAATTCCCTGGTCTGTCCATACGTCTCACCCTATCACTCTCCTGACCACCCAAACACAAGCCAGCTTGCCTGTCCATCCGTCTGCCTGTTAGACTGTCCACTGCTACTGTCACTAGCATCTTCACTGACATTAACTTTTTTCTTTCCCAACCCCCTTTCCAATTCTCTTAAAAATTCCTTTCTAACTCTCAGACCTACTTTCACTTTCTCTCTCTCTCACTCTCTCTCTTTGCTTCTCAATCTTTCTCTGGGTTTTTCTTCATTTTTCACTATCCGCAATAGCCAGCCAACAAGCAAGCTAACCATCCAGACAAACTCTGCTCTATACCTTCCTATCCATCGACTTTAGTGTTCCCTTGGCCACTACCAATATCAGGGATACAGCTGGTCAGTGAGGGGTGACAAAGAAAAGAAAAAAAACAGAAAGCAAAAAAGGCCCTTGGATGGATTGGAAACGGTTGCCGTAGCAGCAGTAGTGTTTGGCAAAGGGTGGAGGTGTGTGTCTAGCAAGTCTAGATCCTCGTCACTTCACTCTATCCACGTATGTATGTGCATATCAGCTTTAGTGCATTGGCAAGGGGGTAGGGAAGAGGTTTTAGCCTGGACTGGAATTTTTGTCTCTTTTTTTTTTTTTTTTTTTTTTTTTTTTAGGCATGCGTTGTCTGTATATGCTAGCCACCTTCCAGTGCCTACCTCACTGCATCATCCCCTGTCCTTATTTTTCCAGAACTGCAAGACCAGAGTGTCCTGACTTTCTTTTATTCAATCTATCATCCTCCCTTTCTTCGTTCTTCGATGATGAAGTCGAGTTCCCAACAGTGGACACAACAAAGTTTGTCTAACCTCTGTCCATCTGTGGACTGTAAGGACAGAATCCCTGTGTTGGGCCAAATTGAAAAAAAAAAAAAAGAATCTGGGTGAGAGAGGAGATGAATGAATAATGTTTTAGTTTGCCATTGGTATTCATGTACAGTGCTATGTATAAAAATGCTTTTCGGCAGATGAAGGAAGAAAGAGAAGGTGGAAGAAACAAATAATGCCCAAAATGAGGAATACAAAAGGAAGGATATAACCAGATTATGAAAATTTAGAAGAAAGAAGAAAAGAACAAATAAAGAAAAGAAGAAGATAAGATTTAAGAAAAAAGGTGATGAGTACTTAATGGAGAACAGAAAGAAGAACTCTAAAGAAATGGTAGAGATCTTGATGGTATTGACAAAAGTGAAGAAAGAGAAAAGGAATGATGAAGAAAGTAAAAATACAAGAATGAAAAAGAAAAACAATTCAAAAGTAGAAAATTCTAAAAAATGACAGGGCCAGAGGAAAATGAATTATGGAAAAAAAAAGAAAAAAGAAAGAAAGAAAAAAATACAAGAATAAAAAGAAAGAAAAAGAAAGATTATTCTAAATAAGAAAGAAGAAACCTTATTGGAAGTGAAATATAAGGAAGAAAGAAATTAAAAAAAGAAAAGGGCATGGCAATAAAATGAGAGAGAAATTCAAGGAAAAAGGAAAATAAGAGAATGAAAAAGAAGAAATTTAAAGAAATTGGAGAGATCTTGATGAGATTGAAAAAAAAAGGAAGAAAGAGAAAAAGAATGAAGAAGAAAACAAAATAAGAACAATACAAAGAAAGAAAATTAATTTCAAAGAAGAGAATTTTAAAAAAAAAGACAACTAAGCCACAGGAAAATGAATTGAAGAAAAGTTATTAAAGAAACAAAGAAAAATGTAAGGAATAAAGAAGGAAAAAGAAAGATTATTCTAAAGCAGAGAATTTAAAATGGTAGACTGAGCTTGAAGAAAATAAAATGAGGAAAAGTTGTTAAAGAACAAGAGAAACAAAGAAAGATACAAGAATTAAAAAAAAAAGATTCTTCTATATGAAAAAATAAGAAAGAAAACAACTGAGCAGACAGTGAATGAATGAAAGAGAGAAATTAAAGAAAAGAGCATGGTAATAACGAGGGGGTTGAAAGCATAAGAGAAAATCTAGATGATATGTGAATTACTTAGTTCACTGCTGAACATAGATTTAAGAAGTCAGCATCCATTTCTTTTATTGCCGATGAAATTATTATTTCAGCAAACAGACGTAAAGGCAGTATTTGAAAAAGGATAGAAAAAAGGCAAGGAAGATAAAAAGATAGCTTTGTTGACAGAATTCATATATATATATATATATATATATATATATATATATATATATATATATATATGAAATACCATCTGTCAGAGCTTTTAGTTAACAAACAATCGTTCATATGGAGTGGCAGTAGAGTAGAAGCAAAAAGAGATATTATGTGAATCTTCCAGTTTCTTAAAAGAATAGTTCTCAGCGGCCTTTTTTATACACTATTCCTTGCTGCTCTAGTATTAATACAGACAGTATTATTTTTCTTAGTGATATAACTTATCATCATCCTTATATATATATATATATATATATATATATATATATATATATATATATATATATAAGCTGCGGCCAGTTTTATCAGTTTGAAAGCACTATTAATCTAAAAATAGCATCTGCAATTCTTATGACTCAATGTGTCTTAATCTTCTACTGCTGCTGCATTTTAGGGTTTGGTCAGCTGGCTTATCAGGTATGTAAATTGATTTGTTAAACTGGCCATTCAAGATTAAAACCCCAGTCAGGGAAGCTTAAAATTCAGACAAATTTCTCACGTCCTGTATTCCATGGAGGAAGTCAATAAAACCCATACAGCCAAAAAGCCTTAAAAAAAAACCCAAGTCATGCATTTCATTTAAGAGTGAGTATGGGTGGCTCATCAAGTAAACAACATGGTTTTCCAATTGGAGAGATTTAGATTTGAAGCCAGAGATAAAAAATGTTTAATTTTAACACTTTCATAGTCAAATAATTTTTCCTTTAATCCCTGTTGAGTGGGCAAATCATTTTTTGAAAATTTGCAAAATAGTGGGTATGTTCAAAGAAATCTATTAATCATATATAAAAAAATTTAAAAAATCAAGCAAAACATGAAAATTTTATCAGCAATCATCTATATTACATGGATTAATGACATGTAAATTCCATAACAAACCTGCCGCAACATATGCAGTGTACTTCTAAGCTATGTTTCTATACATTAAGATTAAATTGGTCAATGAGTGGTGAATAGGAAAATGCTTTACATTGAGCAACCAATAAAACAACAAAAATATCCCTTTGCATGTGAACTGAGGGCAATGAAAATGTTGCTCTGTTTGTAAAAAGATTAAAAAGTTATGCCTTCACAGAGAAATGAGTCGTGTAACATTTATCAGGGTAGAGAATAGAATCATTGAGCTGAGTTCAAATTCTGACCGAGATCCTTTTCTCTCCTTTTCACACTGTTTTCATCAAATCAAATTCTCTTCTTCTTACTATGAATGAAATTGCAGATCTGATTGGATGCTCTACTAATGGTGGTGAACAACTAGTCTTGGAGAATACAACTCTTAAATCAAACTGTGGATAAGGCATCAAGAAACCACACAGTCACTTTACTCATAAACGGTGTGAAGAGTCCTGATTAAGCAAATCCCAAAAGACATCTGTTCTGTTGAATACACTGACTGTATCCTCTGCAGAAGAGTAAAACTACACCTGATGTTAAGAATCGAGTTCTGGAGATCAGTGGAGAATGGAGAACCCTTTCCATTTCTTTCAGGCCCACTTAGACTCAGAGTTGTAGTACCTGTTAGGTTTCTAACTATGGCTCAAATAGATCTGTTTATAAATAATTTATATTAAATAGGAATACTTGAAACCATATAACAGTAAACTGTATTAAAATAGTTAGCTGGGGCTGCAGAATACACTGACTGCATCTCTGCAGAGGGATATGGTCACTCAACAACGTGTCCTGGATATGACATGATGGTGGGGTTCCAGTAATACTGAAGCCTTGGGGAATGCAGAGTACCTCTTCATTGCCATCACTCCCAGGTCCACTGTGGCCTGCAATGGCAGCACCTGATAGGGTCCTATTTATGGGTCAAATAGAACTGTTAGACATTTAAACTGAGTGCAAACAAATGACTTAAGCAAAATTTAATTGTTTTAAATAGAACTGTTTGATCATTTAACTGAGTGTATCAAAAAAATCTGTTCACAA
>OY757914.1:73240259-73366579 GCA_963585895.1 Sepioteuthis lessoniana
AGGCTTACGCCACACTCCTCAGATTTCCAAAACTGAAGCTACACCACCACATGCAGTTTACTGTCATAGTCTTTTTTTGGTGGGGTGGTCTTACCTGTCTGCAGGGGATACAGTCAGGATATTCTAAGCCCCACTAACAGGGGTGCTGTGCTAAATTAAGCAAAACCTTATGTATAAAATCTGTGCAACTATATATTCTTGATTATGAAGTTAAGATAGGCATTCAGAATCTGATAAAATCCTCCGGGAAAAAACAATCATCAGTCAGACAGTATATTTATACAACTCAGTTCATTATCTCAAGAGGGAGACAAATAAACAATAATTGACCACTCCCTTGTTAAGTACAAAGCCCCTGTTGTTCATTTTCTTCTTGGTTATTAGGAAGGTAAAATATTGTAGAATTACTGATGATATAACTGTGTTTTGCATAAGCCATATTATTTTTCTAGTGTTTTATGAATGTCCACATGACCCCAGTCTTCTCCTAGAGTTTTCTCTTTCCTCTGTTTCTGTCCCAAAGATCTGTAATGGTTCTCAAGTCAGTAAATACTTCTGGCTAAATTTGCAAGCCCACATATATTCATAACATATTGCAGGCTTTTGCTCAAGTACCAACAGGTTGTTGTTTCTTTTAATATTAAAACATTTTGATTTTGAAATTAGCAATTCTTTTTAAACATAAACTGATAAATTGGTATATGTGTTGATGGAAAATTGAGCAGCAAATGTTAATTCAAGATAAATGTCTGCACTCCTCCAACATGAAATTCTTGAGAGATTTATCCAACTTCCTGTAGTGTCTAATTGTGATGCAAGGTAAGCTAATGATAGTTACCCCACAGGAACCAAGACTCTCGATGGGTGAGGAGTTTAGTTAAAAAATAGCTCCAGTTCCATCTATATTCTTAAAGAGATTCTGGGCAATAAACCCAGCCCTTTTCCTTTTTAGGCAACTTGGTAGATGATGTCTGGAGAGAAGGTCCCTGGAACTGAGCTGAGTAGTTTAAAGAGAACCAAGCATTAATGTCAGGTGACCATTTACATTTCTACCAGACTCCCCATGGTGAAAGTATGTTGCAAAATGTCTGTTTAAAGTGGCAAGGTGCAGGAAACTTATCTCCCAGGATGGGATGCATACCAAAAATAGCTCCAGTTCCTTTGGCATTCCACTTCCATGCTTCAGGCACTGGGCAACAAACCAAGCCCTTGCTTTTTTTAGATGAGGGAGCAGGTACTGCCTGTGAGAAAGGTTCCTTTGGACTAAGCTGAGTAGTTTACAGACCCCACCCTCAGCAAGAATGTCAAGTGGCCACTAGTATTTCTGTCAGCAAGAGTGGACTGCTATTATAAATGAATGTCTAATTTATAAAGCAATAAAGTCAGCTCTGATTGACTAATCATTAACACAGCAGCTATGCAAATTAGAGTTATCTTCTTGTGCCACCTTTTGTTGAACAACTCCAAACTGGCAATTAATAAGGAAAAAGCAGCTCACTCTCAATAGAAATATGTATTGATATAAACATTCTTATATACACAATGTCTTCTGTGAACTGGTGACCTTAGCTTTCTTCTTTGCTATTATATTTAATAACCCACATTTACAAAACCCACCTGGTAGCCTCTGTACAACATAAGAATTTGTTAAATGATAAATTTAATTTGTAAAAACTCCAATGTACATACATAATTTCCAGTGTGTTCTGAAAATTTCACATTAATATAATCTTTAAAGATTTCATACAAAATAAAATAAAATCAAAAGAAATACAAAATTTGGAATTGTTGGTAGGAATTTTGGCAAATAAGGTCTTCCTTATAATTACAAATCCATGTGAGAAAAAAAATACTTTCAGTTTTTCTTTATGTATTTAGAGGTTAATATTCTTTTTGTCTTTTTTATTTCTATACTTGTAAAATTTAAGACAAAATTCTGAATAGAAATGTTAAGCTCGGCTAAGCTGAACCAATTTCATTACCTCTGTGCCTGGTTTGACTATAAATCTATCTATAAATCTCTAAATTGTACTTTTTATCTGTGTCATCACACCTTAAAGATAGCTAGAGCTATAGCCACCAAATTTTTTTAGTTTTAAATAGGAACCTGAGGCATATACTTAGTACATAAATTTTTTGAAATTTGCAAACTTTTAGTTTGATTTGCAACGTAAGTAGTATGGTTATCCAAGGGGATTTTTTTTGAAAAAAAGCAAAAATAATTTTTTTTTACAATCCTTTTCCATAATTGTAAAATCTGAATAGTTGGGAATTAGTTTATAGCAAAAAATATTTGAACCTTTGTTTTAAGGCTATTTAAAATGGCAGCAAATCAAAGAGTGTGTTCCAAGCTTTAACAGAGGT
The DNA here is from genome assembly GCA_963585895.1 of Sepioteuthis lessoniana. Classification (NCBI taxonomy): domain Eukaryota; kingdom Metazoa; phylum Mollusca; class Cephalopoda; order Myopsida; family Loliginidae; genus Sepioteuthis; species Sepioteuthis lessoniana. Next base: position 73,242,624 of record OY757914.1, read on the forward strand.
TTGGTATAAAATATTTAATGGCTGAGAAAGGCAAATTGTGCAAAATTTATCGAAGAATGTGTGATGTGTACAAAGAGGCATGTTTAAATAAAAGATATTTACAACTGGACTAAAAATGAATTTGCTACTAACAGCCTGAATTGGAAAAACAGTCTTTGGAGTGGAAACATACTGAATCACAAAAAAAGAAAAAGTTTTGATGCAGCAGTCAATAAAGGAGGTCATGCACCATTACTGTTTCTTTCCAACTGTGAAAACAAAAGCTCTCAGTGTGGTTGGTTTCCTTCTGTAGTGAAAAAACAAATTTATGAATATCAAACAAGATTTTAGGGTTTCATTTTTTTTATGTCACCTCAATAATCAGGTTTATTAAAGAATATTACTGATGAAGTTTATCAGTTAATTTGAATTCTGGCAATAAATTGGAAAATTTCAGTACTTCTTTTTTAAATTTTTTTTTTTAACTCAAATACACTTTTTACCTTATAAAAGTAGTTTATTTCAGGTGGCTGACATAAATTGCTTAGCCTTCCTGAAAATTGATGGGTTTCTATGATTTTTATTAACTGAATTTTATGATCAGTCAAAATCATTGATCTTTTTTTCCAAAAATGAGTAATTACTACAAAAACAGTTGTTAACCATGAAAAACTAAGGTCATTTTCGGAATCAGCACCATCAAATTAGCTAAACAACGTGTTTTTTTACTTAGCACAAAAAACTGTGTTGACCAGTGTAATTAGATAATTATATAACACAGTTATATCATTTGATAAGAATATAACACAGTTATATGGGTTCAAGTATTCCTATCTGATACTAATAATTCGCAAATAACTAATAATTATAATCCTTTCAAGTAACTAATAATTATAATCCTTAGTAAACTATACTTCAAGTAACTTTTCTTCATAAAAGTAATTTAAATGGCTTCAGGTCTTCCCATCTGATATTAATATAATTCTATTTTATGATAATCATTTGTTTGTACACAGCAATACATTTGCATGTATTACAATCTGATACTAATAATTTTCAAAGAAATTTATTTCATCCATAAATGGGACCTTAACAGGCACATCTAGTCTGGATCTGCATGGATCTGGGAGTAAGGCTAATAAAGGGGTACTCCATACTTCCCAGATACAGTATAGTGACATACCCAGAATATCCCTTAGAGAAGGGAGTTTTAATCCTTGGCCAACGATGCAGTCGGTGTCTTCTAAGCCCTGCTGACAGGGTTGTCTGTTTAGCTGAGAACCAATGAGTATAAATGATTGAGAGTGATTATTTAATAATAAAAATAATTTTTTTTTTTTTTGCTTACAGTTACATGGTTTCATATATTCCTATCTAATATGAATCATTTGCAAGCAATTATATGGTTTCAAGTAACTAATAATACTAATTCTAAGTAAACTAATCTTCAGATGACTGTTCTTAATACAAACAACTTGTAGACAGTGAAATGATTTCAGGTCTTTCTATTTAATATTAATACAATTCTTTTTGATAATAACTATTTGTTTGCTCACAGCTACATCATTTCAAGTATTCCTATCTAGCACCAATAATTAGCAAGCAATTATATGGTTTCAAGTAAATAATAGTAATAATCCTTAGTAAAGATGAGGTTCAAGAATGTACTGAAAATCACCTCATTCTCACTTTACTCTAGTAAATTTAAAACCATTAAAATTTGAGAGAAATCAGTGAGATTAATCTGCTCATAGTTAGAAGTGGATTTTTATGGTTGAAATGTTTGTTCTCTTTTCAAAATGTTTGATGAGAAGTACTTAGAGTTGAGTAATTTTGACATAGGTAAATATTTCCTATTCTAAAATCATTGTCAAGACTCAAATGTTGAAATGAAACTTCAGAATTAGATATTTTGGCAACTAGTATTTTAGAGGAAATAAAAGAATAAAACCATTTGAAATTTTGGTATCATGCACTATGGCAGAATCACTATTTTCTCTTTTGCAAACAAATCATATTATTACGTGGTGCATTCAATAAGGTTCCAGACTTTTTTTGTACAGGCATTTAAAATTGTCATAGACTCTTGAAAATTCAGTATGTTATTACTATACATATTATGAGATGACTGACCAATTTTTATAATTTTACGTTCAAATGAACAGTTATACCAGCAATTGGAATACACCCAACTAAAGCCTGATTGTCACAGCTGGTGAATTTCAAAAATGCAATCTTGACGTGATGAACTTTAGAAAAACGATATGCAATAAAATTCTGTTTTAAACTTGGAAAAAATGCCACAGAAATGTATGGAATGCTTCAGACTGCTTTTGGAGCATCTTGCATGAATTGAACATCAGTTTTTGAGTGGCATAAGAGATTCAAGGAAGGCAGGGGGTCTGTGAGGGATGATGAGAGGTGCAGGAGGAGTAAGGAAGTCAATACACCAGAGTTGATTGGCCAAACGGTTAGGGTTGAGGTTTTAAGGGAGTTCAGCAAGAGATTCAGTCGGAAGAGGCCAGCACTCTTCAAATCAGGTCAGTGGCATTTCCACTAGAACAATGCACTTACTCCACAACTCCATCCTTGTCACAGACTATTTGACAAAGGTGGGTATCAATACAGTTCCTCGCCCTCTCTATTGTCCAGACCTTGCTCCCTGTGACTTTTGGTTATTCCCTAAGCTCAGAGGCTGTCATTATGAGACAATTGAGGAGATAAAAGAAGCTGTGACAAAAGTCATTGACACGCTCACACAAGAGGACTTCCATGGGGCCTTCCAGAAGTTGTTAGAATGGTACAACAAGTGCATTGCAGCCGGAGGAGATTACTTCGAAGGGAACTAGAGTTTCATGTGTGTCCTATCGATAAAAGTTCTCATACAAAAAAAGTCTGGAAACTTATTAAATGATCCTCGTATATAATCAATTTAAGAGATATCTACTTTAAATACTCATTAATTTTGGTTTTATGAAGAAATATGAACATTAAAATCAGAGTTATATCTGTTTCGTTGGTTGGGTTTCATAGCATATCAACCTTTGTTGATTATTTAACACCAAATACATTTTTATGCAAATAGCTCTATTTCAAACAATTCAGTTTAGCATGAGTACACAGTTTAATTGTAGAAACAGTTATAATTCAGTTTAGTATATGTAGAGATTTTTGTTTACACACACTTAAATCTCAAAACAGTTCTATATCAAACAATTCAATTTAGTGTAAGTACAGTTTCAATGTTAAAAACAGTTCCATTTTAAACAATTCAGTTTAGCATAAGCATGCTGTTTAAATGTAAGTACAGTTTAATTGTCAAAAACATTTCTATTTCAAGCTATTCAGTTTAGTCAGACAACAGTTTTAAATTCAAACAATTCAGTTTAGCATAAGTATGCAGTTAATTCTATTTAAACCATAGATTTGGCCCTATCAGGTGCTACCATTCTGGGCCAGAGTAGACCTGGGAGCAATGGCAATGAAGGGGTGCTCCGCATTCCCCAAAGCACTAGCACCACAGGAACCTCACCATCAGATTGTTTGGTGTCATATCTTGGACACTCATTGGGTGGGGGTTCTTACACCTCTGCAGAGAAGCAGTTGGTGTATTCTACTGCCGCAGCCAACTGAGCAAGAGTTATATCTGTCATTTAGATACTTTTAGTAACTAAATCAGTTCTTTAAATCTTGTCTTTTACCTTGGCTTTTGTAGAAATGCTAGCCATTTGTATGAGAGAAAAATATACAACTAGTTTACATAACAAGGCAGTAAATAGGATATATTATTATTTTACAATGTTTCACTGAGTGTGGTGTGGTACAAATCCATATACGAAAGAAATGATGATTAGAAAGATTGTTTTGCACTAAACATTTAAACCAGTATGGAAAAATCTTTATTTTTACTGAAACAGCAAATACTCGTACCACTGGGAAATATATAACTATCCCACCCAACAAAGCATGAATTGTTCAAATATACATATTCATACACCTTAGATACTCTTTTAAAGTTGTTTAAACAGTTATTTGATAAGCATATAACTCAGTTATACGGTTTCAAATATTCCTATCTAATACCCATAATTTGCAAGGAATTATATAGAATGTTTATTCTCCTTTCAATGTGACAGTCTCTTTCCTATCATTATGTTGTAATGTAAAAATGTTTGGTGAGAGGTGCTTTTTTTATAAGTTAAACATTAGGCCTTCTTAATAATCAGCCAAGTGATTATTTAATTTCTATATGATATACTATATTATATATGTTATATATCATATATATTTATTTCTCAGTCTGGATTATATCATATTCAAATAAACGTAATGACTGTGGTATAGAGGACAAGTTAACCTTAATTAAGAGCACCTTGATCAGCTCATTTGGGTCAATGAAAGATGGACTACAAGGATAACATTTTACTATGATGCCATCATTGTTGCAAATAGGTCATCTAAGCTGGTGCAGACTTTTACAAATACAGCATCCAAGTTCTTATTCGTTGTTGGTAGAATGCATTTGAACTTTTCTTGGAATGTTCTCTTTATTTCATGCTTTTTCTATTTGCATTGGTCCCCCAACCGTTTTTTAGATTTTTCTTTAGCAATTTTTTGCTGAAACTTGTTTTCATGTCAACATTTTGAAACAAATTTGTTCATTTTATTCAGCCATTTGTTTTTTCGTTTGATAATGGAAAATTTCTCTTATTGAGTATAAGTTGCAATGTTTTGTATCTGTTTGGGGAGGTTTTTTTTTATTATATTCCATTCTATTTTTAGTTTTTTTTTTAATTTTCTTATTTGGTTGCTCATTCATATATTGTAATGACAGGAAACAGATTGTCATAAGACAGACTAAGGAATGTGATATATAATACAACGTAGTATTGATAATAGCAGCTCTGTCACATCTTGAATAATATAAATAATGCATAAGATAAAAGAAAAAAAATTATATATATATATATACATATACTTTTTTCTTTAACCATTGTATTTATGAATTTTAAAACTGAAATTTCTTCCCAGACAAAAAATTTGTGTTTATATTTGTTGTATGAGCAATGACCATCAGAAGTTCATAAATGTTAACCTCTCACTTACATTTATTAACTTTAAGTACTTGAAAAAAAAAAAACTAGCTTAAGAATTAAGCCTGTGTTTATTGCTGCAATAACAAATAGGACAAATACATTTATAGTTAGTTAACATAACATAAAAATCCAGCCCATAGGGCAGGTTTTCAGCTTGTGCTTATTAGACCAGCATATAGCATGGTTATAGTAGGTAATTATAAAACACAAAAGTTAAAAAAAAGGAAAGAAAAAAGAAAAATGAATATATTTTTCTTTTTTTTTGCCATTAAATTTATGACTTTGTTGTGGATAGAAAAAATAAAAATAAAATAAGTTCAAGAAAGGCAGAAATTCCCAGAAGCCCCTGGTAGAAATATAGGGGCAACGCAAGTGCAGAAAAACGTCCTCTCAGTCTGAGGGTACTGCTAATGTGAGAGAGAATTCCTCTTTTGTGCAGGGCTGGTCCTTTTTCCATGCATTCATCGCCCTTACTTCCTGTTGAGAGCTTCTGGGAATGTCGGCCTTTCTTGAACTTATTTTATCTTATTCATTTTCTTTTTCCTTTTTTTCAATCGACTACAATTTGATATGATTGAAATTCTTTCTCAGACTAAAATTTGTTCCTTTAGATTTGAAATGAGCCAAGTGATTCCCATCTAAGAATTACTGTTCTGTATCATTCAGAGATTGCTTCAGTGAATAGTGCTTTATTAATATCAAGTTTGGTCTTCCATAACTTCTATCAAAAGACTAACTAAAATCTTGCACTTTTGATTTAGAACCTGATATCCAAATGCTTTCTCAAAAGAAAGCCACTAAAAGGTTAGTAAGTTATTGATTAAAATTTTAAACATTAATTTTACTCGTAAACAAGCAAAAAATTCATTCAACCCAGTTGGATGGAGCTGTAAAATACACTGACTGCATCTCTGCAGAGGAGTAAGACCCCTCCTCCCAATAAATATCCTGGATATGACATTAAACAATCTGACAGTAAGACTCCAGTAATGCTGGAGGTTTGGGGAATGCAGAGTATCCCTTTATTGTCCTCACTCTCTGGTCTACTCTGGCCCAGAGTGGTAGCAAATAGAACTGTTTGACACTTAAACAGACTGCAGATAAATGACTTAAGCTAAATTGAATTGTTTGAAATAGTACGGTTTGATCATTTAATTGTGTGTAAACAAATGACTGATGTCTAATTGAATTGTAAGTGATACATAGCAATACTTGGAACCATTTAACATTATTGACTTATGCTAAATTGAATTATTAGAAATAGAACTGTTTTAATCATTTAACAGTGTGTATCTACAAAATGTGTTTACAAATCATATATTTAATATATATGTAAAAAAGAATTTGGCACTAAATAATCTAGGATGGTTGATATGCCATCAAACCAAACCAAACTAGAAATTTATTGTGTATGGCTTTATTAGTAGACAATAAATTTCCATAGGGCCTTTAAATATAGCAGGATTCCTCATTCGCTGGTTTAGACATATCAGTATACTATGGCCATACATTACCAAAAGAATATGTGTGTCTTATGGTCAGGGGAATGTGTGTGTTGCATTGTCAGCACCGGACTGCCATGTCAGTGAGGGCTGCTCCTTACAAGCTTCTTCTATCTGTAGCTTGCCTGTAGGATCAGCTGTGGGTGGTTAAAGGCCAATGCTTTTCCATTGCCTCAACCTATCCTTTCTGTGAAGGGTTGTTGAATTTTTTTTTTATCCTTGTTTTCCTGAAAAGTAAGCAGGTCCTTAATTCCTTTCTTGATGAAACACATCTTGCTCACCATGTTAAACTAACGGACACAAATGCAAGATATCTTATTTCACTGCTACCTTTATGACTTGTCCATGGATAGCCTGTAAAAATACATTTGACTTTAAAGTGAGAAAGAGAGAAAGAAAGAGAGTCTCAGACAGAACTTTCTTGAAGGTCACCTGTTGTACAAACTTAGGACTCTTTGATTTGGGAGATCAAAACTCTGTTGATTTTAATGGTGGAATACCCTCTGTTTACATTGAGATGAAACATGATTGTGTATATATATATATATAAGTTGAAAAAAGAAAATACTTTAAAATTTGATGAATTTATTATAAAAGTCAACGTTGAATGTTAAAAAAGCGTTGGATGTTTGATGTTTATTTCATCAAGCATCCATAGCTATTCCAACATTTTTCATGAATTTAAAGTTCTGAAGAAACTTATTACAAACAAAATTTTCAATGTTGACTTTCATAATAAATTCATACAATTTTGGATTATTGGTTTTTTCAACTTCTCTTTATACTATCAGATTTAATTTCCTTATTTACTCATATATATAGTAATTAAAAAGTCATTAACCATCCTTTCTTCTTTCCTTTAGTTTATATACTGCATTTTTAAATACCTTATTACAAATTTGATACAGACCCTTCTTCTTTTTTTCTTTGACATTGAATATATTTAAAACTTTTGATTTAGAAGATTCTCATACTACTAAAAATCCTTGGACTTAATTTAACCAGACCATTTTTAAGAACTTCAAAGAATCCTCTTGATAGATGCTGACGAGCTGTCTTTAAAAATCATTAGATTTATTTTAACCTGATCATCTGTGTGACTTAAAAAGGTCCATCTTGACTGATAGTAACTAATCATCTGAGATTTTAGTCATTTACTTTTTCAATGAGTTGGCTAACAGGTAATTTCATTAACTTATTTATTCATCTATTTCTTTGTTTGCTTACACTTAAGATTCCTACAACTGACCAGGTCATTTTTTTATTCCTTTCTTTATCTAAAACCTCTCAACCCAAGAAGTACCATCACCACCATCCCAGGCATAATGTAATATTACAATGGTGGGAAACATTTGGCCTTCAAAAGCATTGGGTGCTGCTTTCCATGACCTCATCAAAAGATCAATTATAATTGTAAACTTTCTCTTTGGAATATATCTTAATGCATTCTCAAAAACATTGATCTAAAAAAAAAAAGTTATGAAACAGTTGATAAAGTTTACATTTATAAAGTTCATATCAAATTTTGATTAAGCTGTTAACTGAAGTTTTAAATTTTATTGAAAACATCTTAAAAGAATTATTAAATGTGGTCTTCTTAATAGAGAATTTTGTGTTTTTGATTTTATAAAATTTAGACATATGAAAAGAGAAGGGATACTGGTCTCAAAAGATGGTTTTTTAAACTGTGAATGGAGAGAGCTAATCTAAGAATGCCAGAAAGTTGTACTTTTCATTTTTAGACAAGAGTCACATTGTAAGTAAGGTTCTATTTACCAAAGTTCTACCAACAGTTCCAAATTTTGTATTTTTAGAAATTTTTATTTGTGTGAAACTATTGAAGATCCTTTTTATATTATTTTGAGTATTCTATTTTCCTCATCTTTAAATATACTACATTTCAGCTGATGTATCTTTAGGCCTTCTTCCAGTGTTTCTGGTCAATCTCGAGAACCTTCTTGTTGAATTCGGGAGCCTTCACAGAGCTTTGAACTGAACCCTTTATTTAATCCATAGGAGTAGATTGTTCTAATTTCATTATGCATGACCCATATAGGTGTTCAGCATTCTTTGTTATTTTCCCCTGTAACTTCTAGATAATTTCACTTAGAACTGTATAGGTTCTGCTCGATCATTCAGAGTGAAATTTTGGGACTTAAGGACCTAATGTTTTTTATCTAGACTTTATATTACTTTTTAAAACTTTGCTTATATTGCAATTAATCAATTTTTTTCTAACCTAGCCTTTTTAATTACTGGTTTCTATATTGTATTCATCTCTATACTTGGTCAAAAAGTCACTATAGCATAACATAAGTGATGCTTCTTTGAGACATCTTATTTTCCAATGTTCTTCCCGACTATTTATCTTGACTTAATCCCAAAAGGGCAGATGGTTTTCTTTTTCCTTCCATATATGGTCAGCCATACCTAACATTTTGATTTCATCTTGTATTACTTTTTCATGTTTTTCTAGTCTTACTTTTAGCAGGGAGCATGTCTTGCCTTTATATGCTTAAACACCATTGGATGGAACAGTGCATATACAATAATAAAGATGAGGACAATAGTTTGAATACTCTAAACAATGTAAATCACTAAACCTCACCTAAAAATTCAGACAAATAATGAAGATCCTATTTAAGTGAAACATATCCATATATAATTCATTAACTCTGTAAGACTCAAAACTACTGATTTTGCAATAGATATGCAGTGCAAATCATAAAGAATTTGCTTGTCAAGAATTAAGGCTAACATTATTAAAAGAAAATTGGTGCCATATATCTTATGTAAATCCATTACTACTGATTTTAATTAAAGATGTGTTGAAAATTATTTTGATATTGAAATACCATAAAAATTAAGATAAAGATGGTTGCTAGTGATGTGGAATTATACAAAAACATTCCATCCTGCAATTGTGTTTTTTCATTTCATATTTTATTGAATTTGTATTATAATAAATCTCAAATAGATAATTATATAAAATTCAGACATGTTGGAAGAGATTACCTTGAACATGTTTTTTTAAACACAAATACATGGGAGGTCTATATTTTATACCTTAAATATCAATTTCATATTTTATTCTTGGAATGTTGTGATATTTGCTCTTCGCTTTTGTGTATGGAGCACCGTTTTACTGCTTGTTGCAACCATTTAAGACTTAAATCTAATATTTTAGATTTTATCTTATAGTGAGTTCATAAAATATATATATATATATCATCATCATCTATATATATATTTATATGTATAATATATATCATCAATTATCTCTCTTTCACTCCCTCTCTCTCTCTATATATATATAATCAAATATGAAATACACATATATCATCAAACATATATATATATATATATATATATATATATATATATAGTTGAATAGAGGGAGCCAGAAAGTGCAATTGCAATTTAAAGTCAATTTACATGAGGAGGTGCCGAGTGAAAGAGTGGGGAGAGATATGAATCTCTTGCAGAGCTAAAAAATGACTCCAGCTAAAATATAGCCATCTTACCTTATGACATCATTAAAGGTAACAAGTAATAAAAACATTTTGAACTTGTAAAGTGATCTGTTGAGTTCCTTTTCTGACTTTCCTTCCACACAGACTATCAAGCCACAGAAGAAGTCAGTGGCCTTTATTTAAGAGGGATGGAAATTGCCTGAAAATCTCTCTCAGTTATTTTAAAAGGAATCCAAATAGAAGTCCCAAGTGTCCCCATTATTCTCCCAAGGCAAAATTCTCTCTATTCTCAAAAATCTACCCAATTCCCACAATAGTACAATATTAAGAAAATACTGACACTTTGTCAGACTAGACTTTAATCACAAACACCAAATATGTCAATAATTATCAAAGAAAATTTTCTCGATATAAACAATAGTCTTTTAATCATCAAAACATTGCCAAGAAAAGAAATATGTTAGGATAATACAGCTCATACATTTTTAGATATTAGAAATAAGTGAGTAAAGTAGGCAACCGTAGTTGAGGGCGACCAGAAGGCTCCCTTTTCAATAACTACTGCACTGAGGAGTAGGGGAGGGCACTACTCCTTTCCCTGGATTGCTCCACTTTACCCTTGATACGTACCTTATATTGCTGAGCGTTAAGCAAGGAAGTATCAAGTACCATTTTTAAAGTCTTTGGTATGATGCGACCTGGGATTGAACCCAGGTCTCCCAGACCATTGGTGAAAATACTAGAATAAAACTTAGTAGAAGTTTTCTTACATTATGTAATTACTAATAATTAGTGGACAATATTTAGTCATCATTATTTATGAAGCAATTATATTAAAATTGCAATTTAAAATTTTTACCTTAACCCTACTTAAAGGACTATATTGGTGGACATTAAGTTTGATATCAAGTTACATCCTAATTCTAGAATTTATATTATAATCTAGTATAAATAAATAGATAAATAAGGATGTACTCCATAATTGACATGGTTACTTCCCTTGAGAAATTAAAATAAGTGGAGTGAGTACAATGCTGACTCCACATCATAATAAATCCTCTTGACAGCATCCAGTGTCTGTACAGAAGTAATAGATATAAATATTTGCTGCTCAGCCAGTACTGGTATGTCCGTGTGTAGCAGATCATAGGCAAAGTCCCACTCATGTATTATCACGTTGCAAAACACAAAAATAATTTATTCTCTCAGAGTATTTAAATGCTGTTGCATTCAAGAAAATCTCTCTTCAGTTTGTCAATTTTGCTGTCACAGTATTATATAAATATAGAAATGTCAGATCCTGATGATATAAATGCTTTTGTAGGTGTTAAAAAAGCTATGTAAGCCTTTGAAGACACTCTTTACACTCTCATAACCTCTGATACAAATTTTTAAGAACTTGCCTTGAAACTTGTTGGATAAAAGAGGGACACTCAGTGATATGGGTTTGTTGTATTCATTTTCAGATTCTGTGTATGCATACATACACCAATATGTCTTAAAATGAATCTCTCATATTGAAATGACTTTGTGATTCAACTTACCCTAACAGCTTTCATATCATATTGTAATACTCAACAAGAATGTAACCTTCAGCTATCTTTTCTCCTAAATTGCTCATTTTCCTTTTCCTACTTTCATTAAGTTGTTTCTGTCTTTCTTCTCTCTCAGATTTATTCTTCCAAAATTTTTTTCTTTCTTTTGATTACTCTTTCTTTATTTCTTTTTTCAGTTTTTTCCTTCCTTTTCTTTCTTGCTTATTTCCGAGCTCATTACTTTGTTCTCTCTCTCTTTTTTCATTCTTTCTTTTTACCCTTTCCCAATTCTCTTCATTGTTAGTTTCTTTTTTCTTTATCCTTTCACTTTTTTCCTTTTCTTCATTCTTTTTATAGATTTCATTTTTCATTAAACCAAACTTTTTCATTTTTTTTATCATAATTTCCTGTTTCTTCCAACTTTGTTTATTCTCTTTCACATTCTTTGTTTTTACTTCCATTTTTGCTTTGTTCTTTTAGGAACCCTTACATTTTTTTTTCTGACTTAAAATTTATCCATTCCTTCTGTCTTTCTCTTTACCTTTCAATCATTTTTTTTTTTTTTGCCTTCATTTCTCACACTGTCAAATTTTTCTTTGATCTTTTCCAAATCACTTCTTCCTTATTTTTGACTTTCTGATTATTTCACTTTTCATTTTCATATCCCTCATATTTTCTTAGAAACTTTAATTCATTTATTTTTTTTCTCCCCTTTCTTTCTTCTCATTTTGCAAAATGGCTGTGTTCTTTCCTTTGATCTCTTTTTTCCTTCCTTCTTTCCAGCATCACTACCGCTGTTACCATCATCACCATCAATATCTACTTGTTACTTTCCTTCATTTTTTACCGATCTTCTCTTTTCTTTTTCATTCATTGTTCTTTCTTCATTTATTCATTCCTTCATGAATTCCATCTTTTCTTTAGCCTCTCCAGCTTCATTCCTTCCTTACTTCCTTTTTTTGTCTTACTCTCCTATTTTTTATACACACTTATAAATATATATGCATATGTATATATATATATATATACATATATGCACATTCTAACGCCACCTTATGCAGACATGCAACCAGGACAATCAATACTTCATTATTTAGTGCAATTTGCCACAAGACTACGGAAGCTACACCTACGTTGAATCTCCCCACACACTTCACCTCTCATACCCGCTTCTTCACCCTAACAGACCACCTCCCTTCCTTTTTGTCTTCACCCCTCTCCTCCATCACTCACCGAACATGTATTCACTTTAAACCAATCCTGTGCACAATGAAGAAATACTAGAGATTGGCGGCGAGTCAATCAAATTTAAAACGGCTCCTGCCTCCCACGTCCGAAATGACCACTTTACTTCCATCGATTTTTCTTCATATCGAATTAGTACATATTCCCCAAAGCAGACATTTTCAGGTTTCTAGAAACAGAATTGAATCAAGGAACTTCTACACCCCCTTCTCTGCACCCTACCCCCTCATCATCTACCACTACTACCACCATCTTTATCTCCAACATCACCCCCCCACTAGTTTCAGACTCACAATTTTGGACACCACCCTCTGTCATTCTTCCTCTTGCTTTTTCTACCTCTCTCTCTTTTTTTCCTCTCTCTCTCTCTCACTTCAAGAATTTTATATTTATCTGTTTCTGTATAATTCTCTATCTAAAATCTTTTTTTTTTTCTTCTTTTTGCTTATTCTTTCTTGCTCTCAAATATCTACTTTCTGTCTTTGATAATATATCAAGAAGAGAATCTCTTTCTGTTTCTATTTATTGCTGACACCTCTGCTGAAATGTAATTTTCTTTTCTAAGTCTTTCTTTTCCCTTACCTTTCACTAATTTTTTTTTATCTCTACCTATCTAATACCTACAATACCCTGAATCTATATATTTTCACTCACACTCCCTCTTTAATGTTTCACCCTTTCTTTTTCATGCTTGCTTATTGATGACTTTTTTACAGTCATTTTTATCTATCCATGTATTTATATTGATTGATCTATCTTTCAGCCAAACATTTTATCTATTTATCAATTTGCAGAATAATGATTTTATATTTCTATCTCTCCAGCTCTTTTTCTTTTCTTCCTTTCCTACTCTCTCTCTCTCTCTCTCAACTTATTTTCTTTTTTCCCACTATTCTCTCTTTCTATTAAACTATTTTTTTTCCTTTTTTCTTAACCACTGTGTTTGTTTCTTTCTTTCTTTTCTGCTTCCTCTCTCTCTTTCTCCTACATATTTTCTTTCTTCTTACCCTTTCTCTCTTTAGATTTAACTTTTTCATTCCTTCTTATCCATTTTCTTTCTTTCTTCTTTCCCACTCTTGTTTTTTGGCTTCTTCTTTTCTGTCTTTCCATCCCCCTCATTTTCTTTCTTCCCACTCATTCTCTTTTTATATTCCACTATTTCTTCTGAGCCACTCTCTTTCTTTCTTTCTTTCTTTCTTTCTTTTTCTTCTATTTCCCACTCTCTTTCCATCTTTTTTCTTCTTTCCTACCTTTCTGTCATGTATTCTCTTTCTATCTTATGCACTCGTCATTTTTTCCCTCTCTTTCCCATTTTTTTTTTTTTTTGTTTCCAAGTCTTTCTCTCCCCTTTTTTTCTTTGTTTCTTGCTTTCTTTCTTTTCAACTCTTTCTATCCGAACCATTCTTTCTTTCATTCCAAATTTCTTTTACAAACAGACACTCTTTCTCTGCTAGTTTAAACCTGTGTATTATGTACATTATCTTCTGATTTATCAGTCTATCAATCTATCTCTCTGATACACAGACTCACTTCCAATTTACCTGCCTCTCTTACCGTTTTTCAAAGTTTATTTTCCTGCTTATTTCCTGGCCTTTACATGTTTTTTTTCTTAATCTTCCACACCAACTTTATCCTTCATCAGATAAGAAAGTGTACATGTGAACAAATATGCAGATGCTAAGACAGGTACCTGCATGCATATGTGCAAACATCAAGCCCAGAACTGCAAGGGAGTGCTTTTAACTTGAGCAAACACATTGTGCACTTTTCTGCATGCATCTATGGAGGCTAGACTGTGTGTATATCATTAATTTCATATGCAACTATATTTTACAATGTGTGAGTGTATAAATACATAATTATGCCTAAATAAATGTATTTTAGTATGTCAATAATTTCATAGCCTAATAAGGAAAAATATTTATTCTATAGCATAATCCACTTCTTTGTCAATGCACTTAATCTAACACTTTTCCATTAATCCTATAGATCCAGTATTACAAATTATAGTGTAATTTTCAAATTAAAATTCTAGTTATACCCCTATCAGACTATTGCCTCATTGGTCTCCCTCATATGCATACATAAGTAAGTTAGCCGACCATAACCGAGGGCAACCCAAAGGCTCCCTTTTCAATAGCTACTACACCAAGGTGTAGGGTAGGGCACTACTCCTTTCCCTGGATTGCTCCACTTATCCTTGATTAGTGTTTTATAATGTTGTGTTAAACAAGGAGGCATCAAGTACCATTTTTTTAGTCTTTGGTATAACTCAACCTGGAATTGTACCCTGGTCTCCAAGACCATTGGCAGACTGTCAAACCATTATATATATATATATGTACTTGTCAAGTACTAGCTCATCAGAGGATTGACAATGTTAAATGGAGTCATGTATTTTTATTCTTTTTTATCACCTTATTTTATACTTGAAAAATACTGTGATATTGCTCTGCTTTTTTTGCATTGAGCACTATAAAAATTTTCTGATTAAAAAGGCATTTAGAATTAAATTTTAATCATGGTTTTATATATATTCATACATATAAGAGTGTGGTGAAAAGTTCTTGTCCTTACCAAGTAGTGAATAACATCAAATAACAGAATGTAGTTATTCTATACATTCATTGCACAGTTCAACATGCTTGGTACAGTGCATCACAGGTTTTCAAAAGTTTGAAAAACATTTTCTTTTTCAAGGCAGTAATGTTTTCTTGGTTGCAATGACAACTTCTTTACCCTCACTTATATCTTCTTGAATATGGATGACTGAAATCACCAGCCAATTGTCAATATTCACCAGCTGGAACATATATGTTGATTTTTAGATTATTCTTCAGAATGAGTTTTGCGGTACAGGTAGCCTTAGCAGAATCAGATGACCCTTCCCAGTGAACAACTTGTGTTTTAGAGTTCAAATTGAAAAAGGACCAAGATGATCATAAAAAGAAGTAAATACAAAAAAATATGCACACACATACACTCTTTCCTTCCACTCTCTCTCTCTCTCTCTATATATATATATATATGATCCACTCACATGCACTTAAACTGTAAATTGATCAGATTATTTAGTTTGTATTTTTGTTTAATCTCTGGCAATTTACTATCTGATGCTATTAAGAATGAAGGAATCTAGTGTCAACTTATAAATATCAAACCTAATTAACAAGCCCTCATGATTTTTATTTAGATTTTAGAATATATTTTTCATGTTAAAGCAAAATTCAACTTTGAAGAAAATCAAGCCTCTCAAAGAGAAATTACTTCTACAAAAATATCTTTTATCATGAAGTTTTAAAATTAAAAAAGAAAAAACTATTTCAGATGTTTTTAATGTTAAAGTGAAAGTTGTACATTGAAGAAAGTCAGGATCATAAAATTACTTGTATCAAAAGTATTTTTTGGAGACAATTTAAATGAATAAAACATAATTTTCCCTGTTATAGTTTATCTGCTTAATTTGTCCAATTTAGTTTGTTGTATTATGTATAACTAAATATTAAATATTATTTAGGTATACTAATTAAATCATAGAACTTAGATAATAAATATTTTATATTTTTTATTTTTCCTTGACATTTTTGGATGAAGGAACAGAAATATTTATTAAACCAAAAATATGCATTTCGATTTATTTTTCCTTTTAATTGGACTATTTCCTTTTTCTATAATTACTTTTTTATTTACTGCATTTCAGCCATTTTTCAAAATGTCTTCTGGAATTGTTGGATTTATTTAACTGGTGACAGCTGATATCCAATTTCTATTAGAATTTAAATATAGATCCTAGTTTTTCTTCTTTTTTTTTTTTTAAATCTTTTTAAAATTGTTAAACTTACTCCAGTTAAACAAGTCCCACACCACCAGAAAACTGGAGAAAACATGGCTGAAATGTCATTAATAAAAAAATATAGTTTCCCTTTCTCTGACATAAAATTGATAAATCTTCTTTTTTTCAATTTAAAAATTCTTTTTCTTAGGGTTCCATTTCTGATTTTAAAGTCATGAAGTATTTACTGGTTTAAATAAATGTGAAGTTAAATTTTTATTAATTTAAAAATTTGATATCACTAAGCTTATAAAGAGGGAATGTCCTCATGGTGTAATGGTTAAAGCACTGGACTGCAGAATCGTAGTAAGTGAGTTCAATCTCCAGTCTCGCTATTACGTTCACTTTCAGACAAATACTCTCGGGAAGGGTATAAACCCCCTGATCCTCCCAGCTATGGTTAAAATAGCATCACTACTATTCTTCTAGAAGGATGGATTTGATATTAAATAACCCAAGATGGTTGATATGCCATTAAATAGTAAAAACAATAAGCTTATTATCATTGTAAGAGTTATGTTCAGACTATTGAACTCATCCTTTGTTTTGTTTTTTGTTGTTACAATAATGTTTCAGACAACTGATTCTACACCCTTCTTCTGGTGTATAATCTGTATACATTAACACTCAGTCTGAAGTTATTAAGCAAATCACATGAACTGCAATAATTTAAATTTGGTTTGGAAGAAATTGTCTAATTGTGAACAATCAATTTAGATATAAAAACAAAGCCTGAGTTAAATTTTTGGAAGTATCAATATGTTTTATTGAATGTATTTGATGTATTCAAAAATACTGCTGTCTAAAGTTATTTGGCAAAACCAAGTAAACACATTTTACTTCTATAAAATGAAATAAAATTATCAAAAATTTAGAATCTAGAATAGGACAAATAACAAATATATATAATGTCTCTGAATCCTTTATATTTAAATATAGTGACCCTTCTTTGCTATAGGTGAAATATAAGCTCTAGTTTTGGTGGAAAACCAGTCTAGGAGAACAACAACTCTCAATTTAAAATCAGGATATAACTTTACCAAATATCTAACTTCCTAACTTCACCAGTACGAGTTCCAAGGCCAGCGGAGAAAGGAGGAAGGTTGGTCATGAGAGGAGTTGAGATAACTTGACTGTAAATAAAAAGATCTATTCATCCAAGAAAGAGAAGACGGCATCTGTCCAAGCAAACAAAGCCCCATTGGATCCTGACCCACAAACTAAATGATGATGATGATGATGATAGCAAAAGTTTAGACTTATATAAAACTGAAAATGAGTTTCTCACTGTTTCATTCTCTTATAAAGGATATAAAAATGACTTCTCATAAATATCAATAAAAACTTCCAAGGTGTGATAAAAACGTCTCAAAAGTTAAGCTTTAATATCTAAAGCTGAAAATGAGTTTTTCAGTGTTCCATCAGTGTTGAGTCAATTTGTTTTTCTATTATACTAAATAAATTAAACTTATTAAGGATATAAAAATAACTTTATATAAACAGCAATAAAAACTTGACAAAAAAAGTTTCAAATCTGAAGCTTTGATTTTTATCAAACCTTAGAATTTGAAATTTAAATGGAGATATGTGCTCAACTAACCAACTTATAGAAAGTAATAATATCTATGTGTCTTGACAAAGTTGAAACAAACTAGTACCAATTGGAAATTGATCAGAAGTTTTTAGCAAAGAACAAGGTTGTGCGAGTGTAACATCTTCTGCCCTTACTGAATCTCGCACCATGCAACTTTTTTTATTTGTTTTCTAAACTGAAAATATATTTCAATGGTATGATTTGATATTGAGAAAAATATTAAGAGAAATACAACTGTACTGCTTCATACCATATCAAAAGAAGAATTTCAGGAGTGCTGTGACTAATGAAAACCTATCAGAAATAAGTGTCTTGAATGTGACAGGTACTACGAGTATTTAAAAAAATAATAATGTTTCATTCATGGTTCATTTCTTTCTTGTTAAATACTGCTTCTGTTTTATTTTTTTTTAACACAGCTCATCATCATCATCATCATGTCATGTCATCAGCACAGATATCCCTGACCCTCTCTCACCACCCTTCTCTATCTTCCATTGCTTCCGGCAGGTCTTCAAGGCTACATCACATATCAGCACAGAGCTGCTGTATGTAGGTTCTAGCTGGTCATCCTGCCTTTGCTTGTCCATGTGAAGGGGTCCACCGGAGTACATCACTTATGAGTTCATCCTTACTTCTCCAACAGTGTCCTATATGTCTGGTTAATCTAACTTGGATAGTTTTTGTGATGGTTAGTAGGTGGCCGTACAGCTGCTTCTTTGTGGAGTGCTGCCTCCAGGACTTGTTCAATATTACTAGCAGCATTCTTGTGTAGTTGCCGTCAAGCTTTTTCTCCATACATTTAGTTAGCATTCATGTAGTGCATCCATTTAGCAGTATCAACATGACCACTGCTTGGAAGAAACTGCGTTTTATTTTATTGGTCAGGTCTGACTTCCATATGACTGATAGCCTATTGATAGCTGCTGTCCATGCCTTTGCTAGTCATGTGTTGATGTCATTTTCAATTGATGAGACACTGCTTCCTAGGTTGGTGAACTTGTTTACTAGTTTCAGAGAGCTATTGTTTAGTGTGGAGATGGGCTTTAATCATAGAGGCGATATCTCCACACTGCTCATATAACAGATTTAAAAATATCAGTAAGAACAACTTTTGGTTTGAAAAGATCATTTGTTGCTATTTCAATATCCTGATTCTGGTTGAATGATGGAATCTGTTTTTTATGGTGCTTTCATTGTCACCAAAATGTTTTGTCCCATCCATTCTACAGCCTTCTTCAAATGTACAATCTCTAAAGAAAAAGAAGAGTCTTTTTTCTCCTGAAATAAATGACCAACAAAAAAATGACCTCTCTGTTTTGTTACTAGCTGAACAGCTGAAGAGGGTCTTACCCCTCTGCAGCAGATGTTTAAAACGATTGTGAAGATACATTTTTGTACTGTGTATGATTGGATGTCATCATTGTTAAACTAACTTCAGTATAAAATAAACTAACAAGGTTTGGCATGTGGTAAAACTAAGCAATCAAAATGTTGTGGTACAAACAAGAGCAACACAAAGAATGAGTTCAATAGTCTTGAAAAACCACTTAAAAATGGCTTCAAGAGCTGTTCAAATGACTCTTCACCAAATTTGAAAGAAATTGTAGACCAGAAGAAGGCTGTAAATTCAATTGGCTGAAATAATTTTGCAAAAACAAAACCAACTCAAAGAAATGAGTTTAGTAATCTGAACAATTCTTACAACGATAATGAGTCATCTTAAAAATTATAGACAGAACTTTTAATCTTAATATTAAACTGCAATAAACAAAATCAAGTGAATATATTTCTATAATCTTTTTGTGTTGTTTTTAATCAAAATAGTTCTCCTCTTCATTAAATGGCAAGCTTCTAAAATTAGTAGACCAGTTCATATATCTTGGTAGCAATATCTCATCTACTGAAAGCAATGTCACAACTTGGACACTAATGAAATGCACGGATAAAAAGCTGGATGAGAACTATATAAGGATATTGCATGCTGTTTTGAACAACATCTGGAAGCTGTTATAATGGTTATTGTTGTTATAAATGGATATGGTGAACCAAGTTCAAATCTTGGACAAGGTTGTTTGCATTTCATATAGGATTAAATACTCTTGAGAAAGATATGACTCCAGCTATTCTCCCTGTAATCGTGGACAAATTGTAGGTCAGGTTTGGCTCATTAATCTTGGTATTGTAACTGGTTTAAAAGAAGGAAAACTCTAAATACAAACCAGTTAAACTCTGTTTAGAAATTTCGCAGTCAGTTGGGGCTGTAGAATACACTGACTGCATCTCTGCAGAGGGGTAAGACTCCCCCAATGAGTGTCCTGGATATGACACTAAACAATTTGATAGTGAGGCGCCAGTAATGCTGGACTTTTGGGGAATGCAGAGCACCCCTTCATTGCCATCGCTCACAGGTCCACTCTAGTCCCAAGTGGTAGCACCTGATAGGGTCCTATGTATGGGTCAATTGAACTAAACTGCATACTAATGCTAAACTGAATAGTTTGAAATGGAACTTTTTTGTACACCAAACTGAATTACTTAATATAGAACTGTTTTGACATTTAACTGTGTGTAAACAAAATATATACTAATACTAAACTGAATTGGTTGAATTAGAACTGTTTGACTTAATTGAATAGCTTGAAATAAAAATGTTTTTGATAATTAAATTGTGTACTGAATTGTTTGAAATAGAACTGATTATTTGAATAAAAATGGATTTGGCATTAAATAACCTATAAAGGTTGATATGCCATAAACCCCCCAAAAAACAATCACATCAACTTAGAAATTAACTTAGTGTTATATCCTGTTTGTGGTAAATACATACAAAACAACAGCAAGACAGCCACTTTTCCCCCATTTTACGAACCACACAATAAAGATGAGCAAGACAAGCAGACACTGCATGCCGTCTAGGAGACTTCCCCAGAGTGATGACTGATAGGAACAGATGGAAAGAGAATCAGTGCTGATGGCACATCTTGATGATTTTTCATAGAGAAATGTTTTAAATCTAAAGATTTTTTTAAATTTTTGCTCTTTAGTAATATTTGCTTATCTGTCTTACTTTGAATGACATGGTTGTTTGAAACTTACAAATGTACTTTATAAAGTTTTAAGTGTTTTGGAAATGAAATCTTTGAGGGTTATTCAAGAATAAGGGGGATTCTTTTGAAACTAGCAAAATAAGAATTTTTTTTTTAGAATTTTTTCCGTAAATGTAAACTCTGCATTGTTTAGAATTGGTTTATTGTAAAAATCATTTTCATCTCACAAAAATATTTGTTTTGAGGAAATTCAAAATGGCAGCAAATTAGATCGTGTACTCCAGGATTGAACAGAGATCTGTTAGCAAATTTTTGGTGAATAAGAAATGCAAGCTATGTGAAATTTATGAAAGAATGTGTGATGCGTACAAAGAAGCATGTTTTAGTCAAAAAATAGATGTTTATAAACGGACTTAACATGGGTTTGCCATGACAAGTCTGAGTTTGAAGGACAGTCAATTGACTGGAAACACACTGACTCTCTGGTAAAGAAAAAGTTCTGGGCAAAGTGGTCAGTAAAGAAGGTCATGCTGATAGTCTTCTGGGACATCACAATTGATTTCCTTGTAAAAGGTGCAACTGGAAGCACTGTTTACAGTTGCCAACTCCTCAGGCAGAATTCACCTTATCTATTGAATGATCCTCATTGATGTATTACAATTGTTCTAGCTTGACCATTCAATACAGATGACTCGAAAAGATAACATCTGTGCAAACCATGTTAGTAAAATAAGGAAATTTAGCACGAGATTTCTCAGACAGTGCAAAGGGTAACTAATCATTGTGCATTTTGTAAACATTTACTTCGAATAATATTAGTCAATTCCAAAATTGGCAGAGGAAAGATCCAGGGGGCAGTGTCAAAAAAGATGACTGTAGGGAACAGATAGGAAGCAAAAGAATCAAGAGAACATGTTTTTATTTATTTTACAAACACTATGTAATCAAATCTAACTCACTAACACTTAGGTAAAAAGAATAAACTTAACATACAATATTATCCATAAATAATTACACTATATCAATATTTTATTGCAGGATAATTTTCTTCAAAATTTCTTCAAAGATATAAAATGTCTTTTTATTTCTTATGGAACATTCTACAATCAAAATGGACAATATTAATTATTATCTTTTACCAAATTTTACAGTACTAAAACTCTGTAACTAAAAATATGAATAAATAACAGTCTCCAAATAATACCACTTTTACACTGAGTATATATATATATATATATATATATATATATATATATATATATATATATATATATATATATATATATATATATATACTTAGTGTAAAAGTGGTATTATTTATATATATATATATATATATATATATATATATATATATATATATATGATTATGTTTTCAGTTAGAGGATCTTTCTGTCTGATAATTGTGTGCTACGCATTTAACTTTGAGTAATGGACTGAACTCAGTGGGAACATATTGTTTTAATATTTTAGGCTTTAATCTAGCTTTATAGTAGTATTAAGCAGATTTTTATTCAATTTTTTTTAGTTCCATTTATTATCATTTTTTTTTCTTGGTTACATTGTTTTAATGCTGTAGACTTTCATAATAAATAATATAATAGCCATTTTTATTGTATTCCAGTTGAAATAATAAAATCTTAATATCTTTGGTTTAGAAGAAAATTAACTGTTTCAAAAAAGTTTTGTTGGGCTTGTACTTATTTATGGGTGATATTATAGGGCTATTCATAAAGCTTTTATGATATTTCATGGAGTTAAAGGTCCAAACGTTTGTTTTTATCTTGGTGATGTCTAAACAGGATACAAGCAGTATATTAGCCATATCAGATTCAAGATGCCTAGGGGACTAGTGATCATTTAGTTTTCCTGTCTAGAAGGGTCAAGGCTCTAAGTATGAATAACCAAAGAATTAGATCAGCTGTTGTTTTAAATTTTCAACCGCCTTAATACCAAAAACGTTGTTGTCAACTCTTGTTATATAATGTCTTCTTCTGCCACGTAACCAGATGTGATGAACAATTCAGTGGAATTGACTGACAGATGACTGATCAGAGTTCAGTCCTCAGTAATTCCAACTATAAGAATGGTATAAGCACTTATTTCACTGGTTGGGGACAGTTATATAACAATTAAGAATAAGATATTAAAAAGTAATGGGTAGAGTTTTAGATACCAAAAGAAACAGATGTATATTTGGGGCTTAAGCTAGACTGCCATTTGCCATTGTGGGTGGGCTATGATTTATGAAATAATGAATCTTCATCAATGGAACAAAACTCACCTCATATCTTCCTATCAATGAGAATGGTCCAAACAGAACTTGTAACATCCAGAATAACTATGAAATCAAGATTTAAGAACTGAACTGAAAACACCAATGAATAACTCGGTTATTTGAAGGAATATATATAAGTGACATTGTATACAAAACAAATATTTTTTGCCAGATGAAAATAATTTTTGCTATAATCCAATTCCAAACAATGCAGATTTTACATTTTACATTTATTTATTGAATGACCCTTATATATAATAGGACCCTCCTCAGTCAAAAACTTTCCCCTTATTTATTGAATGACCCTTATATATAATAGGACCCACCTCAGTCAAAAACTTTCCCCTTATTTATTGAATGACCCTTATATATAATAGAACCCTCCTCAGTCAAAAACTTTCCCCTTATTTATTGAATGACCTTTGTATAAAACTAAATGAAAACATATTCTTTTACTTCATCAAATTAATACTCAAAGAATGTGGGTGACTAAAACACAAAACACAAATGAAAGAGTTAGAATACTTCTCTTATTTGTCACATAGATATTTTGTTTTTGTGGAATGATAAATTCATTTATTCTGATATATAACAAACCATGTCATTTTGATTTTCGTTAGTCTTTTTTCTATAACTTTGGATTTCATTCCAAACCTTACCCATCCATATAACTAAATATTATTTTGTATAATATATATATAGTATTCATATATATATATATATATATATATATATATATATATATATATATATATATATAATTATTTGGTCCAGCTAAACCGGATTTGGTAGTAATTCCATTAAGATAGGAAAACTATTCAAGAATGATAGGATCTGAAGAAGTCCTGTTAAATTTTTTTCGTGTTTTTGAAATTTTCAAAAACGCGTAACAGGATGGAAATAAATTTATAATCCTAATGTGACCGGTTTGTTGTTTTTCTTAAAGAGTATATATATATATATACTAATTAAATTGTGGAAATTCTATGGGTTTAGCTAGTTTTAAGTAAAAGTATCTCCATAGGGATCAATATACATACATGTTTTTCTCTTCTAATGTAAAGAAATATATACATTTATATATATTAACTTATTTATCTACCAACCAATTTAAGTAACCAACAATATATAAGCATATCAAAGTGTTGATAGATCAGTCATATAAGAAAAGGTAAGTCATATTTATATCTAGATCAAATATAAATGTGTATAAGAAATTCACATTTCAATGAAAACCTATTATATACATATATAATCTATTCATATCTCTCCATCTGACTATCTTTCTGTCTTGTCAAAGAAAATTTGTAAATCTCTCGACTGTATGTATTTGGAATTTTGGCAAGTGTGTAAACAGTTACACCTTGCAAAAATCTCTGGGTCCAGATGTTTTGTTCAGCAGATAAATATAACTGACTTCCATGTCGGTAAACATGGCTTAGGCAAATTTTAAAGGAAGGAGAAAAAATAGAATGAAAAGTATAAGGAGAAATAAATTACTAGGGAAGTATATTGGAAAATGATGAAAGGAAAATAGAAAGAAAAAGAATTAAAAGAAATATATATAAAAAAGGTAAGTATAAAAATTAAAAGGATAGAAAGAAGATATTAGGGGAAAGAAGGAAAAAGCTAAAAGATATTAAGAATGAGAATAATGCAGATTTTAGAAGCATAGAAAAAAAATGAGTGGTGTTGAATGAAAATGAAATAAAACAGTTGAAAGAGTGAAATGCAAAAAAGAAAGAATAAAGATAAAAGAAATATGAGAGATAAAAAAGTTGAATGATAAAAAGGAAAAAAGAACTAAATGATGGTGGAGAAAAAAATAGACTTTAGAAAGAAATTATAAAGATATGATAAAGAAAGAAAATTTGAAAAATAAGAATGAAATAAAGTTGTAAAAAGGATGAAGTGAAAGAAAGAATAGAAATAGAATAAAAGATGAAAGAAGTAAAAGAAATATAAAAAAAATTGGATGAAAAATTCATAAAGGATAAAAGAAAACTAGAGAAAAATTGAAGGAAAAGAAAGTAGATATTGAAAAGTGCAAATGAAATAAAGTAGTTAAAAAATGAAGTAAAAGAAAGAATAAAAATAAAATAAGAAATAAAAATAAAAGAAACATAAAAAAGAAGTTGAATGAAAAAAGGAATGAAGAATAGAAGAAAGACGATAGAGAAAAAACAGACTTTTGAAGATAATAAAAAGAAGATATGAAAAATAAGAATGAAATGAAGCAGTTAAAAGATAGGTTAAGTTTCTTTGTTTAATGACATATCAATCTTCATGCCAATATAATTCTTTTAGAAGAAAAGCAGTGATGCTATTTAACCCATAACTGCGAGGATAAGGGGGCTCATACCTTTCCCAAGGTTACTTGTCCAAAAGTGAACATAATAGCACAACTGGAGTTTGAACTCGCTTACTACGATTCCGCAGTCCAGCGCTTAAACCATTGCACCACAAGGACACCCCTGCAGTTGAAAGAGTGAAAGAAAGAAGAAGAAATTATATAAAAAAAGAAGTGAAATGAAAAAAAGAATAAAGAATAAAAAAAAACAATTTGAAATTAGAAGAAAATAGAAAAGAAGGAAAAATTTAAAAAAGGTGAAAGGAATAAATTTATTGAAAAGGTGAAGTAAAATAAAGAATAAAATAAAATAA
This sequence comes from Sepioteuthis lessoniana, assembly GCA_963585895.1. NCBI lineage: Eukaryota > Metazoa > Mollusca > Cephalopoda > Myopsida > Loliginidae > Sepioteuthis > Sepioteuthis lessoniana. The sequence goes on from OY757914.1 coordinate 73,268,872, forward strand.
GGAATGAAAGAAGTAAAAGAAACGATGTAAAAAGAAGCTGAATGAAAAAATTCATAAAGAATCAAAGAAAAATAGAGAAAAAAAACTGACTTTATAAGAAAATAAAAAAGACATGGATAAAAGTGAAAGAAAAAGAAAGATTGAATGAAAGACAAACTTCATTTAGTGTATCACAATAGCTTTCCCACGCAATGTGATAACAACAGAGATGCTGGTCGGCAGAAGGTGAGGGAGGCAACTGGCTGAAGAAAAGTCTAAGTTTATGTATCCATTTACTTCATGAAGAACAACAACGCCAATGATAGATTCCAGTATTTAACATGGCTTCCCTACACATGGGATTCACAGATGAAACAAAGGCAAAAGAAAGAAAGGAAAATAAAGGCATTTGACCAAGTGGCACTTTTCTCTGTGTTTACTGACCAGTGGTCATTGAAAGTGGCAAAAACAAAACAATTACAAATAAAACATCTGGCATTTCAGATAGAGACTTTAGGGAAAGAGATTAAAATAAATAACATATTAGAATTATAGGAAATTAAAAAATAATACAAAAAAATTATGATTACGCATAATCCAATTTAATCAAAAGGTGATTAAGTAATGCCAGTAAACTTATATACTGATCAGTTGATAATGAGATCATATATTTATTTCCATCTAACTTTATACTATATATCTTTTATGAAAGTAAATATGCAGATGAAAAAAATAGAATTGCAATAGCTATAATGTATTTTCTAATTTATTCAAGATTAAACACGCAGACAATAAAAACGGAGTACAGAAAATTATCATTTCTATAGATCGAATTAAGTTTCAAAATAAGAGAATTGATTTAGATTTAGTGTTTTTTCTTCACCTAGATTGGTTGCCAAACTAAGGCTAAAGAACCCAACTATCCTGCTATTTACCATTGAGAGAACAAATGGATTTGTGCCTTTCCAAAGAGCATTAGTACAATGTGAAATTCAAAAATCTTCTTCCAGGATTTGAACTCAGGGTCACCAGTTCCATTTCCTATGATGCTTAACATGCCTCATGTTTATATCATGGTTGGGTGTTGGACAAGATGGTGTTTTTGCATTTATACAATGAAGGTACACTGGTAAGAGTGGTTACTCTGTCACAAGATGGCACATTCATGTAATGGTTATCAATGTAAGAAATGGAGTTGGCAACCAGAGTTCAAATCCCGGATGAGGCTGTTTGCATTTCACTTTGTGCTAATGCTCTTGGAGAAATACATGAATCTATCTGTTATCCCTCAGCTATTGGTAAATAGTAGGGCAGACTGATTCTTAAACCTTGATTAGGCAACCAGTCTAAGAGAAGAAAAGAAGAATTCAAAATCAGCTTAAAAAGTGACCTTGTGTCACACTCTGTTCTTAGTAGAGGGGCTGAGTAAATTTGTTCTATGTTAGAAGATGGCTGAAGACATTGGAAATTTCATCAGGATATCTATTCTTTGACAGAACTTATTTTTCATCCTGTTAGGTGTCTCACCACCCTCCTCAGGTAAGCCTGATTGGAGAACTAGTTTAGTTGCTTGACCACTCAACCATATAGCAGATAGTGCAGGGTCATGTGGTACATATAGCACTCTTTGAGCAACCTGACACAAATTGGAAAGAAAGTTATGCCACATTTAATGATGGAAAAGAAACAAATGCTATGTTATATTTGATATTTAATCAAGATGATATTTCCCCTCATTATTGAGGGGGTAGTTCTCATGATGTGGTGGCTGACATGCTGAACTTCAACATTGTAATCAAGAAAGTGCTCAATTACTGCCCAGTAGAGCAGGATAAAATATATAAGAAACTTATCTCTCCACCTCATGTTAGCTTAAAGTTTCATGTATTAACAATATAATTATCATATGAAACAAACTGACGTGAAAAGGTAAGATCACAATTTTATATATATATATATATATATATATATATATATGCGAGTGTAAGAATATATGTATCCATGTAAGCATAAATACATATATATGGATGTGCCTGTGGTGTAATGGTTATCGCCGTAGGAAATGGACATGGCGATGCGAGTTCAAATCCTGAACGAGACTGATTGCATTTCACCTAGCAATACCCTTGGGAAAGGTATGAATCCAATTATTCTCCCTCCAGCTATGGGTAAATAGTAGGGCAGACTAGGTTCTTCAGCCTTGGTGAGGCAACTAGTCTAGGAGCAGGAAAACTCTGAATTCAAACCTGTTAAAAATTGACCTTGTGTCACATCCTGCCCAAGCGGAGGGGTTGGTAAATATGATAAATACATATATATGTAAAGACACATATGCTAATATATATATATATATATATATATATATATATATATATATATATATATATATATATATATTTAGTGTATAAAACTTTTTGTATCACTAGAAGTTACATTAACAATGCATGGTAACACAAGACATGCTCATTACTTGAAGTGAGCAACTATCATGTTAGTATAATAAAATAATTTTTTCAAATTATGAAATTAATAGAATAGAAATAACCAAACAAATTCAAGTATATGCCATGTATTAAATGATGTAATTTTATACATATGTGCAAATATATCCTTTTATTTTCAAAAATAATAGGGCCAGTTCATTGACATAATGGTTTGAGTGTTTGCCAATAGCACAGGAGATCGGGGTTCAATCCCATGTTGAGTCATACCAAAGACTAAAAAAAGGTACTTGATGCCTCCTTGCTTAACACTCAACATTATAAGGTATGAATCAAGGGTAAGTCGAGCTATTCAGGGAAAGGAGTAGACCCAACACCTCAATGTAGTAGCTATTGAAAAAGAAGCCTTCGGGTTGCCCTCGACTATGGTCGGCCAACTTACAACTTAACTTATTAAGATTAATATAAACGAAAAAATATAATATAATCACTTTCTACAGTATATTATTTTTTTGAAATTTTATATGCATATTTTTATTTATATAAATTGAGATTCAGACAATTCAAAGGTATTATTTTTGGACATCCTCATATTTGGGTGGATCAAAAGTATTTTCTCTCTTTATAGACCGTTACTCCAAAGAAGAATGTGGAGGATATTTAAAAAAGTAATTAGATTATAACAAAATAGAAATGATAGTCATCTGTGTATATAAAGTGGGTACAATAAATTTTCTAGGAAATATCTTCATTTTTCTGTACCATATAAGTATATATATATATATATAAAAAAATTTGTACAATAAATGATCACACTTACCTTTTACCTCTTATTGTGACCTTATATTTACTGAGAATATTGTCAAATATTAGCCAGGTATTTTAGAAGTTTTTTTCCAGGTGTGTGAAGAAATATCTTAGCAAACATAACCAGATTTTCTACCAGATATCCAAAATATTTTTTTTAAATATATTACTAACACACAAAAAAATTGAAGTTGCAATAAGCTTTGTAATATCTAAAAACAGTGCTGCAAAATCATTCACAAATAATGGGGAGCTTTTCTCTTTTGCTGAAATAATGGAATTTATTATGAAACAGAAGATATGATAAATAAGATTTATTCATGTTGACTTAGAGGACAGGTATAATTTCAAATAAACAAAAAAGAACAGGAAATCTTAGACTCATGAAAAGACAGATGCATAAGCTAACATGCATCCAACATTAAGATTCTCTTTTGTATCTTTTCTCTATAAATCCTACTCACACATACAGACCTGAATCCATATGTACTGATGAATATTATGACACATTCTTTTAAATAGTAACACTAATAACTTTAAATGCAACATTCAGTCACATGCACATGCATTTTAAAATAACTAAGGTATTTGTAATATAGATATGAGAAAAGGAAGACAATTGAAAAAATTAAATTGATGTTTCACTTTGAGAATAGCTTCATCAGAATCTGATCCTTATAATGAAAACGTATCACATTGAATTTCTCTATTATCTCCTTTTCTTATTTCCAAACTTTACCCATATATATATATATATATATATATATATATATATATATATATATGAGATTATAAGGATTGTGCAAATACATATACAGATTCGTAATAAACCTATTTATAAACTGTTTATGTATGAAAATTGCAATTATCTCCTTAAAGGGTAAATAAAAATACCTACTGCATATACATTTATACAACACTCTTTCTTTCTCTCTCACTCTCTCTCTCTTTATATATATATATATATATATATATATATTGCAAAACACAGTATTGTTACTAGGGCAGACCTTTACCAGAACTAGTTTCATTTAAAGAGTTAGATTCAAGAATTTGGATAACATTAAAATATGATGGCACAACTTTACACAATATAAAAAGAGAAGATTTTTAGAGGCACTTGTTATTTAATAGTTTCATCTTAGGAAATAGACATGGCAACTCAAATTCTAGCTTGATAACTGATACCCCACCTGAAGCCCTCAATAAGTTTTGGAGTTGCAATATTTAAAACGAAAATACTTTTGATATTTCTTAAAAAGGATGTGTCAGAAAAGTAAAGTACAATTATTTTCTAGAACAGAATATTTATTACTAAACAAATAAAATATTGTGCATATGTTACCAGCACTACTATGCTACTTTTCATTTGTTGTCATTAAGATTGATGCATTTGTCTAATTGGTCTTCTGTACATGAATACCCTCCCCAAAGAACATGGTCTTAAGTCAATTGTTCTCCCATAAATTGCTTTAAGAGACATCAAGCTGATATCCCAACATTTCATGGATGATTTCATAGACCTAGATCAAGTTTCACAGCCACATCACCAATTGTAATCAATCAGTCATCTTATATCAAAACTTCAAAGCATCCAATGGTGTCAACAGCAGAAGACTACACGGTGCACATTGAAGCTTTCATTCAAGATGATAGATGATACAAACTTCATGATATGGCTGTGGAACTTGATCTTCTCACATCAGTGATCCATGAGAAGTTGGAATATTGAAAAGTGCTATTTTGCTGGGCTTGAATGTAATTAACTGAAGAACAATTCATTTGATCTTTGAAGATAGTATTCATGCACTTGTACACCTATGTGATGAGCACATCAATCTTTATAATGACTGTGTGGGAAAGTAACATAGTTGTGCTGGTGATTTTCACAGTGTTTTTTGGATCCCCTTCTGGAAGGAAATATCAAAATGATTTTCATTTTTTACAGACTGTTACTCCAAAACTTAATAGTGTAACAGTTTGTAAGCTAGACTGACAGACTATTACAAGGGAATTTGAGTCTTAATGGGTGCCTTATAGTAGGTTGGTTGGGTTTTATGGTATATCAACCTTTGTAGGGTATTTAATGCCAAATCCTTTTTATATAAATAAACAATTCTATTAAACATAAGTACACAGTTCAATTGACAAAAACATTTCTATTTCAAACAATTCAGTTTTGCATAAGTATGCAATTAGGTTCCATTTAACCCATAGACAGTGCTCTACCAGGCGCTACCACTCCGCACCAGAATGGACCTGGGAGTGATGGCAATAAAGAGGTACTCTGCATTCCCCAAAGCCCTAGCGTCACTGGAACCACATCATCAGATTGTTTAATGTCATATCCAGGACACTCATTGTGGCGGGGGGGGAGTCTTACCCCTCAGTAGAAATGCAGTCAGTGTATTCTACAGCCCCAGCCTTAACAAAGTAAAGTTTTGGGAAGAACTTCTCCAAAGCTTATTTCATGTACCTATTTAGAGACAAACTATGTATCCATGACATTATTATTATTATTATAATCCTTGATTTTTCATTGAAATATGAGTAACAGCAAGTCTTCTCAAGTCTTGAGGGTTCTTTACTTTCTATTTGATTTTAAATGTGCTATAATCTGTATTCCTACAGTCCCTTTTCCAGGCCTTTGGAAACTGATCCAAAGGTACCAACTACAGCTGGTATCACCATAATCTTTATCTAAAAATAACTATAAAACTTACCAGCCCAGGGGTTCCAACTAGCATCCAGTTGGCAGACAAAAATAAAGCGGGTTGTAACTCAATACAAACCTGGTATTTGTCAAGCAACCCATGTACACATGAGTATAGCACATGGCCTTTTTTATTGTGGGAACCAGGTGCAGGACCATAGCCCACACATGCCTGGCAGGTCCAAAAATGCTTTGAGCCCTGTCAGTATTCCCCTAAAAAAAGGGACCCCAGGTACCAGGCAATGAACCTAGCCCCTCTGGAGCAAGTTAGAGCCTAGGGGACAGCCCCCTGAGGCTCAAGAAGCACCGCTTAGCACATGTGACATGAATGCCGGCTTTCTGGAATCCATGTCAGATAGCCTTGACCAACTGCCACCAGAATCAAGTGTCTCTCAGCCTAATGGGCTAGGCTGTATGTAATGAAATACAGACCCCATGCTACTACTAAACAAGCTAGTATTCATTCACCAATATGTCCACTCCCAGGCCAGCAACCAGGGAATGGATTTGCTTACATGAGCACAATGGAATTCGCCAATGGGCCATAAATAATTCTGCTTCTTCAGACTTTATTGAGATCTGACATAAGATCCAACTCAGCTTGTTATGCAACTGAGTGCTGACTTTGACAACCTACCAGATTTGATATGGTGCTGTTGACAGGATATGAACCTGTGAGGGAATATCCCATTGGATTCAAAATCCAATGGGATATTATCAAATTTAACAGACTGCTGGTTCTGAAATTAGTTTAAGCATTTCAAAGATGGTAACTTACCTCTTGAAATAAAGCCCAGAATTAAACAACCATTAGTTGTTCGTTATGATGCTTTAAAATACAAGTTTGAGGGAGAACCCCACCACTAATATTCAAAAAATTTAAGAGACCATATGTAGAACACTAAATGAATGTAAAAAAGCAAAGGGTAAAAAACAATATATTTTTGATTCAACATATGACTTTATTTCTGTTTCTATACTAAATCAGTATTTAACAAGACAGAAATAAACAATAAATAAAATAGTAATTAGCTTCAAAATTGGCATTCATCACTCTTATTCCAGTAAGTTTTCCATTACTTAAAGCAGCTCTAAAACTCTTTTTTTTTAATTTTTTTTATTTATTTAATTTTTTATATTTAACCAACTCCTCTTCAAAACAGGATGTGACACCAGGTCAATTTTTTAAGTGGAGTTTAATAAGTTAGAATTCAGGATTGTCTTTTACCTAGACTGATTGTCATACCAAGGGCTCGGTCTGCCCTACTATTGATGCATAGCTGGAAGCAGAAAAGTTGGATGCATACCTTCCTGAAGGGTATTAGTGCTAAAGGAAATGCAAACAGCCTTGTTTTAGGAAATATCAAAATTATTTTCATTTTAAATACTGCTACTCCAAAACTTATTGAGGGCTTCAGGTGGGGTATCAGTTATCAAGCTAGAATTTGGGTTGCCATGTCTATTTCTTAAGATGAAACCATTAAACCACAAGTACCTCTAAAAATCTTCTCTTTTTATATTGTGTGAAGTTGTGCCATCATATTTTAATGTTATCCAAATTCTTGAATCTAACTCTTTAAATGAAACTAGTTCTAGTAAAGAAGGTCTGCCCTAGTAACAGTACTGTGTTTTGCCAAAAATGTATATATATTTATATGTATATACAGTTATCAAGCTAAACTGGCTGAAGATTACTAATTAATTTGAGTCTCACTGGGTGTCCCATATTTCCAGCCCCGCACCTCAACTAAGCAAAACTTAGTTAATGACTACTCAATAGCTGATTTCATGTATATATCTAAAGAAAGTCTTCACCTCCATAATATTGTTATTATCATTATCCTCACCAATATTGAGATACTGCCAATTTTGAAGCATTACTTTTAGACATCAGCTCATATTAGGGTGTAACAAAAATATTTTCGCTTTTTACAGACTGTTACTTCTAAATTTATTTTATGCAGATACCCAAGATTGTTTAATAATAAATATACCTTAATTTTTAAGATGTCCCTTAAGATAAAACTCTCATATAAATACAATGAAGATTTTTGATATTTATATGTATATAGATTATAAAAGTAGAGACATATGGGAATTAACCAAGATGAATATATAGATATTAGTATATCCATGAGTATTCATCTACATGAATATAAATTTTCTGTAAGTTTTCCCCGAAGAATACTTTTTGAAGACTAAGAAGAATTTTACTATTATTTTCTCTAAATGACTTGTCAATAAGAAATCATATCTTTTATGCTTTAATGATTCTCTGAATCTTCAGAAGGGATTAACTCAAGTTTAGGACACTCTTTTATAAAAATTTTAGCTGTATTGCAGGAAAAAAAAGTATCTGTAATAAAAATACAATATACACATATAGCCTACAGTTAAGACTTTTCATGTAGATATATCATCAAAAAGAACAATTATTACTTAATGATGTATAAAAATGCACTTTCTACATCAGTTGCTTCATTCTTAAATTATCAGAAATATAGTCATGGCCTGCTGAATCTTTCTGTGAACAAATAAGTACCATATAGTTATTTTCTAAGCATAAATTAGGTTTGGCACATCACAAATAATAAGTGAGAACTAAGTATCATACAAAGTAACCCTTCATTGCCATCAATCCCAGGTCCACTCTGACCTGGAGTGATAGCACCTAATAGAACTCTATCTATGGGTTAAATAGAACTAACAGAATACTTATGCTAAACTGAATTGTTTGAGTAAACTGAATAGCTTGAAATGGAAATGTTTTTGACAATTAAACCATACTTACATTTAAACTGCGTGCTTATGCTTAACTGAATAATTTGAAATAGAACTGTTTTTCGACATTAAAACTGTATTTACACTTAACTGAATTGTTACATATAACTGCTTGAATAGTTTGAAATAGAAATGTTTTTGACAATTAAACTGTGTATTTATGCTAAACTGAATTGTTTTAAATAGAACAGATTATTTACATAAAAATGAATTTGGCATTAAATAACCAACAAAGGTTGATATGCCATAAAACCCACCAAACCAAACCAAACCTCAGTATCATACATGTATATCTGCAAATAAACACTACTGCATAGTTTGGAACAAGCAGCCGCAGGCATAGGCCTCTATGTCAATGCACACAAAACAGAATATATGTGCTATAATCAAACGAGTGATATCTCCACTCTAGACGGAACCCCTCTTAAACTAGTAGACAAATTCACTTACCTTGGAAGCAGCGTCTCATCAACCGAAAAGGACATCGACACGAGGTTAACGAAGGCATAGACAGCTATCAATAGGCTCTCAATTATATGGAAATCAGACCTAACCAATAAAATGAAACGCAGTTTCTTCCAGGCAGTGGTCGCATCGATACTGCTATATGGATGCACTACATGGACTCTAAGAAAACGGCTGGAGAAGAAGCTAGACGGCAATTACACAAGAATGCTGCGAGCAATATTGAACAAGTCCTGGCGGCAACACCCCATAAGACACCAACTGTACGGCCACCTGCCTCCTATCACGAAAACTATTCAAGTTAGACGAACCAGACATGCAGGACACTGCTGGAGAAGCAGGGACGAACTCATAAGTGATGAACTCTTATGGACCCCCACATATGGCTGAGCAAAAGCAGGACGACCAGCACGAACATACATTCAGCAACTATGTGAGGATACGGGATGTAGTCCAGAAGACTTGCCGGAGGCAATATGTAAAGTCAGTATATATATATATATATATATGCAATATGTAAAGTCAGTATATATATATATATATATATACAAAATAGGGGGTTTTCTCGATAGGGAAAAGTGGCGAGAGAGGTTTCGGGATATCCGTGCTACCAGCACGACATGATGATGATGATGATATATATATAATTAAAACTGGTAAACTGATCACAAGATAAAATCTAAAATAACTAAAAAACCAACAAAATTATTACAGTCGTCTATACATGAAAGTGCAGTGCAACTATCACAATATTTTAACATATAAAATAAAACCATTCACAACACCAAGTTTCACAAAAACAAGCTTCAGGTGAGGCTATACAAACACCTCTGAAGTGACTTTAGATGTGGTCACACGGACTCACCTGAAGATCATTTTCATGAAACACTAAGTCATGAGTGGTTATGTTTCATATCTTCAATTATTTTCCTATTGTTATATATATATATATATATATATATATATACAAAATAGGGGGTTTCCTCGTGGTGTAATGGTTAAAGTGCTAGACTGCAGACTCGTAGTAAGCGAGTTCAAACTCTAGTCACACTATTACGTTTACTTTCAGACAAATACCCTTGGAAAAAGTATGAACCCCCTTATCCTCCCAGCTATGGGCTAAATAGCATCATTGCTACTCTTCTAGAAGGATGGCTTTGGCATTAAATAAACCATGAAAGTTGATATGCCTTTAAAACAAAGAAACCAAACCAGAAAAAATAGTTATAATATAAGATCAATAAAAAATATAAGTTATATTGTTTTGTTTTTTTAAATGTTCAATATCTGAAATAGAATCACAACAAAGTCATGAGAAAACTGTCTTCAAAGAACCTCTTAAATTGGTTCATCAATACAAGTTTTTAGTGTCACTGGTAGTTTGATAAATTATGTATCAATCATCATATATATATATATATATATGTGTGTGTTTGTGTGCATGAGTTTTTAAGGTGTGTTTAAAAAGTGTTGAGACTGAAGCAGTATTTACTAAGTCAGAAATGAAAAGGGAATATGAAAAAACACATATACACACACACACACACACACACACACACACATATATATATATAAAATTCATATAAATATATATATATATATATATATATAAAATTCATTAATAACCACCTACCTGTCTATATAAATATGTTGATGATATCAAAATTAATATTTATAACTGTTGACAAAGGAAGACTGAATCACTTATCCAAAATGCATGTTTAAAAGAGTAAATTTTTATCAGAATAAGAATCGGTTTTATTCATAATAGTTTTACAATCTAAAAAAAATCACCTGAGATCTTCCAATACACAAATACAAATATAGATAGATATACATGCATATCTGGATTATTGTGACACAGGGAAATGTTGAATTAAATGCACCCACAAAAATTGGCATATTACTACGACTTCCAAGCTGTAAAAAATATGAAAACAAAAAAAAAAATGATAATAATATGACATTAAATATTATGGAAATATGCCACACTGAATCTGACTGAATCTGAATTGGATATGTCGAAATGAATATTGCTACAATATTCTCAGCTGAATTCTGGGATATGAACGAATGAGGGTACATTTATGGGCTCCAATGAAATGATATGTGATGTTTGTGTGTGTGATAGATTGTATATATATGAATGCATATTTTTATGTGAAAAAACATATCTGTATGTATATATTGATACATATTTAGGTGACTGCAAAAATCTATTAATATATATGTACCCATTGTAACCATGGATCTGTGAAATGAAGTATATCAGTATCTTTATATGTATTCAAACTGTATGCTTGTTTGTCACATATAAGAATACATATATATATATATATATATATATATATATATATATATATAATGTCTTAGTGATATATATCTGAACCTATATATAAAAATCATTATGAGAAAGTATATTTGTGAATCTTTTTATATATACATATATGTAAATGCAGGTGTCTTATTATATGAATGCGCATCCACACACACAGACATATATTAATGTAGCTCCACACACAAGGTCAATTTTTAAGTAGAGGTTAACAGGTTTGAATTCAGACTTTTCCTTCTCTTAGACTGGTTGCCATTCCAAGGTTAAAGACCACAACTTGCCCTACTATTTACCCATTGCTGTCAGGGGAAGATAATTCGATTCATTTCTGTCCCATGGGTGCTATGTGAAATGCAAACAGCCTTATCTAGGATTTGAACTTGGCTTGCAATCCATTTCCTCTGATGATAACCATTACACCACAAGCACCTCATATATATGCATTCATAAATAATTATAATTAAAACCTTTTTGAATTGGTAAAATCTTTACATATTACGTGCATTGGATATTAACTCACACAAGGATTAGCAACAGGAAACCTGGTCATGAGTTTTTTTTATTCTTTTCCTATTTTATTGTGAAAATATATATATATATATATATATAGTCATCAACAGACGGACTGTTTCATTCTATCAGAACTCTTCAGTGTGGCTAGACACGCAGGACGCTCGAAGCCGGGATCGAAACCCGTCCAACTTTACATTAGACTAAGTCTCTGACCTCTCAGCCAACAAGCGGACCACGTTGGCTAAGGGAATTTTTAAGGTATTTATTTAGCAACAGCAGCAGCAGCCGTTTGTTTACATTTTTATACCCTATCGGCTACCAGAGTGCTCAATTCTTTTGAAGAGCTTTGCATTATGAGCGGCGGCCGACATTTCCTTCGCCAGAGTGCTCAACCCCCATGGGGGAGCATATATATGTATATATATATATATATATATATATGTGTGTGCATGTTTGATTAAATAGTAAAGACACATTTTGTCTATATAATTTTATTAAGAGCCTTTCAAGTTTCCTGATAAGTGTCTTGGTTTCAGGTTGAAATTGATGGGTGAATTTTCCAAAATTGATGATTTCCTATGAAAGGTCCGAAAGTACTTGGGACAATTTTGGTAAATTCCTCCACCAATTCCAAATTGAAACCAAGACTCTTATCAGGAAACTTGAAAGGATCCTAATAAAATATAATAGACAAAATGAGTCTTTATTATTTAATCAAACATGCTTAAATGAAAGACTGCTGCCTCACCACACACACACACACACACACACACACACACATATATATATATATATGTATGTGTGTCTGTCTGTCTGTCTATCTCTCTCTCTCTCTCTCTTTCTCTCTCTCTCAAGTAAATTACATATGGATCTATTTTATGGCATATATTCATAAAGAACATATTCATTCTATCCTGAAATTACAGATGGAGAGAGAAAGAGTGAGAGTTCTTGTTTTTATATAATATCAACCCTTCTTGGGTTATTTTATGATGAAATCAGTTATAGTCTCCAATTATAAATGGTACAAAGATGTATCTTCCCTATCATTTTAAGCAAGTAAACACTTAAAACTTAGTTGTAATATCAATGCTATAAAAGCCAATATATTGATAAAGTTCAATCCTTTTAAAAATTATCTCAAATAGATTTATTTGTTTCATCAACAGGTACTACCACACTGGGTTTGAAGGGACCAAGGAAAAATGGCAATGAAGGGTGGATACTACACTACCCAAGCATCCAGAATTGGAACCTCACCACAAAATGCAATTGTGTCATATCCAATACACAAACAATAAGAAAGGCACACCATTTACTATATATATATATATATATATATATATATATATATCCACACACATCTTACACTTCCACTTCAAACAAATGAGTGTCAAAAGGTAAATTTTAACCAATTCTAAACAATACAATTTTCTCTATTTACTGATAATGAGGGGAAGAACAAATGGATTAATGCCTTTCCCAAGACACTAAGTGAAACACTGGTCCAGGATTTGAATTCAGTTCAATAATTCCATTTCCTACAATAATAACCCTTGTGTAGAGTGTACCTGATATATGTAAAACAGTTAATACTTATATACAGTTAGACTATTATTGTCTTGATAAAAAATAAAACAATAAAATTCAACTAAAATTAGAAAATAAAACAATAAAAACCAATTAAAATTTGGAGTGGGGTCCCTCTGGCATAACAGCAAAAATGTTGGACCTTGACCACAAAGTAACCTATATGAAACTCCAGTTATGCTATTACATTCACTTTCAAATAATTTTCAGAATGGCATGAACCTCCCTATCTCTCCTGCTATGGATTTAGAAATTCCTTAAATCTCAGCCTGACCTTCCTACTTAATGACATCTTGAAAAATACAAAACCATATCAAACTATTCACAAACACAAAGTAGAACCATTTAGTTTTAAAATGCTAGTTTTATTTATATGTGAAGCCAATCTTGAGGCACTGATAAGCTATTCTGGCCCTATTGGCTGGGTTTAGAATATGCTGACTGTATCCCTTGCAGAAGGGTAAAACACTTTCAGACTCCAAAAGATAGATGTTCCTGGTATGATATTAAAAATGATGAGGCTCCAGTTCTGAAGACCTAAAGAGTGTGGAGAAGCCATTCATTGCCATTACTACCAGGTCAACTCTGACCTGGTGTGGTAGTATTTGTTAGGGTCCTATCTATAGTTCAAACAGACCAGTTTGAAAATCATTTGTATTTGATCAAACTGTGTGCCAAAAACATCCTCTTCAGAAACAACTACACAAAAGATGTATATATGAATACGATTATCTAACCTCTAGGTATAAAATAACATTAGATGGGTTGACATGCCATTAAAATCAATCAATCATGACCTTGAAATGTAAACAGTCATGAAATAACCATGAATGGTTTTGATTGAGAAATTTATATATATATATAAAGCATGTTTTATTAAATAAAACAAGCAAGACTGTAATAACTTCATATTAAGCTTCTCCAGTTGTCAAATTTGATGTCTCATTATCAGATTGAAATTATGCAAGAACTATTCCAGGTTTATGATTTTCATATGTGCATTAATTAAAAGAGTTATGTAGTTAACAGGCCTGTTATCTGAAACAAAACAAGAAAAATTCAAGTCTATATTAGACATTGTATTCACAGCTTGTCGCAACATTCTTTTTAAAGGTATGGTTTCAATTTGTAATCATGTCAAAAACAAAAAAGACAAAACTGACCTTGATGGTTTTTTGTTTCAGACTTTTGCTGATACACAACAGAAACTCAGTGATTTAATAAGAAAATAAAGATCCTTACCATATTTTTGAGTGTGGACATTTATATTTTAGTATTCATTATAGTTGTCATAAAATATTACAGGAGGTTTCACAGTTTTTCAAGCAAAATGATTGGGTACAAATCAAGAACCACAAATAATAGAATGATAAAAGATACATTTATTGGGAGGTAAATGGTCATCGTTTTATGATCAGCAACCATTTAGTTGCAAACCTAAACCAAAAATGTCAAAAGAAGCCCTAGAGTACATACTCCAGATATCCACTGTTCAGTTGAAAGCATTGTTGAATGCAGCATACAAAGTTATTGATAATGTGCGCACATTATCCGTAAGTGATCAGATGTCCAGGAAGTTAAGAACCAGTTGCTCTACAATATTCGCAAGTGTCATAAGCTTCAAAGTTCTTCATTTGAAAATTTGACTCCTGTTTGGAAAGGTGTTGAAATTGAACTTCCGTTTATATCTTGCTTGAACAACCTTGAAAGACTTAGTTTCATAATATGTCTTCATACAAAAGGTCTTCTGCTTCATCATCTAAGACTATATTGCTATATTTGATTAAGCATATCAAAATATTAATTATTTACCAGTAATAATCAGAAAAGAGAAAGAGAATAAAGTCAACTGGGAAGATTTGCTACTTTATTTCAGCAATTATGGAACATTCCATATGTTTGGAGGAAAAATTAAAGATCATCACTTACCTTAAACAAGATCATCTACTGAATAAGAAATGAGTATCTATAAACAAATGTAGACATATTAAAAAAACATATTTTATGCTCATTGGCAGCAGGTTAATAATTGAAAAACAAATAGTGGATTGTTTAGGATATCATATTTATGTATTTTGTAAATACTGACCACAACTGTTAAGCTTTATTGATGTCCTAGTGACAAGATTGGCGGTTGCAAGATATAAATAGAAAGTGAATCAAATTTTTAAAAATTATATTACATGTCTGATGATTGAGAAAACATCATAAAAATAAAGTGTTTGTGCATAAAATCATTTAATTTTTCATCAATGGTTTTTATTCAGAATTTTAATGTTTTAACATGCATCCACACGTGTGTGTGTGTGTGTGTGTGTGTGTGTGTGTGTGCTATAAAAAATGAAAATACATGGTAAATAAAAACTAAGAAATGTTCTCAATACTCTTGGATAAAGCAGCATGCATTTGATATTAAATATCAAAACTTACACATCTTATTTTCTCTTCCAACTCACATTTCACATATTTGATTCTCAGCTGATAAAAAAGAAAGTTTTACTGCCAACCAGATAACTGAATACATGAAACTCATGTTTCAGGAGGAAAAGAATTTGTGAGTTGTAAAATTTTATATATATATATATGTGTGTGTGTATAATCTGAGGAAAATAGTCTGAGGGTAACACTATTAAGTAATAATCCAAGGTGAATAGAAATATCCAGTTGAAGGCTCACTGTCAATGACAATCGAATATATAATTAATTTCAGATTAAAAATACATTGAAACTCACATGCATATGAAAAAAATTGAATTTTTTGTTGTTCAATTTTATAATATATGTGTGTGTCTATATACATATATATATGTGTGTATGTATATATATATATATGTGTGTGTTTGGACGGGTTTCGATCCCGGCTTCGAGCGTCCTGCAGGTCTAGCCACACTGAAGAGTTCTGATAGAACGAAACAGTCTGTCTGTGGATGACAATACATACGCTCCCCCATGGGGGTTGAGCACTCTGGCGAAGGAATTGTCGGCTGCCCCTAGCGTAATGCAAAGCTCTTCGTAAGAATTGAGCACTCTGGTAGCCGATAGGGTATAAAAAAATGTAAACAAAGGCTGCTGCTGCTGCTGCTAAAAAATAAATACCTTAAAAAATTCCCTTAGCCAACGTAGTCCGCTTGTAGCCGTGTGGTCTGAAACCTTAGTCTATCGTAAAGTTGGACGGGTTTCGATCCCGGCCTTGAGCGTCCTGCGGGTCTAGCCACACTGAAGAGTTCTGATAGAACGAAACAGTCTGTCTGTGAATGACAATATATATATATATATATATATATATATATATATATATATATACAACTTTAAGAAATACATACATACATACATATGTGTGACTGGTTATAGTTTTATTGACATAAGTACAAAAGTGTATTTACATGATTTTATAAGATTTTGTTGTGAATTTTTTTAAATAATTGTATAAATGAGTTTTTATGTCATAAAATCTTAATATATCTGCAAGGGTCATTCAATAAGTAAGGAGAAAATGTTTGAAAAAAAGCAAAATAATTTTTTTCAGATTTTTTTCCATAAATGTAAACTCTGTATTGTTTGCAATTAGTTTATTGCAAAAATTACTTTAATCTTCGAAAAATATTTGTTTTGAGGCTATTCAAAATCATAGCAAATCAGAGTGCTCCAGTCTGTTATAAAATTTTTGGTAACTGAAAAGTGCAAACCATTTAAAATTTACAAAAGAATGTGTAATGCGTATGGAGAAGTATATTTTAGTCAAAGTTGTTTACAAATGGACTAAAAATTGGTTTTCCACTACAAGCCTGGGTTTAAAAAGATAATCCCATGGAGTGGAAATAAACTGACTCTCAGGTAGAGAAAAAATTCCCAGTGCAGTGGTCAGTAAAGAAGATCATGCTGATAGTCACATGACATGATAGGACTTATCACTGTTGACTTCCTTGAAAAAAGTTGGAACTGTAAAGTTTTACTTATTTCTAAATCCTTAGGTAAAATTCACCCTCTCTCTCACACACACACACACACATATATATATATTTGGAGGCACTCATGGTATCATGGTTATCATCTTAGGAAGTGGACCTAGTGACCAGTGTTGAAATCCTGGACAAAGCTGTTTGCATTTCACATAGTGCTCATATCCTAGGAAAAGGCATGAATCCATCTCTTCTCTACCTAGCTATTGGTAAATAGTAGGGTAGACTGACTCTTTCACCTTGATATGGCAAACTGCCTTGGTGAAGAAAAACTGAATTCAAATAAGTTGTACTGCACTTGAAAAATTGAATGTGTGTTGCAACCTGCCTATGCTACATATATACATAGAATGGAAGTGCTTTTAGAGTAATGGTTATCATAGGAAATAGATGGCAAACTGAATCAAAATCTTGAATGTGGCTGTTTGCCTTTCAAGTAATGGTGATACCTTGGGAAAGGTATAAATCCAACTATTGTCCCTCCAAAAATAATAGAACTTTATAATCTTAGTATGGCAACCATTCTAGGAGAAGAAAAATTCTGAATTCAAACCTGTTAAACTCCACTTAAAAAATTTACCTTATATCGCATCCTACTTGTGCAGAGGGATAGGGTAAATACACACACACACACATATATATCTTGTGGGTAGAGTGTTTGCCAATGGGCCGGGAGACCGAGGTTCAATCCCCGGTCGAGTCATACCAAAGACTCAAAAAAAATAGTACTTGATACTACTTTGCTTAATACTCAAAATTATAAGGCACAGATCAAGGATAAAAGGGAGAAATCCAGGAAAAGGAGTAGCTCTGTCAACTATGACTCGGTATAGTAGCTATTGAATAGGGAGCCTTCAGGTTGCCCTTGACTACAGTCACCAATTATATATATATATATATATATATATATATATATAATATCTTCTAGCAGGACATCATTGCTATTGTCATTGGAATTGAGAATCAAAATTCAAAACCTGGACAAAGCTGTTTCACTTTATGATAATGCCCTTGGGAAAAGTATGAGTCTTTTTCTTTACTGAGCTATCAGAAATAGTCGGGCAAATTGAACTCTTTAGTTTTAGTTAGGCAACCACTCTAGAAGAAGTAAAAATTTTGAAGTCAAAACTAGGTAGCGTGGAGCTTGAAACTCCACTCCTTAAAAACCTACTTGTTATGAAAGTACAACACAACAATGACATGTTGTGGTTGCTGCCTTATGCTTTTCAAGAATTTGGCAGAATGCAGCTTGTGTATTTTGTTTTGTTTGGATGGGTATTATGGCAAATTAACCATTGTAGGTTATTTAATGCCAAATCCTCTTTGTACATATATATCAAATATATATAATTTGGTTTGGTTGGCTTTTATGGCATATCAACCATGGTAGCTTATTTAATGCCAAATCTTCTTTGTACATATATATCAAATATATATAATTTGTAAACACATTTTGTAGATAACATTCTTAAATGAGCCAGAGCTGATTTTTTTTGCACACAAATTATATCAAGTATTGTTACATAAGAGTAACAATTTAATTTCCCATCACTCATTTGGTCATACAGTTAAATGGTCAAACATTTCTATTTTTCACAATTCAATTTTATATAATCATTTGTTTGCACATAGTTTAAATGTCAAACAGTTCTATTTGACCCATAGGAGAGAACCCTATCAGTTGCTACCACTCTGAGTCAGAGTGGACCAGGGAGCAATGGTAATGAAGAGACATGCCACATTTCCCAAAGTTCCAGGACTGAAGCCTCACTATCAAATTGTGTCATATCCCGGGCTCATTGAAGAAGTCTTACCTCTCCAGAGATGCAGTCGTTGTATTCTACAACCTCTGATGACTGTGCTGTGATGTGTGTTTATATTTTAATAAGTATTAATTAATATTTGTATGTTTTTACATGGATATCTATATATATATATATATATATATATATATCATAAAATTTTTGTTATGTTTTGATTAGAATCCTTAAATCTTTCTTAAACAGAAGGATCAGTATTATCATGGACTATTGTTAGAAAGAGAACCAAAGTCCATAGGTTGTCTAATTGTATATAAATTGATTTTTAAAGTAATGTTTGTGTGTGTTTAATACCAGGACATTGGCATAATGGTTAGAGTGTTTGCCAATAGCACGGTGGACCTGGGTTCAATCCCAGGTCGAGTCATACCAAAGACTCAAAAAATGGGACTTGATGCCTCCTTGCTTAACACTCAGCATTATAAGGTACGTATCAAGGGTAAAGTTGGTCAATCCTGGGAAAGGAGTAGCGCCCTCCCCTACACCTTGGTGTAGTAGCTATCGAAAAGGGAGCCTTTGGGTCACCCTCGACTACAGTTGCCAACTTTACTTAATTTACTTTTTTGTGTGTTTAATTAACATTTATATTTCAATAGATGTCTCGTAATATACATCCATCTTTTACATCATGAAATTTTCATAAGGTTTGTATATTTAACTGTGAGCCAATGAAAACAGCTCTTTATAGTGAAATTTTTATTTGAACAATACACGTTTATAGAATAAAGCAATTTCCTCTCTTATTTACAAATGAATGATAATATCAAAAATCATTTTTTTTTTTATTATCCTAATTTTTGAAATAATGAAGATAACCATGAAATCCTGTCTAGAATTCTTAAATCCTTCTCAACTAGAAGCATCAATATCATCATGGGCTATTGTTACAGGTTCATAAGTTGTTAGCATATATTTAGCTTTTTTTTGAAGGATCAGAATCATCATAGTTTATTGATAGAAAGAGAACATCAGTTGTCTAGTTGTATTAAATGTATTTTTTAAGCAATGTTTAATGTTCTTATTCATATATATCTATATATGTGGGTGGAGGGAGTTCCCATAGTATAGTGGCTAATGTGCTGGACTGTGATATTATTGTAAGAGAGTTCAAACTCCAGTAGTACTATGACATTTATTTTCGGACTAACACCCTAGGGAAAGATATGAACCTCCTTATCTCCTCGGCTGTGGGTTAAATAATACCACTACTCTTCCTCTACAAGGACAGTTTTGGCATTAAGTAACCCATGAAGGTTGATTTGCCATTAAACAAAGAAATCAACTAACCTATACATAAGCCTGAGAGCATATGCACATGTGTTTATATTTCATATGTATGGGAGTGCATATGCATGCAAACATAGGCACATGGGTGGATTGGTGTGTGGTGGTGGTAGGGGGGGGTCGATGGTGGGGTTTCAGGGCAATAGAAAACACTGTACATTAAACACTAGAAAAATATCTGATGTTGAAAATCAGTCACCCAAATATAACAATGCTGGTGTGGGTGGAGAAAAAAGTGAGGGTAGGGGAAAACAGGAAAAAAAAAAAAACGATCAAAAAGTAAGTCAATAATAATTATTGGGGTGAAGGGAGTAGATGAGGAAATATACTTTAAAGGTTAATCTCTGGGATTTTTCGTTTTGTTTATTTCGCTTGTTTGTTTAAAATGCCTTTTCATAAACCACTGCGTCAATAATTTATGAAGGTTGAAAGAAAGAGGAGTGAGTACAAAAAAAAAAAAACAGAAATAAACAAAAAGCAAAATAAACAAACACAATCAGTGAGAGAGGAAGATGAGGGCATGTGTTGTGTTTTAAAACAAAAATGAGAATAGACAAATCATAAGAAAATAAATATGAATAGAGTAATATATATAGATATGGACAGAGTCAGATAAATAGATATGGACAGAGTAAGACAGATATGACTAGAGTCAGATAGATAGAAAGATAGATATAGCCAGAGTAAGATAGATAAGGACAGAATAAGATAGATAGATGATATGATAGATATGGTCACAGTAAGCCAGATAGATAGATAGATAGATAAAAAAAATATAGACAGATATAGATAGAATAAGATAGATAGATATGCACAGAATATGACAGAAAGATATGGAGAGAATTAGATATGAACAGAATAAGATAGATAGATTGATAGATAGATATACATAGATATTTATGGACATAGATAGATAGATAGATAGATAGATAGATATGTACCAAATAAGATTGATAGATATGGACAGAATTTGATAGTTATTGAATAAGACAGATATTGCCTGAGATAGATAAAATAAGATAGATATACAATGAGATAAAACAATTGATAAGGCAGAATAAGATAGATGGATAGATATGGAAAGAGTAGCATAGATAGAATATGAATTGGGTAGGATAAATAGACTCAGACAAAGAGAGAAAGACATAATGAAAGAAAAATATGTACAAAAAAGAAAGATGTTATAGCAAAAAATGAAAGGGACAA
Organism: Sepioteuthis lessoniana; assembly: GCA_963585895.1. NCBI lineage: Eukaryota > Metazoa > Mollusca > Cephalopoda > Myopsida > Loliginidae > Sepioteuthis > Sepioteuthis lessoniana. The sequence goes on from OY757914.1 coordinate 73,290,765, forward strand.
TGACATAAATTTAAATAGAGAAACAAAATGTGTTTGCATAAAAGAGAACAGGTGAGATAAAGAGCAGAAAAACTAAGAAAAGGAAGAAAGATAATTGAAAACTAAAAAAAAAAATAGAAGAATTTTAGGGAAAGATGGACATAAAAAACACTTTAAAAAATAACAGAAAAGAAATAAAGAAAACGTTTTAATATTAAATGTACAGAAAAAAAAATTAGATGAGACAGTTAATAATTGAAATTTTTAAAAAAGCTAAAGGAACCAAAATGAAAAATAAAAAAAAGTATCAAACATTAACAAAGAGATACTAGAAAAAAGAAAAAGAAAAAAAGGAAAAGGAAGCAGAACTTAAATCAAAAGTAAAACTCAGAGAGACACGGAAAGAGGGAAAAAAATCTTGAAGAGAGGGAAATGGTAAAAATAAAAGTTCAGAGTAGGAGAAAAATATTAAGAAAGAGAAATTTAGCTTGGAGAAATGGAAATGATGAAATTACCAATGACAATAAAATGAAGAGAAAAAAAAAAAGAAAGGAAAAGCAAATAAAGTTCAGTCTAGAAGAAAAATATCCAGAGAAAGATAAAGAAAGTAATCTTGGAAAGAAGGAAAATAAAAGAGACAATAAGTTAAAAACAAAACAAAAAGAAAAAGAAAAAATGAAAATAGGTAAACTTCAAATTGGGTGTAAAATAGAGAGAGCGGGAGAGAGAAATTAAGGTTACAGAAAAAAAGATGGTGAAAATAAGACTGACAATAAGGTAAAACAGTAAAGAAGAAAAAAGAAAAAGAAAAACAAGCAAAATTCAGATTAGAAAAAATACCAAGAGAAAGTAAACTTAGAGCGAGGGAAATATAAATAAAGATAAGAAGGAAAATTCAAATTGGATGTAAAATAAAGAGAGAGGCATAAGAGGGAAAAATGGTGAAAATAAAAGTGACAATAAGTAAAAAAAAAAAAAAAAAAAAAAAAAAAAAGAATAAAGGAAAAGCAAGTTTAGAGGAAATATGTTTTTTCTAGTTGTTGTTGTTGGGTAAAGTAAAGCATTCGATGTGTGTGGAAGCAGAAGGCTGGCAGAAGCATCTAAACAGTCCTTCCACCATCTAACCCTTAAAATAATAGGAATCCTAAAACAGCACAATATGTCAAAATGACCTCGGATTTTTACTGTCTCTCACTTTCTCTGTCTCATTTTATCTCCGATTCTCTGTCTACCATCGTATTCTCCTTCGATGTGGGTTCAGATATATTTACTCGCTCTTTCATTCACTCCTTCCTTCATTCCTTCAAATCAGTCTGCCTTGTATCTTTTAGTTTCATGCAATGTGCGTATGTGTTCAGCTGGTATGCTGTCCCACGTGTGCACTGGGGGTAGTGTGCGCATATATGTGTGTAGATGTATGTAAATACATGTGTGTGCATATCTGAAGCTGACACCTAGATTCAGCAGTGTAAATGTGCACTGTTGTCACATGTGCTCCTCGGTTTGAAAGACCCACCCCCCAACACATTTTCATGCCATCCTACTCTGCTGATCGACGGTCATTGTTATTCCCTATTTATTGTCCTCAAAACTGTAACGAAGATCATTATCACAACAACATTATTAGTTCCGTTGTTGCCAACATCAGCAACATCTTTACTAGCAAAAACATAATAATTTCCATAATCTTTTAGCATTATCATCACAGTTATTGGTTGCTAAAGGTCATCGACATGATTATTTCAATTTTACTGCCTTATTATCATCATTATTGAAATTAACACCATTTTAAGGATTATTTTGTCAATTTACTTATCCTTTAAAATATATCTCAGTTGGCTGGGGCTGTAGAATATGCTGATTGCATCTCAGCAGAGGAGTAAGATGCTCCCAGCCCCACCCAATGGGTGTCTTGGATTGGACACTAAACCATCTGAAGGTGAGGCTCTGGTTCTAGAGCCTTAAGAAAAGTGGAATACTCCTTCATTATCATTATTCCCAGGTCCACTCTGACCCAAAGTTGTATTACCTGTTAGGGTCCTATCTATAGGTCAAGTAAAGTAGTAAAGTTGGTGACCATAGTCAAGGGTGACTAGAAGGCTCCCTTTTCAATAGCTACTACACCAAGGTGTAGGGGAGGGCGCTATACTCCTTTCCCTGGATTGCTCCACTTTATCCTCGATACATACCTGAGTGTTAAGCAAGGAGGTATCAAGTACCATTTTTAAAGTCTTTAGTATGATGTGACCCGGGATTGAACCCAGGTCTTACGGACCATTGGCAAACACTCTACCCACTAGGCCAATGAGCCAGTATTGGTCAAATAGAAGTATTTAATCATTTACTATATGATGAATATTAAATTGAATTGTTTGTATAAAATAGCAATGCTTACAACCTTTTAACTGTGTGCAAACAAATGAGCTCTGGTTCATTTTTAGAAAAAATGTTACCAACAAACTATTCCCTTAAAAATTACATGTATAAACAGGATTTGGCATTAAATAACCATCAAAGGTTTATATGCCATTAAACCAAATAACCTTCTCATATCTTTATTGTATTTGTATCATCAGCATCATTTTTCACACAAAAATTACAGGCACAAGCTTTCAAACCTAAGTTTTATCAAAATATTTACACCAATAACAAAATTAGAATTGTCTTATGAATATTATTTAAGATTTTTATCATTTTCGGTATCATTGATAGAAATATAATTAATAGTTTTTCCAATGCAACAGTCATAGCTATCACATGATATTCTTAATGTCAGAATCATTATCAGAATTATCTCATTGTTACATACGTGAAAACTCACTATTTAAATGTTTACTATCAACTAGTTATGAATCTTGGATGCAACATACTTCTGACCTTGGGTCTGACTAAGTAAAGCTAATGATCTAACTCACAGTCAAGTCATACTGAAAGCACAAGTTCCTGTGAGATAACCTATGTCAAGCAACAATGATCCTGTTCAATCTTTAGATGGGTGTTAACTACAGAACAGTGATTATTATAAGCAACCTAAAGCCCATGTGCCAGACAGAGCAGAACTTTGCAAATAACAACTAGTATGATGAATTTGTAAGGTAAGCAGCAATGAGCCTGTTTAGTATTGGATGAGTGACCAGTAGGGAGCAGTTGGTGCTGAAAATAGCCTAAGGCCCAAATGCTTAGAAACAAACTTTGTTAGCAACAACTAGTTATGAATTTTTCAATCATTGTATGACCAAATATTATTATCAATTTTAATTATTAATGTTATCCTGAATAGTTTAACATTAGCTCATTGATATGAAATTTGCTCAGGGCAGGAATTGTTTCTTGCTTCTGATACCATGTAACCCAGTATAACTGGCGACATATTACTTGAAGAAGAAATAGGCACTCTCAAGTAGTCTTCATTCCCTGAGTGATGCCATGAAGGGAAATTATTCTGCATGGCAATCTGGATACATATTAAGTTATGGGAAACTTTCAGTTATCACCATTCTTGTAATTATTGTTATCAGTAACATTATTATACATAACCCTGTTTCATAATTATTATCATTACTAATAATAATCACTGCAAATATTGTCATCCTTCACATGATCATATATAAAGATATGATTTATTTTATAAAAATCATAATCTGATTAATAATATATATATATATATATATATATATATATATATATATATATATATATATATATATACACCATTATATACATGATTTATATTATGTATATCATGATATGAAGGAATGATATATATAATATGCATGATTCCTATTATATATATATATCATGATATAATGATTAATATTCTCTCTCTCTCTCACACTCTCTACATATGATAATATGCAATATTATATATTATATATATGTATATCATGATATACATGATTTATATTAAACATATGTCTCTCACAATATACATGATATATATATATGATGTTTATTGTATATGTCATAATATATATATATATATATCATACATAATTTACATTATGCATATTGTAATATACCTGATTTATTTTCCACCATATATAAATATATATATATAATTGCTACTAATAGAGTCATCTTCCACTTATATATATATATAGAGAGAGAGTGAGAGTTATTATTGGAATTGTTATTTTTATCATTATCTCTATTATAATAATTGTAAATCAATCTTCAACATTATCTTAATAATATTATTGCATATCATTAAAATAAGCATTTTTATCTCTTTCATTAATACTGTCATCATATGTAACTACATTCAGTATAAGTATTTTCAGCTGCCCTGACAGAGATATCAACAAGCATCACCAGTATTATTGCCATGACCAAAATTGTCTTCATTAATATGAATCTTTGCAATAACTTCAACAACGTTATTATGCTCCCTACGGTCATCACAGTGATCTTTATGGTGATCAACATTATCGTATCTCACTACACTCTTCATCATTATCAGTCACCTTTAATCACCATTATCGTCATCTTCACTATAATCAATTATACCATCATACCGATCGCTATTTTTTGTCATTTCTGTCACCATTATCGTCACCATCATCATCCTTCTATCCTCATCTTAACTATTCCTTTCCATTTCTATTCTACCCTACCTTCTGTAAGAACCCACCTTTATCTGGGTGCCTGTAGGCCCTATGCTACCCCAGGTGTAATGCAAGATGGTAGGGGTGTGAGAGATGGAGGTGGTGTCAGGATGAACAGAAGTAAAAGTAGGCAGAAGAGAGATGCATTTGGGGGTGTCGGTGCTGGTGTTGGCAGAGTGATGGGCGTTGCTGGTGAGAGTGGGGAGGAGTATTCAATCACTACGCATCATCGCACATGCTCGAAGCCGTGCACAAATGTAAGATATCTAATATGTTACATGAAACTATACTACGCCTGGGTGAAGAAGAAATATTGGAGTTTGAATAATACATAAAACAGAAAAAAGGGGGGTGCGATTTATCTGTCTATCTATCAAGTCATTTATCCGCCAGTCTATCTAACAATCCGTCTTGTATCTATCACACATTCTATTCTCCTTAACCCTGCAGATATATTGAATTTTAGATAAAAATGGAGTGTATGTCTGTATATATAGATATATACATATATACTCACAGATACACACAGGTGTATATATATATATATATAAAACCTATTAATGTAATCCAAATTTAACTGCATGGATTCTGAATCCTATATATTTATCTGCATTGATGAATCCAAATAAGTGTGCAAATATGTAAGCATGTGCTTTTATATGTAAACTTGTCATTTTATATATAAACATTTGCAATATTTCTGTATATATATATATATATATATATATATATATATATATATAAAACACTTGTATGTCATATATCACAATATTTTTTCAGCATCATGTGTGTGCATATATATATATATATATATAATTGCAAAAACAGAAACGTAAACTTGGTCGTATGTGCACATATTTTACATGTAATATTTTGCAATGTATTTGTATCTATATGAATAAATATGTTCCAGAAAGAAAACCCAAGAATAAATATATATATTATATTCCCTGACATAGACATACACACACTCATATATATATATATATCACCATGTGTTTATTTATTCATTTATATTTCGACACCCATATACAAAAAAGGTTGACGAGTTTAAATATTTTATTCATACCAATCCATCATTTACAAGTCATTGTGATTATTATGTTAACTTGTACAAAAAATGTGTCCTATCACTTTATATATATATATATATATATATATATATATATATATATATATTAAAGTGACTGTGTCCAAATAATGCTGATAATATATTATAGAGTATTAGGACATGCAAAGGGCCAATATAGACAATGGAAAAAAGGCTCATGTTTAACATCTAGCAAACTGCATTCTTTCTGTGACAATAATGGTCACTCAGACATACACATATGCACATATCAATAGATAAATATAAATGTGTATATTGATATATACACTAATATATATATAATAGCATGTATATGTGTAAGTTTGCAATGAGCTGATACAGTATTATATATATATATATATATATATATATATATATATATATATACACCTGTAGGGATGAAACAGAATTTGTTCACAAATATTGTTAATACAAGTGGATGTGAAAATGATGTTTATATATGCAGCAGAATACAGAGATAGTTTTTATTTTTTTCTAATTTTGGGTTAAACTAGGAATATATTCATATATATATATATATATATATATATATTCACTTATATGTTTGGGCATATATATATATATATATATAGAGAGAGAGAGAGAGAGAGAGAGTCCTAATCCCATGTGTACATAAGACATAAAAACATATTAGCATATATTTAAACTATTACAAGTAAAATGTAAGTAAAACATGTATATTACAAGATTATTCATTTTGAATGTATTAACACATACTTGCATGAATATGTAAATATATATGTATATATATATATATATATATATATATATATATATATATATATATATATATATATCAATTCATAAGATTGTATATATGTACATTATACTGTAAATAAAAGTAAAGATTATCCCAGAAGAATTTCTTTGCACAAATCTGTTGGTAAGAGATTTTATTAATGAGTATCTGTAGAATCATATAAATGAAAGTGTTTATCTATTTATTATAGACACACATAGATACATACATAAAAGTACTTATATTGGTATATGCAAACATACACACACACACACACACACACACACATATATATATGTGTATATGTACACTCATGCACATGTATCAATATGCATTATCCATTTCCATTCTACCCAACATTTTGTCCGTATATATATATATATATATATGAAAAAATAAATAAACACTCATTGAGGCATACACAAAGCATGTATGTGTGCCTGTTAGTGTAAGCATATACGAAGGCACAAACATTATACTCTCTCTTTCTCTCTCTATATATATACATATAAAATGTACAAATCCATCTAAAAACTTACATAGGCATGCATATACTCATAAAAAGACATACCCATCTATATATATATATATATATATACATCTCTTTCTATCTCTCTCTCTCTATATATATATATGTATATATATATATAAAGTATGCTCATTAATGGTGATGAAGCATATGTACATCCGGATTGTCTAGCAATTACATAGGCAAGGAACTGGCAGTAACCAAGCAGCATTGACATTGTTTCTGCACTGTTCAAAATTAGACTGGTATATATATATATATATGTGTGTGTGTGTGTGTGTGTGTGTAGAGAGTATGTATAAACAATCATATCGGAGGCCGTGGTGTAATGGTTATCGTCGTAGGAAATGGACACGGCAACACGAGTTCAATTCCTGGACGAGACTGATTGCATTTCACATAGGACTAATACCCTTGAGAAAGGTATGAATCCAATTATTCTCCCTCCAGCTATGGGTAAATAGTAGGGCAGACTAGGTTCTTCAGCCTTGGTTAGGCAACTAGTCTAGGAGAAGGAAAAACTCTGAATTCAAACCTGTTAATCTCCGCTTAAAAAATTGACCTTGTGTCATATCCTGCCCGAGCGGAGGGATTAGGTAAATATGATAGATAATCATATCGGTATATGCATATATATGTCCAAAGTTTCATTATTGAAGGATCCAGTAAAAATTTCACTTTCAATTCCCATAAGGCAAATCCTCATGGCATTGTGGCTAATGTGCTGGACTGTGACATTGTATTATGCAAATTTGAACTTCAGTCATACTATTATGTTCACTTTTGGACTAATAACCTTGGAAAAAGTATGAACCCCACTTAGTCCTCCCAGCTCTGGGTTAAATAACACAACTACTTTTCTTCTGCAATCATGGCTTTGGCATTAAATATCTCAAGAAGTTTAAATTGAGAAACCAAACCCAAACTAATTTTAAATTCAGATGTGTTATATCAAATTATTTTATACAGATGCCATTAGTTTTATTTTCTCACTCTCTGGTTACTTTACTATTTTGTGAATCTCATTTTTAGGACAGATTCTGGTTTGTGCATATACCATTTGTCAGTATTGTTAAATTTCTGTCTCATGCCAGTTTTTGCATTCCTTTTGAGCTTATTTGCTGCATTCACTTACTATGTGATTAATTGTTTCATTTCTATCACCACATAGACTGCTCTTGTTATTCTCCGGCATATCATCAATTTTACATAAATAGTCCTTATGAGATTATTTGGTGCAGTTGCTAGTATAGATTTCTCTCTTTACGTTTCCTCTTCATAGCCAAGTCCAAGTCATCTTGTGTTGAATATCCTTGAGTATCAGTATTACTGTTTTTCTTCCCATTTTTGTTTCCTAAACGTTAAGATTGTTCTTTTTCCATTTGTCCTTAAGTTATTTCTGTTATGGCTGCAGTAATTAATCTTTCTTTGCACTTTTTAATATATTCTTTGAATCCCTGAACTGCTGGCAACTCCTTGTCCTCCTACTTTTCTTGTTACATAGAATCTGTTTATGTCATCTCTGTTCTGAATATTCTCTAAAAGTCACCAAGAATAGAATTCTACTTCAAAGAAGAATTACTCATGCCTTAACTCAAGTAAAAAAACAGGAATGCAATTTGCTTCTAACATTAAGAAAGATATAAAACAATGTTTGTTTGTCAATTCTATTCTTGATCTGTAATGCTAAAACAGTACTTGACATAAAAGAAACAATATAACCAAGGCAACACCTGATAACCTTGCCAGATGACTTGCCTATGATTATTTGCTCATGAGAACAACTATTAGCTAGAAGTATTTATTCATTCTATACAAATATTTATTCACTGAAAATACATTATGAGAACAAATAAGAAAAAAATATATATACATAATATTGTTACACAGAGAGAAATTTCTTTTCCAAGGTATTTGCTTTTATTATTTTTTCTGATGTCTTTTTAAAATATATTTTAATATATATACATATATATAATTTTTCAAGAGACTGTATCCAAATGTAACTGATAATTCTGATAAGATTTAATAAAGAGTACCAGGACATGCAAAGGACTAATATAAGTGATGGAAAAAAGGCTCATGTTTTATATCTTGTGAAATGCATTCTTTCTGTGACTATAATGGTCACTCAAACACACACATGTCAATAGATAAATAAAAATGTGTATATTGATATATACACCAATATATATATATATATATATATAGCAATACATGTATAAGTGCCTGTTTGCTGTGAGATTATACAGCAATATATATATATATATATATACACACACACATACACATTCGTATGTATGCATGCAATAGATTTTGTACAAATATATTGCTAATAAAAGTGGATGTGAAAATGAAGATGCTTATATATGCAGAGGAATACAGAGATAGTTTATTTTTTATTTTTGATTCTGAATAAAACTATGAAAATATATATATATATACATACATACACACATATGTGTGTGCGTGTGTGTATATATATATATATATATATATATATATATATAGTATTCTTTGGTCCAGTTAAACCGGAGTTGGAAGTAATTCCATCAGGACAAGAAATTATTCATGAGTGAAAATTTAGATTTTCCTGGTAAAGAGCTCAATGTAACAATAATACAGAGCAATAAATTCTTAAAGAATTATGTTATGCATTTTTGAAATTTCAAAAAACACGGAAAAAAATTAACAGAACTTCTTCAGATGGTTTTTTTTATCTAAAAGATCTGAAGAAGTCCTGTTCATTTTTTTTGTGTTTTTGGAAATTTCAAAAATGGTAACAGGATGGAAATAGATTTATAATCCTATGTGACCGGTTTTGTTGTTTTTCTTAAAGAAAGTATATATATATATATATATATATATGTATATATATGATGAGAGAGAGTTCTGATTACACAGATATAAAGATATATTAGCATAATTTTAAACTACTACTAGTAAAATGTAAGTAAAAAATATGTGTTACTTGATTATTCCTTAATTGCACTTAAAAAGACTGCATACTATATCATAAATATTCATTGTGCCATTTTTTGAGTCTTTGGTATGACTTGACCTGGGATAGAACCCCGGTCTCCCAGACCATTGGCAAACAATCTACTCATTATCCATACTATATTGTAAATATTCATTGTACCATTTTGTCCTAAACTGGATTCCAACACATTAGGATTTTTTTATTGGCGGGCACTTTGTTGGTTGTTTGTGTATGTTTTTTTGTTTGGTAGTTGGGAGGCATCCTTTATATTAGAATGTAATTTCACTTCATCATTTGGTCGGTCACTTGTGAAACTTTCAGCTATAGTATTGCCTTGTTGAGGGTATGTAAGTTTTTTAGGTTTCAAAACAGCTTCTTTTTCATTTTTTGAAGCAGAGAGCACCTGTTAACATAATGAATTTGAAACTGTCACTAATTCCTGTTCTTTCAGTTGCATGGTAATGAAGTATAAATCAAAGAATAAGATCGATTGTTTCATAATGAAGGATAAAATTGCTCAATATAAGAACAAAAACTCTATTTTTGATATATCAAATATATATATATATATATATTTATATATGGCGTATATGTGTTTGATATATGTATACATATAAATATATGCACGTATATGTATTTGTATATATTTATATATATACATTTATATGATTGTATATGTGTGTATGTATATATATATATATATATATATATATGTCTGTATGTGAGAGTGTGTATATATATATATATATATGTATGTGTATGTATATATATATATATATATATATGTATGGTTTGGTTGGTTTCTTTGTTTAATGGCATATCAACTCTTTTTAGGTTATTTAATGCCAAAGCCATTCTCCTAGAAGAACAGTAGTGGTACTATTTAACCCATAGCTTGGAGGATAAGGGGGTTCATACTTTTCCCAAGGGTATTTGCCCGAAAGTGAACGTAATAGCGCGACTGGAGTACAAACTCACATACTACAATTCCGCAGTCCATCGCTTTAACCATTACACCATGAGGACACCCCCTATGTATGGTTTGGTTTGGTTTCTTTGTTTAATGTAGGTTATCTAATGCCAAACCATTCTTCTAGAAGAACAGTAGCGGTACTATTTAACCCATAGCTGGGAGGATAAGGGAGTTCATACCTTTCCTAAGGGTATTTGTCCGAAAGTGCGACTGGGGTTCGAACTCACTTACTATGATTCCGAAGACCATCACTTTAACCATTACACTACGAGGACCCCCCCATATATATATATATATATATATATATATATATAGGTGTATGCATTTGTGTGTAAATATATATAAATGGGTGTGGGTGTATATATATATGTGTGTGTATGTGACTATATATATATTTATATATATATAGATATAGATATATATGTGCAGGTATATGTGTGTGTGTATATATGTATATATATATTTATGTATGTGTGTGTGTGTGTGTGTGTGTGTATTTATATATAGGATAAAGAAACAAAATAAGAATATTGTAGTATAATAATAACTGACTCCATTATAAAATGATTAATTTTAATTCTAAAAAGTAAACAACAAAATAAGAAGATAGACTCAAAAAAGTAAACTTACTGAATATGGCCACCATTTTTTTTTTGATTATTGTATAAACATGCCTTTGAAACAATTTGCATGCTTTCAAAATGAATTCTTCTGACATTTTATTCCATTTCTCCTCAATAGCAGTCTTATTCAACAAAAACATTAAAAAATTTAGCTGAAATTATCTGGATGAGAAGTTGGATTTGTTTTGTTTTCTAAAATGGCCCATATAGTGTAATCAAGGGTGTTAAGATCTGGGCTTGATGGTGGCCATATAGTAACTCCAATTATTTTGGAAATATTTTTGGCTTGGTTTCAGTGTTGAGCAAATTATAGATTCTTTCTTGTTTCTTTTCTTGCTCACTCATATTGGGCTGAATTTTAATTAAAAATTTCTTAAACAACAGAGCTAATCATGAAAATTTAGATTTATCATGTTTTTTTCAAAAACTGGACAAATCAGACAAAAAATAATGTTTTAAAAATTATTCCATATTTTGCTTCCGTACCCTGTACATATGTGCGAGTATATATATATATATATATGTGTGTGTGTGTGTGTGTGTGTTTGTGTGTATATATATGCAGGTAAACGTGTGTATATATGTGTATATAAATATTTATGCAGGTATATGTATGTGTATATATGTATAAGTACATATATGGATGCATGAGTGGGATTGTTTCTGTGTTTATTTAGGAAGCTGTTTTTAGGAGCAGATATTTTAAGATGCTTTTAACACTTAGTATTAAAAATGATAACAACTTCATGTGTCATACTATCTGTTATAATGATTTTTATCTTTGTAAAGACCATGATTAATATAAAAATTGAGACATTAATTTATCAACATTTCATACAATGATTAGTATTAATTAGGACCCAGATTAAAATAAGAAATTGTCTTGGTGTAAAAGCAAATGCACTGGATTATGACATTGTTGTAATCAAGTTTCAACTCCAGTTGCACTGTTACATTCACTTTTGAACCAATACTATTAAGAAAGGCATGAACCCCCTTATCCCTGCAGCTTTAGATTAAATATTACCACTACAGTTCTTCTGCAATGTCAAAACATTAAATAACCCACGAAGGTTTATATGCCATTAAACAAAGATACCAAAACTTTTTAGATTACTTTGAAATGTTCTTGAACAACTTCATTTATTTAGTAAAAACATCATATTCAACAAAAACATTAAAAAATTTAGCTGAAATAATTTCTCTGTTAATAAAAAAACATATCTACTATATATATAAGTAAGTATAGTTGGCAACCTTAGTTGAAGGTGACCCGAAGGCTCCCTTTTCGATAGCTACTACACTAAGGTGTAGGGAAGGGCACTAGTCTTTTCTCTGGATGGCTCCACTTTACCCTTGATCAGTACCTTATAATGCTGAGTGTTAAGCAAGGCAGCATCAAGTACCATTTTTTGAGTCTTTGGTATGACTCGACGTGGGATTAAATCCCGGTCTCCCGGGCTATTGGCGAACACTCTAACCATCTTGCCAATATATAGATATATATACAGATATATAATTGTTGTCAGATCACACTTGAGCAAGATCACTTCTTTTAAGTACAGAAATATGTTTTAAAGTCTTGTAAATTGAGCAAGCTTGTGAGTTGGGAGGAAGGTGTTTTTTGTCCTAACATTTCTTTTTTTTATTTTCCTATTTTCCACCTTAAAATGTATACACTGAAATATAAATAAAATTTTAGTTTCCTGAATTTTCAATTTACTCAAAATTAAATGTGCAGGTAATTTAGCTTGATTGCAATAAATGATATATAGTTCAATACATGCACAGGTTCCAAAATAAGGGATGTATCAATAATACAGGTAATATAGCTGGATTACAGTTAATGATCACATATGCAGATCAGTATGTACACTGACTCCAAAATAAAATATATATCAACATTATTAAAACTCTAATTAGAATATTGGAAAAATATATCAGCAGTACTAAGACCCTGATTAAAATTGGCATTATCCTTCAGGAGGTCGCAATTTTATTCTATTTTCTGTAAAAATAAAGTATATATCAACAGTATTAAGACCCAGATTATAATTGGCATCATCTTTCATTAAAACTGGCATATATATTGATAATTTTGCCAACAATCAAAGTATCTGTACTCTCAGCTGAAGATAAAGTATCACTCTCCAGCTCTCTACTTAGCATCAGAATAGAGTATGTGTTCTTTAGGAAAAGTGCTATGCAATATATATATATATATATATATTTAAAGATTTATTTTTTGGTCATTTCTGTTTTAAAGAACTTGCTAAAAGATGGTCTAGAGTAGCCATTAAACTCACTATTGACAAAAATGTTATTGATAGCTTTTAATTTAGAATTAACTTCAATTTGATTAGGGGAAGTACTCTCTAATTAGTTCTTGATAGTTATCTCCTTTGAGGAATTTTAATGATTAGAGTGAGCATAAATATTGCCCAACACAAGTATTATTAAGTTGCAAATTAGATTATTTATTTATTCTAGAGAATTTTAACACAATTGGGCTAATAAAATACTCTTTGCAATGTGCTATTTTTGTTGTGTTGCAGTAGTATACATTAAAAAATATCTGCTACATTATACAGTATTGCTCATAGATAGGTACATCACTAATATTTTTATGAAGAGTTCATTCTATTCTAGATTAAAGATTCCACCATTTTATTTCTAATATTATGCAATCAAAATGGATAATATTAGGTATTGTTTATTACCAAACTCTACAACATTGAAATTCTGCAGCCAAAAATAAAATTGTATCACTATATATAAGGATGTACTTATTTTTGAACTACTAGATTTTCATGCCATTAGTCTAATGGATAGAGTGTTCGCCAATGGTCCGGGAGACCATGATTCAATCCCAGGTCGAGTCATACCAAAAAATGGTACTTGATGCCGCCTTGCTTAACACTCAGCATTATAAGTTAAGGATCAAGGGTAAAGCGAAGCAATCCAAGGAATGGAGTAGGACCCTTCCCAACACCTTGGTGTGGTAGCTATTGAAAAGACAGCCTTCAGGTCACCCTCGCCTAAGGCCAACTTACATTTTCATATTTTTGGTTCTATAATGATTGCAAAATAAAAATGGATATTATTAGGTGATATGTATTACCAAACTCTATAGCACTGAAACTCTGTAACCAAAAATAGGAATATTGGCAGGATATGACACAAGGTCAATTTTTAAGCAGAGTTTAACAGGTTTGAATTCAGAGTTTTCCTTCTCCTAGACTAGTAGCCTCACCAAGGCTGAAGAACCTAGTCTGCCCTACTAGTTATCCATAGCTGGAGGGAGAATAATTGGATTCATACCTTTCCCAAGGGTATTAGTGCTATGTGAAATGCAATCAGTCTCGTCAAGGATTTGAACTCGTGATGTTGTGTCCATTTTCTACGATGATAACCATTACACCATGGGCACCGCCCATAAATATGAATATACAGCACTCTAAAAGTAAGTACACTCTTTATATGTCTATGCAGTTTTATTTTTGGTTACTGCATAAAATGAAATTTTATAGTTTATTCATTGAACATCATCGAGAATAAATACAATCTGATTATTTGTATAACTTGGCTGGTTTTATTTTTTAAATTATCTTATTTCAAAAATTTATGTCATGTACTGTGTAGGTTTAAATAAATCAAAATACCATACTGATTAAATAAAATTAATATATCAAATTTCAATAAAAAAAGATGTTATATAAATGTATGACTTATAAAATAAAAACTATCAATTTACCAGAAATTGTTCAGACAATACACCTGAAGACTTCTGTTAAACCATTTTTTGATTTGTTTGAAGATTTTCTTATTTATTCATGACTCTTCTTGGGCACCTCCCATGGTGTAATGGCTACCACACTAGATTAGCAGACCACTGTAAATGAGTTTGATTCCCTGTACTCCTGGCCTTGTGCCATAGCTACTGACTTTTCTCAAAGCTCTAGACAATAAATTTTGATTTCTATTCAATATTTTTATGAAAACTTTTTAATTTCATGATTTCAATCTGTAAATAAATATTTCATATATTTTCAGTAGTTTAATAAATTTGATTTTACACAACTATCCTGATAGAAAATTAAGCTGCAACAAAGTAGAGGACAATTTTAATTTTAACCAGGGTATAGTATATGTAAATGGTTTGAGTGCTGTTGATATACTCCTTATTTTGGCACCTGTGGATGTATTGGTCTGTATATGTGAGCATTTATTGTAATCTAGAGATAATGATTGTATGTTTTTAACTAAAGTAAAGTGAAACTGATTCAAAGTATTGCAATTTTATTTTCCATCATTTTACATAAATTACTCAGATAAGGCCTTGTTTGTGGAGCTAAGAATACACTGTCTCTCCTGCATCTAGTTCTGAGGAAGGTTAAAGTACCTCTTCATTGCCATTACTCCCAAATTCTCTCTTACCTGGAGTGGTAATACCTGTTAGGGTTCCATCTGTGGTTTAAGTAGATCTATTAAAAAATCATTCATATTCAATAGGAATGTGTGCAAAAAAGTCTTTTTGGAAACACCTACTGAAAAAATGTCAATATGAACAGTCAATAAATGCAATTCCCTAACCTCTAGTCATAAAATAACCCAAGACAGGTTGACTTATTGTTAAAATCAATCAATCAAAGACTTGATTTAAAAAATTGGGTTTAATCCAGTTATTCTCGTTTATACTAAACGAGCAAGCATTATATGTGTATTTACTATTCTAAGAATATCAATGTTTATTTAATAAATGTATGACTTTAGACTTTATGTACCTGTACTGAAATCCTGTTGCTATGCAGAAGTCAGAATCTAAAGATGAAAAAAGAAGTCACAGGCTTATTGATCCACTTTTTTTTATGCTGAAACCTGTCACAGTTATTAGCTTATAATTAAGTTTACAGTATTTTAGACTAGACATAGTTTAATGTATGCAAGCAAATATCTGTTTTTCTTTGGTTTTCCTTTTACATGTCATTGGTGGAACGACTGTAGAGAAATAAGATCCTCCCACTAAACTGCATTTGGTATTGAGGCTCCTGTTCTGGAGCTCTAGGGAGTATGAAGTAACCCTTTATCCTATTTACCAACCCCTCCGCTCGGGCAGGATATGACACGAGGTCAATTTTTAAGCAGAGTTTAACAGGTTTGAATTCAGAGTTTTCCTTCTCCTAGACTAGTTGCCTAACCAAGGCTGAAGAACCTAGTCTGTCCTACTATTTACCCATAGCTGGAGGGAGAATAATTGGATTCATATCATTCCCAAGGGTATTAGTGCTATGTGAAATGCAATGAGTCTCGTCCAGGATTTGAACTCGTGTTGCCGTGTTCATTTCCTACGATGATAACAATTACACCACGGGCACCTCCATGAAGTAACCCTTTATTGCCATTATTTCTTGGTCAACTCTGACTCAGAGTGGTAGTACCCATTAGTGTCCCGTCTATGGGTTGAATAGATCTGTTTGCCAATTATTAATCATTTATTATTATTATTTATTAGGAATACTTGATAGCACATACCTGTGTCAAGATTATTTGTATAAAGAATAATATCTTGTATCTATAATTGTTTACTAAGGATTATTTTTAGTTAATTCAAACCATATAACTGTACACAAAGAATTTATTTCTATTATTAAATAGAAATCCTTACTTGAAGCCTTAGAATTAAGTAATAATTATTCATATTAGTTTTGAGTACTTGAAACCATACAACCGTGTGCAAATTATTTGCATTAGATAGGAATACTTGATATTATTATGAAATGATTTAGGATTAAAATTAGGAATAACAACAAATATTTGCCAAACGACTGGATGAATATGAATTTTTTTTAAGTCTCTGGGTATAGTAGCTAGCATGTTTGACTACAACTTCATTGTGAGTTTGAACTCCAATCACACAATTATGTTCAGACTAATACCCTTGGAAAAGTTACAAATTCCCTTATCCCACCGCCCCCACTAGGAGATAGTATCACAACTTTTCTTATATAATGATAACTTTGGCATTAAATAACTCATGAAGTTGATATGCCATTAAAAACAAAGAAACTGAATTTGAATTTTAAGGAATATCTGTCCCCATATTCAGGGCATCATTTCTACCACAATAAAAAAAAAACTGCACATATTTAAAACAATAATAGAAGATATGCTGTTAGTGAGATTTGAACTTACATCCCCTTTGCCTCAGAAATACCCAATGCTTCACCAACTAAGCTATAAGCATATTTACCAACCCCTCCGCTCGGGCAGGATATGACACAAGGTCAATTTTTAAGCGGAGTTTAACAAGTTTGAATTCAGAGTTTTCCTTCTCCTAAACTAGTTGCCTCACCAAGGCTGAAGAACCTAGTCTGCCCTACTATTTACCCATAGCTGGAGGGAGAATTATTGGATTCATACCTTTCCCAAGGGTATTAGTGCAATGTGAAATGCTATCAGTCTCGTCCAGGATTTGAACTCGTGTCACCATGTCCATTTTCTACGACAATAACCATTACACCACGGGCACCTCCAACTAAGCTATCAGAGCAATTGTATAAAGGTTAAATTACACTTATAACTTATCCTGTGCTGTGTTTCCAATCAGCTGGCACTCACGTCACTTATTCCATTTCTAATGATTATGAACTCATAAGAGATGTACTCTTATGGATCCCCACACACGGCCGCGCAAAAGCAGGACGACCAGCACGAACGTACATTCAGCAGCTATGTGAGGATACAGGTTGTTGTCCTGAAGACCTACCTAGGGCGATGAACGATAGGGAGGAGTGGCGAAAGAGGGTCAGGGATATCCGTGCTGCCAGCACGATATGATGATGATGATGATTTCACTATTATATGTGAGTAGATATTTGCTTGTTTGTCAGTATTTTTGCCTTGATTCAATTTGAAAACTTTAAAGACTAGATTGATTGAAGAATATCCCAATATTCTGATTTATGGGGATTTTTATAAGCCCTGAAAAGCCCGGTTTATTCCTACATTTTGTAAAAAATTAAACTGTACTTCAACAGCAGTAGGGAGTTGGTTGACAGCTTTTGAAGAAAGGAGACGAACAATTTTTAGTGCAACAAAATTTATATACAACAACAACAACAATAAACAGGGTTTTATACCAAATGGAACAAACAACGAACATGTAAGAGTTCAAAAAAGAGTTCAAGGTTCATATAGGTGGTAGGGTTTTGTAAGGTTTGTAAGGTTTAGTTGTAAGGTTGTTATAAGGTAAAGGTTTAAGGTAAGGTTAGGTTTGCAGATAAAATACCTGCTGGAACTTAGCTGTGTGTCCTGTTCCTTTTAACTCAGCACGTGCGTTCATCGCTCTTGGGTCCTGGCTGGTGGAAGGTACCAAATACGTTTGCCATCAAGGGCTGCTACGAATGGACCTGTTGCTAACAGCGGTGGGAGTGGCAAAAAGAGGGAGACTCTTCAGTCGTAGCTCTTTTTTTATAGTGAACACCACATGACCCCAAGGGGCTGCTGATATTCAGTAAAACAGGATCACCAGTTCCTTAACAAAATTTCTACTGATTATTAAATCATACTGATAGCATTAGATTCTCTTGACTCTCTCTCACCATTCATTTCTATAGACCATCACTTTTGGCAAGTCCTCTATGCAGGATCCTGTGTCCACACGGAGCTGATGTATGTTTGTTTTGGTTGGCCTATCAGCACTAGTATGTCTGTGTGCAGGAATCCATAGAAGAATGTCACTTATCAGTTTGTCTTATTTGGATGTTTTATGAGATGGGAGATCAGTGGTCGTATAGCTACTGTTTTGTAGGGTACAGCTTCCAGGATTTGTTCAGAATTTCATGTAGCATCCTTGTATAGTTCCTATTTAGCTTTATCTTTAGTATTTAAACATCTATAAGACACATATGCTTAATATTCAGTTATCTAAACACAAAGAGAACCCTTTCAGAAATTCTCTAAAACTAAGTCCAATGGGGAAAAAATTATAATCTTCGAATGATTTTTTTAAGGCTCGTTAGGACTATTTGAAAGATATCATTTTTTTAAAGGTTGAACTCTTAAAAAAAAACAAAAAAACGGGACTTACTTTTAGAGATTGCTCCGCTTTACCCTTGATATTTACCTTATATTGCTGAGTGTTAAGCAAAGAGGTATCAAGTACCATTTTAAAGTCTTTGGTATAAAAAAGAGCCGGATATAAAATGCAAACAGCCTAATTCAGAATTTGAATTTGGGTTGCTATGTCTATTTATTACAATAATAACTGTTACAACATGAGTGCCCGCTGATTGGAAACACGGTACAGGATAAGTTATAAGTGCAATTTAACCATTATACAATTGCTCTGATAGCTTAGTTGGTGAAGCATTTGGTATTCATAATTGGGTATTTCTGAGGCAAAGGGGATGTAAGTTCAAATCTCACTAACAGCATATTTTCTATTATTGTTTTAAATATGTGCAGTTTTTTTTTATTGTGGTAGAAATGATGCCCTGAATATGGGGACAGATATTCCTTAAAATTCAAATTCAGTTTCTTTGTTTTTAATGGCATATCAACTTCATGAGTTATTTAATGCCAAAGTTATCATTATATAAGAAAAGTTGTGATACTATCTCCTAGTGGGGGCGGTGGGATAAGGGAATTTGTAACTTTTCCAAGGGTATTAGTCTGAACATAATTGTGTGATTGGAGTTCAAACTCACAATGAAGTTGTAGTCAAACATGCTAGCTACTATACCCAGAGACTTAAAAAAATTCATATTCATCCAGTCGTTTGGCAAATATTTGTTGTTATTCCTAATTTTAATCCTAATTCATTTCATAATAATATCAAGTATTCCTATCTAATGCAAATAATTTGCACACGGTTGTATGGTTTCAAGTACTCATAACTAATATGAATAATTATTACTCAATTTTAAGGCTTCAAGTAATGATTTCTATTTAATAATAGAAATGTTATTTCCTATCTTCCTTCCTGAAGGAATATATAAAATAACATATGTTTCATATTTCTGGATTATTCCTTTCTTGGTTGGGCTAAGTACTTTCTGCACCCTTTCATATGTATGAGTATTTACCATAATTATTGGCTGTTAATGCTAAATAAGGGATCTGTTTATAGGATAATATTCTTATAAGCTGTAAACAAATTAATGTGAATGAGTCAACGGCCTACTGATAAAAAAAGTTACACACTTTTGATCCATTCCTTTATACGTTCAAATTCTGTTGCAATGCTTTTATAGACTGTAAACAAACATTAAATAATGCAACTGTTTACAGTATAAGAATTTAAAAAATAAATAAATGCATCTATGTTGGTGCATCCAGGGTTGGATTAACTATTAAGCAAAATAAGCATGTGTGCTTAAGGCACCAAAATAGAATGGGGAACTGCAATTCTTCTTTTTCTCAAGAAGATATTATGCCTTGTAGCAACAAGATTGTATTTGTGATAAAAACCTAATGGAGGGAATCCCTATGGTGTCGTGGCTAACATGCTGAAATACAACACTGTAGTAAGTGAGTTCAAACACCAGTCAAGCTATTATATTCACTTTTGTACTAATACTCAAGGGAAAAATACAAACCCCTTTATCCCGAAAAGGTATGGGTTCAATAGTACCTCTACTTTTCTTCTATATGGATGGATTTGACATTAAATAAACCATGAAATTTGATATGCTGTTAAAAACAAAGAAACAAGCTAAGGAAAATTGGTTTTGTTGTACATATTCTTTATTTTATTTAATGTTTTATTAAGTAATACACACATTTCTTTGGGAAGTCCACATGGCATAGTGGCTAACTGTGACATTAAAGTAAGCAAGTTCAAATTCCAGTCATGCTATTATGTTCACTTTTGGACTCATACCCTTGAAAAACGCATGAACCCCTGTATCCCTCAGCTTTGAGTTGAATAGAACTACTACTGTTCTACAAAGATGACTTTAGTATTAAATAACTGTTGTGGCCCCGGAAAGGGTCACTAATGATAATGCAAACACGGATATTAGATAACAGATTATATTACACAAGAAAGATAGAGTAACATAGAAAAGGTAAGAAGTCTTGTACTGTTCGTATAACACCAATAGTGATCAGCCCTTCTGGCAGCAAAATCTCTGTACTAATAATGGTGAGAAGGGTCCATTATAGTAAGATGGGTAAGGTTCCCACAACAATAACTCAAGAAGGTTGACATGTTATTAAACAAAGAAACCAAACCGCATAAGCTAATGTAAAACTACTATAAAAAGAATGAACAATATTTTGTTCCGGTTAGTCCCCATGCCATAATTGCAAAAGTGTTCGACTGTAGCCTTGAAGTAAATGAGTTTGAACTCCAGTTAAGCTATTTCTTTCAGTTTTAGACTAATACTCTTGGGAAAGGTATGAACCTCCTAATCCCTCCTTTGCCCAGTTGGCTGGGGCTGAAGAATACACTGATTGAATCTCTGCAGATGGGTAAGACTCTCCCAATGAGTGTCCTGGATATGACACTAAAGAATCTGATTGTGAAACTCCAGTAATACTTGAGCTTTGGGGAATGCAGAGTACTCCTTCACTGCCATCATTCCAAGGTTCACTCTGGCCTGGAGTGGTAGCATCTGATAGGATCCTATCTATGGATTAAATAGAAGTTTGAAATTGAGAGTGGGTACTTATGCTAAACTGAATTGTTTGAAATAGAGCAGTTTGATCATTCAAGTGTGTGTAAACAATTGACTGATATTTAATTGAATTGTTAGTAATACATAGCAATACTCGAAAACATTAAACTATGCAAATGAATGATTGATAGTAAATAGAATTATTCGTGTTAGATAGAAATGAAAGTGAAACCATTTAACTGTGTGAAAAAATGAGTTCAGGTTCATTTAAATATCTCATCTACAAAATGTGTTTAGACATCATATATCTAATATATATATGCATAAAAAGGATTTGGTATTAAATAACCAACAGTGGTTGATATGCCATAAAGTCAAACCAAAGTTATCTCTCCTGCTATGGATTAAATAGTATCACTGCTGTTCTTCTACAGAGATGGCTTTGGCATTAAATAACTCACAAAGGTTGATATGCCATTAAACAAAAGAAACTAAATCAAACCAAACCCATTTTGTTTTTAACTATTTCTTGTTCATTTTCTGCACCTAATCTATTGTATTCTTGTCAAAAAGTGTTCGTTTTAATATATAGTATGATGTAAAAGGATAAGAGGAAAATTTTATAAGCTGACATCATATCTGCTGTTGATGACTTTTTTACCAATGGAATCCAAGCACTGCAACACCAATGGAAGAAGTGTGTAGACCGCAAGGAGAACTATATTGAAAAATAAACCTCATTTGTCCACATTCCATGAGAATATCTTGGTCAGCTTAGGAACTTTTCAGACAACCCTCATAGATTGTGTGAGGTAACAAGTTCCTGAATCAATCATTAAAGTACATAATATTTATAACATAAGAGGGGTGATATTTTAGATATTTGACCCTCATCATCAATAAGGTATACTAGCATATATTTCCTCTCCTAAATTAAAAGCAGTAACTTTATGTCTAGTTGTTATCTAGGAAGTGATTGAAAGGTATCTTTGTTGAGCTGTGCTTATAGCATCAAGTGTTTTTAATTCAGTCCAAGGTTCATTTGTAAATCTGTCACCTAATGTTGAAAAAGTTTTGGACTAATTGATCTACTCTTCTGCACTTAAATTCTGTTGCATTTCAGAATATTTTAGATTTTATAGGCTGTGTGGAAAAAAAAAAAAAAAGGATGTGTTCAATGATGCCACTTTGGCAGGCATATCATTGAGTCCTCAGCTCATTGATGAAGAAGCTTCATTTATTGGTTCATTTTGGCAACCTTACTTGAGGGTGACCCGAAGGCTCCTTTTTCAATAGCTATAACACTGAGGTGTAGGGGAGGGCACTACTCCATTCCCTGGATTGCTCCACTTTACAATTGATCCTTATGTTATAATGCTGAGCGTTAAACAAGGTGGCATCAAGTACCATTTTTTAAGTCTTTGGTATGACTCAATCTCAGATTGAACCTAGGTCTCCCAGACCATTGGCGAACACTCTACTCATTAGACCAACAGCCTGGTTCTCTTATGTTATTGCCAGAGCTTTATTTTCTAGAAAAATAAGAATTATGGTAACTTTTTACTAGCCACATTTCACTGTTAAAATTGCAAATCTTTTGTGCATGTGTGTGTATAAAATTGGCACAGCCTGGCAAACCTGCATGAACACTGAAAATAATATGGAAAATGGCATTTGTGTTCATGGTTATTGGAGCATTTGGATCACTCTCAAATCCTTGCAAAGGAAGAGTTTGAATTTTTAGGAAGATTCATGGTCATCCAGATGTTAGCATTGGTAAAATTTGACCCCCTCCCAGTTTGTTAATTATAAAGAAAATCATAAAAACATTCAAGCCCTTTAAGAAAACAAACAAAAAATATGAAATGCTTTTTAATATGTTAATCTCATAAAATGTTATTCAATTTATCTTGTATATATTCATAAAGTAATCTACATTTAGGCCTTATCAGTGCAAGCCAGTTAAAGATGTACACAAAATCTATAAATAAAATAGTAAAATATTTGTTATATCATACTGGTTTATGTTTTGTCTTCAGTCTAATAAAGAAACATCAAAATGCCTGGAGACATTTTATTCAAGAATAACATCATGAGTCACATAATGTGATGTCAATTCCTTTCCAGACTTGACAGATTACATAAGTATTTTTAGTTAGCCTTATCTATCTGTTTAGCATTATTATCCAGCTTCATATATTA
The DNA here is from genome assembly GCA_963585895.1 of Sepioteuthis lessoniana. Lineage (NCBI taxonomy): Eukaryota > Metazoa > Mollusca > Cephalopoda > Myopsida > Loliginidae > Sepioteuthis > Sepioteuthis lessoniana. The sequence continues at coordinate 73,315,130 of OY757914.1, forward strand.
TTTCTTTATTTAATTTATATGTGTAGATTAGAAATGGATAATAAATCTTTATAAATCTAGAACATATTCATTTCTTTTTTTCACTTGGTATAAGCCTGGATTAATTATTCATGGTTAATCTATAGGTAGACTACACAATTTAGTTTATATATCTTTCTTTCTTCTTTCACAATAACTTTCTATATTTCAGTCTTCCCCTTTTTTGCATCCCTTTGTGTAATTTTCTTTTTTCTTTTTAATTTTTCTCTCCTTCTAACCTCTTCACATCTTGTTTCTTTTTACTCATACTTTCTTTCTTTCTTTTTTCTTAAACTGAAGAAAACCAGCAGATATCCAGCCTGGTCAGCTAGGTGAGCTGTAGAATACACTAACTGTAGGATACTAAACCATATGATGGTGAGACTCCAGTCCTGGAGCTCGGGAGAATGTGTAGTACCTTTTCAATGTCATTAGTCCGATGTCAACACTAGCCCAAAGTATTAGTATCTGTTGGGATCCCATCTATGGGTCAGATAAAGTGTGCAAAGTATGAGTAATGTTGAAAAGAATTATTTGTGTTAAGTACCAATACTTCAAACCATTTAACTGTATGCAAACAAATGATTAATATCAAATAGAATTATTCATATTAGATAAGAACACTTGAAACTATTTCACTGTGTGCAAATAAATGCATTCAACCTCGTTCAAGATGTTTCCAACAAACTATTTGTTTACAAATCATATATGTAATACATATATATATATATATATATATATATATATATATATATATATATATATATATACACAGAATTTGGCATTAAATAGTCTACAAGGTCTGATATGTCTCTGAATAAAATAGTAAAATATTTGTTATATCATACTGGTTTATGTTTTGTCTTCAGTCTAATAAAGAAACATCAAAATGCCTGGAGACATTTTATTCAAGAATAACATCATGAGTCACATAATGTGATGTCAATGTGTATATATATATATATATATATATATATATATACACATAGAATTTGGCATTAAATAGTCTACAAGGTCTGATATGCCATAAAACTGATATCAGAATGAAAGAATTCTAATATTACAGATAAATAATGGATGCATTCATTAAATCCTGTTGTATATCATTCTTATGTATTCTTTCTGTTTTTAATTTTTCTATAGTGGTACCTTCATATTCATTGCTCTTGACTATCATTGATTTTTTTTGTTATGTCATCAGTTTGATGTGTTTATAGAAAATTTAATTTATATTTCATTGTACAAGCCTGGAATTAATTGTTTGAAACTTCATTAATGTAAATGGTCAAGAATTGTCTTGATTTCTACTGCTTCTGACAAACATCAGGAAGCAATTAGGGATATAAGTCAAAATACTACTGTATTTAAAGTAACACAATTCCTAAGGATATTAAGAATATTTTCAGGATGTTTGTATATCTTCTTATAAAAATAAGATAGTGAATTTCTTTTTAGAAATTTGCAATCCTCTTTTTATCAGCATTTCTTTAAAATATACAAGCATCATGAAATTATTCCTAATTTCTTAGATCTTAATTAATATTAAGCAAATTCTTCTTAATTTTTTAGAGCCTGAAAAAATTTAGGCAATATATTAGTTCATTTTAGCTTATATTTGTCTAAAAGCATCCCATAGTAGATATATTAAAATTGTTTAGATTTTTAAAGTAACATTCTTTAATGATTCAATTCTTATAGATTCTGGTTGAAACAAATTTCTATTATCTATAAATAAGAATATCTATAAATTAATACCAAAAATCCATACTGTAAATATTTTTTCACTTTCATTAAGAATCCCAAACTGAAATATTTATATAAATTCATAAAGGATAAAAACAAATTGCAGCATTCATTAAACAAGCCATAAAATTCCAAGAAGATTCCTTGTCTTAAAGCAGCCCCAAAGCTAAAAAATGAAGAATAAAGATTTCCAATGAAAAATCAAATGGGAGGAATTCTAATCATACTTTATTGCATCAAAAAATACGCCTCATACCAGTTTTCAACGAATTAAAACATCTGCAAAAAGGGCACGCCTTCCATTTGCGATAATGATATCCCAAGCAAGTATCAGAGTGAAAGATAGGAGGAGGAGGATGATTTGTGCACATAGGATTTCAGAAGATAAAAAAGGCGGGAAAAAATGCAGTAAAAAAAAATAAAAATCCGGCTGTAAAGAAAATCAATAACTTAAAAAATGCAAAAATTCTCAACTCGCTGCTACTATTTCCCCTTCCTCCTTCCCCTGTTTCTTTTTTTTTTCGCTCTCAAACCAACTGCGTCTTTAAAATTCCTCTCGTGACATTTCGGCATGTCACTGCCATAATTTTGTTGGTTTTTCAATTTAAGGCGATGCATAATTGTTTCTCTAATAAAGTTTGGCATCCCCAGGTTTTTATTTTTTTTAACTCATCTTTTTTTTTATTTTTAAAAATTTTTTCTTCTTTCTATCTTTGTCATCCTCTTTGTTCCTTTTTTTTCGACTGAATATTTTGAAACGAGCAAATTAAATTATCGCAGTTGAAAATCCTCTATTCATCCATGATTGGTTAAAGAGAATTGGAATCAAGCAAGTACATGTATGATGGTAGGGAGTATTTTAAGCCTCTTAAAAATGATTGGCTTGTTATTTTTACAGTGATTGTTTAGCTTAAATTCCATTGGTTATATTCAAGGTGGAGTATTGAAATTTTCTTTTATTATTGGCAGCACTCTCTAAAGGGTGTGGAGACTGTTTATGCTGAGATTGGTTATTTCACAAGGCTGTTTCAGGAACTATTCCTGTGAGTATCAATGTAAATTAGCTGGGCGGCTGTAATACCTTTTCTCCAATAGGTTTAAATATAAAATTGCTGCTAGATCTTTCTAGTCATCTGATTGGATGATAAAAGCAAACGGTGCTAAAATCATTTAACAAGAACCTTTTTTGCGATTGGTTAACAATTTAGTCAGGTTGACTGGTAACAAGTTTTCCTTAATAATTGCAATAAAAAGGCAAAAATGAAATAATAAATATAACAAGTGACATTAATCATTACAAGACTGGGCATTGTTTAATGATGAAGAGAGAAATTAGTCATTTATAACTCTTGGGTGTAAAAATCTATGTTCAAACACAGCCTTAAATGATGTGCTAAATTCTCGGTGGATATAACTGACCAGTCCTTCTAGCCTCTACCTTTGCAGGAATAAAATAAAAAAATAAAAAAAATAACAGACACATACAACCAATTTATTCTGATTGCCTGTGTTCAAAGGAAAGCTAGTCTCACATCTCTTTAAATGATTACCAATGCCGTGTGAATTTAGAACCTCAATAAGTCTGTGTTCTTTGATTTGAAAATGTTTGTTCTTCCCTGTAGAATTAGAAATATTCTTGGAGTATGATTAGGTTAATAATTGATGAGCTTCAAACGACATTGGAATGATGGACATGACCAAATGTATTTTATGTTTATTTGTCCAAATATAAGCCTTTCTGATTGGTTGAGAATCTAGGTCAAATTCAAGTTTGATTATCTGTGTGTTTTTCTTCACTTCAGGTAATATTTTTCCTAGTTGGATATACTCAGCTCATGTAAAGTATTTATTATTGTAAATATTTATAGCAGGCCTGTGGCAACCATTTTGATGCTTTAAACATAATTGCATTGTGGTATAAAGAAAAAAAATTGGAGAAATTTGATTTTTAAATTGAAAAAAAAAAATTTACAAACTTTGGAAAGACAATAAAATAAATATGAAACCTGTCAACCAGTACAAACCAAGGGCAAAATTTTAGGCATTATGTATTGGTTAGAGAGACAGGAGCACCAAAATTTATTAATCATTTCACTGAATTTACAATTGAACTTTATATAAATATACATATACTTATATATAGAGCTGTGCTATCTTATACAAAGTGGCACTTTGACTTATGTAGATAGATAGAGAGTTGTACTATTTTATGTCATTTCAATTTATATATTCAAAACAAAACTCATGTTGTTTTTGTGATAGTACTCAATATCTAGAACATATCCACCTGATATATTGGACAACAATTTGTACTATACATTTATGATAACTGATTTTAATGGCTTTTAGGTTTTGATAATCATTTTTATTCATTGTCTAATATTTTGATATATTGAACTTAATATACATATATTATATATAGAATTGTGGTATTTCTTGTTGAGTACCTCTTCGACTTATAAGATATAAAGATCGAGATATAGAAAGTTGTGCTATTTTCTACAGAGTGGCATTTCAACTCATATATATATATAACAAAACTCTTGTTGTTTTAGTAATAGAGCTCAATATTCAGAACAGAGCCCTTTAATAGTAATAATATTGGGCAATAATTTGTACTAGACATTTGTGATGGCTCCGATTTTAACGGTTTTTAGGCTTTAATAATAATTTTTATATAGTATTCAATATTTTGACTATATATATATATAGTTGTGCTATCTTATATTGAGTAGCACTTTGACTTATGACTTTAATTGGTTCCTGTAAGAGAGTGCTGTTAGTCAAAAGCAGCATAAGTGAAGACGATTTTGGGCCAATCTTGTATTTCTTTGCTGATCAATGCCTAAGGATGCCTTTTGTAATTATGAATCATGATTTTTTAAAAATCTATAAGGTTATTTTTTGATTTCCCTCTCAGCAGGTGATGCCCTATGCATAGAGTGTTATGCATGTAATCATTGCAGTGTGCCTGGTTTTTAGGAGCATTAATGAAGAACAAATTCTATAAACGTTTGTAAGAGATAAAATGATTGACCATGTACAATATTTATTAAGCTAAGGAGATCAACAACAATATTTTTTTTTCAAGTACTGTATTTCCAGGTGTCAAAAATGCTGTTTCTTTTTTGGCTGGAAGGAAGCATGCTATTTTATTCATTTATAAAAATGTTTTTAGGGGTATACCTATTTATTAGTAATACTATCTATTTAACTTGATTCAATGATAACATAGACAAGAAACTAACAATCACTTTATGCTAGAGACTGTGTCTTTGCCATCCTAACTTAGATATACAAGCTCAGTCACTGATATTGAGCACTCTTTATTTATAGATATAGAAAAATATTTTTATATATATGTTCGCCCATTGATATAATGGTTAGAGTGTTCACCAATCATTCCGAAGACTGGGGTTCAATCCCAGGTCAAGTCATACCAAAAACTTAAAAAATGGTACTAGATACCTACTTGATTAATACTCAGTTTTATTAGGTATGGATCATGGGTAAGTGGAGCATTCCACCAAGGAAAGGAGTAGCGCCCTTTTCAACACCTTGGTGTAATAGCTATTGAAAAGAGAGTATTTTGGTCACCCTCCTTATATGTGTGTGTGTGTGACTAACACAGCAAAAACTGCATATCATATTGAAATCTTTTACGAAAGAAATATACTTAAAGTGCAACTGAGAAAAAAATCTGTAAATTCTCAATGTCATGGAGATGAATATGAAATTCTTGTTTGAGTCCTTTACTATTTCCTAGATGCAAGAAATCTACAAAATATAAAAAGGAAATTGAAAGGATATACAAAAGTACCTAATTTTCTTTTTTTCCCCATCATTTAAAATATTACTTAATAACTTTTTTATTAGCTAAAAAGGAAAAGAGAAAAACAAAGGCATTAAATAAATTTTTGGTAGGGAATTTTTAAATTCTGTTAAAAACAATTTTAAAACATCTATTTCTGTTTCTAGCTTTCATTTTTTATTGTTTTAAATATCCACTTAGATTTTCTTTTTCTATCATCTTTTCTATGCATGTTTGTATGATACCAAATTAGAGTCCTAAATCATTTTCTAAATAAAAGATATCTGCCTAATATAGAATCAAACTGAAAAGATATACACAAATACCTAATTAGAATCTATATCAACCCAATGGTGAAATGTCCATAATGAAAAATTAACCATTAATTTCAGTTTGGTTATTTACTAAATTTAAATTAGTTTGGCACAAGGCCAGAAATATGAAGCACTCAGTAAGAGTCAAAATCATTGACAATGGTCTACTAGCCCATGCTCTATAACACTGCTAAAGGTGCCCTCTTAGATTTAAGTCCAAGCTGTTAAATAACAAAATTATGATCTCATTGAATAAGCAGTAGAAGCAGTAATCTTTTTTTAACAGGAATGTCAAACCAATTGTGTTAAGCTGTTGAAATCCTTAGCATCTCTCCTTCTCTCTCATATATATATATATATATATATATATATATATATATTATCTTTAGTTGCATTTCCTATTTAAGTATTTAAGCTATTCTCATTCTTTAAATTGAAATTGGTTTTAATCTTTTTGAAAATCATCTGAGAAATATTCCCAACATTCTTATTCCTACTTCTAACACTTAATAAAATGTAATCATTGCTACAACTAAGAATACAAAACTGTATTTCATCATATTACCTCCAAAAAACACAAATATATCTTTTGTAATTGATATTTTTTTCATTTAATTGGACTATCTTATTTGTCTATATTCTTTTTTATTTATGACATTTCGGCTGTATACCCTAATTTTTTTTTTCTGATGGTGTTTGATCTAATAGTCCCAGAAGAAGGCTGAGTATCCAGCCAAAATGTCATAAAAATATATACAAAAGGAATAGACTAATCAAAAGAATCTGTGAATTAAACAAAATATTATTGACCAAAAAATTATTATCAATTTACCATGTACTTGAAATAGAAAAGTTTTTTTTTTTTCAATTCCCAATAGAAAAATAATATCTTCAAAAAAGAATTAATAATTAAGGGTTCATATTAGTTCTGTTGTTCTAATTATATCTATCAATCTATCTGACCAAAACTTTTACTTCAAATCATAAAGCCTCTTATTTCATTTTAGTTATAGTTATTGCTTTTCCTCTTTATTTTCTTATTGGCCAAGTGGCTAGAGCGTTCGCCAATGGTCCAGGAGACCTGGGTTCAATCCCAGGTCATGTCTTACCAAAGACTTTAAAAATGGTACTTGATACCTTCTTGCTTAACACTCAGCAATATAAGGTATAGATCAAGGGTAAAGTGGAGCAATCCAGGGAAAGAAGTAGCATCCTCTCCTACACCTCGGTGTAGTAGCTATCGAAAAAGGAGCCTTCTGGTCGCCCTCGACTACAGTCGCCAACTTTACTTACCATTTAAATAACAAGAAGTTAAGTGATAATTTTCCCTGAGAGTATCACTACACGCTGTATCAAAACAATTAGAGCAATAATTTTCATTATACCAAATTATCATAACCAAATAGAATATATCCTGTTAAATGTTTACTGATTGGTGTGAAGAAAGAGAAAAAATGTTACATTATTTATGATTAGGTTTAAATTTACATGAACTCTTCACATTATCATTCTATCATTCTATCTTTTTTTAATATCACATGAATTAAACACTGAAAAAAAAATTCTTCTGTATTATCACGAGTGAAATTATTGTTTTACTCTTAGAAACCTGAGCCCTGACACCTATAGACACCTCCACCTGTGTTAGACTTAGCTATAAGCTAAATAAGCTATTGCTTAGGGCCACACACTCTAAGGGCCTCAGATTTCATATAGTTTAGGGGCTCAGCAGGTGAAAGTTGAACCCTGTCCACCACACAGGGATCCTGGTTGAAAAATAGCAGAGAATATAAAATGTGGTTATCAGTTATCTTACAGGCTTTTAAATAATAGATTACAACATTTTATAGGCAATAGCAATATAGAAAGGGAATCCCCAGCCAGAATTTCTGCAAGACATGCATGTGTTCTTTAAGGTAGTGACACAAATATTGCTCGCTCAGATTCTCAGGGTTAATAAAAGAAGCAAAAAAAATATTTGCATTATAAAATAAGAAAAACTTAAAAAGCCCTACTTTGCTGCAACTTAAACAAAAAAAGCAACTGTTTAGAATTATTATTGCAGTTATGATTATTACTGTTATTATCAAATAGGTAAAATCCTGCCAGACAACCAGGAGTTTTAGCTAGTAAAAATAATCAGTTTAAATCTAATGAATTTAATGATTTCATTGATAGAATTTAATGAAAAATTAACCATCAATTTCTGTTTATTCGTTTACAAAATTTAGGTTAGTTTAGTACAAAGCCAGAAATATGGAGCACCTAGTAAGAATCAAACTCATTTACAATGGTCTGCTAGCCAGTGCTCTAACTATTAAACCATAGAAGGTACCCTCTAAAATTTAAGTGTTATATGTAACAGAAAATGTTATATATTGATAATGATTTTTATCTAAAATATTCAGAAATTAAAAGTATAAAATCAATTTTTCTAATTTTATTAGAAAATCTTGAGGATTTGTCAATAATTGTTGATATTTATGGATTGTCATTGCATTCCACCTGCTCAAAATGTATTAATATGAAATTTGTTCATGAATATTTGACGTATATTTTTTTTGCTTTTTAAGTATAATTAAATAGGAAAGATATAAAAAATAAATCCATTATTGGTAATAATTCTAATCCTGATGTAATATTTCAGTGATACATGTTACAGCAAAGTAATCATGTGGAGAGCTGGTGTGCTAAGAATTAATTTCTTAACCTGATTCACCCACCTGGTATACTGATACTTGTTATATACAGGGTGTTTGAAAAAAAAAATTATATCATTTCATTTTGAAATGGCTGTCATTCACTCGACTTGACCCCTTGCAATTTTTTCTCCATAACTATGTGAAAAAAGTGGGTCTATGTACTCCACTTCCTCATTCAATTTTAATAAATAAATCTTATTTTGCTTAACATTAACCTGTTTAGTTTTGTTTGCCAAGACTATGTAGTTATATATTTACAACTCAAGTGATAGCAGCCATTACAAAAAGAAATGATATCAATTTTTCTGAAACACCCTCTGTGTGTGTATATATATATATATATATTCTCTTTAGTTGCATTACAGAGTGAAGTGTTTTTCTTTTCTTTATATTCAAATTGGTTTTAATCTTTAAAAAAATCTGTTTAATATTCCCAACATTCTTATTCCTTCTGTTAACACTTAATAAAAACCAATCATAGTTACAACCAAGAATATAAAATCAATCTCACCACTACATCTATGAAAAGCATAAATATGAACATATTGTCTTATAAAAAAATATGTACATATTGTCATTCATCTTTTTCTTTTAACTTGCTCTTTTCTAATAAACTGAACAAAAATAGCCCAGCATTTTAAGTCCTTTAACCTTGTAAAAAAGGTAATCCATTTTCAAAAATAGGTTCCTTGCTTTTAGTGCCAGTACAACCTGTTACATTTTACTCTATCAAATAACCATATTACTCTTAGAGTTCAAAATCTGGCTGGGTCAGTTTGTGCTCCCTCGAGTTCTTGGGAAAGGCATTAATCCAATTCTTCTTCCAGCTATAAGTAAGTACTTTCATGCCTTTCCCAAGGGCATCAATACGAAGTGAATTAAAACTGTTCCAATCAGAGTTTGAATCTGGTTTACTAGTTCCATTCTCTACACTGCAAACCATTAGCAGTTATTTTATAAATTATTAATTTATTAATTTTTGAAGTTAAGCATTGCATCTGGTCTTTCACATTAGTTTTCAAAACTCATTAGAATATATAGTCATTGTAGACATCAATTACAATCAAGAGATTTATTATTCAACTATGACATCTTATTTTCTTTGCTGAAATCAACATGGGATATTGAAACATTGAAAGAAATTTAGATCAAAATATTTTTTAAATAAATTCAAGATTTTAAATTATCTGAAACATTAATTCATGTATCAAAACTCACTTTATATTTTTCTATATATAGAGATTCTTAATTTACAGCCATAAAAGTATTTATCTTTTCATTTTCGAAGATGAGCGTTACACCTAGTTCAAACCAATTTTTTTAAATTTCTACCTTTCAAAATTGTACTTCTTGTATGGAGCTACTTTGATTATTAGCCTTTCAATTTTTGAAATTAAGTGTTACTCCATGTTCTTCTTATGTTTGAATATCAAGAAGCTTACAAAACTATTACTCCTGTATACATTGACATTGACTAACAACTAGATCTTCAAAATTCAACCTGTAGATGAGTATGTATTACACATTGTTGTTCTTTGCTTGATGCATATACTAAACTGATATAATAGAATGCTTTAAGATATTTGTTTAAATATTATGCAAATATACATATGAATCTTGTGCATTTCTTGATACACATACAGCTAATTGTTAATAGGGAGTTTGATCTTCACTATCGGCCCAGTATTTTGTCATGTGTCAAAACTATTACAGATATCACTGCTCAAATTATTTTACTATAATAACAAAAACAACAACAATTACTCTCAGTATGCAGTAAGTTTACCTGAGAAAAATTTCACTAATATAAGGCACTCAGTGAGAAACATACATATGAAAGTCGTAAAGTATCTGCAAGATTAGCTTGTTAATTTCTATTCCACAACAAGAAGGCACATTTTATTAGTATATGCGTATACATCTAGAAATACTTATTTCTAGATATGCATACAACCAATTGTTGGTAGTGAGTTTGGTCTTCACTTGGAGCCCAATACTTATGTTCATGTGTCAAAATTAATTGATGTCTCTGAAACAATGAAGGGATCAAATAAAGAATTTTGATCTAAAAGGCAGAAAAATGAAGAGGATCATCTGGATCCTTTAAAAATGTTAGCAGATTTAAACAGTCCAATAATATCATTATCAGAAAAAAAATAGTTTTATTAAGCTAAGACTCCACTATTTTGTTGGTGACACCTAATGATAAAAACCTCCCACAATTCTAGCTCTTCTCTGTAACTGAGGGTGAATACTTTTTACCAAACCCTTAATATGACTATATTCTAGGATACCATTTCCTAGGAGCATTAGAAAACATTTTATTTGGAGATACAAGAAGAAAATAATAAGATTTAGGAACATTTTGTTAATGAAATTGAAGAATAATAAATTTAATCAGGAATAATTCATCCCTATTTTCTAATCACTGTCTTAAACTATGTTTCAAGTTTTTGTAATTATATCTGCTGAAAGTAAATATATTCAGCTAAATTTGTTATTGCTATATTAATGTTATTATAAGGTACTCACCTTTAAGAGTTCTGAGTCTAATAGATCTGTTTGAAAATTATTTGTATTCAAGAGGACAGTGTGTAAAAAAAAAATAAAACCAACAAAAACTCTTAAGAAACAACTCCATAAAGAAATGTTAACAAGAACATACAATGAATGTGATTCCTTAACTTCAAGGCATGAATAACCCTAGACAAGTTGACATACCATTAAAATCAATCAATCAATCACTTTAAGGTCCCTTGTGGAGGAGATTCTACTCACTGTTGAATCACATCCTGTTTAGAGAACTTATATTGAAATTAATTGCAAATTTATAAATAAGAAGTACTCAATAGTAAATGTTTAATAGTTATCTCCCTTGAGAAATTATAACAATTTAGGAAGTGTGAAATAAAGCACCATATAATAAAGTTGCTAATTGGATTGAGAGATGTTTTATTCTATATCTGATTTTGATTCTATTGCCCTGACAAAGCTCTCCCTGTGGTGTGCTATTTCTGCTGTGTTAGAGTAATGTACAAAAATCAGATCATTAGGATATAGATAAGCATTTATGGATCTGAGTATGAGAATGAAAGTGTTTAACTCTTTTTCTGATTTGCACAGTCCTTCTTTAAATAGACAGATATGGAAGAAATCTTGTCAACTAGCGTAAAATAATTTTTTTATAATGTTAGTTTTTTAATAATAGATTATTATCTAAATAATATGGCTAAACCTTATTCTAAATCAATATTCTGAAGCTTTACCTGATAAAGTTACAAAAATAAGAGCAAACCTTTTAGAATAGGAAAAAAATCTCTCAGGTATTATTTTGCTTATAATAAATTGTTATTGGACAGCCATTTTAGTTACTTTTAATTGATATGTAAAGCAATTTATGTTAGATTTTTTAAATTTTTATACTCACAAAAATCTTTCTACAAGGCAAGATTTTTATTGTTATGGTAATATACATATAAAAATGGGATTATCATAGATATCAAATTGTTTAAATAATGACCATTATTTTTACACTATTTAATTGACTAGTTTCTATTATGAATAATAGAATTATCATCATTTATATAACATCATGAGATAATAAACTGTTTAAATAATGCCTTATTTTTGCATTTAAATGTGAAATAAATAAAATGTGAAATTATGTTTCAACATCTTGATTATTTTCAAACCACTTAATAGATTAGTTTCAATCATAAATAATACAATTATCATCTATACAACAGCTTCTGAAAGCACTTTAAAAAAACAATCACAAATAATTAGTCTACACAAAATCTAATTGAAAAAATATTTACAAATGAAAACACCCTTGAATATTCCAACCAAAACCATTATAATTAATTTTACATTTACCAAAGACTATTCATGCAATCCCATCAGTTATTGCAACTACTACAAAAGTTAAAAGTACTTCAAATATGATAATTATTTCTATGGCAACTATTAGGACTACTGCTGTTATTACTGTTGCTACGATTACTAATCATTCTATTCCGCTGCAACTGTCAATACCATTGCAACAGCTGCCACTGTTGTTGTTGCCGCTGCCGCTGCAGCTGCCGCTGCTAGGACGATGTTACATGTCATCACATTGCAGCGGGTGGGAAATCAACAGACTTCAATGAGCAAGCAATGCTGCCTCACTACTTGGCAGTATTTCAACATTCAATTAACTTCTAATTCACAGCACATTAAGTGAGTCGAGAAAGTGAAAGTAGAAAGTGGAAGTTGGATTTGCAAAGTGTAATGTTGTCTCAAAGCATGCCGCCTTGTCTCTATGTGCTGCAACAAGGCTGTTTGGCTAGCCCTATCCAAATAACTAAGCTTCCCCTCTCCAAAACATTCTTTCTATTCCCCCCTCACCAACCCAGTTCCATCATATACCCTTTTTTCTCTTTTTCTCTCTTCTAGAAGTTAGCTTATTCTTTGCACTACATACAGTTTTTCCTCTGTTCATTATGTAATAAGCAATTTCAGCCTTTTTCTCTTTCTTCTCTCTCTTCTTATACAAAGTTCTGACTCAGTTTTTTTTTTCTTAAAGAAGGGACAATAAAAAAAATAACCTATCTTTTTTTTCATAATTTCTCTCTTATCACAGATAATTCCAATATACTCTAACTTATCATTATAAGCAAACTATCCTTTACTCTTTCAATATTTTATCTCTAGTAATTCCTTTTTTCTGAGCAAAACACTATATTTTCTATCCTGAGGTAAATTTCCTGTTTTTCTATCTATCTTTCTCTTTCAAACCAACTTTCTCCCTCTCTTTTTAAAAATTCAGTATTGTATCTCTCTACCTTATTCCTATCTTTTCTTTCACTTCCAATTTAATTTTTTTTTAAATTTTTCCTTTAATATTGTATGTTTTGTTCCAGTTTCTTTCTTTCTCTTCCAAAGTAATTCTCTTTAATTTTTTCTTTAAGATTGCATCTCTCTATCTTGTTCCTATTGATCTCTCTCACTCTTTCTAAACTACAATCTCCTGTTTTTCCATTGAAGATTATGTTTTTCTATATCTTATTTGAATTTTTCTCTTCCTTTTTCCAGAGCAGCCATCTCTTATTTTTAATCTTTTTTTTAAGAGTATTTCTTTCTATTTCTCATTTCTATTTCTCATTTCCTTTTCAAAACTATATCCTGTTTTCCCGTGAAGATTGTGTCTTTCTTTATCTTGTTCCGATTGCCACCCCCTTATATTTTTCCATGTTTATACTGAACATTGTATCTTTCTATATTTTCAATTCTTTTTCCCTTCCAATTTTTTTTTTATTGAAGAAGGTGTCTTTCAATGTCTTGTTCTCTTTTGTTTCAGAAATAAGTCTTTTTATTTTCCACTAAAGATTTTGTCTCTATATTTTTGGTTCAATATTTCTCTCTCTTTTGCAAAGTAACAACTAATATTTTTCATTTAATAATCTATCACAATATCTTTTTTTCTATTTTTCTTCTTTCTTTTAAACAGCTATCATCCTCTTCTATATTTTCCATTGAAGATTGTATATTTCAGTATTATATTTTTATTCCTCCTTGCTTCTTAAAAAAAAAAACAACTATTTCTCTCTCCATTTTTCCATTTAAGAAGATGTCTCTCTCTGATTTTTCAAATTTTCTCTTTCTTTCCCAAAGCAACTAATTGGGACTCTATTTTTTTTTTCTGTGAATATGTATATATATCTACAATCTGGGCAAAAATTAAAGGACAATTGCTGACAACATAATCTTACTGCATTTTCAACTGCTTCTGTTCCAGCCAATATGAACACAACTATACAAGGAGTGATCAAAAAGTATCAAGACTGAATCTAGAAACTTTTTTTAACCCTTAGAACCCTAAGCCTCCCCTATTTGTTGGCCTCTACACCTTCAACTTCTGGCAAAAAAAAGCAAAGATGCAATCTGTTACTTAACAGCCTATTTAGCTGTTAAGTAACAGATCACATTTTATGATCATCAAGGTATACGGAAAGCATGGATTCACTTGACTGTCCTTCACCATCCATCCCTATTTGGTATCTTTTAGACGGCATCCAGTGTCCACACAGAGCTAATGAATGTGAGTTTTTGCTGGGTTGTAAGTGGCCATACAGCTACTGTTTTGTAAAGTGCTACTTCAATGTCAGAATGAAGATTTGAGAATGTGAGGGACAGAGGTGCTTTGACCAAGGCAAAACTCACAGAAATGACTGCTAAATGCCAAGAAGACTATTTTGAAGAAAATTAATGTTTCATTCATTATTCACTTGTGTCTTAGTTCAGTTTCAATCTTAGTGTCCTGAGTATGACACTAAACTGCATCTGATAGTGAGGTTCTAGTTCTGGAGAGAGTGGAATAACCCTTCTTTTCTATTACTACCAGGTCCACTCTGACTCAAAGTGGTAGTACCTGTTTGGGTCTCATCTATGAGTCAAATAGATGTGTTTAAAAATTGTTTGTAGTTGATAGCATAGGGTACACAAAAAAAACCTCTAAAGAAACAACTACACAAAAAATGAACATGGTTCCCTAACTTCTAGGCATAAGATAACCAAGAAAGGTTGAAATGCCATTAAACTCAATCAAGCTTTAGTCTTTCTGCTTTTTGAATAGACTTCATATTCATTTGAAGGTGTAGGATTCTTATCAGCATGGAAAATCATCAAGCTGAAATTTTTAATGTTTACTTCACTTTGATGCTTTTGGAAAAGGCATGAATTCATTTTTCCTTGTGCTCTGTTTCATTACCTTATATTTTCAAAAATGTCTTGTCATTATCATACCACAATGCTTGTCAGGAAAAGGAATGAGCACTTGGACATACATCTTTTTTTTTATAATTACTTACCTGTTCAGATGCTAACAACAAAATACTGTTACCTCCATTCTTAAGAGACACAGTCAAATCAATCATTCAAATATAAATCTTTAATTCTTTCTCTATTGTCTGTGGTGATAGTTAAATTTCTAAAACCATTCCATAATAGAAAACAAGAAAAAGAGCAAATAATGCAGGAAATTTATTGATTTTATCTAGAAAATGTTCTTTTCATTGTTCCAATACCAGTTCATAGCATTTACATTATCTTAACATTCTATAGCAATTTAAAGGTTCTTAAGTTAACTTTCTGCTGAAAAATACAACTATCTGGACATTCAGATGAGTCAATGCCTGTTTGAAAAAATATTAAGCCAGTCTTGACATATTTTTGGTAAAATACAGGATTGAACAAGTGCAATGTCTTTCTTACTCACTAGACATTTTTGTTTACTAAATTGAAATTTCTTATCACATGTAAGATTTGAGGATGTGGAGGTCACTATAAGGAATATAATAGTGAATCTTCACTTCAAATAAAAAATCAAAAGTGCTTTGACCATTGGAAAATTCACTGGAAAAAAAGTGTATTAAGGGCTAAGGGGACAATCTGGAAGAAAATATTTCATTCATTCTTCAATAATGTCCTTGATAAATGACAATACTTTTTTAAAACTTTTAATACACAACATATTGAAACTTGCTAAAATTTTAAAGTAAAACAAAAATTACAAAATTCAGCACTCAATCACCAGTTTTTCTTCCCAAGCAGCAAATGTAAAATTTATTTGTTCAGTAAATGGTAGAAGTTAATAAGAAGACTGGTGGAGTACTGGTATGGTCAGTGGACAGCTGTAAGAAAAATGAAATCTTGCCAACCAGTTTCAAAAGTAACCAACTTAGCACTTGAATACAATAGTATTTCCTATGTATTTTTAAAATTCTCTAACCAATGTAAAAAAAGTTATAAGATTTGGTAAACACAAGTTTAGTCTCAACATCTTATTAACACACTTCATACATAAGCCAGGAGGCACTCATAGCATAATGGCTATTCTTGTAGGAATTGGTGCTGGCAACCTAAGTTCAAATCCTGGACAAAGCTGTTTGCATTTCACATTGTTATAATACCCTTGGAAAAGGTATGAATTCAACTATTCTTTCATCAGCTGTGGTTAAATACTTGGGAAGACTGGGCTTTATAAACTTGGTTAGACAACCAGCTTAGGTAAAGGAAAACTCTGAATTTAAATGAGTTGTACTCCACTGAAAAAAATTGATCTTGTGTCACAGGGATTGGGTAAACGCATTGATGAACCTGTTCAGAACCTGAGCAAGGCTGTTTGTATTTCACTTGACCCTTGGAAAAGGCATAAATCCATCTCTTCTCCCTCCAATTTAGGGTATATAGTAGGGCAGACTGTTTTTTTTTTATTCTTTGTAGGACAACCAGTATAGAAGAAGGAAAACTCTGAATTCGTACTACTTGTACTCAGCTTAAAAATTGACTTTGTGCCATATCCTGCAAAGTAATTCGATAAATAACACCTCATACACAACATCGATGGAGCAGGATAGGTTTTGTTTTGTTTTGTCACAAAATCAGCCACAAGATCTTCTTCATAGTGTTTTTCTCCTTTTCAAACCACCTTCTTACCTTTGGGGGGGGTGTCCTCGTGGTGTAATGGTTAAAGCGATGAACTGCGGAATCGTAGTACACGAGTTCGTACTCCAGTCGCGCTATTACGTTCACTTTCGAGCAAATACCCTTGGGAAAGGTATGAACCCCCTTATTCTCCCTCCAGCTATGGGTAAATAGTAGGACGGACTAGGTTCTTCAGCCTTGGTGAGGCAACTAGTCTAGGAGAAGGAAAACTCTGAATTCAAAACCTGTTAAACTCCGCTTAAAAATTGACCTTGTGTCATATCCTGCTTGAGCGAAGGGGTTGGTAAATAGTACCTTCTTACCTTTAATAATGGTTTAATTATAACCTTAGTGCCTTCACCTGAAACACATGAAATAAAGATCTGATATTTATATAGACACGCTGTATATGAAATGACTGTGCACAATTATAAATAACAATACCAACAACTTTACATACTGATGGCTCTGTAGAAGTTTATAGACCAAATATAGTAATAAAAGATTTCAAAGAACATAAATACTAGGTCATAAATATGATCATCCCTTCTTTATCTCAGCAAAAGAATTTGATAAACTTTCAAAATGTTGGGACTGGGAATTAGAAATTGCTCAAATTTGGCATTCAAGCACAACCACTATTCCAGTTGTGGTAGGAGCACTAGGCATAATTAGTTTGGTTGGTTTCTTTGTTTAATGGCATATCAACTCTTTTTAGGTTATTTAATGCCAAAGCTATTCTCCTAGAAGAACAGTAGTGGTGCTATTTAACCCATAGCTGGGAGGATAAGAAGGTTCGTACCTTTCCCAAGGGTATTCGCCCTAAAGTGAACGTAATAGCGCGACTGGAGTACGAATTCGCATACTGCGATTCCGCAGTCTATCGCTTTAACCATTACACCACGAGGACACCCCCACTAGGCATAATTAAGAACACTAATGCACACATCAAGAAAACCCCAAGAAATCAAAGCTTATCTGAAAGGAAAAAGATTGTGAGCTCTGTTCACATATTCAGAAAATTCATCTCAATCTAATATATTCAATAAATTGCAAAGAAAAATCTTCATTTACCTCTGATCTCAAATGAAAAATTTTTTGAAGGAATGTATCAAACAGCAAATCAAAGAAGAATAAATAAATAATAATAGTAATAATAATAATAAAGTGAAATTTAAATTTGACCATACAAACAAATGGTATATGCACAACCCTGAATCTGTCCTGTAGAATGAAATTTCGAGATACACACAGATCACCTAATCTCAGCCAGAAGACCAGACCTAGTAATAATAAACAAAAAAAAAAGAACATATCAAATTGTGGACTTTGCTGTCCCTGCTGATCACAGTGGAAAATTGAAAAGAGGTGAAAAGAAAGATAAGTATCTAAACCTTGCTAGAGAACTGAAAAAACTATGGAACATAAAAATGATTGTGACTCCAGTTGTAATTGGGGTGATCATCATGGTTATTAAAGGATTGATACAAAAACTGGAGGACTTGGAAGTAAGGGGACAAGAGTAGACCATCCAAACTATTACATTATTAAGATCAACCAGAATACTGAGAAGAGTCCTGGAGACTTGAGGAGACTTGCTGTCACTCAAACTCTAGTGAAAAACAATTAACTCACACTGGTGTGAAAAACACTTAAAAGAGTAAAATGAAGTGAAAATTTTATATTTCAAACGTAAATTTTGCAAATGCTTCGTTTTTTAAAAATAATGGGGTTTGCTTCAAATATTGAAATACTAACATACAAAAATTTCCCACAAAGTTCCAGAAATATCTTAATGAGAGGCTTGGCACATTATCAACGTGTGTTGACAATTCATGATTTTTCATCAAAGTTTGACCTTTGCAGAATGAAATATGGATATGCCTTGAATAAATCCCAAATATTAGATAAAAAGATGTGGCTAGTATGCAAACATTTTATTTCATGTAAATTTTATAAAGACTGAACTTTTAAAAAATAATGGAATTCACTTCAAACACTGAAATACTAGCATTTAAGAATTTCTTGGGAAGTTCCAGAAATTTCTTAATGTGGGGTTTTGTACGTTGTCAAGTTGCATTGACAATTCATAATTTTTTGTCAAAGTCTGACCTTTGCAGAATAAAATATGAATAAGCCTGAATTAAATTTCAAAGTTAAAAGTTAGGAATTTCAAAGGCATAGGTATGTTTTATTTTATTAATCTAATTTTTCTTAAATGCCCAGGAAGAATACAGGTAACATCTGTGACTGGAGCACAGATAATAATCATCTCCTGCATCTGGTATAGCCACATTATATTACCCATAAAAAATGTCAAATCAAAATTAATGTGGGACCCAGATTAAAGGTTTGAGTGTCATGATTGGCAGATGCTCCCTTGATAGCCTGCACTGCAGATCCACTAAGCATCCTTCAAATGTTAGCTGTTCAAATTTTAGTTACACAAAGTAACATTTTAAGTGAGAGTCTCTAACAGAAAACAATGAACAAGAGAAGAGAACAAGAATGTACTTCACTATTATTTCAAAAGTAATCCTGCACAAAGATGGTCAACAAAAAGAATAATGGAAATTTGTGGTTTAATACAATAAGCCAGCGATTTTCTGACCAAGCTAGAATGATTTTAAACAAAGGTTGGTAATCTGACCTTGAGATACTAGAAATATGTGAAGAACATGAACAAGAGCCTCCATCCCAAACCAAAACATTAATCACTGAAATACAAGATCCCCCCACAACCCGAATTGAAATGTACTACACTGAAAATATAGGGAGTAGTACCCTCCCCAAAACCTTGGTGTAGTAGCAATTGAAAAGGGAGCCAACTTTACTTTTTATACTGAAAACCAAAACACCACAGGCTCTAACACCAAAAAACCAATGTTAATACAAGAAAACAAAATAAATGTTGAATTAAAAAAGAAAATCATGACTGGAAAGAAGTCTACATTACTATCCTTCAGGAACCAAGACTGGAAAAAAGTCTTAGTGGAAATCAAAAAGGTAAACAAATTAATACCAAATATCTTAACAGACAACATCACTAAACTAAACGAGCTTATTTATGCAGCAGCAAAACCAGTCTGCGATAAAATTGGTGTTCCTCTAAGGAACCAAACAGAAATACAAATCCTGGATGGGAAATTAGGCTGAAAGGACATATAAAGAAATTGCAAGAACAAGCAAAAGTGACGAGGAAGGAAAAATACCCAAGTGTATATTGAGATGAAAAGACCAAAACAAAACAGTAGATAAGTCTGACAGTGAAATGTGAAAAAATAAATAAAAATATATTAGTGAAAGAAGGGATACTCAAATGATAGTAGGACAAGAACAAGCAATTCAAACAAAACAGGACCTTCCAAAAAAGAAAATTCTACCAGCAAGTAGATACAAAAGAAACAAAACAATTTTGGCATAAAATATGGAAAGGGAAAGAACATAGCCCAGTAGGCTGCAGCTGTAGAATATCCTGTCTGTATCTCTGCAGAAGGGTAAGACTTCAACAGTGAGTGTTTTGGATATAACACTAAAGCATGTGATGGTGAGGCTCCAGTCCTGGAGCTTTAGGAAATGTGGAGTACTCCTTCATTACCATTACTATGTGGTCCACTCTGAACTGGAGTGGTAGTACCTGTTAGGGTCCCATCTATGGGTCAAATAGAACTGTTTAACCATTTAACTGTGTGCAGACAAATGACAGTTAAATTGAGTTATTGGTGTTACATAGCAATACTTGAAATCATTTAACTATGTGCAAACAAATTATCTTTGACTTATCTAAAATGTTTCCTTCAAACTTTTGGTTTACAAATTTCATATATATATATATATATATATACAGGATTTAGCATTAAATAAGTTACAAGGGTTGTTACTATTTACCAACCCCTCTGCTCGGGCAGGATATGACACAAGGTCAATTTTTAAGCGGAGTTTAACAGGTTTGAATTCAGAGTTTTCCTTCTCCTAGACTAGTTGCCTAACCAAGGCTGAAGAACCTAGTCTGTCCTACTATTTACCCATAGCTGGAGGGAGAATAATTGGATAAAAATTACAAGTTACAAGGGTTGATAGCTTATGAAACCCAACCAACCCAGAAAGAACCTAATAAAAAGGCCAAATGGATAAATAACATAAAAAAGAATTACAAGGACTCAAAGAAGCCCCTAAAGCAGAGATACACCTGGTATAATCCAAAGTAACACTCAAGAAAGTATTGAATAAGAAAACGCAAAGTTGTGATGGCATACCTCGATTCAGGTTTTAACAGATCCTGTCCATCTATGATTGACTCGCTCTACAACTGAGTAAATACCAAGAAGAAGCCTGATCCAGAAAGACCCCACAAAAAGAACAATCTCCACCAATTACAGACTGATAATATAATGGGTAGAGTATTTGCCATTGGTCCGGGAGACCTGGGTTTAATCCCAGGTCACATCATGTCAAAGACTTTAAAAATGGTACTTGATACCTCCTTGCTTAACACTCAGCAATATAAGGTACATGCCAAGGGTAAAGTGGAGCAATCCAGGGAAAGGAGTAGCATCCTGACCTACACCTTGGTGTAGTAGCTATTGAAAAGGGAGCCCTCTGGTCACCCTCAACTACAGTCACCATCATATATGATGTGGAAAATCTTGATCATACAGATTAAAGAAGAGATATATTACTTATTAGTATGCCATGGACTATTTCCAAAAGAACAGAAGTAATACCACTGGGAGAACAAGAGGAACAAGTGACGTATGATATGGTCCCACAAAATTAGATAATAGATTGTCAGAAAGTGTACCAAATATTCGACAATGTCATCATCTTCATCACAGAAGCCATGAAAATGAGGAATTAACAGCAGGAGGAAGAACTTTAGCAGAAGTGAAAAATCAGAGAAGCATCTTCCAGGAAAATTCACTTTTGCTATTATTAGCAATGATGTCTCTCAATTACATTCTTAAGAAGTCCACTGAGGGTTACAAATTTACAAAATCACAAAATAAGATTAATCACCTTATGTACATGGATGATATGAAGCTATTTGCAAAAAAAGGAAACAGAATTGGAAGCTCTGATACAAACAATAAGAATAAGGATACAGAAATGAAATTTGGCATAAAAAATGTGCCATGCTCATAAAGAAAAGTGGAAATAAAGAAATAAAAGAAAGAATAGAACAACCTAATCAGGAAAGAATCAAAACACTTGAAGAAAAGGAAAATTACAAGTACTTGGGGATATTGGAAGAGGACACCATCAAACAAGAGGAGATGAAAGAAAAAATAAGAAAAGAGTAACTCAGATGAATGAGAAAGCTTCTTGAAACCAAGCTCTGCTGCAGAAATCTCATCAAAGAGATAAACACCTGAGCCATCTCCCTTGAAAGATAATCGAGACCATTCTTAAAATGGACAAGAGATGAACTCAGACAAATAGATTAAAGGACAAGACAATTGATGACAATGCATAAGGCTTTACATCCAAAAGATGACAAAAACAGAAAATATGTGTTAGGAAGAGGAAGAAGAAGTGGACTCACCAGCATTGAAGATGGTGTGGATGCATCAATTCAAGAACTTGAAGACTACATTAAAAAGAGCAAAGAAAGAATAATTACAGTGGCCTGTAACAGCACTGATAACATACAGGCAAAGAGAACAACAATAAAAACTACAAAACAGAAATAGGAATAAAAACAACTGTATGGATATTTCAAGCAACAAACTGGCAAAATTTCACACAAGAAAATTTGGAGATAGCTACAAAAGGGAAACCTTAATAAAGAAACTGAATCTCTTCTAGTAGTAGCACAAAAAAACACCATAAGGACTAATTATATTGATGTGAAAATTGATAATATGCCACAGATTGGTTGGTCGGTTGGGTTTTATGGCATCTCAACCTTTGTAGGTTATTTAATACTGAATCCATTTTTATACAAATAAACAGTTCTATTTCAAATAATTCAGGTTAGCATAAGTACATAGTTTAATTGTTAAAAACATTTCTATTTCAAGTGATTCAGTTTTTTCATACAGTTCAAATTCAAAGAATTCAGTTTAGTATGAGTTGAGTTTTTGTTTTTACACAGTTAAATGTCAAAACTTCTATTTCAAACATTTCCGTTACGCATAAGTAAGCAGTTTACATGTCAAAACGGTTATATTTTGAGCTATTCAGTTTAGCCAAAGTACAGTTTCAATGTCAAACAGTTCTATTTCAAGCAATTTAGTTTTGCATAAATAGTTTCAATGTCAAACAGTTCTATTTCAAGCAATTCAGTTTCATATAAGTACACATTTCATTTCTATTTGACCCATAGATAGGACCCTATCAGGTGCTACCACTCCGGACCAGAGTGGACCTGGGAGCAATGGCAATGAAGGGGTGCTCCACATTCCCCAAAGCTCTAGTATTATTGGAACCTCACCCTCAGATTGTTTAGTGTCATATTCAGAACACGCATTTGCATAGGTACAATTGGTGTATTCTACAGCCCCAGCTGACTGGGCAAAATATGCCACAGAATAGCAAATGTTGGTTGTGTGGTGACATAGACAAAACAATTAATCACATAATAAATGAATGTAGAAAACTAGCGCAAAAGGGAGTTGAAGACGAAGCATGATAAGATGGGAAAGATGATCCACAGGGAATTGTAAAAGAAATTGAAATTTGACCATACAACCAAATGGTATATGCACAAACCAGAATCTGTCCAAGAGGATGAGACACATAAAATTCTCTAGGATTTTGACATACAAACGGATCACTTAATCCTATCCAGAACAGACCTAGTGATAATTAGCAAAAAAAGACAAACAAATACTTAGACCTTGCCAGAGAACTAAGAAAGTTGTGAAACAAAAGGGTGAGGGTTCAACCATTTGAAATTTGTAATGGTCCCAGAAGGTTTGGAAAGGGGACTGGAAGTATTGGAAATTGGAGGATGGATCGAGACTATTCAGACTACAGCATGGCTAAGATCAACCCGAATACTCAGAAGAGTCCTGGAGACTTGGGGAGACTTGCTGCCACTCAGATTTCAGTGAAATCCTATCAGCTAATGCTGGTGTGAAAAACTCACAAGGAACATAATGATAATTTATACAAAGAACACCTTGAGAACTTCATTATGCAATGATTGAAAAAAAATTTAAAACATTTTGCAGAAGAGTACTAACATAAGATGAATATTAAAAGAAAATGTAACTTATCAATAATTTTTTATAAGGATTGGAGCTGAACTTAAAGAATATATCTATTTGCTAAGATCATATAAGTCTGTGGCAAGAAAGTTTATATCTTTTTATTCAAAACCTACGTTTGAATGTTTCAGATGTCAAAGAGTAAGACATCAAAACCTGGGTGCAATAAAGATATTTACCAACCCCTCCGCTCGGGCAGGATATGACACAAGGTTGATTTTTTTTAAGTGGAGTTTAACAGGTTTGAATTCAGAGTTTTCCTTCTCCTAGACTAGTTGCCTCACCAAGACTGAAGAACCTAGTCTGTCCTACTATTTACCCATAGCTGGAGGGAGAATAATTGGATTCATACCTTTCCCAAGGGTATTAGAGCTATGTGAAATGCAATGAATCTCGTCCAGGATTTGAACTCGTGTCACCGTGTCCATTTCCTACGACAATAACCTAGGTGCTATAAAGCTGAAACTCTTGCATACATTTGTGTTTATTAAAACAAATCCTTATCTGAGATTGTCATGATCTTAGCTGTCTATAAGACCAGATTTCATTGTCTATCACTTTCTATCATATCTATCTTGTCCATTTCACACCATTTCATTCTGTTCATATTTATCTAATTATGTTTGATTCTATTTTTCTGTTTCATTCTATTCATTTCAGTCTATCTCAGTGTTCAATTCTATTTTTCCTAATTTGTTCATTTCTTTCAATCTCATCCAGTTCATTTCATATTGAATATGAATAATTGTTTAACAGACCTATTTTACCTTAGAAGCAACCTTGTTTAGGTCAGGAATGGATCTGAGAGTAAAGGATCTCAAAGAAGTAACTCAACACTGGGATCTTCAGAACTGGAGTTTCACCATCAGATGCAATTTAGTATTATACCCTGGATACCCCTATTGTAGTGGGGTCTTACCTCTCTGAAGATACAGTCATCATATTATAAACCCTGCCTATAAGATAGAAATTTAGAGCCAACTAGTAGACACTGTAACAATATGGCAGTCACCGATACCAGCGCTAAATGTAACACTATGGCTGGTAACCGATACCAGTGCCAAATGTAATACCATAGAGCACAACATTTGTAGTACTAAATGTAACACTACAGTTGTTACAGTACTTTTACTTTGGTCTTATCCTAGTAATAGCACCAAATGTGATACTATGGCTCTCACGATACTAAATGTGGTACTATCCTGGTAATGGTTCTTTATTCTGTGACTACCACGTGCATTTCCAGATAGTTTTTATATCAATATCTTGTGCCAAGGTTAGGGGATAGGGGATGACAATCCATCCGGAACTTCTTCTGATGGTCGGGCTGGTTCGTTGGAGCAAGTTGCCTGGGTGTTGGCAACTCAAAGACAAGAAGAACTCTTTGTCAACAATTAATAATCATTTATTGGAATCTATTGGTGTAACAATAATATGTCCAATATATTTATAGAAATTATTGCTTTATTATCCAGATATGCTGTTCATTGTTATGCAGATATCGAAGCACAAGAGAGAGAGAGAGAGAGCATGTAAGGGTCAATGAACAGAGACATGTTTGCTACTACACAGAATCACCATGCCCCTGCCATTGCCCTAAAGGACTCTTTGGATCTCAACTCAACTAACAACTGAACTCCAACTGACAAAATTTGCTAATTTTTATATATTCTAAATTCAGGTTGTTTTTAGTGTGATGTCGTCACACTTAGTAACTGTGTCGTCTCACACATGTCCCCAATTTTTCACAGTATTTTTTATTTCCTCAATCAAATTTATGACAGAACATGAACCTATTTTGTTTACAAGAAAAAGTTGGCCGTTTTCTTACTATACATATTTTCCCCTAGGTTTTTGTATTTCACATTTCTAAACATCCATCGTTAACTTAAACTTATTAATATCACCCCTCATGGTCCTGATGATGGTTCAGTAGAACCGAAACGCTATATTGTTGACCCATTAATAAATCATTCCTTCCACTTGGATCGTTGTTATCAGTTTTTCTACATATTGTCGGATTACTATCCTCTATTTACTCTTCATGTATATATATATATATATGTATTATAAATTTTATCAAACAGCATGTGAAAACATGTGCAATACCCTGTCCTCATCAGCAACTAACCAGGGGTGATGCCACAGTTTCCGTGGCTAAGATGGCACTGCTTCCCCTGGTGCCACTAGCAGCTTTTAACACTGGACAGGGTATGAAGACAAACAGAGTGAAAGTTACTCTTTGTAGTTTAAGTTCATAATGATGTAATATGCATTGCTTTCAGATATGTTGTTAACATTAATGTAAACATTCTATTTCTATTTACTGTAGAGGCATAATGCAATGCAACTATAGTGATTCTGCTATAGAAATGCATTACGAGTGATTTTGTTAAAGAAAAGCAAGATGAATAATTTTACTAAACAAATGTACTGTAAATTAATTTACAAAAAACATTACTAATGATTCTATTATAGAAAAGCAATACAAATCATTTCACTATACAGTTGTATTGAAAAATTATTTTACAATAGTAATGAATTATATATATACATATATATATATATATATATATATATATGAGGAAAAAATGATTGTTATTAATAATCTAATGTTCATACAGTCTAAATCTTCATATCTCTGTTTTCCCCTTTTACCAGTTCTTCTTTATCTCTCTCCTACCCTCATCACCCTTAATGGCTGCCTTAGTTATCAGCAATAAATCCCATGAAGTCTCATATGAGAGTAAACATGGAACCATATACCTGTATTTGATGATACTTATCTTAAATACTGTTCATGGGGTAAACTGATAACAGTTATGTCCCATCCACTTATCAAGCCTCAAAAATCTCTTGACATTTAATTTCTCCCACCCTCAGTCTTTCTTCCTCATCATCATCACATTTGTTATACCATGAAAATAAAAAAAATCAAGGGTGATAAGTTGTGGATAAGTGACTTAAAATTACTTTTAATTTATGAGATATGATCAAAAAGTATTGTGAGGGAAGGATTAATTGTTTAGAATTCAAATAAAGATGTGTGCATAGTTGAGCAACTTATATAATAAAGTGATGATGTTGAGACTGCTGTCAAGATGGAAGATGGATGAGACAAAGCCAAATTGAAAAAAATTATGATACCAATCTTGATACTTTTTTGAATGCATCTTGGTTTGGTTTCTTTGTTTTAATGGCATATCAACCTTTGTGGGATATTTCATGCCAAAACCTCATAGGAGGACAGTAGTGGTACTATTTAATGCATAGCTGGGGAAAGCATCTTGTCTGCTTAAAACTACATATCAGAAATTAATTATACTCCATAGTATAATCATTGTAATAAAATATGAATGGTTGAAGAAGAAGAAACAACAACAATAATAAAAATGATAATCCAATTATTCTCCCTCCAGCTATGGGTAAATAGTTGGACAGAGTAGGTTCTTCAGCCTTGGTGAGGCAACTAGTCTAGGAGAAGGAAAACTCTGAATTCAAACCTGTTAAACTCCACTTAAAAAATTTACCTTGTGTCATATCCTGCCCGAGCAGAGGGGTTGGTAAATATGATAATAAAAGTGATAATAAGTTTAAATTTGACCATACGAACTAATGGTATATGCATAACCAAGAATCTAATCTTGAAAATGAGATGTACAAAATTGTTTGAGATTTTGAGATACAAATGGATCATTTAATCTCAGCTATATGACCAGACCTTGAGACAGTTGAAAAAAAAGAGAACCTGCCTAATAGTGGACTTTGCCGTTCCAGCTGACCCCTGAGTAAAACTGAAGGAAAACAAAAAGAGAGATAGATACCTAGACCTTGCTAGAGAACAGAAAAAACTATAGAACATGAAAGTAATGGCAATACCAATTGTAACTAGCATGCTCAGTACTGTCACCAAAAAATTGGTACAGGAACTAGAGGACTTGGAAATGAGAGGATGTGTGAAGACCATTCAAACTACAGCATTGTTGAGATTGGCCAGAATACTAAGAAGAGTCCTGGAGTCTTGTGGAGATTTGCTATCAGTCAAACTCCAATGGAAAATCATCAGCTAATGCTGACATGAAAAACTCTCATCATTATTATCATCATTTATATAAAGAATATTTCCTTGGGAACTTCATTGTATAATCATTGCAAGAAATTATAAAACTTGCTAAAGAAGAAGAAATGATAATAATTAAATAATATATTCAAATCTTTGAAAGTAGCAAAAACTAGAAGATTAGTGTGATCTGTCTTATTTCACAAGAGAATAGCCTTAAAAAAAGTCATGAATCTAGAATTCTCCTGGCCTGGTTCTATATTCTTTGTAGTGCAACCCTCATTATAATAATTAGAACAGGAGTAAGTTCTTCATCTTACACGTTATTTTTTAATCATGCGTTGGCTTCTAATTGTATACTGTAAATAGGTGTGTATGAAAGGTTGTGTGTCTGTGAAACTGAAATTTAAAATATAAGTTCTTAGAATATAACACCTTTTATAACTGCACTAAACACTCAATTTGATGGTCTAATTTTGGGAATGTGTGTGAATGGGCTCACAGATTTATACTTACACATATAGATATATCATTCATTTTAGAAGTGACAAATATGGTATAAAAGCTTCAGGAAAATATACTGTTTGAAGAATTAAAAACTCCTTAAAATTTGAAGAATAGACTTGAATAAATCACACAGATATTTTAAGAAGTGAATGAGAAAAAGAGGAAAATCAATAAATATAAGATATCTATCTCAGTCATTTTTATCAATCTGAGATAGATATGATTATCTGTTCATCTGAGATAAATAGATATATATCAACAGAGATAGACAGAAGTTTAGGACACAAATTTATGAATTTAGATGAGAGAAGAAAAAGAGAATATTCAGGAATGAATGAGATAGAAGAGTGTAAATATGAATAATTACAGAAAGTAGAAAGAAACAACCTTTGTGAGGAAATGGATGGTGCAATAGGCATGGTAAGTATAAAGCAAGAAGACAAGTAAAAATGCAGGATTAAAAAAAAAGAAGAAGAAAAGAACCTGATAGAAAGAAAGAAATACAAATAAAGGTTGAAATAGAATGAAAAACAGAGAAAAAATCAAAGGAATGGTGAGGAAAGTAAAAAACTAAAGGAAAAAAAGGAAGAAATTGTAAATTGAAGAAATGGCTGATGGAACTAACAAAAAAAGGGAACAGAATCGGAATTGTTGATAGGTGAGGAAAATGGAGAATGAAAGGGATATGGTTTAGGTTGAAGAGTATAAAGGACAGTAAATTTGACATTCATTCATTCCCTGACTCATTCATCTGAATGAAAATAGAAGAATGACACTAGTTTTGTTTCGATTAAAACAAAAACAAAAAAAAATCACATCTCCTTGTAATCATTTACAGATATTTGATTTACCTAGAGTTTTCAAATACTTTCTTCCCTCTCCTAGCTTCATTTTTGTCTTTCTTTCTCTTTAAATTTTTTTCACTCATTTTTTTTCTAAGGATTTTTTTTATTTCATTCTTTTTTATCTTTCTTTCTTTGTGTATTTACATTTTTCTTGTTTAAACTTTTTGTTTTAGCCATCTGCATTTTCTTGTTTTTTATTATATAAACTTTTCTTGGATTTCCTTTTTGTTTTTTGTTTTTACTTGTTTGTAATGGTGGTAGGGTCAAGACAGGTGAGTTTCGAGAAGATGACATAATTTTCGTAATGTGAATGAATTAAAAACATTTTGTCTGGTGAACAGAGAAAGAACAAAAGAATTCTGTGAATACTCATTTATTAAAGTGTGTTACTTTGCAAAAGCTCATAAATAACTTGTGGGTATCTATAAACTCAAAGCAATAGCATTATCTAATAACATTTAAACATTACTTATATATTTATATATATATATATATATATATAGACATGTGTATGTATATATATATATATGGATATATGTGTGTTTGCGCATATTTATGTGTGGGTATATATAGATGTGTGTGCATAGCTGTGTATGAATGCATATGTATAGACAGACATAGTAATATTTGTATGTATGAGTATGAATGCACCTCTATTTGATTATATACATTTATATACAAGTATGCAGATAAATCTATCGATCTATCTGCACAAACACCCATACATTCATATACATAAATAAATCTATCCATTTATATATATATATATATACAAACACCCATACATGCATATATCTATCTATCTATCTATACTCACACACACATACACACACATATATACCTCCATATATAGAGAGAGAGAGAGCGAGATAGACATACACACACACACAGTCTACAGCTGAATGATAAAAAAAGCATTTACTTTACAGAACAAATGTTTATTTTTCAACATTATCGTCTTCCTTGTCAATTCACTTAATTTGGTAGTGAACAGTAATCACATAGATTAAATATTATGCAATGTTAATTTAAGATAAAATTTCAGCTATCAAGTATATGTCAGGTTGCAGCCTGATTAATGCTCCCTAATATTATAACTGAATATATACCCACACACACACACACACATATATATATATATATATATATATTTATATATATATATATATATATATATATATATAATTGTCATTTCAACAAACCTCTTAATTCTAATAGCTTAGATTCAAGAGTTAATGATATGTGAGAAGAAACAATTCAGTTTTAGGGGTGGGATGGATTGTGTAATGCTTATTAGCTATGGAAACTAAATCAGTGACTGGAGTTCAAATCCTGAATGAGGCTGTTTGTGTTACATTTTGTGCTAAGGTCCATTTGAAAGGCATGACTTCTTCTCTTATCCCCTTAGTTATGGGTAAATAGTTGACCAGACTGGGCCCTTTAGCTAAGGTAAGGCAACCAGTCTATGAGAACGAAAATTTTGAATTCAAACCTCCTATACTCCACTTAAAAATTTACCTTATGTTTCACCCTGCCAATGGCAGAAGGGTTGAGTTAATTCATAAGGACCAAAATTTAGTGCAGTCAACAATTAGGCTTGCATTTTCACTTGCAGTCAAGTCATGCTAAAAACAAAATATCCTGTTAAATCAACAAAGTTAAGGAAGTAATGAGCCTGTTCACTACTTAGGTGAATGACTATTTTGGAAAAGTAGACACTGTAAGCAACCTCTGGTCATGTCCTGTTGGCTGGGGCTGTAGAATATGCCGACTGCATCTCTGCAGAGGGATAAGACCCTGCCCCAATGAGTGTCCTGGGTATGACACTAAACAATCTGATGGTGAGGTTCCAGTGATGCTGGAAGTTTGGGGATTGCGGAGTATCCCTTTATTGCCATTGCTCCCATCCTGGCCCTGAGTGGTAGCACCTGAGAGGGCCCTATCTATGGGTTAAATATAACTAAACTGAGTACTTATGCTAAACTGAATTTTTTGAAATGGAACTGTACTTACACTAAACTGAATTGTTTAATATAGAACTGTTTTGACATTTAACTGTGTGTAAACAAAATCAATATCTATGCTAAACTGATTTTTTGAATTAGAACTGTTTGAATATGCTGAATAGCTTGAAATAGAAATGTTTTTGACAAACTGTGTACTCATGCTAAACTGAATTGCATGAAATAGAACTGATTATTAGTTTTAAAATGGATTTGGCATTAAATAACATACAAAGGTTAATATGCCATAAAACCCAACCAACCCCTGGTCTGTTTGCCAGACTAAGTCAAGCTTACTAAATAATAACAGGTAATCCTGTTTTGTGTTTCTCATTACAAAATTACCTAAATATTTTTTGATAGAATTAACCAAGTTTGTTTTGGTCTATCCTTCAAATATCTTGTTCAGAATTTACCAAGGAAATTGAATAGCTTAACTTGTTTACAATCTGGAAGAGTTGGCAAGCTTATAAGTTAATTTGAACTCCACTCCCTTTACTCAAAAAAGTCTTAAGGTCAGCTGCAAAAAATTGATCATATGATCTATGATTTGCTTGTCATAGGTAATTAGTAATCTCTTCCTGGCACTGGAGATTTTAAATAGATTTCCTTCTATTTGAATTCTTCATTCATAAAAATCTCAGAAATTTCAATTTAGATATACGAAGATCATTAAATAAGTTCCCAGACTTTTTTCATATGAGCACTTTTATTGATAGTACACACATGAAACTCTAATCTCCTCTGGCTACAATGCACTTGTTCTACCATTCCAACACCTTCTGGAAGGCCTCATGGAAGTCCTCTTGTGTGAGCGTGTCAATGACCTTCATCACAGCCTCTTTCATCTCCTCAATTGTTTCATAATGACAGCCTCTGAGCTTAGGGAATAACCAAAAGTCACAGGGAACAAGGTCTGGACTATAGGGAGGGTGACAAACTGTCGATGCCCATCTTGGTCAAATAGTCTGTGACAACGATGGAGTTGTGGACTGGTGTATTGTCCTGGTGGAAATGCCACTGGCCCGATTTGAAGAGTGCTGGTCTCTTCCGATGGAATCTCTTCCTGAACTCCCTTAAAACCTCAACATAGTAACCCTAACCCTAACCCTTTGGCCAATCAACTGTAGTGTATTGACTTCGTTACTCCTCCCACACCTCTCATCATCCCTCACAGACACAGTGCCTTCCTTGAATCTCTTATGCCACTCAAAAACTGATGCTTGATTCATGCAAGAGGGTCGAAAAGCAGTTTAAAGCATTCCATATGTTTCTGTGGCAGCATTTTGTCCAAGTTTAAAACAGAATTTTATTGCATATCATTCTTCTAAGGTGTCAGATTTCATTTTTGAAATTCCCCAGCAGTGACAATCAGACTTTAGTAGGATGTATTCCAATTGCTGCTGTAGTAGTTCATTTGAACCTGAAATCATAAAAATTGGTCAGTTATCTCATAGGATGTATAGCAATAACATACTGAATGTTCAAGAGTCTATGACAATCTTAAATGCCTGTACAAAAAAAGTCTGTAAACTTGTTGTATGCACCATGTAGCTACATATCATCTTTCATTTATGTCTATTAGAAGTTGTTGAAAAATCCTTGGCCCAATCAAGAAGGAATTAACCTTTTTAATTATTATTGATTTTTTAAGGGTTATAAAATCCTTAGAAGCAATGTGAAAAGTGAACTGAACATCAAGATAAATATGTGGAATTATATGTTTGTTTCATGACTCTAATCTGTGGGTCATGGTAATCTTTTGATGGCTGTTTTTATTCTCCTCTGTAGAAGCCACCCTTATACTTGAGCAGCAGTAGTTCCCTGATCGAACTATTTGATCCTGGCCATTGAACCATAGGATTCATATGCCTAGGACAGGATTAGGCATTATGTTGAACTATCAGAGGCTTTATCCACTCTCCATTACGTCTACCCTGCTGCTTCCCATGGCTTTTGTAAAAAATAAAAAATTTTTCCTCACTCTTTTTCATACCTGCTTCAGTCAATATTAAGTTTTAACTTAGTTAAAGTCCACGATTATTTCTTTTTTTAAAAAATTTCATCAAAGTCCTTATTTATGGTTCTTTGTATCCTTATAGGCATTCTATTTTACGCTTACTTAGGTTTTCAGTTTCAAATAAAGTCCAATAGTATTAGTTTCTCTTGGTTACATTCAAATGTAACTTGGGATTACAGTAGATGTCTTAGCATTTAAAGCACAGAGAGTATATAGCAGTGATTTTACAAATTAAAAATAAAATCATTCATGCATTTTTAAATGACAATGTAGTAAAAACAATAAATTACTAACCATTTTTTTAAACTCTGCCTGTCTTAGAGTGGATTTGCTTGTATCTTCAAAGTATGGTTGGGATGTGACCTTGAGGACCTGCCGGAAGCGATGGACGAAAGAGAAGGTTGGCGGGAGAAAGTCTGGGATATCCATGCTGATGGTGTGACATGATGATGTTGACTCTAGGTTTTTCTCTTCTTGGTTGGGTTGACAACTTTTCTGCTCTACTTTCATATTTTTTTAAGCAAATAAATGTTTATAGGTATTTACTAAGCTCTACAGAGTTGACCACAAGAATTTGTAAGCCAGTAAGGACTTAACTCTCTTACATCATCAAGACATGCCAAAAGCACAAACTCTTTTGACTCTCTCTCGACATTCATCCCTATCAACCATTGTTCTTCATACGTTCACTCAATGTCTTCTAGCATATGCACAGAGCAGATGAATGTAAATTTTTGCCGTTTTGGCCAACACTGGTGTGTTCGTGTGTAAGAATCCATCGGAGAATGTTGCTATTGAGTTCATCCTTACTTTTCCAGACAGGATAACTTGAAAAAAAGCATCTTTACTTAAAAGAAGAAACCCAACAAATACCAATTGGTAGAAATTCAAGAAAGCTCAGATTTTAATACAGACAAAAAAAATATATTCATAAAAAATCATTTTTGTCAAGACCAGGTCGGATCTTCTGAGAGAATTCATTACCAGTGGGGGTAAATTAGAAAAATGTATAAGACACTGGGATAAACCCCTCAAACTGGTTCTGTCTCAACCAAACAAGGACTTATGGTAAATCTACGTACATACAGATACATAAAGTAAAAAAAATTTCTCATGCACACATAATCTGTCATTGAATATGCATATATACATAATCTCTGAGATATATATATATAGATATTGATATATTTTGAAATTATGTTAAACTTGCTATTTTTTTTTTTCTAAATATGTCTACCCAAACCTGATTAGCACTAAGTGACCTCAAAGGGGAAGTAACTCTTATCTCAAGACCCTTAGTCTGATCACTTGATGAGATAATAGAGGCACAATTAAGTAATTAAATATATGCTTTCACCTCAGCCTTTTCCTTAATTTGATTATTCAATGTTATTTATTTTTATTTATTCTATTTTTTTGTAGTTATGGATAAATTTTTCTTCCTGATAAAAGGCTTGCAAACCTCAGTTTTTTCTGATTTTCTCTTTCAACTTTCATCAATTCTTGTTTTATTTTATTTATTTAGAATTTATGTGTCCCCTTTCATATAATTTTTTTTTTGTTTGTTTCAGTGTCTAATTTTCTTCAATTTCCTTTTGTTTTTCTTCCATTTTCATAATCTGTCTTTATCTTTCTTTTCTATTTTCTTTTTTTCTGTTTAGAGTTTTCTCTTTTATTGTCTTTTTATTTTCTTCCTACCAGTTCTAGTTTTATTGTATATATATATATATATATATATATATATATATATATATATATATATATATGCAATAAAACTGTTGGAGAATAAAAAGGTAGGAGAATTATATATATATATATATATATATATATATATATATATATATCTATATATATATATAATTCTCCTACATTTTTATTTCATTTTTACCCATATACTCTCTCTTGCTCCTAATTATTTTTTCTCCTGCTCTCTCTCATCTTCTTCTTAACCTCTTTACTCTCTCTTCGATTTTGTTTTTCTTCTTTTCTCTATCATACTTTTATTTTCTTTTTCTTTTACTTTTTTTTTTTATTAATTCTACTTTACTCTTTCTCCTACCTTCTTACTTCATGTTTTCTCTCTCTCTCTTTCTTTCCCTCTCTCTCTCTCTCTCTCTCATTTTCTTTTTATTCTTTTTTTTTTTACTTATTTTCTTTTTCTCATTTATTTTCCTCTCACTTTATTTCCTCTTTCTTCTTTTCTCTCTGTTTTATCTTATTTTCTCTTCATTCTAATTTTATATCTTACTTTCATTTCCCTCACATTTTGTTTCTTGTTTCTCCTCTTCTTTATCTCTTATTTCCTTTATTTCTATTTTCTCCTTTCTCTTTCTCTTCAACTTTGTTTTCTCTCTACATTTATCTCATATTTTTTCTTTTTCTTCTTTCTTATTTTTTTTCTCTTCTCTTGTTGTCCCTTGCTTTTTTCTCTCTTTCTCCTTAATCTACTTTTCTTTTTCTCTTCTTCTCAGTTTTCAACTTACCTTTTTTTTTTTCTCTTCTTTCTCTCGCTTTCCGATTTGATTTCTTTTCCTCTTATTTTTCTCTGTCTTTTCCTTTCTCTACTGCTTTTTCTCTTCTTTTCATTCATCGATTTTCTTTTTTTCTTCTTTTTCTTCCGTTTTTAGATTTTTTCTCCTCTCTCTCTCTCTCTCTCTCTCTCTCTCTCTCAATTTACTTTTTCTTCTATATTTTCTTTCCCTCTCTTTGCACTCTCTCTCTTTCTCTCTCTCTCAACTACTTTTTTCTCTTCTTCCAGCTCTTCTGCTCATTTTCTTCTTTCTCTTCCATTTTAGGATTTTTTCTCTCTCACTTGATTTCCCTTTTCCTCTGTCTTTTCTTTTTCATTCTCTTATTTCTCCCTATTATTTTTTCTATTTTTTCCACTCCTACTTATTTTTTATTTTCTCTCTCTTCTTTCTCCTACTTCCATATTTTCAACTGTCATTCTCTCTCCTCCATTTTTTCCCTTATTTTCCTCTCTTTTTCTCTATCTTTCATTTGATTTTGTTCTTTCTCTTATTCTGCTCTATATTTTCTTTTCCTCTGTTTTTTCTCTATTTACTACTTTTGCCTCTTCTTCCCACACTTGTGGTCATTTTCTTTTTTCTCTTCTTTCTCATTACTCTCTTGCTATTTGATTTCCTTTTACCTATAGCTTTTCTTTTTCACTCTCTTCTCACTCTATCAACTACTTTTTACTCTTCTCCCCATTCTTCTGCTTATTTTCTTTTTCCTCTTTCTCTTCTCTTTTATGATTTATTCTTATTCTCTCTCTCTCATTTATTTTCAACAGACTCTCTTTGTCCTTCATTTTTTCTCTCTCTCTCTCTCTCTTTTTTTTAACTGTCTCTCTTTCTCCTCTGTTTTTTTCTCTCTCCTAATCTCTTCTATCCAGACAACTCTTCAATGATAATTCCATCTATTTACTGATTAACTGAAAAAGCAACTTTCTTTTTACATTTTCTTATCTTTGTGAGAATGAAGAGGAAATGGTTTACATATCATCAAGGGGCCAGCTGACTTGGCAGCAGCAATTATAATTATTTCATCATATAACAACTTCTATAATAATTATAGCTTGATGATGATGATGATGCTTGTGGCAGATTTTTTTTTTTTTTGGTGTTAATATTTTCCTATTATGTTCTTTTTTAGCTTTGAACTCAATCAAATGTTTTCATTCTTCTCTTTTTTTGTCATAAAAGACAAGTACTGTTTTTTTTTATTATCTCATTAACCAGTTTGAATTAATGCATTGTACTTTTCAACTTTTCACCCATTACCAGTTTTGCTGCAGTAACTTACTTCTGAAAATTAGGGACAAAATGTACATTGGGCTCTTTGGAAAAATTGATTCACACTTGGGAATGGTGGCGGTATTGTCATACAAGTTAAAAAATTAGACAAAGGGTTTCATATTCATAGGTTCACATAATCCCTTTTTCTTTCTCCTATACAGTCTCAAATATATATATATTTTTATGATTTGGTTTGGTTTTGTTGCATGGCATAACAACCATTGTAGGTTATTTAATGCCAAATCCTATTTATACATATACATTAAATACATATGATTTGTAAAGACATTTTGTTGATAACATTTTTAAACAAGCTTGAGCACATTTTTTAGCACACAGTGAAATGGTTTCAAGTATTGCGATGTAAGAGTAACAATCTAACATCAGTCATTTGTTTGCACACATTTAAATAGATATACCTATGATTTGTAAGTGAATAGTTTATAGGTAGTTTAATTTTCAAATGAGTTAAAACTAATTTGTTTGTACACTAGTATTGGTATTATTTCTACATGTTTAGATTTTTCAATTATTGGCATCTAACACACAAATTCTATTAAATATTAATCCTTTGCTTGCATACTATGAAGTGGTTAAAAGTATTGCTATTTAACACTAATTATTTTACTGAACACCATTCATTCATTTGCACACAGTAAAATGGTTCCAAGTATTGCTATGTAACATTAACTGTTCAATTAAACATCAGTTATTTGTTTACACACAGTTAAATGATCAAACAATTCTATTTCTAACAATTTAATTTTGCATAAGTCATTTGCTTGCACACAGTTTAAATGTCAAACTGGTGTTTCACCATCAGATTGTTTATTGTCATATCCAGAACACTCGTTGGAGGGAGTTTTACTCTTCTGCAGAGATGCAGTTGGTATACTCTATAGTTCTAACCAACTGAGTAGCAACAAAGATGAAGATACTAGTTTGAATAATTGATTGAATAATGATAATGTTTCATCTCAATACTTCAGAAAATAGGTATGCCAGAGAATGGTCAAACTGATGATGAAGATAGTTGTCTGAATAATTGATGGAATAATGATAAAACTCAATATTTTGAAATTTTTATATATATTCATCCTTAGAGAGAGAGAGAGAGATGTGTGCAGGTGATCTAATTATAAACATGCATAATGGAATTTGTATGTTGGCTGAGATATGGTTTCATGCCTTTCTCAATAGGAAGTGCACACAAACAATCTTCTCTCAATGATTTGTGTAAAATAGTAGGATAAATTGGGATCTCTAGCCTAGGTGAAACAACATCTTGGAGAAGGAGACTTGTAAATTTAATGCTCCCTGCCAACATGTTTATCAATCTGTCTTCAGTTTCTCCCATGAATAAGTACACTCCAAAAATTTTTAATAAAATCTTAATTTTCTTCAGAATCAAATATATCAGGATTTTATTAGGGGTGTGTCCTCATGGTGTAATGGTTAAAGCGATGGACTGCGGAATCGTAGTAAGTGAATTTGTACTCCAGTTGCGCTATTACATTCACTTTCGGGCAAATGCCCTTGGGAAAGATATGAACCCCCTTATGCTCCTAGCTATGGGTTAAATAGTACCACTACAGTTCAGAATGGTTTTGGCATTAAATAACCTACAAAGGTTGATATGCCATTAAACAAAGAAACCGAACCCAACCAAACCAGGATTTTATTATTTCTAGTGAAATATTATCAAATCAAAGAGGATACTATTAAATACTATTTATTCAAAAGAATTCTGTAACCAAAAGTAAAATTTAAAAACCTCTCTAAGCAAAAATAAAATTGTACAAATATATGAAGTGCACTTATTTTTTAACTGCTACATATTCATATTTTTTGTTATATAGTTTCAATGCTGTAGAGTTTGGTTATAAATAATACATTATACAATCAAAACAGATATTATTATGTTCCATGAGAAATGATAAAATACTGGTATCTTTGGTTTAGAAGAAAAATCAATCTTTTTATTTAA
The DNA here is from genome assembly GCA_963585895.1 of Sepioteuthis lessoniana. Taxonomy (NCBI): domain Eukaryota; kingdom Metazoa; phylum Mollusca; class Cephalopoda; order Myopsida; family Loliginidae; genus Sepioteuthis; species Sepioteuthis lessoniana. The sequence goes on from OY757914.1 coordinate 73,354,614, forward strand.
AAAATCAAGAAAGATGTAGTTATTTCTTGGCAATACTGTATGCACACACACACACACACACACACACACACACACACACACACACACACACACACATATATGTATGTATATATAGTATTGCGGAACAAATGACTGAAGACTATAAGATCTTAAATCCCATTGCAGATTGGCTATAGAATCGTGCACAAAGAAAGCAAGTTTGAATTTCAAACCAGATCAAAAGTAGCTTCCCAGAAGCCATCAGGCTATTCTAGACTCTTTGAAATTCTACAATCAGATTTTATTGTAATTTTGTTTTTAAGGTTTTGATTTTTAATACTATTATAAACAATAAAACTCAAATTGAAGTCACAGTGTCATGACCTTGGTTGAGAACTTCCCCTTTTTAAGTATTTATACTAAGACAACTATATTCATTTTTGACTTCAATGTGACTCTACATTTATGACAATTCATATACCAATAAGATCTTTAAAATGAAGTATTTCTAATGATTAATTTTTCAAATCCTTTCCTTTTTTTGTCCGTTTTTATCATTCTATAATTGTTAGCATACACCAGTGATAAAAAGAGAATAGCTTCCATGCTTTTTACTAACAACTGTAGAATGACAATTTGGGAGTAATGATAAAATAATTAAGATGAAATAAATACTAGTAAAAAGATTAATGATAATTGGCAATGTCTCGTCTTAAAATGTGAATAAAAACAGTTTATTGTATCATAATCTGTATCTGTTTCCAATAGTTTAAGCAGCAATGAGACTGCTCATTACTTCAATGTTAGATCAGTTTGGAGTAGCAGGTAATGTAAGCAATCTGAGGCCACCATCCCTGACTAAGCAAATCTTATTAATTTCCTATAGCCTCATATAGTACAGGGTGTGGTAGAAAAACCTAGCACGTTTTAAACTGATATCTTTGTCGTGAAAGTGAACTTAGGCAAGTGGGAATGATAGTTCCATGTAGCCAATATCTTTCTATTTATTTTTTTAAGATATGATCAGTCATGACCCTGGCTTGAACCAGCCATATTTTTAAAGGTTGACAAAAAGACTACCTCACAGTCTGAACATTTTCTTGAGTTTGAGTGCTATCAGGTGTTTTTGTTTTGTTTTGATTTTTCAACCAATAAACCAGTTGTTCTGAAGTTTTCGATCCACAGCAATATCAATTTTCTATTTGGAATCGCATCATTCTGACACGACATGAAATGAGCACAAAAAGCTCTCAGCATAGCAATTACAGATTCATCAGTCTTAAAAAATGTTTTAACCATACATGTACAGTATGCTCTGGTCTTAACCATGATTGTAATTGATCATATCAAAAAATGGTAAGACATTTGCTAGATTGCACCACACAGGTTACATTTAAAAATGAGGGAGATATTTCTGCAGCACATTGTTTAATGATTATTGAGTTAGACTTTTAAAATCTGACAAGTGAGTTTGATTCTCAGTGGGTGCCATATATTTCTGGCCTTCTGCAACAAACTAAGCTCTACATAGTAAATAACTATAAATTAGAGATACCTTCCAGGTATAAAGTTATTGAATAAGGCAAGTATACTATATTACTAGTGGGTGCTTCATACTTTTGGCCTTTTACCAAACTAAGCAAAGCTAAGTAATGGACTACAATGTAATTTGTCTAAATTGTAGGATGAATAGATTGATACGATTTTCAATTACTTCTGAATCTTGCTCATATTTTCAAAGTTCCAGATTTATGCAATTTCATATCATTTTAAAAACATCTTATATGTCATCATCATTATTATTATAGTTATTTATTTCCTCTTTCAGTCTCATTGCCATTATCTTCGATTCACTAAGAGAAAGCATATACAATAACAGCTCCTGACACCTACTGTTTCTCTTTATAGGTAAGTATAGAGGGTAAACATTGTGTAGATTAAAAAACACTGGATTGTTGGGGTGGGTTTTAGGAAACAGTACCTGTCAAAAGAGTGTTTTAACCCTCTCCTCTACCCCATCTCAAACACTGTGTGTGCATGGGAAGTGGTGGAGTATAGCTGATATCACAATGGGAATCTGCAGGCATGCACATAGGGATAATGAATTTTGTTTTTTGTTTTGTTGTCTTTATCATAGTTTCCTTCTCCCTTCCAATAGAATCTGAGATGGAACATTATCGCCATCTTATAGAGATGTGTCTGCATTGGAATTAATCTTTTCAGAAAAACAGGATGGCAGTACTCTCAACCCTGGGGTGAAAAAACATTTGCTCTTTATATAAGTTATTTGAGTGTGTGTGTAGACAGATAGGTAGGTCAGACTGAGATAGCTTGCTAGTTAGATAATTCTGAGCTTGCTAGATAGCTTGATAGATAGATTAGAGATAACTAGCAACCTAGCTAGAGAGATCGGATTAAGATTGCTTACTAGATGGATGGATGGATGGATGGATAAGTGATACTGAGATAGCAGGCTAGCTAGGTCTGAGGCAGATAGTTAGCTACCAAGGTTGTACTGAGCTAGCTAGCTAGCTAACTAAATAAGTCAGAATGCTGGCTAGTGTTTGTCATTGCAACTTTCATGCTAAAAGAACTATTGAAGTGTTTGTTTTTGTTTTGGTATGAAGATTCAAAACTCTTTTACACATGACATAGTTAATGCAATGTTGACATTAAAAGTCATTTGAGGTAATCAGGTGTCAACAAAAGTATTCAATCATAAACATTGGAAACACTGAATTTATATTCACCCATTCAAAGTTTAAGCACCACCAGTTTGTTCTGCTAGACTCAAAATTGACTTTACTAACAAAATGGTACTGTTGATTTTTATCAAGTTTAAATGTAAAATTGATATGTTATACAATTATGAGAACAATTAAATGAAAAAAAAAACAGATTCTGAAAATGTGAATTTTTAAAGCAGCTTTGTAAGGAAGGCAATTTATGACACAATGTTGTTAGAAGTAAATATGCATCGCATATTGTCTATTGAATATATAGAGTGGTGCAAAATTTATTTCCTATTCTCAAGCATAAAAAAAATTATATATGTGGATTTACTTCTAACTACAGGTCAATTTTTAAGCAGAGTAAAGCAGGTTTAAATTGACTAATTGTCTAACCAAAACTAAAGAATGCAATCTGCTTTACTATTTAACCATAGCTGGGGGGAAAAAAAGAGAAAGATCCATGCTTTTCCAAAGGGCATTATTGCGAAGTGAAAGAAAAATAGCTTCATTCAGGATTTGAACTTAGTTTGATTTAGTTTTATGGCATATCAACCACTATTGGTTATTTTATGCCAAATTCTGTTTTACAAATATATATTAAATATATGATTTGTAAACACATTTTTTATGTACACATAGTTAAAGGATCAAACAGTTCTATTTCTAACAACTCACTTTAGCATAAGTCAACAAAGTTAAATGGTCCCAAGTGTTGCTATCTATCACTAACAATTCAATTCAACATCAGTCATTGGTTTACACACAGCTAAATGATCAAACAGTTCTATTTCAAACAATTCAATTTAGAATAAGTCATTTGTTTGCACACAGTTTGATTGTCAAACAGTTCTATTTGACTCATAGATAGGACCCTGTCAGGGGCTACCACTCTGAGCCAGAGTGGACCTGTGAGCAATGACAATGAAGGAGTACTTTTTATTCCACAAAGCTCCAGCATTACTGGAGCCTCACTATCTGATTGTTTAGTGTTATATCTATGACACAAATGAGAAATAAACACAATAAACCAATTCAAAAAAATCTGATGTGCATGACATTCATCTATCAGCTAATATACTTAATACAAGTGAATGGATGATTATTCTAAATTTCTTATCTATAATAATAAATGTACCACCTGTTTGGGTATTTGTCCAATTCATTTCATGCTAAAACAACATGGCTTAATGGTATGATTTTGAGTAAGAAAACCCACAAGAGCACCAGTTAGAACATAAACTATGTGATGTCAATGAGAAGTCATGCCAGAAAAATCTCCAGTACTAAACATTCAAAACACTTTTTATATCAGAATTTTCTTTATTCATTCTTCTTATGAACCTTCACAGAACTTCGAACTATGTCCTTTATAGAATCCACGGGGGTCACCTGTTCTGATTCCGTTAGCCATAACCGGGTACAAGTGTTAAGGATTCCTGTATTATTACTCACTTGCAGTCAGGATTGAACCTGCAACCTCCAGATGATTGTCTTCTTGGAAGCTAAGAGAACCAACACCTATAACCATTAAGCTCTGTGTCCTGCTGTTCAAAGTTAGGATTCTCAAAAAACCTTTCACATACTAAGCCATAGATCATATAGAGCCATAATTAAGGTATTTTAAAAGGTAAAAACACAAGGTACATAAATTAGATAATTTTAGTTACTGTATTCATTATTCTTTGGAAAATATGACTAAAATGTGTTTTTAGTGTTCTTTATGGTTTAGTTATTGTGATATTCTTTTGCAAGTAATTTATGCTAATTTTAAGGTGTTTGTTCTCATTTGAAGGCATCATGCCTGGTTTGACACTTTTTGAAACCAATAAATGATTTAGGGTATGGTATGACTGAGTATATATATATATATATATATATATATATATATAAGTGTGTTGAGAGAGAGAAGAAAGTCAATGAATGAAAAATCAACAAATAAACATTGGTAAACAAGTCTTATTAATTTTTCTATATACTGACTGTTTTCTGTCTAAAGCCATCATTCATCATTAGAAAACATTTATTATAAGATTGATTGATTGGTCTTAATGGTATGTCAACCTATTAAAGGTTATTTTATGCTTTAAAGTTGGGGAATTGCATTCATCATATGTTTAGATTTATATTTTTGTGTAGCTGTTTCTAAAGAGTTTTTTTTTCATACTGTACAATCAAATTCAAATAATTTTTAAAAGACCTATTTGACCCATAGACTGGACCCTAACAGGTACTACCACTCCAGGTCAGAGTGAACCTAGGAATGATAGCAATGAATGGGTACTCTCCCATCCCCAGATCTCCAGAACTCTAACCTAACCATCAGATGCAGTTTAATATCATACCAAGGAGATCCCATTTGTAGGGTGTGTTTTATTCCTTGGCAGAGGATACAGTTGGCATATTCTAAACCCCGCTAATTGAGAGGTTTATTATAAGAGTATTAGATTCTAAGACAGATTAAGCTATAGGTGTATGATATATATTTAGAAACACCAGTTATACTAAAAGACTACATTAGTTTTGATCTGGGTATCAGAATACTTTTACAGTGATAGGTACTTTTAATGCTAATAATCTGTTTTTTTTGGTGGGGGGCGGGTCATTGTATCAGAAAAATATTTTAATGTACATAATTTTGCTGAGTTGTCATCTACAAAGGTGAGTTAAAAGTTTTGCAATATTTTGGCAGTGTGTGACATAATTCAGCAGCTCTTTTGCCAAGAGTGTGAAAGTGACAGACAAAACTGGACTGTGAAATAACAAGCTTGCCTGACACTCTGCAAATGCAACTCAACAGATTTGCCAAAGGCTTTAAGCACAGCCTCAGAATTCATACCAGTTTATTATTTATTTATTTTTTTTTCCATCAGTTGATCATTATTATCATTATTTTTCTCACCAGTGGATTATTATTATTATCATTTTTTACACTATCATTATTTTTCATGCCAGTTGATGGTGATTATTATTATTTATTCATTAGAGTTTTTCACATCACCGTTAGCTGATGGTCTTTCACTGGAGTTTTAGCAACAGCAAGTCTCCTCAAGTCTCCAGGACTCTCCTCAGTATTCTGGCCGTTCTCAATAATGCTGCAGTTTGGATGGTCTCCACTCGTTTGCCAACTTCCAAGTCCTCCAGTCTCTTTAGTAATCCTTTAGTTACTGTACCAAAAGCACCAATTACAATTGGTATAATTCTCACCTGCATGTTCCACAGTTTTTTCAATTCCCTGGCAAGGTCGAGGTATTTATCCTTCTTTTCACATTTTTCAGTTTTATTCTGTGGTCAGCCGGGATAACAAAGTTTTTTTTTTTATTGACTATTATTTGGTCTGGTCTTCTGGCCGAGATTCAGTATTATTATTATTATTTTTCTCACTAGTTGATTATTATTATTTTTTTTTTATACTAGTTAATTATCATTATTTTTCACTCCAGTTAGTCATTACCATTATTATTTGTTTTTGTTTCGCACTAATTGATAATTATTATTTTTCACACCGGTTGATTATGATTATCATTATTTACATCTTTCCCAGATCATTGAGGTTCTTAAAACCCAAGTAAAATTTCTTCAAACATCTGGTTATTATACTGTGATCAACTGAGCCTTGGACAACAAATTTTTTGGTTGCTTCTATGGTATTATGGCCTAGTTCAAAGTTGTAAAGCATAAGTTCTCAAATCACATGTAAAGTGAAGCAATGCATAATGTGTCAGTACAACAACCACTGTGGGGACCTTTCACAGCTTGAACTGGTCAAGTCAAATGATATACTTGCTATAAACTAGCACATGATAAAATACTGCAAAACGTTTGACTCGACTTACTATATTAAAGTATATAATTTAATTGTGTTGGGATATTTAAAGGAATTTTTTTCACCGGCAATGTGGGATATTCCTGCAAAAAATCATTGAAAACATCTCTTTCATCAAATGCCTGAACATGTCAAATTTTATACAAATGCAACTTTACTCAAATAAGAATATCATTTAATCAAAATTACATATACTTGTTATTCAAAGAAATACTCGTGTGTGTTTATAACTATTACATATGCCATAAACCTGTCATTCTACCGATTTATCTTGTGATCTATAATCGTTTAAAGATGAACGCTCTTACCACTCATTCAATCAATAAAACATTTAAACTTAACCCTTGTATTTAGAGTATATGTGGTTATCATCATGACAATCAACCATTCAAACAACTTTATCGTTCTTTCTATCATATTGCACACATGCATCTAATGACATTTTGGTGTGAATTCATCAACCTTTTTCACCTGTAAACAGTGACAGTGTGACATTTAAAAATATACAAAGAAACATGCAGTTGTCTCAATAAATATCTTTATCTACATGTATAACTGTAAATGTGTCTAGGTACATATGTACATATCTTTGTATATATATTTATGCATAGCTATATCTGTTCATTTGTGTATCCAAATATACAATCAATAATATTGAAATATATATGCATATATGAACAAAGCTGAATAGCTACATTTAAGATCTTTTATATATATATATATATATATATATATATATATATATATATATATATATAATTGCTGTGTTTATCTTAGTTAATGTTTTACATAAAATTGTATTGACAAAACAATCACTTCTTCTTGCCTCAAACAATTTCTGAATAGACAGCAATATAACTTATGATTAAATATCTGTTTTTATATGTGTATACAAACATACACTAAATGATATTCAATTACACACACACACACAAATATAAGTTGTTGCATTTGTCTTGGTACAGGTTTTATATAAATTTAATTCCCAAAACAATTGATTATTCCTATTTCAAAAAATTTCTGAATAGACTGCTATATAACTTGAAGAAGCAGGCAATTTTTTCTCATGGAATTAGTTAAGTTAGAAATTTGGCTTCAAAAATGACTTATTGAAAAATAGGAAACAGATTATTAAAAAAATAAGATTAAAATGTTTTATTATTCATTTTCTATCTTATTTTTTTAATACCCGATTTCCTTCTCTTTCCTTTTTTAATAAATGATTGTTTTATTGATAGATTTTGTAATTATTCTCAGTTTTAACAGTGTTATAATTACTTTGGTCTACTAGCAAACTGGTATTGTTAGCCTTATTGTAAATTATTGTGGTATCATCCCTAACTCTGATACACAATGGACTCTTCTAATAAAGATATAACATTTGACTGAAATCCACTCGAGGAGTAGGTAGCAAGCTACACTGGCGAGATTGTATCACTTGTTTTACTATAATATATAAAATTTATTCTTCTCTTTTAATGTGTTTGTCTTATTTATTTTAGGGATTTGATAACTTTTTCATTTTTGGTATCTTTGGTATGACTTGACCTGGGATTGAACCCTGGTCTCTCAGAACATTGGTGAATACTCAACCCATAATATATATATATATATATATATATATATATATATATATATATATATATATATATATTTTAAAAGCTATCAATATTAATTTATGAAATATCCATGTAGTCATTTTTATTTACCCACACTCTTCATAATTCTCCTGGGTATGACATTAAACTGCATCTGTCAGTGAGGTCCAGTTTAAGAGATGTGGGGAGTATGGAATGACCCTTTCATTGCCTTTACACCCAGGTCCACTCTGACCCAGAGTGGGAGTTCCCGTTAAAATCCAATCTCTTGGTCAAATAAGTTTGTTTGAAAATTATTTGTATTAGATAGGAATACTTGAAACTATATCACTTCACGCAAATTATTTGTATTATTGACTTTGGCATTCAATAATCCAAGCGACAAGCTATTCCTAAATATTTGTGGCAAATCCCTACCTTTGGTAGTCCAGAGATATTTACTTAGATAGAATTATCTTTGTATCGTTATTTGCAGATAATAAAAAAAAAGAATCTGAGATTTTCAATAATTTTTATAATCTAATTTTCTTTTTCCTAGACTTGTTGAGCCAAAGAATCCAGTTTGCCTTACTATTTCCCTATTGCTGGTGGAGAGGGAAACATATGTTTGTCCCTTTTCCAAGGGCATGAATATATGATGCAACAAGTAACATATCTGCAATCCCAATGTCAATCTGTTGGAACAAAATGTTTAAATTAACTTGAAAATACTAAGTTAAATAGAGTGCACAGATACTCCACTGATCCTAAATAGAAGGTATATAATGACATTTTGATTCTAAGCAGAACTCACAGATACTATACTGATCCTAAGCAGAGAGCTCACAGATACACTACTGATCTTAAGCTGATTACACAGATACTACACTGTTCCAAAGCAGAGAACTCACATACTACAATGATCCTTAGCAAATCACACAGATATTATACTGATCCTCAACTGACAACACATAAACAACACTGACCTTAAGTAAAACACACAGATACAACACTGATCCAAAGCAGAGAGTACACATACTATACTAATCTTAAGCAGAACACACAGATATTATACTAATCTAGGGCAGAGCACACAGATTCTACACTTTGTTCTGAGATAGAAGCACTGATCTACATATACATTTAATCCCATCTATTTGCAGTTACTGCCTAGGCAGGTAAGTTAGTTAAGGGAGACTGGTCCATCCACTTTCTCAGTTATGCATTACCTTCTTCATCAAACATCATGACATGCCAGGGACACAACAGTTTCATCAAGACATCTGGTAATGAGACTGAACATAGGCAAAATCAGATTCATGCCTTTCTCAGGAGTATTTGTAGTAAGTGAATATAAGCAGTAACAGCTGGAATTCAATTCACTGATTTCATTTTCTGTGCTAGTGACAGTTATGCCACACTACACAACATAGATTTTTTTTCATTTATCTTTCTGTAAATCCACACAACACACGACAACACCTGAAAAGTCCATTCACATTCTCTTAATCAAATATTTATATATCAAGATGTAACTGAGATTGAACTCTGGTACATAATATTTACAAACACGAGAAGCATACATAGACACAATCATAAGTGTTCAAATATACAGAAACAAATAGTGCACCTTATAAGATTAGCAAATTTTTCGATCTATCCTAACAAAATATGACAAATACATTGTGTGCATGTGTGTTGGTATAATGTCAAGAAAGAAATAGATGGAAACTCATTCTCTTTATATACATGTTAAAAATTTCTAGGTTTTTCTCTCTCTCTTTCATGTGTGTATTTGTGTGTACATAAATGACAGCCATATAGATGCCTATAGACAAATATGAAAATATTGTAATACTTTTTTACTGAAGCAGGAGAACAAAAATATAAATGTATCTATTTTATTTGCAAATATACATTCACATACCAATATAGAAATATACAGACACATGCATGCAAGTATATATATATATATATATATATATATATATATACATACATGTGTATGTTTGCATATTTGATATAGATATGTATGTAGCCTTGTATAAGACTAATTCAAGCTGATAAAAAGCACACATATGTACACATATAAGATTAATACAAAGAAACATCCAAATATTTATGAATAAACAATATTGTCTATATGTGTACGTACGTATATAAGTACGTCTCCAACCTATTGATGAAAGAAGCATTAATTCTACACAACAAATAAATATATATTTATATATATATAGGTTGTGAGAGAAGTAAAGAAGTAATAGGGCAGTTAATATTATTAAGTTGCTATTTACCTCCCCATTACTTCTCGAACTGTGTGTGTGTATATATATATATATATATATATATATATATATATATATATATATATATATATATATAAAGTCCAGAAGTAATATTTGTTTTCACAATTTTTTCTCAAATGATATATATTGTTTGTGAATGTATACATGCAAATTTGTAAATAAATAAAAATTAATATAGGAAGATATCCATAATTACAATTGCATTGATTTAAAAATATGAGTGTATTTACAACCAAACATTAAAAGGTAAAAAAAATAGCAGAAAAGATTTTTCACACACAGTATTCATATGTGTGTGTTTGTATGTGTGTGTAGATGCATATATTAATGGCTATTGTTTTTTGAAAATATGACTGTGTGCATGTATATATGATGCTGAAATAAAAGGAAAATATCTGAATGTACCGGTTCCAAGTGAAGCAAGGCTCTTAAAAAAAGGAAAGAGCCAAACAAACAGTTGTCAGCAGGTTTGCTTATCTGGAATATTTGTCAGCATTCTTCTTCAATCTTCCTGTGTTTGGCCATACATCATAATGAAAGTGAAAGTGAAAGTAACTGACTAAAAAATGGTATTTATTTCATTGAGTCATCTGACATACATGCCATCACATGTGAATAAACGTTCATTCCTGAATGTCTGTCTATCTGCATGTGTGAGTGTTCTTTAACATAGAATATATACATCAGTGTACACGTGTGTAAACTTGAGATAGATATAACAGCAAATATAAAATGACATATAAATTTATGTATACTGTATATGTGTAGATTTCTATTTATATTTCTATTGTATTGACATTTACAAAGACATGTGCAGTATATAAACGTCTACACACACACACATACATATATATATATATATATATATATATATATATATATATATATATATATATATATATATATATACAGAGAGAGAGAGAGAGGGGAGAGAAATATATATACATATATATAAATTGATATATATATATATATATATACAGAGAGAGAGAGAGAGAGAAATATACACACACAAACACATATATATATATGCACACATACAGAGAGAGACAGTGAGAGGAGAGAAATATACACACATATATATACATATATATAAATTGATATATATATATATATATATATTGAGAGAGAGGGAGAGTTATATATATAAATATGTACTGAGAGAGAGAGACAGACAAACATATATAACATGTGCATAAGTTGGTTGATGTATTTTTATATGTACAAGAAAATTGGTGTATATTCATGCCAAGTACCATACTGTATACTTAGATTTTTCTATGTGAGAACATTTCCTCATTAGATCCAATGTATATGAATATATTTATGTATGTAAATATTTATGTATGTGTCTGTTTCTAGTAATATATATATATCACAGATTGTATATAAGTGTGTATGTTAATGTGCACATATGTGCATGGTTTCTTAACCTTTTATCATGCGTATGCTAAGGGTTACATGTGCACTTTGAAATATCTGGGATTATGTAAGAGTGACTGGATGTCTTACGTGTATCTGTGAGCACCACCTGGTTGTTCTTGAGGGT